>CDLV01000016.1:0-600000 GCA_001244265.2 Microbotryum lychnidis-dioicae p1A1 Lamole
GCTGGCATGATGTAGAATCATTCTTTTATGTGGCGTGCCGTACGGCTTTCCAACCTGAATCTGAATCTGCCGACGCGCGACTTTTCGAGAAGCCGGACGCCGCGCGTATCTGGAACGCGTGAATGCCAAGGATCTCAGAGATGCAGCAATCAGGAAAAATGGGCTGCTGGTGGAGGACGGTTTTGATGAACTTCTGGACGCATGCGCACCTCGTTGGTCTGGCATGGAAAAGGTTCTGAGTGTCCTGCAGCAAAATTGCTCGCTGGATTGGTCTTTCGCAAGGCTGAAACGCATCAAGGCAGAACCAGAACTTGCGTCGCGTTGGAACTCCGGTCAGATGTCGTATGAACGCATCCAGACGGCTTTCACAGCCCTTTGCGAGTAGAACCCGTGCTCGACATCTGCGTTCGTCTGTCGCATTTTTTATGGACAAACCTGAATGTAATACTAGACTTCGTACTGCGCGTTATGATCAAACTCCTAGATCCTGCATGCGCAGACCAATCGACATCATCCTGCCGAACCCGATGCGATCGACGACAGGAGTGGGCGAGCTTAGGTGGGATTGCGGCGAGGCGATAACGAAAGCAAGCCTCCATTGACCAGACAGGAGCACCGAAGCTTCAGTAGTGTTTTTCGTCCTGTTTATATGGGCACTTTTCAAACACCAAATCCCAAATCCCCCCGCCAGCTGCCCGCCAGCTCTGCGCGCGCTGTCCAACGCAATCCTTGCAAAGATGATCGGACGAGCACCATCTGGTATTTGAGAGGGCGGCGGCCCCCACTGCCTTCGGCCACTGAGAGCTCTCGCGATCTCTGAAATGGAAAATAATCGAATGCGGTTCATCACGACACATCATACATCCATCATCGGAGCGGTAATTCGCCCTGGCGGAGCAATGAACCGCCCACACAATCACGTGTTCGAGCGCTCACCCGGAGATGACGGTCAGCGATCATGGAAGCTGGGCTCTACATGATCATGCGACAATGCGGGTTGGGGTTCACACAATGATGTGACGATTCGATTCATGTTGGGGTTCACGTGCATTACATCACAAAGCGTCTCTTCCATGTACCCATGCCCTCCTACATCATGTTCCAACACCGTCCACGGACAGCACCATCACAGTTTCATATCGATCATGTCAGCGGTTAGCGCCACGCGGTCGGAGTCGAATCGGTCGAATTGAAATGTATCGACTGGCGTATCGAGTCGCGTTCAAACACGGTGTCAGAGAGATAGGATCGTCGACGTTATAAGTATCGTCGAGTTGAAGCTCGAGTTGACCGGACGAGTTGGAGTGGTGATTTGGGCAAGGTGGGCACATCGAGGCGGACACATGTCAGTTGGGGCTTGATCGTTCATCGAGTATGGCCGAAGCAAGTTGCCTGGGAGATGGACGGGTCCAGCTGATCATCGATCGTCCGAGTGCCGAACGGTCCAAGTCGAGACAACGCTGCTCGATGAAGTGGCTCGAGTGCCGAGCCAGCCGAAAACAGCGCAGAAGAGTCAAGCTGATCGCAAGGAAATGACGGACTTCGGTCGGGAGAAGCCGTATTGGTGTGAGCGATGATTGGGCAGATCGGTGGGAAGCTGACGATGGGTGACCTGCAAGTTGGATCTTGCGCACCAGGGATGTCGGGCAATGCTGTGGAACACAGATGACATCTCGAATGAAGTAAGGTCAGGATTGACGGGACTTGAGCGCATAGAGACCCAGGTTGGAGATGAGAGCCTACCGAACTGGGGACCTGGCTGATTGAGCTGATGATGTGGATGCGAAGATCACGGGGAGTGCCGAGCTGAGTGCGCCGACACAGATCAAGGCGAGGTGAGGTGAAGCGTGTCGATAGGAGAACTTGGCAGATGGTCGAGAATGAGTCGATAGTGGGGTTGGCATTCATGGTGAATAGGTCGGATGGTGACAGTGAGTCCAAGGCAACCGAGCACGAGTGCGGAGGAAGGTTGGCGGTCGAGGCGGTCGAGGCGGCCATTGCGAGGGTCGAGCGGATGGTCACTTTGCGCGTCGTGGTGATGGGAGGGGTACGGATAGGGAGAGATCGAGCTGTAGAGGTTTGTCGGTTCGGTCGGTCGACCGATGGATCGGACCAAAGGTCGATGGTGCGGATGGGCGTCGATTGAATGTTCGCCGAGTCGAGCAACAGTTTCCGACAGACTCCGAGTTTTCCGCGTCGATGAGAGTCGTCGATGAGACCCGTCGGTTTGATCAAGAGAGATGCGAGCGGTCGCTCGACGACGCGAGTGAACGATGTGGGGGAGGCGGAGGTGATCCTCGAGTGAAGCGACAAAGATCGAGTGAGGTGTGCATCGATGCCAGACCACAGGAAAGTTGCGCATCTTTTTGGCGGTGCTGATGTGGGTTGCGCACTGTGATCGCAGAGTAGGGTCTTACAAGTCACAGAGCGGTTCGGTGCGAAGCTCGGATGCCAGCGAGTCGGCCAACGCGCGATCTGAACTAGAGTGATAAGTAGCAAAGACAGACATGAGGTGAGCGAAGAAGGTGAGAGCTTGGTACGATCTGAATGAAGAGCTCACCACATTCATCGGTCGAGCAGCGAGAGGGCGACCGGGGTGAACGAGGCGATGCGCTGACCGGGCACGTGTACGACCGAGAACGCTCGAGCGAAGCATCGACGTGTGCTTGGACGCTGCTGAAAGTGACCACGTCCTCTCAGGGTGCAGTTTCAGTTGTACGGTGTTGATGATGGCAATGTTGGACATGTCATTAACCGTGTTGTGCGACGTCGCACCGTGCGCGCATCAGAGTCGGGTCCAGGTGACACGTCGAGCTGCAGTTGGGAGAGATCGAGTTGCATCTCGCAGATTGCATGGCGCATGTGAACGATGTGAAAGCATGTGACGTGGACATCCGAGGTAGTCATCGCAGTCAGAGACGTAACCGGTCGAGGCGTCTGAAGGCGAACGCGAGCACAAGTAGAGGTCCGGGCGCGGGTCAGGATCCGAGTTCGGTTCCGGGCCAAGTAAATGTCACCGTCATCGTCATTGTTCGTGATGGCTAGGCCGTCTATGTTTTCCCCCACGACGACATCAAGGCTGGGAACGTGGGCCTGGAACATGGACCTGAAACGTGGGCCAACTTCACAGACCCTCACCACGTCGCTTTCGAGCCATTCTTGGGTGCTGAACATGTTGTTGGTGTACTCAAGTATACGGTTCTCTTGGTGATGACCAAATGTGCGTGGTGAGCTTGTGAGATGCGATTGAAGACACGATTCCTCGTGGTTTTGACGGGGTATCCGTCAAAGCTTTGGCTGGTGAGCTTGGACCCATTACCGAAACACATTGTCAATTAGTGGAATATAAGGTCTAAGCCAGTGAAAGAGCTAATGTAATGTAATTACCCGCTCGCGCTCCAAAAACCATGCGCCGTGGTCTCGCGCGTCTTTCCCACACTCACGCCAGTGGTCGCGCGACCGCGGCGTTGTTGGCGGCAACCTCACTCATTGTCCGTCCCGCAGACCGCCGTGTCCGCACCCGCGACCGACAAGTGGACGGACATGGGGTTGCGGTACGCACATGACAATTTCGAATGAACATAAGCACAATGCCTACTAGCACAAATCAAGCATGTACACACCAGTTGGGATCGGGACAGGATTACAACAAACTTATCTACGTCTACAAGTCCTCAAGTCTGCCGTGCCTCAGCTCCAGCGGCACACCGAAGCCCGAAATGGGTTTCCCATTTCGGGGATCGCGAGCGCCGGTGGCCGAAGGCTGCGAGTGCGGCTGCTCCCACCCCTCTCTCAAACACCACAGGGTGCTCGCGCGAGCTTCTTTGCAAGGGGCTCTCAGGAGTCTGTACCATGTGGTATTTGGCAATTGCCCATATATACAGTGGATTTCAGCAGTGCACGAGCAATTGACCGTGCACCTCGATTTGGCGGTTTTTGGCTTGTGCCGCCCTTCAACGTCGAAAAAGTGGATTTCAGCAGTGCACGAGCAATCGACCGTGCACCTCGATTTGACGGTTTTTGGCTTGTGCCGCCCTTCAGAGTCGAAAAAGTGGATTTTAGCAGTGCACGAGCAATCGACCGTGCACCTCGATTTGACGGTTTTGCCGAAAAAGTGGATTTTAGCAGTGCACGAGCAATCGACCGTGCACCTCGATTTGACGGTTTTTGGCTTGTGCCGCCCTTCAGAGTCGAAAAAGTGGATTTTAGCAGTGCACGAGCAATTGACCGTGCACCTCGATTTGACGGTTTTGCCGAAAAAGTGGATTTCAACAGTGCACGAGCAATTGACCGTGCACCTCGATTTGACGGTTTTTGGCTTGTGCCGCCCTTCAGAGTCGAAAAAGTGGATTTTAGCAGTGCACGAGCAATTGACCGTGCACTGTCAATTTTCATTTTCACTGGGAATTTGGGGTTCTATTCCAAAACGTATCCCGGAATTGGCCTGTACCCCACCTATGATACGTATATACTTTCGCTACAAGCCTCTACAACATTATACACCGAAAAACACATTCTCACTTTGCCCTCTGCTTCTTCGGATACAAGATCGCCTTCGCTCGAGCCAGCCTAGCCATACAGGCCTGCACGCGGAAAGACTGACCGAATCAGCATACATTCGCTCATACTATTTCTCCCAGAAAAAAAGAAAATTTTGTCACTCACCATGGAACACGTAATACTTTGGCAACCCCACCATCCTCCCCCCAAACTTCTTCGCCAACTGCGCAAACCCCTCCGTCTCCAGCTGATGATCCACCGGCCAAGCGGGGAAGATAGCGCCCTTGCGATGCAGACCGGCAATAATGAGCGCCGTGCAGCCTCCTACACCGTCGAGGGGGATAACGCTGGGAGTTTGAGGTGTGAAGGGTACCATGTCGGCCATGTTGAGACGCTTGGTCTTGATGTAGTCTTCGTAGCCTGCGAAGTTGAGCGAGGTCGGAGCGAATAAGGGAGCTGAAAATTTCTCGAGTTCACAGAGTTTGGGCTCACCTTCGATCAAGACTTCCTCCTCCTGCAGCGTCTGCTTGAGAGAGGTCGACTCGTGCGTCTCTTGCCAGTTGTTTCGATCGTAAGAGCTGTGAGCAGAAGTGAACAGCGTCAGCTCCGACGATCGCAAATCGCCGAGAGACACCGGGTTTCAAACTTACCCAAGTTCATTATACGTCTTCCACACGCAATTTGGCACAACGACGTCGGCATTCTCGTTCACACTATGCTCCAACAACGTCTGCACGAGCCGCTTGTCATAATCGACGACGTCTACGTCGATCCAGAGCGCGTAATCGATATCAGGCGTCATCGCCGACGTCAACAACCACGTCCTCGACACGCCCAACATCTTCCTTCTGTGGATCTGACCCCCAAACGCATGCCTCGCTTTCCCCGCACCGACGATCGTATCTGCCGAAACGGCCTCGAGTTTCTCGGATGAAGAAGGCATCCTCGCGGGAGCAGGAATGATGCCCCCCATCGCCGCAAGGGCCGAAGGGTCCTCCATCGCAAAATCTTTCCTCAACACGACGATACGACCGTACTGTTGCTTCTTGGGTCGTTTATACTGCCTCTCGTCGGCGAGTTCGAGCGCTCTTTCATAGGTGCGGTCTTGGGTGTCTGAAACGAGGATCGCGATTTGCAACTTGGAGCGAGGGTAGTCGAGCGTATCGATGAGTTGAAAAAAGTGCCAAATGTGTTCGAGCGAGTCCTTCATCGTGCACATGATCTGATGACGCTTAAAAACGGTTCGATTAGCACATGATGATTTGTCTCTCCTGCGCCCGGACTCCGCGATAAAAAAAAAAAAGGCAAAATGTTGAAGGATCCAAACAGACTGACCATGACCGTCGGCACCCTCTCGGTCGAGCTCGCCTTGACGTTGGAAAAGTTGACTTTGATCTTATCCCCCCTCCAATCCCTCGACATGACCTTCCTTCCGCCGAGCTCCCTCTGTCGATCGGGCCCATCCTTCCTCATCCACCAAACAACGATCACCAACACCACCGCCAATCCCGCGACGATCCGAATGACCGGTAGACCTTTTTTCTTATTCTTAGCCGAGCTATTGTTGTAGATGTAAGGTTCAAACTCGTTGCGGAAGCCTTGAGGGGAATTGTCAAGACTGGAAGGGAGAGCAGGACTGCCTCCATAACTGTCGCCGCCATGACGGCGCCTCGACGTCGCGAAATCCGACAACCGCCGTAGCATGCTCGGAAACTATGTACACGAGCCTGGGCGACCAGTCGAGATCGAGTCGAGCGGAGACGGATGAAATGGAAACGACGGAGAGGACGGGCGGAGGATGAGCTGAGAGGGGACTCGATCGGCGCGGGATCTTGACTCGCGTGACCTCGACCTTCCGAGTTGAATTGTGCCTCAACTTTGCCCCGGTTCGGCAGGCGGGGTGCGGCGCAGGACTTCGGGCGCGCATTGATTGGTTACAAATTGCTAATGCCACCGCCTCGACGCGCGGGTCCCCCTGACCGTTTTTGTATTCGGCCGGCACCGCCTTGGCCAAACGGGACCCGTCAGAGCCTGACAGAGCCAAGTCAACGTGCACAAGCGGTGCGCACAAGTTGTCAAGCGCGTCAGTCGCAGCCGGCTTTGTTCGCAGCGACCCCTCGCCCCTTTCCTCCTGTCCGTGTCAGCGTCGTCGTGTGATTCTGCTAGTGCGTTGACTCGCCAGGTTCAGAAGTGGTCACTACTATCTCGCTCTCTCGCTTCCTTCGACTCGTCTCGTTCGCGCTCCCCTCCACCTCCCACGACGCTGTCTCGCTCTTGTGTGAGCTGCACGCGTGTCACCTCCCCTCGCGTCGACCCGAACAACGTTCCAACGCGCGCCGCCCCCAACTTGGCAACAAACTGCACTGGCACCCACCGCCCCGCCCCTGCTCAAATCACGCCACGCCCAGACTCCGTTCGAGCCGGTCTCTCTCTCTCACCTCTCCTGACGTAGCCCAGTAAGACCGACACCGACCATCAACGCGTCGAAGGATGTCTGCAGCTGCCTCTGAACGCGTCGCTGCTGCCGGCCATGGCGGTGCGCCTCGCCACCATTCGCTCTCCGCGACCATGTCTGGCGCGATCCAGCAGTCCCAACAACAGGCTCAGCAACAACAACAGCAACAGCAACAGCAGCAGCAACAACACACGTCGGGTTTGGCCTCACTCCCTTCGCGCCCACCCCCTTCAGCCGACCCAGCCCGCGCACGGGGCAGCATCGACGCCGTAGGCATGCGTGCCACTTTCTCGTCCCATACGTCCGGTGGTCCCCATTCCCATGCCAGTCTCGTCAGTAGCTCAACCCCCAACTCGGCCGGTGGAGGCAACTGGAACAGGGCCCGCCCGGCGAGCGATTTCCTCTCGGCCAGTCATGCTGCGTCGATGCATCAGCCTCCCAACTTGACCAGCGTCGAATGTGCGTTGGAGCCTCTTCGGGCCAAAGTGATCAATCAAAACACGAAAGCTGATGTGTAATGTCTGACCTTCCCACGTAGCGGAGGGTGAGCTCTTTAGATAATACATGTCGGATGACACTCCCCGTCTTGCCTCCTGTTTCATCGTCCAAGTCCGGATCAGCTGACACCCGAGACACTCCACCATCTGTCTCACACAGCGATCGACCGCTGGTTCGAAGACCTACAGCACTACGAAACCACACTCGAAGAAATGGCCGCGGCCTCCCTCGATTCCAACTTCAAGGAAGAACTCTCCGCGATCGAGCAATGGTTCAGAGTCCTGTCCGAGGCCGAACGCACCGCAGCGCTCTACTCGCTGCTGCAGTCGTCGACGCAGGTGCAGATGCGCTTCTTCATCACCGTGTTGCAGCAGATGGCCAGGGCCGACCCAGTCACGTCGCTTCTCAGTCCGGCCAACCCGAATCAACGTCAGTCTGCGATATTCGTCTGTCCGGCCCTCGATACCTGTTGCTGATCGTCCAAACCCCCTCTCGTGCTCGTAGAATCGATGGAGACCCAAATGGAAGCTAAAATCGCATCGCTTGGTCTCAAAGGATCAACTTCGCCGGTCGTGCGTCAATTTGCGCGTCAATCCCTCGGCGATTCCTACCTCTCGCCTCATTCGGCATCGAACCCCTCCGCGTCCGTCCCCGGACCCCCGTCTCCCACGGCTGCAAATTCGGACGACCCGACCGCCGCAGCGACGTTGGCGAACCAACGCGCCAAACTCAAGGCCACTGCTCGTACCTCGGCCCCTGCGAACCTGTTGTTGAGCGCCGGTCACGATGCCAACAAGTCGACCTCGTCGCTCTGGTCCGAGAAGGAGACGCTGCTCGAACGTCGATCGCCGTCCCCCGGTGACCGTCCTCGTTCGACCGGATCCGAACATCTCAGTGCCAACGTTGCAAATCCGAATGGTGCTCACAGCGGCTTGCATCTCTCCCACTCGACGGGCCCACCAACGACGGCTTCGTTCCCTCGCTCCTCCGGCGTCGAGTCCGATATCCCTCAACTTTCACCCTTGGTTGGTGGTTCGTGGGCCAGCATGGTCAACACGCCCCTGGTTCCGATGTTCGGCAAAGCGGGTATTGAACCGGGTTCGCAGATGGAACCGGGCAATTACGGCGGCAATTCGCCCAGTATTGGCACCAACACGTGGTCGAGCGGAGGCGTCCACAACGGTTCCGTCTCCCCCGTGTTGCTCGACAACGACGTGCGCAAGTTCCGTCGATCGGCTCGTATCGGAGGTGGTGGTGCCGGTGGATCCCCTTCGGGTACCGCAATTTCGGACGGAGCCTTGTCGGGGATGTACGACGACCGAGTCGGACTTCGCAGCCCAGCAGGTACAGGCGCGAGTCAATTCAGTTCGATGCAACAAAACGCCATCAACCTCGGTCTCGCCGGTCTCCAACAAGCCCAGCAACAACAACACCACCACCACTCATCACCCGGTCTCGGTTCTTCGCGTCTCAACTCATCCGGCGCACTCAACTCCCCCGGTCTAATTGCGGCACAACAAGCCGCCGTCGCGGCACAACAAAACTGGCGCAATGGGTTGGGCGTCACGAATGCCGGATTAGGAGTTGGCGCCGATACGGGTTTTTCACCTTCGCTCGGCTCGACGGAATTCGGGATGGGCGGCGGAGGAGTTCAAGCGTCGACGAATGCACAACTGGCGAATCTGTTGGCGTTGCAGCAGCAGATGATTCAGCAACAGCAGCAAATGCAGGTGTTGAGCAACTTGGCCGCAGGTGGTGAGTAGTAATTTTCCATCCAAATTATCGCTAACTCATGCTGAATAGTCTCGTTCTGAACCTTGTACGTACAGGTATGGGTCTCTCGCCCGTGCAAATGATGCATTTTCAGCAGCAACAACAAGCGCTTGTCTCCCCTGGTGGTCGCAACTACGTCCCGACGAGTCTGATGGGTTTCGGCAACGCCGGTTTGGGAATGAGTGAGTCGAGCGTGTATGGGTGCCGAGCGAAGGCATGCTGATCGGTATCCCCTTTTTTTGTTAATCTTCAGATGGCATCAATCAAGCCCGTCGTTCACCCCGCGTCGACCGTTCTCCAGGAACGCCCAGCTGCCCCCCTTCAAAAACCTCCACTCCGAACCCCGGAGCTTCCGCAACCGTCGCCGGTTCCGGAGCGAACCCCGATGAGCCCCTGGACATGTCCCTCCTTTCTGATGTACCTCTTTGGCTCCGTTCGTTGCGTTTGCACAAGTACACTTCGACGTTCGAGAATTCGAATTGGAAGGAGATGGTCATGCTGGATGATGAGGGGTTGGAGAAGAAGGGCGTTGCCGCTTTAGGCGCGAGGAGGAAGTTGCTCAAGTGAGTGTCGACGGGGTCGTCTTATCGCTAGCTCGAGTAGCGCGCTGATTTGTATGTGTGGATTTTTTGCTCAAAGGGTCTTCGAGACCGTGCGCCTGAAGACGAACATGGCCCTCCCCGGCGACGGAGCAATGAAGGCCGACGACCGTACTGCGACGCGTTCGGTCTCTCCCAACACTGCCGATGGCACGAGTCCTGATCCCGATCATGGCAACAACAAAAATGGCGAATGGGATCGACTAAGCCCGGCTCCGAATTCCGCGAAACGAGGATGGTGAACATTTCACTTTTCGATCGGTTCTCTCGACTTGTGTGCTTCCACAAAGGTTTACCACCCTACCTCGACCGTACGAACGAAATTTAATTGACGACCTCTTTTATAAAAGCTTTTCTTTCCTCTCGTAAACCGTTTTTGACTCCTCACCTGTCCATTCCGTGCCTTTACGAACGACCCTCGACACGAATTCGTGTTTTTTTTCGACCAAATTCCGCTTTTTAGTTGACCCCCTTTTTACGACCCTCTTCTTCCTAAAGCCTGTGCATATTCTCTCCGGGAGGGTTCAACCTTTGCGCTATTTCTTGTAGGTGAAGGATATTGATTGGTGTGATGATGCATCTTTGGTTCGAGTTGGATACCCCCTATTCTGGTAGTCTCTGGCTCTACGCTTTCGTGAGCGCCTCCGCGAGGGACTTGGGGCCGTGATGAGGGGACGATGCCTCGAACAAGGTTGAATGATACATGGAATTGCATCCTAGCTTTCATCGTCTAAACAAACCTCCATTACGAAACATTCTCAGCACCGAAACAGCAAACCGTTAAATGGACGTGCACCAAGGACAAGGAAACACAAACGTACCTTTTTCCTCAACTCCTTCTTCGCCGTCTGCTGCACCCGGCGGCCGTATCATGCTCTTATCGCTGTATACCACCCTGCGCCTTTAGTTGTTCAGCTTGTTGTGCGTTCATGCGATCTTGTCGTAGTTGCAAGAGCCTTCGTTCTGAGAAAGTAAGAGCACACAACCGTACGGGTTGATCAAGTCAATGATCGCGGTACTCTACACCATCTCAGCGAGAGAGTGGACATGAACGTACTATTGAAATAATCGACCTGTATCACCAAAACGATCAAAAGAAACAAAGCAAAACCGATCAGCAAGTCCCCTCCCCAAAGCCTTCGCAGTCGCAGTCGCAATCGTAATCACAAATCGCAGCGGCGCAGGAGGAAGCCTTACCCAACTCTGCGCACACCTCGCTTCATAACCCTCCCTCTCATTTTGACAAAGTCCCTTTTCCTTTTCCGCTCCAGGAACGATCACTCCGTTCTTCTCTAAACATCCGAAATACGCATCACGATGATCCCAGCATGCTTGACGGGCTGAACGATCCGGGATCGAGGAGGGTGAACCGGCGGGTAGCGCGGAGGTGGAAGTGGATGCGGTGGATGTTGAAGAGGAGGAGGAGAATGGCCACATTGTATGCAACGTGCTCTTTGATATGTGTGGGGCGCGGTGTGCTGTGCCAGGAGGAAAGCGGGGAAGACGGCGACGGAGTAAGCACGAGAACGAGGAGACGCCCGCGCTTCGCACCCGGTAACTCGGCGGGAGCTCCGCACTTGAGAGCACTCTTGAGCACTTGGGCATCGCGAAACCGCCCGCCGTCATCTCCAGAGCGAAACTGGCAAGGAGCACGTGACTCGATATTTCTGTAGACAAGACTTGAAAGCTCTCGAAGTAAAACCGGTGCTTGGTATGGAAACAATTGCATTACTTCACTGCTAGAAATCACCGATCTGAGTATCAGAGCCCCGTCTTTAGCCCGACCCAGCACGCCTCGTCGGTCCGAGTCAGCTCCATGTGGGGCCCAGACTCAATATTCCAAGTCGAGGCGAGCAGAAGGACACAAGTATCAATATGCTCATACGATGTTCTGAACAAAATACACCGTCATCTTCAACTCGACTTCACCGACTTTCGTGAGGATTCATCCTTTTTTCGCCTATAGACGCTGAGTCACCCTCGCCATGTTTCCTGGAAATGACCGGCGGAAATAACGCGACGCGCGTGCTCACGCGCACGCGCAGAGTTGCTCGATTTCTCACCGAGACAAGAACCCGAGTGGTTTCGCTCGCACGAGTCGACTCGGATCGTTAACGAGTACCGAACGGCAGATGGGGGGTCGAATTCAGAGAATTCGTTCGTACCATACGTTATATGAAGACGGAGACTGTGTGGATGAAGACGGAGACTGTGTGGTTTCCGAAATGAAACCGAGGTTCATGCGGTGCACCATCCGACAAAACTCGGTCTGAACGCGGCGGCGCTGTTCCAAAAAGCCGAGCACTGCAAGCGGCCCCTGCAGAAGTTGGACCGCTGATGCGTTGAGACACTTTGCCGTGCTCGATAGTGTCTCATACTTTAGCTATCAGTCGCACCAAAACATCACGCCTTTAGATCGTCAGTGTCCTCGTGTCGTGCACTACGAGACTCTGATCGCGTGCCACAACTTGCGCGTCGCGTTGCTGAAACGTACGAACGAAGACGTCAGTAGTACTCGTCTCAGACTCTCAGTCGCCTGAGGCGAACCCAGAGAGACGATGAGTGGCCGCAATGCTCACGACGAACAATAAAGGTCCATCCGAAAACGAAATAGCTGGCCCTTTTCCCCTTCTTTCCCCTTCCTCCCCATTCCTCCCCACCAGCCCCACCACCTACCGCCGCGCCACTACTCCTCAAGAAGCTCATCATCTCTTTCAGAATGCCATCATGATCTTTCAGACTTTAGAACGAAGCCTTAAGCTCCAAGAGATACAGGAATTTCATAGCCCCTTCGCCTCTAGTTGTTGAATTTGCGCAACGCCGAACATTTGACGCAGCGGTCGAAGCGCTCCTATGTGTCCCTCCATCTCGTGTCTTTCGGTATCGCCGAGTTTCCGACTGATCAGGGAGATGTTGAATATCGCGGAGGTAGTCAACCAGCAAGTTGGGCCAACATCATGATTAGTCCACCGCTGGCTCTTCATACCTACATCACCTCAGATCTTCGCCTGCGGCGACCCAAGGCCGGCGGCGACGCCGGACCTCCTTTCGTTAGTTCACTGTCTCGACTCTCGGGGCGCATCGCGAAGGTAGAAATGTGTAATAGGGTCTAAGAGGAGTCAGTTCACCCACGTTGCACCAAGGGCTAGCAAAATTGCTAGCCCCTTAATCGACCCCGGTCGGACACACCGCCGCTCGAGCGACTCGGAGAAGTTGCAGGCAGGCACTGCATCGCTTCGCCGGCCGGCAGCCGTCTCGGGCAGTTGCAGGACAACTCGGCCACTTCCCGCGCTCGCTTGTGAAGCTAGTGGTACGATCAACTGGCGAATTAAAGCGCCCCGGAAGGGGGGTCTTACAACCTTCAGCGCTGTCTTCCGGAGCTTGACAACTTAGGAGGAAGGGTAACTTGAGTATACGATATCCATGGCGTAGCTCGTTGCATTCTCAAAACAGTATCGAAGCATCATCGAAGGGGGAGCGCCCTGTTTACATATTACATGCTATCACCCCAATGTCAGCCCCTTTTGTAGCCGGCAGGTCACTAACACCACCAATAGCTCTTGCTGAGCGTGGGGTGAAACCCCGATGCTGGGCCGATCCGACATCTAAGCCAGGCTCTCCTATGCGGCTGCAAAAACAACGAGGCCAGGACCCCGAATTGGTCGAAACAAAAATGATTTTTGACCGTTCTTGAATATGTCAGCACTTTACGCCTTGGTGGGAGCGGATGACTACTCGGAGTTGTAACTCGAACGGAATAAAGAAAGTCCGTCAGGGGTAAGCTCCATCGCCACTAGCCTTGGGACGGCGGTGCCTTCAGCGTGGTCTTCAAGACCAATCGAGGCTAGCAACGGAAAGCGGGCTGAAGTGGTCATTTGACCAGGCGGGTCCTCTTAAATGAATTGTTCAACACCCGATGTTTCAGACCTGAGCAAATCTGAGAAAGCCGAAAGGGACGAAACTGGCACCAGGGCCTTCACCCTCTTCCACTATCAATTCTCACTCCCTCGAAACGCGTCCTGAACACATCTGTCTCGAAGCCCATCATGCACATCTCCTTCTTCAAACTCGGTCTCATCTTTTTCTTCGTGAACGTCGTAGCCGCTTCCAGCCCCGAGGACGGCGAAGCGACGCAGTTAGTCTTGGCAAAACTCGCCCCCGAGCCCGCCGGTCGTTCCGTTACTGACCCCTGAATTCCCATTTATCAGCGACTCCAAGGGAGACCCAAGCCCCACCCCACGCTGCACTGCTTTGAAGAATTTGTACAGGTAAGGCCGTCGCTTATATCCGTAATTGCAGCTCGTACTCACCGCCTCGCACCGCCGTCTCCTGCACGCACGTTATCACGCCGACCACTTCCTCTTTCAGGCATTGCACCTCGTACGTCCCAACTGGGTAGAGCGGTGCTCCAACTCGTTGTCATGTGTTTCGCTAACCACCAAGCGCGATAAATTCATATTTTTTGATGTCACCCAGCTACAAAAAAAACCCCTGCAAGAACTACAAAGCCCAAATTGACGGGCTCGCCGCGTGCGCCTTCAACCATCCTTACAGGTATAGTCACTCCTTTCTACGCCATGCGTCGTAAAACGTCCGAGTGGACGAGCTAACATACGAAATGTGTTTACCGCTCTCAGCGTCGAGAAGGACTGCTGCAAACCATAGAACAAACAGTTTCTCGGCACTCGCCGTTTACGACATTCTCTCCGCCTGGTTCTCAACCAATCGCCTCGACCAGTCGGTCGTTCTTCTTGGTGACGCCTTCCCTTCCTCGTGCTCTGCTTCCAATTTTTATATATGATCCGTGGCTCCCTCTTCATCGCCCAATTGCGATCTCTTGAAATCCCCATCTCTTTACTTTCACCAATTCCACTTAAAAGTTACCTCGCTCGCAAACCTCTTCAATTTCATACGACCCTAAACCTCCTAACCCCAATCAACTCTTTTCAAATCCGCCTCTCCACAAAACTCCTGATAACCCCTTCCAAACTAACCTCGTACTCCCTCAACTCGACCTCCCCACTCTCCACGACGACCGTATTGGGCTGCACGAAAATCTTCCTCGGCAACTTGCTGCTCAACACCAACGGCCTAAGTTCGTCGATCCATTCCTTTGAAGGGGTGGTAAGTTTCTTAAAGAAGGCGGTCGCACCGGGTCCATCGCCTGTTGATTTAAGGATCTGAAGGTGAAGTAACAAATCTAAGGAGGGATCCCGAACCGGTTCAGTTTCATCAAACGATCGCGTCTTGAGAAGCTGAGGACTCGTGGAACCCACCCCCCATGACCTTCTTGCCCTTCTCGAGACACGCCTGACGATTAACCCTGGCGTACGCATCGACGAGTTTGCCCTGTGCGTCGAGTTTCGTCTCGAGGGAGACGATGCCATGCTCGATCAACCAATTGGTGATCCCATGACGAGCCCTGCACAAGAACAAGAACAACAAGAACAACAACAACAACGATCAGTCTCCTGCTCAATCCAACATCCCGCACCGCCAACCCAACTCACTCCATATGCGCCTGCCCATGTCTAGCCGTCAGTGGATCGTACCACTCGAGCGCCTTAACGCCTGCCCTAGCCATACTCAAGAACGTATAATAAACCAAATTTTCCCTATCCACTTGTTGCGTAATCTCAAAGATCTCTTGAATCTCACGATGACTCGCAAGGTAAAGAGCTACGGCTTCGGCGCGACATTCTTCCATTGCGCTCGAGACGGGCCCAATGCGTGATCCGTACGTCTCACCGGGTTGGTACCATGATTCGATGGGTTGGTTCGTCAGTGGGTTGAGGAGGGTATCGCGATCAAAGTTGAGCGAACCGTCGGGACGAGCTTGGAAGAGTTTACCGGTACCGTGACCGAGGAGCTAGTTTCGTCAAGACGATAAAGCAGATCCGTCAGCTTTCCGCTAAAGCTAACTCCCTTTGACCAAACACTCCGTGCACTCACCTCGTGATTGCAAACTTGCACTTCAAAGCAACGATCGACCCACTTTTCATACCCCTCCCTCTCCTCGGGCGCAATAAACGTCAACACCTCGCCCGCGGCTTTGGCCGCCAAGATATTGACCAACGACACGTTCTTGAAGCCATCCTGTTCCCTCACATCATGATAATTCGGAATATTGATACCGGCGGGGATACCACCGGTCGCGAAGGAGAGGATCTCGAGGGCGGTAAAGTCGGGCCTTTGGAAGGTATCGACTTCGAACGACTTGCCCCAAGGGAGGTCTTGAATCAAATGAGGCGCCTTGTCGACGAGAATGGCGAACTTTTTGCTTTGCTGTGGGAAAATGAGGCGCAAGTATAAAAAAGGATTTCATCAGCTTTGGGAGGCATTTTGACGTTCTTTCTAGTGTTCGGCGACGACCCACCTCCTTGTTGACGACGGCGACAAAGCCCTCAAACTCTGCCCTCGCGCCAAAAGGATCAACGTAGCTCTCAATGAACCCTATATAACTCTCGACGACCGGTCCCTGATCCTTGACCCACTTCCTCGAGCCATCCTTGTGCGTTTCCAAATCTCCGGTCCTGAAACTGTTTTCGTAGTCGTGCAACATCTTGCTCCTGTTGTCGTCGCCGGCATACTTGGCGGCGTCAAGAAGACCTTGGTTGACCTTGGCGAGGGAGCTAGCGTAGTCGCCGCCTTGGATGCGAACCTTGAAGCCAAACTTTGAGCTCTCCAATTCGGCAGGGTACGAACTCGGTACGTCCTTGGTCGTCGAAGCAAGTTTCAAGACCAGTTCCTGGTCCGAGATCTTGATCAACCTCGTGTTGAGGGTCGAGATTCCGTTTTGGTCGCACAGGTTTTGCACCTCGTCGACGTGTTCGTCCGAAGGGGCCGGGTCGGAAGGGTAGTAGTTGGACAAGTGGCCCGCACTGGGTTTACCGATGACGAGTTGTGAGACGGGCGAGAGGGCATAGATCTCTTGCTTGGTCTGTAAAGTTCAAAAGGCAAAAGATTTCTCAACGGTCGCACCTTTTTTGGGAAGCCGTTGCGTTGCTGCTTACCTTTTCCCACAGAGCTTGAACGTCTTCCTTCCTCTCGGCGGCAGCGACGACCTTTTCGAACGCTCGGACGTCGACGCGAGGGACAAACTTGGTACCACCAAAGCTCTTAAAGTGGGCCAAGTTGCTGAAAACCTGCTCTCGAGCCTCGAGAGGGTCAGCTCTTTTCGAAGGGCACTCTCCGCTGCTCACCATCTAAAACTAACCTGCGCCGAATAAGCCAACACGTCCTCCCATTCCTGTTGCCCGACTTGACTCTTGTCCTTCATCGCGTTCAAATCTGCCAACTTGGCATGATCCTCGCGACTGGAGAAGATCGCGATGAGCAGATCAAAGATGGGTTCGGCATGAGGGGAGGTTTGGGCCATGATGACCCTTGCACCTGCCCACGAGGCGAGAGAGAGGTGGTGCGAGTAGAGTTCTGTAAGAGTTGAGAGTGTAATGGTTCAGTCTCGGCTTTTTTTCTTTGACTTGCTCGCCTGTCCGAGAGCTGACTGCTGAGGTGGTTACCCCCACATGGTTTGTACTCTCGCCTCTGCGTCAGTTCACCTCCTACGGCGCCACCGCCCTTCTCGTCGCACGATCACACCCCAAAAGCGGTAGAACGGATTCACTCACTCTCTTGTTTGGTCAAAGCCTCAAAAGCCTTCCCGATGCCCAACGAACACACCGGTGGTTTCTGGTCTGCAAGAAAGCGCGCATCGCCGTGAGCTGAGGTGGAAGCCATTCTGTTCCGAGTCAAGAAGTGGGGCGGGACGATTGGGCAAGTGGAGATGGGGCTGGGGCGTAAAGAGGTGAAGCGACGCCACATGCACGGCTTGCTTGTGGGATGTGTGGGGGGAAGGCGGGAGAAAGAGGGAGCGAGCACGCGCGCGCGTTGAGGCTCGGCCCCCAAAACTAATACGGAATCGAGTTAATCGCGCGAATAGCAGGGCACAAACTACTACCTCGTGGTCTCCAAATCAGGGTTTTAGTGAGACCGGACGCGTGGCCGAATGATGCAATCGAGAACCGTATCTTTTGATTCTAGTTTATTTTTCTTGTCAGAAAGCGCTCACATGAGAAGAAGGGAATTGGTCGAGTTCAGTTGCATGCGCTCGGACCTCGTCAACCAACCGGCTCGGTCCTGGCTGTCAGCTTGGGCGCGTCGTCAACTGGCGCTGGCACCTCAACGGCCTCAACCCGAGCGACTCCTTCTCATCCCGACTAGCACCGGCTGAGCCTCGCCTGCCCAACCTGTCCCGATGGACGATCCGTACGATGAAGTCACGTCGTAAGTACAAGGCCGTGGGCCTGCTCTGTTATGTTTCACCTGTCCGACTGCGCCGCCTGCTCCTCACCTTTGCCGTGACTGACCCCCACTCTCCCCTTCTGATCAACAGCGAAGTCGAATACTCGCTGCAGCAACTCTCGAACCTACTATCGTCCTACGCCCGCCTGCTGCGCACCCCGTCCCCGACACCGGAAGACCTCTCGTACGCGCACTCGGAACTGCTAGCGCTCCTCTCCGCGCTCGACAACGACGTCGAAGAGTTGCAAGAGGCGCTCGATCTGGTCGAGCGTGATCCGGTGATGAGTAGTCGATTAGGGTTGAGCACAGCAGTGTTGGCTCAGAGGAGGAGGTTCGTAGAGAGGGTCAAGGCGGAGATGAAGGTTAGTTCTGCTGATACGATACGCTGTCGATACAGCGATCATTTACAGAACTGAGTTTGGGTATAAAATTTCCGATTCAGACCGCAAGAAAACAACTCGCCACATCGAACGGAGCATCCCCCAACGTGCGTCCTACTCTCTCTCTCTCCGAGTTCTCGACCACACGAGTCCCTAACGTTCTCCTCACCCACAGCAATCCTCCCGATCCCGATCCCAAAAGCCTCAAACCACATTACCCAATCCCTTATCGTCCTCCGCAAGACCGTACACGAGCACACCTTACCGCGATACGCCATACGACGCAGCTCCAAATGAGGAAGATTCGGACCCGAACGCCGATTTCGAGATGCAGCATCAATCCGTGAGTGGAATCCATAATGGTCAGGTAGGGGGGTTCACTTCTATCGCCGTGCTGATCGAAGTTGCGTTCCAGCTTCTCATCGAACAACAAGACCAAACCCTCACCTCGATCTCGGGCACCGTCGAACAATTGCGCTCCCAAGCCTGGACGATGGGTCAAGAAGTCTATGACCAGAACGCGTAAGCAAACCCGGTACCTCCTACCTAGCTCACAAGCTCTGAAGCTGATAAACGTCCGCTCGGGGTTCTTACATAGCATGTTGGACGAATTGGATCGACAGGTCGACGCGACGGGGACGAGGCTTGAAAAGGCGCAGAGGAAGATGGATCGGTTCGTCAAGGCGAATAAGAGTAGGTCCAAGAACGAATGCCGTGATGAAAGCCCAGTGGAGGGGAGTAGACTAATCGCCTTCTTTCTGAACCCCGCACGTTCAGGTTCCCCCTCCTCCTGGGCCGTCTTTGGCCTCATCATCATCCTTTCGATACTGCTCTTCATCATAATCTTCCTCTGAGCCCCCAGCCCTCCGATCGAGCCTTCAGCAGACTTTCGTTATCGGTTTTGGCGAAAAGGGTTTCCAGTCGCTGCTGCTCGATCGCGCCCCTCGTCACCTCCACGCATTTTTGTAACTCTGCTCTTCGTTCACTTTCCTCGCATATTGTTGTAATCTACGCAACTTGGAACCCGATCAATAAGATGGCTTAATTACATGCCTGTGTCATCGCTCTTGGGAGCACGCTGGAGTGAATCGAAGGGAAGCATCGAGCGTCGGAGAGCGGATCGGTGCTCGGAGCGTCGGGGTTAGGTTAACAAAGGGGTCCCGTAGAGCGCGATGAGGAGACGACGAGCATTCGGAGACAAAAGTCACCAGTTTTTATCTCGTCACATCAGAAAACAATGTAACTGCGGATACTCCCGCGACGCGTTCCTAACATCCCCGGTCGATGTACTCGACTCGGCTACCTCTCTGTCAACACCGTCAATCCTGCGCGCGCTCAAGCCCCCATTTCCCCTTGTTTCATCGTCCAACACTTACACTTGCGCGACTCCGTGAACATGCACGGTCCACTCGAGGGGGTAGAAGTGACGTCTCGCCTTAATCTGGGCTTGACCTCCAGGGAAGAAGAAAGGGACCGCTCAAGGGTGATTGACGTGATCCTCGCCCGTCGCTCCGAGTCCGAGCGCGGCGGCCTAGCGCAACGCGGCGCGTGCACGAAGATGAAACGTCCTCCTTCCCCTTGAAAGGGGGTTCGACGGTGGTCTTTACTCGTTTTCCCTTCACTGACCTGATCTTTCTCCAGCTTTTCTATCCTGCTCTCCCAATCGCTGGTCGATATACCTCACTTCAACAACGACGTTCACATCACTTCTCATTAAATCAACACCACCCCCCAAGCAAATTATCATGTCGCTCCCCCTCCTGCGTACCTTTCTCCGCGCTCTCGTCCCTACCACCCCAGAGATTCAATCAAACCCCTTCAAGCTGCCCCTCCCATCCGTTCTCGTGTCTCGCAGCACCTATTTTACACCCAACCGCAATACCCCTCTCAAGTCCTTCCCCTTCTTCACCCCCCTAACCCGTCCACTCCACCCTGGTAGAAAATTCCACACCTCCTCCTCTCCCCTCTACGCACGCCCACCCATGCACCCCCGATCTTCCATCCTGGAGTCTCAACAGCAAAAAACCATCGAGGAAATGATTGATGGCGATGCAAGGATGGTATGGGCGAATGGGAGGTGGGTGTTCAAAAAGCAGCGAGTGAGTGAAATTATTTTCGCCTCGATGTCTGGAATTCGGGGAAGCGGAACCTGACTTTGTCTCTTCAATGGTTTCTTCGCAGGTGTTCGAACGCATCGCAACGCTCGCTCCGAAAGCCACTTCATTAAAATCAACTTTCAACACGTCGAGACTTTCTCCACCTAGCCCTCGGGCACCAGCACCTCAAACCGAACATGTTCACTCTGACCCGCGTGCCATCACCGCCGCGAGACGCCTTCGTCGCGCGAGATCTCGTTCTCGACGCAAGTTTACCCCTTCCACAACAGCTCAATCGTCTACTCGAAATGTGTCTACACCCCCAAAAAAAGGGGCGATTAGGACCTCAACGCACATGATCGAAGCCGTTCCAAAAGGTCCCGATCCATTGCGGCCCGCTTTGACGAAATCTCTTTCCGCTGACGGGCAGAAATCGACCGCCTACCAAGCGCCGACGAAACGAGCCGCAACGGCGACCATCACGGCGAAGCAATCCTACCGAGCAACTACCCTAACCCGTGTGCTCTCTAAAGCCGCTCTTCCACCTGTTACCCCCACCTCCTACGTCTCCTCGTTCTTCGACTCGAACCGTTCCCACCTCGCGCGCGCCGAACTAGCGCCGACAAGGGCCCCTATTTCCTTCCGCTCTTTTGCGCCCAAGCTCTTCTCCAACCCCGTCCCCCAACTCGAAACCGCTCAAATCCAACCTCGTCCAAGCGCATTATGGACAACTCACATCCTTCATTCCCAACTCGCTCATCTACGCACAACCTGGGCCCACCAACGTCGTCTCCAACTACTCCATCATCTCCTCCACCCTAACCACTCCCACTACCCCCTTTCCAATCCCAATCCCAACTCTAACCGCGCCGGACGCCTACTCCAACCTTCATCCTCTCCACCGACACTCTCTTCCTTAGCCTGCCTTTCACCTCAAACCCAAGTCCAACTCCCTTCAAGCTCCACAAGTTTCTACAATCTCTCCTGGTCCGCTTATCAAAAGTTATACAATACCGGTGTATCAGGCAAGACGTTAAGTAAGGCCAAGAAATTATTCAAAGCGTGTGGAAGGGAGATGTTTTGCAAGGAATGAGGAAAGGGACGAATCGGAACTGTTTTATGTGGTGGTGTGAGGTCTCTCTCTCTGCCTTTTTTGATTCTTGCTCAATTTAGTATACCCCCCTTTTCCCCCCTGCCCGGGGGGGTTTTGGAAATAAACCTGCGTTTTTTGTTTTCGAGATCCGACCGTGGGCTAGCCGATGGTTACCTTTTGTACCCTTTGAGAAAATTGCGTCTGGCCTCTCTCAAAAGAATCCCGTTTAACCGTGCATACAGTAACTAAAATTACACCAGACCACACAACCCTAAAAACGAACCTTACTTCGTTCCCTTCCCCTTCGCATCCTCCCCCACCTCCCTAACACTAACCCCATGAACACCTCCAACATCAACCAAATCATCCGAGCTCCAACCAACCGCCAATTTTCGTCCATCTCTACTAAACTCGCACCCTATGACCCCAGCTCTAAACTTAGGCCATTGTCTCAACCTCTTCTTCGCAACGGGGTCCCAAATCGAAACGGTTCCGTCTCCTCCACCAGTGACGAAAGTTCCATGAACCGAATTGAACGCTAGACCTTGCACGGGATAAACGGTATCTACGCCGTCTATAACTTGACGATGACATTTGAACGCGTATTTCTTAGCTTGAACGTTAGGTGAAGGGTCGAAAAATTCAACTGCTACTCGACCTTCGATCGAAGTAGTAACGTAACCTGCAAAAAGTTTCCCCCATCAGTTGTGGTAGGCCATACTAAAGATTCAGGGGAGTTTAGGAGAGATCATCGGACTAACCTTCATCATTAGGCATACATTTCAAAGCCCTCGTCATGAACTTTAAACTGCTCTCCCTCTTTTGCCAAACTTCCAGTTGTTCCCCATTGGTCCCCTTTAGCAATGCCTCTTTCAAAGTGTTCAATTCGTAAATCCATACGCGCCTTCCCGCCATGGCAATGACGAGTTTGGTAGGGGAAAGTGCCAAACAATAGGCTTTATCGGCGATGGGGAGAACGATGGAAGCAGTCGGGGAAGTGATGCGAAGTGTCTTGTCCCACGAAGCTGAGATGACGGCGTCTGAAAAGAAAGAGAGAGAGAGAGAGAGAGAGAGAGAGAGAGAAAGAGCAAGTTTGATTAATTTCCCCATTCAATTCCGAAAAACGATTCCCTAACCCTAACCCTCCGCCCAATTCCAACTGACTCAATTGATCCGAATACTCTACGCATTTAACCGGTTGTTGATGAGTGCAAACCAATTGATCCAAGCCCGTCTCAAAATCGACTCTATCCAAATCGTACCCATCGATCAGCCTAAGCCTACTCTCCCCTCTCCGACTCGCTCACAAGAGACTCACGATCTAACTTGACCTGCGAGTCCAGCATAATAAATCTTGGTATTTGAATCGGGTGACCAGGTTACGTCGAGGATCGCTCCTTGGGTAGGGAGCGATTTAGGTACGGTAGGGTTGGTGAGGTCGTGTAAGTGTACTCTCTGGACCGGACACGGGAGGGAAGGGGGGGAGTCAGTCAGGATATATAAAGGCTTGTCAAAGTCGGTCAAGATGGGAACGTACAGCATCCCAGGAACCGGCGATGAGCAAGTTCGAGTCGGTCGGGTGGAACGCGAGTGAGGATACAGAGTCCGCGTAAGGCGGCAGTACGATTTCTGTGAGCGTAGAGAGAGAGAGAGAGAGAGAGTAGAAAAGGTCAGCGCTGGAGAGATGTGAGAGGGTGAGGTGGTTGGCGTGCCTTGGGACATGGTGTGCGGGGTGGCTGAGTGGGGGAGGAAGAGACCAACGCGCAAAGTGGAGCGCAGTGGAGCGCAGTTGGAGCGCAGTTGGAGCGCAGTTGGAGCGCAGTTGGAGCGCAGTTGGAGCGGCTGTGGAGCGCGACTCGCTGCTCGTTGTCGCCGCCGGCTGCCTGCGCTGCTCTGCCAGCTGACGCGGTCGCCGGCTGTCGGTCGCAGCCCGTCGCAGGTCAGGCGGTCAGGCCGGTCAGGTCTTTCTTGGCCCCTTACGTCGGCGTCGGGTCCAGCTCCAGCTCCAGGGGCTGCTCCTCGTTCCCTCGTCCCTCCGCCAGCAATGTCACTTACGCTCCCACCTCGCCTCTGCATCCGCCAGCGTCCCCACGCTTTCAACTTTCCCAGCTCGAGCTCATGGCTTGGTGCTCTCGCCCGCTCGACCCGATGGCGGACGGTGTCGACCTCCTCAGCTCGGCGTCATGGCAGCAGCGCCCGGAGCTCAGTTGGGGCGCTCCCCTCCTCCCTCTCGACCGCACAAGACATGACCCACGCACGAGAATGGATCTCCCGTTTCTCCTCCGCGCCACTCTCCGCCTTCCCCAAAGGTAAACTTCAATCTGTGCCCCCCTCCCCCCTCTTTACTCACCCAACGTCGCCGCACCCCCCCCCCCCCCCCCAGACTCCCTCCTAATCAGTTTCTCACGTTCGTCCGGCCCGGGCGGCCAAAACGTCAACAAGCTATCTACGAAAGCGCACCTCCGCCTCTGCCTATCCCCTCCTCCACCTTGGCTACCCTCTTACCTCTTACCTACCCTACTCGATTCCCCCTCTTACGTTTCCACCACCCCGCCGGGCCTCTTGCTCTCCAGTTCGAATACGCGTTCACAAGCGCAGAACGTCGAATTGGGCATCAAGAGGATGAAAGATTTGATTCTAGAAGCTGCGCGAGTCGGTTTGAAGGGGGATACGTCCGAGGAACAGCAGGAAAGGGTCAAGGCTTTGGAGAGGAAAGAGAGGAGCAAGATGCTCAAGGTGAAGAAGCAGAGGAAGGATGTCAAGGGGGGCAGGAGGGCATTCAAGGCTGGGTTCGAGTGAGCCAAGGTCAGAGTGGGGAATGAGCGTCGTGTGACTAGTGTCTGTAGAATGTGCTCGTATCGACCGAGACGGATTGGATTTTGCAAGCTCGGTGATGGCGAGTCGAGCTCCACTCGGGGCATGTCACGTGACCCTCCCTCTTCGCACCTGCTGCGCTGCCGATCCGCTCGAGCCGTTCTCTCTCATCTTTGCTCCACATTGAACCCCCACTTTGGCCCACTCCGCACGGCGCAGCATGTTCAAACATACCCTGCAAGTAGGTACACGATCTCGAGCCTCTGTGAGATCATTCTCACTGACCCGTCCTGCTCCTGCTCCTCTGACAGCCCCCCGTAATCTCACTCTTCTCCTCGTCGTCATCGCACCCTCTCGTGCTCTCGTCCGCAGCCTCAACCTCCGCGTCCTTTGCCGAGGACTCGTGGATCTCTCTCGTGGACGATGCGACCGATCAGCTCATACCCTCCCAACCTTTTCCATCTTCCTCTTCTGCAACCACAACCACAACCACACTTGGCACCCCCTCGCAATCCACCATGAAAGTCGGCTCCCCCACCACACCCTCACCCACCTCTACCTCCACATTCCCCACTACAAGCTCCTCAAAAGGTTCCATCTCCGGCCCCGTCCTGCACCTCCAATCACCCGACATCAAGACCACCTTTATACGCTTCGGCGACTCTCCCTCAAACACAGGAGCCTCCTCCTCCTCCTCGTCCGGCTTGGCCATCAACGCCCCCTACCTGCACCTGTTCCTCAAACCTCTAGGTCAAGGGACGAACTTTTACCTCGACGTTTTGGTCACGGACGAACGAGGGAACTCTTACGTGATTCGCGCATCGACGTTCCAAGTAAGTTCCTCCTCGCCTTGAAAATTCCTCCTGCCCAACGCCCAACGCCCGACTAAACCCCCCTTCCTCCGCAGACGACACCAACCTACACCCCCTCCTCCCCAACACACCCTCACCCTTCCCTTCTGCACCTCCCCCTCTCCTTCCCCCCTCCAACAGCCCACTCCCTAACCCCCTGGCTCCTCCTCTCTCTCCCCCTTCCCGACCACCTAAATTCCCTCCCCGACCTCGGAGGACCCTCCCCACCCCCGCGCTACAAAGCGCTACAAAGTATCGAGGTCCACGCGAATTGTCGTTTGAAAAGGGTTTGGTGTACGGAAGAGAGAGGGGGCGGAGTAGTTCAAGAGGGTATGGCGTTGAGAGGGATGATGACAGAGTTGTGTTTGTTTGAGGCCGAGCCTTGAAAAAGGCTCGGAATTTCCTTGGTTTTGTTTTTTTCCGATCGAAAAGGGCTTTTGTAGTAGATTTGTTGTAACAACATTTCTTTTTGCAGATCATGTACACGCGCTAGAAATTCAAGACGACAACTCGACATACGCCTCGACGACCTTCTTCGGTCGTCCCCTCTTTTTCGGCGTCGACGCGCTCGGTTCCTTCGCCACTTTCGCCTTTGTCACCTTGACCTTTGCCACCTTCTTCGTCGGCCCCTCTTTTCCTTTCCCCTTCCCCTTCCCCTTTCCCCTCCCCTTCTTTACTTCCACTAGCAATTCCTCCCCCTCCTCCTCACTCGCACTTTCATCACTCCCCCTCTCCAACTCTCCATCCGCCTCCACCGAAATCGCCAAGCTCCTCTCCACCTCATCCTCCTCATCCTCATCCCCTTCCTCCTCACTCTCACTTGCACTCACAAACTCGATCCTTTCCTCAGCCCCACCCTCACTCCCACTCTGCTCCACCTCCACCTTTCCCTTCCCCCTCCCCATTTTCTTCTTCCTCCCTTTCTTACCCCCCTCCAACACCAACCTCTCCCTCTCCCTCTCTTCTTTCTTCCTCCTCCTCTCCTCCGCCCTCTTCATCTTCTCCCTCTTACCCAATTCCTCATCCAAGCGTCTATAACTACCCCTAACCAATTCACCCCAATGTAAATCCGCCAAACACGAAGGGCACCTCCCTTTTCCCGGAAGGAGGGGGGGTTGATCCTCCTTTTCTACAGAGCCGGTAAAGTGGTGCGCGAGACATGAAAGGTGATAAAGTGCGTTACAGGTGTTGGTGTTGGAGGTGACCATCATTGAAGTAGAGTTGGGTTTTTCTGAAGTGCACAATAAGAATTCGAGATGATCCTTGCGGAAAAAAAAATCCGACGAAGGGTCGGGTTAGCAACTAACTTACTTAACCCCCCCCCCCCCCCTTCCGAGATGGGAAGGTCGGCACCCACCTCGATGTTGACGGGTCGATGACAGATCGCACAATCATTACTCGATGCCGAACCAACGCGTTCGATCCATTTAGCCCAATGAGCATCGATCATCTCACCTGCGCAAAAAGAAAGGATCCGATGCCCAACTCAGTCCCCCCTCCTGACCCTCTCACAGCGAAACCTCCCTAGCAAGACGTACCATCATCGGTCCTAAACTTCTCCCCCCATCATTTTGCCCCTGCACTCCCTCAAACCAATCCATAACTTTCACCCCCTCCAAAAACCTCCCCCTCTGCTCACCCCAAGGACTCGGACTCTCAACCCCCTCTCGTCCCTTCTCAAACCTCTTCATCCCCGCCTCAGTCCTAACGACCACACCCAACCCCAAAGCGCGTTCCCACCAACTTTTAGAAATTTCTTCAAAACAAACCACACTCAAATCAAAAGCTTTCCAAGGTCGACTAGTTAACATGAACATGAGTACTTGAACTTTAGTTAATCCTCTATTCGAAAGAATCGTTTTAGGGAATTGTGGAATCGGGTTCGTAAGAATAGGTTCGGTGAAATCGTTCGAGGTCGAGGTTGAACGATATCGTTCCTTCTTCTTCTTCTTCTTCAACTTGGGCGACGGCACTTGTTCGACTTGTTCTTGATCAACGATGACTTTGACCGAAGAAGAAGCAGAAGACGACGACGACGACGACGACGAAGGAATTGAAAAGTTTTGTTCGTGTAGATGTCTTGAAAGATGAGGGTTCTGCCAAGCCCATTCGAACTGTAAAGCTTGTAACTTGCTCGGGAAACCATGTACCAATAAAGACATTGTCCAAGGTCTAAACCTTTTCGTCTTGAACGCACCCTGCCAAACAACCCGCACATACAACCCAAGCTCATCAATCATGAATCGAACCCATACATGCAGCCACCGTTCCACCGCAACGTTGAAACTCACACCTTTAACGAGTCCATTATGTTGCTTCAACCTCCTCTTCGGGTCCGGTGTTGAACCTATATAAGTTCTATTAGGTTGCTTCAACGACCTTAGCAGATAACATGCGTAAAAAGGTGGTATCGTATGATTCAAAACGGTCGAAGTTCGATGAGCAGCAGCAGCAGCAGCAGCAGCAGCAGTGGTAGCGGAGGAGGTTTGGGCGGCGGCGGCGGCGGCAAGTTGGGCTGCTTGAGCGAGCTTGGTTGAAGTGGTTGCGAGTGCATGTGGGGTGGGGGACGTCGTGGTTGAAGAAGAGGAGGGGGAGGGACGAGCAAGTGGGAGGTGGGTGGGCTTATTCGTGCGTGGGGTTACAGGTCGAAAGTCAAACAGGCTCTCGTGTCCAACTTGAAGCGACGCGCGGATCGACTCACCCTTTCGCTTTCCAATTTCGCTACGAATAAGACTAATAGCTAGTCCACGCCGAAGCGAACGTACATCACGTGATGCAGCCGCCGGATCGAATATTTCAAGCGCTGTGCAAGCGGCAATAACAAGCTGCAATACATACCAACCGAGGAGTTTCTGGATCAGTCGTATGGAATAAGTGATCATCGATTTTTTGCGCAAGACCTGTGATCCAAAGTCTACCAAAACAGGGGTAAGGGAACCTCAGGAAAGAATTCATCAATCGGGCTCCCGCAAACGTGTACTGATATCGTCCCCGATCGCCCCTTACAGTGGGCGTCCGATAAGCACTACGTGCCCCCGCACAGCTGGAGAGGATCAGACTGCCTCGCACCGCCTCTGAGTCTCTGACCTGCGCGCTGACGAGAAGCATGGACATTACAGCGCTCAAATTGGAGGGCACCACCGTAGCAGGGTCGGTGCAAACTGAGCAACCAAGATCACGTGATTGGATCTTTTTCGGGAGCCGGCGCGGCGTGATTGTGGTAGAACCAGTCTAGGAGACGGAAGATGAGGCACAGACTTGATGTATAATCTGTAGATTAGATTGAGCCTTATTTTACACCGGGTCTTGATTGTCCATCTGCAGGTATGATACTCGGTGCGCTCACTCAGGCTGCAGTGGCGATTGGCGATCGGCGGCTCGGCCGAATGGCACCGCTCGAGGGTGGCCGAAACGTCTGAGATTGACGATCGGCGTTTCGCAACGACGAAACGTGCGCGTTGACTCATCGCTCATTTCTCTCTGTCGGCGCCTTCCTCAACTCGCACCTTCTTCTGTCGTCGCTCGCGTTGTGGCACTCTCGAGTGGGATCAACACCGCCTTCTTCCTCGCCCCCTCTCCCCCCGACCATGTCGTCCACGTCCACAATATCAGCGTCAACTTCGGTCCTTCCGCCCGCTGCTACGCCGATGCCGCCGTTGATTGCTCGTCGCTCGACCTTATCCCGACGACCTTCCTTACCCACTTCGATGCTGCCCACCCTCCCACGTTCCCTCGTAGGCCACTCCGAGTCTTTCCCCGCTTCCAAGCTGCTATCGCTCGTCGCGCATCTGCGGCTGTTGTACGCTACACCTCCGCCTCCGATCACTCGCTTGGTTCGAAGGACGCCCGATTCGGGCTATGCCTCACCCACCACCGCTTCGTCCGAGCACGAGCACGAGCACGCTCACGCCCACGCCGCGCACGCTTGCGACTCGGACCTCTCGGACGATGAAGACGTCGATGATCTAGGCAAAGACGATCAACTTGAACGCGGGTACGCGCGCTCGTTTCTTTCGAGCTTGATCAAGAAGAGCGACGATTGGATTCGCGAGGCCGAAGTCCAAGCTGACGAGGAGGAAAAATCGGCGAGATGCAAGGTCATTGATGAGGCCGCCGCTTTGGTCGCTTACCTTGCCGAGACGTCAGGTACGTATTTCGGTGGGAATTCAATCTCGTGGGAATTGGACCGAATGCTGACCCTATGACACACCCAACAGCTTCGGGCTCGATCCTCCGAGCCGTTCTACTCCCCACGAGCGCCCCCGACGCCCCTTCCCCCTCCGAGCCCCTAACAATAACTCTCAACGATGCGCTCCCCTCCTCCCTCGACCCCACTTCGGTAGGCCTCCAATCCTGGGGCTCCTCCATACTCCTAGCCCGAATGATCGCGTTGAACCCAACGTCCTTCGGTATCGCCCGAGGCGAAAATGAACGTACGCTCGAACTCGGCGCGGGCACGGGTTTACTCTCGCTGGTTTGGAAGGGTATGAGTGAGCGGTTGGATGTCGTTGGGGAGGAGGTGATTGCGACGGATTATCATGAGGCCGTTCTGGAGAATTTGAGGAGGTGGGTGACGGGCGTGTTCGGCGCTTTTGAGGGGAAAATTGTCTGACATCTTCCTCTTCGATTCCTTCCCTCAGGAACGTCGCCTCCAACACCGCCGCCATCTCCCCTTCAAGTTCCCCTCTCAATTCCCCCCTCGTTCGACCCTCGGACTCGCACCCCGGGTCACCCCTCCTATCCCCCACACCAAACTTCCCTTCCAACGTCCCCGTCGTAACAGCCTACAAACTCGACTGGTCCGCCGTACACTCATCCCTGCTGTTCTCCTCCACCACCAACTCCCCCCTGCACCTGCACCCACCCTTCGACCGACCTTTCCACACCCTTCTAGCAGCGGACGTGATTTACGGACCCGAGCATGCGCTGTGGCTCAAGTCTTGCGTACAACAATTCCTGATCCGACCAAATCAGTATACGCCAAACCCGAGGAAAAGAAGAGTTGTGCAAACTCCAACTCCCTTCAGTCTCGATAGCGTCAAAGACGCCCTCGTCGGCGTCGAGGAGCTCGATAGTGTACGAACGACCGTACCCACCCCAACAACTTCGGATGCTCAATCCTCGTCCACCTCTGTTCCCTCCCCAGCCTTCCACCTGATCGTCCCCCTTCGTCCCCATCACGCTAAAGCCATTTCCTCCATAGCGACCGTATTCCCTCTAGCCTCCTCCCTACCACCTCGCACATCCCCCAATGATCCTTACCGCATAGCCATCAAGAGAATGACAGAGTTACAAAGGGTTAAAGGTATCGGAAGAGCGGATGAGGAGAGTTATCGCTTGTACGAGATTGGTTGGTGCTAGATCTCGATCGATTGGTAGGCAGGCCCCTTCGTGAGCTCTCTCGTTCGTTTGCTTGAAGACTAGAAAGTTTTTTCCAATTCCTCGTCAGTAGTAGTACCCCACCGCCCAAATTCAGTTGTTCTACCCGTTTTTTATTCCCAACTTGTAATGTCTGTAACCCCTTTGCTTTCTATCTTTCCAGAAAAAGTTCAGAGAGAACTTTGACCATCTGCATAATATTGCAACCCCCCCCCCCCCCCATCAACGCCATCTAAGGTGTCCGTCCTTCCTCTATCCCTCCTACGACCCTTCTCGAACCCCGTTCCCATCCGAAGAGCACCAAAACCAGAGACTTCCTCTCGAACCTTTTTTTGATGTATGTAGGTCCCCTTCGCCCCCACTCACGTTTGTTTTATCCACCGTCCATCGTCTAAGCACGATCATAAGAAGCCCCACCCGCTTTCCTAAGTCTCGTCACAATAGGTCCCTAAGCTCAAACCCAACAAGAAAGACAAAATCGGCATCAGCGACCAACTCAAAACTCAAACTCAACAAATTCTCCAAACGAAAAGCGAAAAGCGAAAGTGGAAAAAAGGTAAAAAGGTAATAATAAAAAAGGTTAAAAAAGCGATCCTGGGTCGAAACTAACCTCATCCAAATCGTCCTCGTTCTCAGCTGGTACTTCGATACTAAAAGCGCGCAAGACCTTTTGTACTTCGGATTTATGTATCGAAATTTTGGCTTTACGCATCACTCGTACGCCGGAACCGACTGAACGAAAGTTGCAGGAAAACAAGGGGGAATCAGTCGCTTCGATCTTTGGGACCTCAAGCTTCAGTTTGGTACTGTGACTCGAAGGGGGGTTGGGACGTACTATAGGTGATGAAGATGAATTTATCCCTCGTTGATTCCTTGTCGTTCGAGTAAGTCTATAAATCACCCCCACAACAAAAACGAACATCGAACGAATCAAACCAGCAATTCTCCCAATCTCAAAAAAAAAAAAAAAAAAAAAAAAGCAGCACGACGTAAACTGACGATCCTCGCATAGGCGAAGCTAGCCCTCTCATCCGCGAACTTGGTCTTGAGTTCGTCCAAACCCTTTTTCAAACACAAAACAAAAAAAAACACAGCATAAGCACTCGATCTCCCCCATCTTCCACGACCTTTCTTGATATTTAGAATAAGAACGAACGCCGGTACCTGTAGCAGTCAAGTTCAACTTGTCCGATTTGTCCCCTTCGTAATCTAGAAGCAACCAATTCGTTTCCGATTTATCTGTGACCCCACAAAAACGAGGAAATCAATATATTCTCTCAGATGACCCATTTTTTTCGCACTTGAATCGTCGCCGCGTATCCAAGCCTCGAGCCAGGGATCCCGGGTAGAGTGATCGCACGTCATCGTGTCCGTTGTTCGCGAGTGCGCCCGCAACCGACCCGAAATAGTGTTTCCATCTAAATGAAATTGACCCTCAAACCACTTTTTCTCAAAATACGCCCAAACTCGTACCATTTCGAACGTCCTCATAAGCAGCGGCGATATCAGGTGAAGAGACGTCGGCCTGTGGAGGTGGAGGTGGAGGTGGAGAGAAGTCGGTTTCAGTGTGTGTTGGCAAATCAATCAAACACAGTACGGTGTGATGTCGAATAGAGCGCAGGGTTAAAGCTGACCATGCTTTGATGGGGGGGGATTGGTTGCGCGTGGAGGTGAAGGTGGTACAACAAGGGAGTGATGAGGAGGGGAGGAGGGGAGGAGGAGCTCGGTGCGGTGCCCAGTGGAGCTGAACACGGGCGCGTGAGGCCGTGAGGGAGGACCCCGAAAGCCCAGGCTAGAGTGGACAAATTTTTGGCCCTAGAAAAGCTAAAATCGCGATTTTTGGAGATGAGTTGTAGAGCATTAACGCACCGCGGCGCGGCGACCAGTCCCTGAACCTCCCCTGCAATGCCCTGTATAAACTCACACTCACACAACTATGGCCCGAGGATAGGCACTACCTTCTACTTAGCCGCAGGCGAATAACCATCGCAAGACAAGGCTAGAGACTGTTAACGACAAATTAAATCCACCTTTCATTCAATTTCGACTGCATCTCATTCCAATCTTTCTTCTCTTGTCTATCCTCATTCAGACATATTTATTTTCGTTTTTGTTGTCTAAACAAGGTCCAAGAACGCTTTCTTTCCTCACCATTCGCTTGAGACCAATCAAGCATGAGCCTTCCCGGTCCTGCGGTAGGCGCCAGCCGCGCATTCCGAAGAGACTTCATGATCCTTGTTGGCAGCTGTCAGAGTCAAGACCCAAACCAGGGAAGTAACAATGATAGAATAGAACCGAAGGGGATGGAAGATCTACCCAACCTTGTACCGCACAGGATTCAACGTCGATAGCACTTTGGGTGCGCGTGCGTGGAAGATCATGAAGATTGGGAAGCAAAGTACAAAGATAGAAGGCTGAAGGATAATTTAGTCAAGGTGTGGGAACACTATGGATCGAATATTACAACTGAAGAAGAAAAGGAAAGAGAGAGAGAGAAAAGCTACGAAGAGAGACTAAAGACTCCGGCCACCGGATATTCTAGTTGCCGAGCCGGCACGGACGTTCAGGGTTGGTTCGCACATTGCTCGCATCCGAAGAGGGAGCCGCAATGTCTGTCATCGTGTACACTACATTGCAGGGGCGCTCTCAACTCCAGCATACGGAGATTGGGGGATGGGAACTCGGGCGCGCTCGGACCTCTTTAGATTCTGACTTAGATTACCCGAGGCAGCGACTAGCGCGGCTCTCCCTCTCTTTTCCCTTAACGTTCCCTATCCTCTTCTACTCGGCATCTTCGTTTGCTCATTGCGCTGCTCCTCTTAGGTTAGTGTAATACATTTCGAACGTTCCCTATCCTCTTCTACTCGGCATCTTCGTTTGCTCACTGCGCCGCTCCTCATAATGTCCTGTACAAGTGGTTCGCATCCGGAGAGGGAACCGGAGACGGTACCGTAATGTCGTTCGGATGCGAGATGGCACCCGGAGAGGGTACCGTGGTGTCTTCGGATACGAGGTAGCGTCCGAAGAGGGTACCGTGGTGTCTTCGGATACGAGGTAGCGTCCGAAGAGGGTACCGTGATGTCTTGAGAGGGGGTTGCTTGGAGATCCTGACTATGACAGCGGCCTCTTTCGCCTGCGCGTGAGCCGGATTCTTGTTATTGTCAGTGACTGTTGAACGCCAAGTAACCAAATCCGTCAGCCGGTATGAAGGTTTAGTGGGGAATTGCGGGCTTGAACTCATTCTCATGACCATCGGTGCTCGACAAGTCAATATTCAGCTCGGCGTCCGAACGCTCGACAGGGGAGGCGATGATCCGCCTAGGACTGAATCGGACTGTCGGCGGGGGCGTGGTCTGTCGTGTCATCTGCCGCACATCAGGCAAGGAAACTACATCAGGCCCATGCAATATGCACCAAAGGTTTGCCGGAGGACCTGTCCCTCCAAGCGCGAGCCTCGACGGTGCAGACAACCGCACACCAATCACCTTCACCCAGGCGTGGGATATCCTTGTGCAAGTCGCGCAGGGTGCTCATCGACAGTCACGGGGAGTTTCGTGGGATATCCTTTGGCGTACTTGTAAAAAGCCCCTCTCGGACCTCCGCCTAAAATCGACTGTAATCGGGCAGGTCGAGAATGTTCTCCGGGTCCATGAGTGCAGTGGGAACAGGCGCAATCACCCCAGCCTCCAGCACCCGCTCGCCCCCCTGTGACTCCATCTTTAGTGAGCTGATGCTGTAACGTTTTTTACGTTCCATATGGATTCCAGAGTACCAAAATGTAAGTTTCGCAGAAGGGTTTTATAAGGAACCCGTATTGGACACGGACTCATGTTATCCGTACGAGCGAGGGTCGCGCGTGTAGTGCATTCCCGCTTGGTCCGGTCCGTGGGCCGGCATAGGACCCGGAACAATCATTCGACCAAACGCTCGAACTCAGCGAAACGCTGTGCGCCACCGGCTGCGTTGAGCATGTGGATGAAAGTGTACGTTTGGCTCGGAGTGAGTAGAGTCGAGTCTGTTCGGGCTCGAGGTCTCAAGGTGTTTGTGCCCATGGCAAGAGGAGCTGACGTGTCACGTCGGTACCGACACGGCTACTTTGGCCAACACGATGCTGTCTTATCCACTCTCGGCGGCGCTGTTTCTCTTGTCGGAAAAGCTCACCACCGCGCAAGCATCGCTGCGAAATGTTAGGGAGGATCTGTAATAATTGGTTGCGCAAACATATCGCGATCACAGAAAGTCAATGTGGCACCTGTTTACAATTGGGACGTTAAACAGAGAGGAGGCTAGTGATCAAATCTGAGATTTGACGTCTATCTTGCAAAAGTCACTTGATAAATTTTCCCCTCGGACGAGCTTTACGGACGCTGGACCGAGAGCGAAGGCTGTCAATGGAAGCTTCAATACTGTCGGCCCATTGTAAGACGAGGTGACGGCCTAGTAAATGAGTGTGCTCAAGCGCGGTCAAAGCGAATTGCGCATCTCGGTGAGTCGCAAAGTCGACAAAAGCGAATCCTCTCGTCTTGTGATCGAGTTTGCGAGGAAGGCGGACCGATCGAAGCTGTCCGTACGCACTACGGGTGTGATCAAGAACATAGTTCAGAGCGGTTAGAGGCAACGTTGTTCCGGGCGGCACGCGGCACATGGCAGCGACCATGAAAGTACTAACCTGAACAGCTCGCGGATCTCCTTTCGGGTAATCTCGAAAGGTAGGTTTTTAACGAGCAGCTTTGTAGAGTTTCCAGACCTTGAAGGCACTCCTGAGTCTGCCGTCAAACTCTTGCCGTCGCCGCCACGATGCGCAATTCGAATCTCGAGCTGATGGCCATCAAGGAGCAAGCCATCCCGCACAGCCTTTGCGTGTTGTGCAGCCGATGGCGTTCGAAAGCCAACGAACCCAAAGCCCATGCTCAGGGAGCGACCAGGTGTAATGGGATCAGGTTTGGTCTGAACACGCGCGAACACAAATTCTGGCAGGTGTTCGAACGAGGATCGAAGAGCCTCTGTCGTGGTGGCGAAAGCCAGGTTCTTGACGAAGAGGGTGCTACCGGCCTCGGCGGCCTTGGCATCGTCGTTCGTATCGAAGACGGGTTCGTTTGGCTTGGCGCTTGGTGCGATAGGTATTGAGTTCAAAGGGAACTTGGGGGCGTCCTCGCCCAACCTGTCGCTTGAGGCGACCGCCCAGATCCCTGCGGGGGCTTTCTCGAGGTATAGCACACTTGACCCAAGCTTCTTGTACGCGAGCTGTCGCCAAGCGGCAGAGGCTGAAGAGGCGTCGCCCATCTCGACAACGGCCATAGTCCCGCTGGGCGGCAAGAGAAGGCGCGTCACTGAGCCAAACAAAGCGAACATATCTTTCAGTACTGCGTTGCTTGTTCCGAAGGGGATGTTTTTGACGAGGATTGTGGTGGTCGACCTTGGCCCGCGTGAGGCGAAGGACGAGACGTTCACGCCAGCCTGTTCAGAACGTTCGTGAGATCAGTGGAATTGGGATTGGCCAGGGTTGTGGGCCTGCAAACGAACCGACTGGAAATATTGCTTCGTCTCGGTTATCACGTGAGTTTCGGCGAGAGCGACTCGGACGGCAGCGCTATCCACAGTGGGATCCAGCAGTGTTGCTTTTGACAAGCCCAAACGATCCGACACCGATGTCATAACGGCATCACTCTGAACGATTATGAGGCAGATTGGCAAAGAATCAGTGGTCGTGGTCGTGGAAGCTTCTCGTCAAAGCTCCAAAGGCGGCTCACATTCATGTAGAGAGTCGCCCATGTCAGACCAGAGGCGGAGCTCGCTTTGCGAGTTTCGAGGCGCCCGTCTCGCACGCTCCTATCGACGCGCGGAGAGTCTGCGACGTTGGATCCATTGCTCACGGCCGGAATGATGTGGAGAAGACGACCTTGGAAAGACCGGCCGTCCAAAGCCCGAAACGCGGCAGCCGCACAGTCTGGTGCTGTGAATGTGACATATGCGAATCCTTTCGACAACCTTGAGGAGGAGTCAACCGGGACATGGACCTGAAGGCGTATCATCGGATCCAGTCAGGCATGGCATACGTTGTGTGCACACAGCACCCATTCAGATAGAGCTCACGTCGCTGATCTCGCCAAAGCTACCCAGCGCATCGCGCAGGTCTTGTTCGGCCACCGAATATGCAAGGTTGCGCAAAAACAGTCGACCATGCTCGAGAAGTAAGGCCATTGCCCGCTCTCCATCGGCAGGGCTTGCCGAAGGATCCGCGAGATCCGCATTCTGCATGAACGCCTACATATGGGTATTGAGTCGTCAGTCGCTGCACGCGCGCGAGGGTACACAGGGTGATAAAGAGAGGCGCCGCTACATACTTCGTGCCGGATCTCTGTACCCGGTGATTGGACCCGTTCTGGTAAAAGAGTTTGCACCCCGAAGCCCTCGCTCGAGCCTTCGTCGTCTAAGCCAATTATCTTTCGACGCGAAAAGTATTCCTGGTCCGAAACCGAATCGTCCCGAGCTGCTCCATCGATCACAGGTCCGCCGCCCTCGGTGCTCTCGCCCACTCCGGTCGCAGATGCATGGTTGGAACCATGCAGGAAAAGTGGCGGAGCGACAGAGTCGGACGTTTTGGTTTCGACTCGAGCTCCGGTTTCTCGCCCAGGCCCATGCTCGTGAACGGCCTTTGGCTGCAAATTGCCGCTTGTGTGATTCGGGAAAGCAGGACCGGCTGGTTGATCCAAGATTTCGACCGCACGATTGCGACGAGGTGCCATAACCGACATGAATTCGACGAGTCGTGCATCATCGGCGTCTCTGGCCATGCGGGACGCTGGAGTCGTGGTTGGCTCCTCTCTTACCAATCTGGCCTTCTTGCGAGGTGGCGGAGCTTCGCGGGTCTATACAGAGCGGATATCGCGCAAGTCAGCGCTATGTCAGCAGCAGAAGGGAGACACGGATCGGTTGAACGGGACGCAACAACGCACATCCTGTGCCCAATCAACCTTGACGCGGGCGCCACCGCGGGCCCCCTGCACCCAACTGTGCTGGAGCCAGGCCAGCACTCGGTCTGCGTCCTGATGCGACTTGAATCCGAGGAAAGCGAGGCGGCGTGACGTGCCGTCAGGCTTCTGCAGCACCTTGACGTCGGTGAGCTCCGGCGGCGATGGTGGACAAAGCTGCACGTGCTGGCGGAGATGCGCATCCTGGACAGAGCGTGCCAGGTTCGTCACGATCAGCCGCGTCCGGTCCGCTTGTACTGGCTGCGAGGCCATGTTGGTTTGCTTCGTAGACTTTGGTGGGAGAGCCGATGTGTGGTATAGCGCGATTTTAGTTATGTACGTGACAGACAAGTGTTTGTGCGTCGACGGAGCGAGGGCTAACGATGGCGCGCGACTCAAGTAGGCAGAGCTAGGCCCAGCTAGGCCTATGGGACCCCCGAAAGCCCAGCCAGAGGCGCATGTGGAAAAACGCCCTTTTTTGACCTTTACTACCTCTTTACTACCTTACTACCTCTTTATGTAAGAAAAGGTCGATCCGCGACCATGTACCTAAAATCGCTGTTTTTGACTGTGTTGCGGCCCTCTGGGCCGCCTATAGTGAATGTACCAGTACAGTATTGCGTCTGCCGCACCTGCCCGTGATTTTGGCGTTCCGATCAGTTTGCGTAGGATTTAATGTATAGCAAGCGCGTGGGTTTGCATGACACCTCTTCTACAGAGCTCGGGCGTGGTCCCGCTGTCTTTGCGGGCGCGGCTTACGCTGCCCTAAGCGCCGTCGATCACGTGACGTACTGTTTACAACGCGACACCGGTTTTAGGGGCTGGAAAACGACATGATTTTCCAGGGGCTGTAAATAGTCCCGCAATACTCTCTCTAATTCTTTCCTTTCCCTCCCACTCATCGAATTTTCGTGACAACCGCGCCGAGTCCCTGGCGCGAGGATAGCGTACCGCCGTACCATGAGAGACCATGGGCCTGCTCGAGCTTGCTCAAGCGCCTGCTGCTGAGCCGGCTGCTCGACTCTCCTCTTCGTCCCGCTCCGATCGACTGAATCAGCTCCCCGCGCGTGATGGCAACCACTTGACCGATCTTGGTATTACGACCCGTATAAGCGTCCGCCGTACAGCTTTGTAGAACGAACAGCTTGGTCAGCGTGAGGGCCCGATGGCCGATCCGACGCTGAGCTCGCCCCACCGCCACCTCTTCCTGCGCAGAGCAAGTGCACAGGCCTCGAACCCCGCTCAAAGCACTCAAGCCCCACGTTCCCATCCGCGACTACCTCGGCCCCAGATGGCCGTGTGTATCCACTTCAAGACTCGACACTGGGAGTGCAAAGGACGAACCGGACACTTGAGCACGTGCTGCTCGCAGGGTAAGGTGCAGCTACCTCCTCTCTCCGGCCCAATCCCGAGTATCAATAGCTATAGCTACTTAAAGGCTCGGATAGCGGTCAGTCTCTCCAGTCTGTCGCAGGCCCACATGCTGAACTGTTCGACCGTCAATCAACGTCCAGCCTTGGCCCAACTATGGCTCATCGACCTGGCCGAGGCCACTGACACTCGACTGGGACCCGACGGCGCAGACAGTCGCATACAAAGATCTACTTTGACCAAGCTCGATTCTACGTTGCGTACCGGCAATCGCTTGGTGAGGGAACTTGCATCGGCCAAAGCTCGCGCAGGTTGGGACACGGCCAAAGAGTCGGCCCTGCGCCTCTGCCTACCACCTAGCCGAGACCGACGCACCCACAACCTTCCTACGTCGAGCACGGAAATGGCGATGCTCATATGCGATTCCGACACCAACAAGGGAGATCGTGGACGTCAAGACCTTATTCTCCAGGTGCACGGTGATCGATGTCCCGAGGGTCGGCCCAAGTACCAAATCTTTAGCTCGCTCCATCCGTCTGCGATGCCTCTCCGTTACCCACTACACTTCCCCGCAGAGGAAGATAGCTTCCACCTCAACATTCCTCTTTGCGCGTTCAACCAAATTGGGCCACTCTTTGCCAAAAGACCGCGACGAGGAGGAAGGGGACGCAGAGAATGGTGATGGTGAACGTAAGCCCTTTCGGCTCTTTCTCGGATGTTCCATTCTGTTAAGGCGCATGCACAGACTGACATTGAACGTTTGAACACCTAGGACGAAGCTCAAATAAAGGCGATCGAGGTGGCGAGTCTCGCGTTCACAATTATTTGCGTACTACTTGCACAAACGCGACGAGTACTTCTCAATCCCGCATTGCACCCAACGTGCCTTCCTAGCGTTCGTGATGACGGATACTCCCAGGTCGAGACCGATCAACTCAACTTACCTCCAGTTGGATCAAAAAAACCTCCGCCTCACCACAAGCCAAGGCATCATCAGCTTGACCCCGAATCAAGTTGGATGTTCGGTGATTTTGGGCTCAACGTTCAAAAATAGACCGCGCGAGAGCACGCAGCGTTAACAAGATGATGTGACGCGTGCGTCGTAAATTATGGAAGGCCTTCGCTGTTCATCACGGTGACGTGCAACCCCGAATGGCCTGAAATCAAGGCTGCACTCGGACCGAACGACCAAGCATGCAGCCGACCGGAACTCATTGCACGAGCGTTTGAAGCCAAGTTGAACCGACTCTGCGACGACGACGTTTTTGGCAACAAGCAACGGACAGGCTGTTTGGGCGATGAACGGAGAACTGTTTCTTTGCTGTACTTCGTAGTGTGCTTATTTAACCTCTGTTGAAATCATGTAGATTGTTCAATTCTCCTGCTATTTGAATGTCACCCTCCCGTTATTTTAACGGGTTCCCACTGGTTATTATATGTTCATCAATAGAGATCGGCACAAACGTCGTTCAGTCGGAGACTGTTCGTCGTATTACTTGGGCCTTGGCCGACACGAGACGCTCGACGAGCGACCAAGCGCCTGGACCAAGGCTCAGAGCTCAGAGGGCAGGCGTGAAGGCACGGCTTATAGCGGAGAGAGGGAATGTGTGCGGGCACGGCTTATAATTACAGCAGGGACTTGAGGTAGCGCGCGCTTTGGCCTCCGCGTCAAACTCTTGCAGCAAAAGCCGAAAAGACTATCATTTCGCCTCCCGACTACGCGGGAGCTTCTCACCCCAAAGTGCAACATGTGCCAAAGTAAGGACGCTACACAGCAACTAAGCAGTAGTGTGAGTGCCAGAGTTTCATTTGGCGGTCGATCCACCTATCCAGGGGGGGAAGTGTGGTGCTCGCGTGCAGCACCGGGAGCCGCTGAGAAAATTATCTGCGTTTGAGACTGGACGGGGACTCGCGGGGGCGTGCACTGAAACCCTAGGGGTCCGGGACGATGGTGACTGCCGCCGAAGGGGACATTTCCTCTCGAAAAGCAGAAACCCTGAGCGACGAACCGATGCACAAGGCTAGAAGAGGAAGGCAAAGTCAGGAAACAAATACCAACGGGCTACCGAACAGCGGGCGAGCATGCATACAGCCATCTAAGACCGCGCGAAGAATCGCGAGAAGCCGATGAGGTAAGTGAGACTCATCTGTCCATCTGTCCACGCCCTTTCGCCGAGGGGCGAGGGGCGCGGGCGATGGGAGGCTATATACCGTCGTCCGCCGGTCGAGGTGTGCCAATTAGGGGGGTCACAATTGCATGTCAGATTTGCTTGTCTGGGAACCAGGAAACCAGGAAATAAATCAGTAGGGTACAGCTGCGCTTGCTTGGGTAATAAAAGGACTCGCAACGGCTCAATTGCAGCGAGCAATCGAGCACGACATGGTTTTCTGCAGTCCGGGCGGCAGGCCAAGCCCAGCACCGCACCGTCGTGCCGATGTGCAACCTGTACCGACGACGCCTGCGCCTGCTTTCCTTGCCCGGTGCGCACGGGGACCAGACAAATGTTGCCAATTCACCTTCAAATTTTTGTCCATCTGATGAAAACCTCGGAGTCATAACATTGCGGTGGAAAGTTGAGTCAGTGTATGTTCTCGAATGCCAGCTTATATCTCCGCGGAGCTCGTCTGGTCGGTTGACCGGCTCGGCCTCGACCGGGTCGACGTCAAGCCCGGCGTCTGAATGTTCACGGCACGTGCCTCCACCCTTCTACAGGTATCCTGGCTTGGGGCAATGAAGATTAACAACTCAACATTCCCAACTCAGACGATCTTTATGATCAAGCGAGTCCGGGGCCTCCGGGCTGGGGAGCACTGCCGGAATTATCGACGGCGACTCACAGTGATTTGTCTCAGAAGTTGAAATTCGCCCTCACATGTGCAGGCAAGTCTCTGCCTAGATTGGTTCGTCGGGTTCCTTCGACAGGTAGTTTGGGACTCGGAATGCTGGCCATCTAGTTTTCAACGCGGATACATTTAATTCCCACGGAAGGTGCCCACATACATCAAGCTCAAATCATCATGATGAGTGTCTTTTTGGATTTTGGCGCGCACGAGCCCGCGCACGAGCCCGCGCACGAGCCAAGCTGACGGCTGAAAGCGCTGAAACTTTCCCTCCGTGGCGTAGTGGCACCTCGGGTCCGACCCGGCCTCGAGACCCCACTCTTTTGTACTTTTGACAAAGCCAAACAGATCACCTCTGCTTCGGCCGTCACATCCCCCTGTGTCTTCCCACTCTCTCACTCCCGTGCCACCTACCCTTCTCACCTGCCGCTGTGCGACCACTACGCACAGCCCAAAGTTGGTTCATCTTTCCGACTCGACGTCAGCTGTCTCAGGTCCTCTCGGGCTCCGCTCCCGCCGCCCTGTCCGCGGAGAGCAAGTGTAGATCACTCAGTTCCCACACAAGGACCGAGTGTTCACAAGCCCCTTCGCCGTTCAGGTCGCGTCGACTACAACTCAGAAGACACCGTCCTCGGAACGCATAGCATGATGCAGGCACTGTTCAACAAGGGCGCCACCTCCATTGGCATCCAGTCCGCAACCCCGTATCAGGGCTCGCCCAACCCGGATCACTTCTACGAGGACGAGGTCATCACTGCTTCCGCGAGGCGCGAAAGCCACTCGACCCATATCCCAATCGAGACAAGCTACGTTGACAAGGCCGAAAGGGATTCCTTCATGCCACTGCAAGGGCCCGAACGTGACATCCATGGCATCAAGCGACGCCGGAGCGCCGCGCCGTCGTCGTGGCCGCTGGCGTGGAGCAAAGCGGACCGGGCGCCGAAACTACGGAGGGGGGCCATTTCGGCCACGTCGTATGTCAATCGCCGCATCCTTTCCGCCATTGTCATGGCCATATTTTTCGTATTTTTCGTCATCATGGTCATTCTCAAGGACACATCCCGCGAGTTGGCGACGGCCGAATCGCAGTCCTCACGCGGCTCCATCTCGGGGGCAGCGTCAACTCTCGGCGACGCCTCGGCCATAGGAACCGACCGATGGTCCGATGCGCCGGGTCGGTGGAAGCACGAGGTGACCGGTTGGGGGTCCAAAACCTGGTTGTCAGCACAGGAAAAGTTCAACAAAGCCAACAAGAAGCTTTTGAGTTCGTTCGGTCATTTGCACGGGCCTACGGCGGCCACACCCGCAACTCGGCCAGACGCCGCCCAGAAGATCAATATGAAAAAGGTGCAAATTGAAGAGGGTATTTTGAGTTACTGAGTTCGCACGTCCCGGGGCACTGACTAGGCTCAAATTACGTTCAGATCTTCAACCACGACACGCCCCAGCCTACTCTGGAAATGCAGCTGAAGAAGGGTGTTCGATACATCACCAGCATCGCGTACGGAGGCCATGGTCAGTTCGACCCATCCAATTTGAACATTCTCGCGGCTGACGCCTTCTTCCTGGCTTCCATTCCCTCTCGCAGCAAATCAAATGATCAGCATCGCGCGCCAACTCTTGCTTGCCAAGATGACGAATCGGGTCGCTATTATGTGAGCCACCGGTTTCACAGCTATCGCTTTGTGTCCCATCTAGTCCACGCGTGCTGAACGTGCGCAAGCATTTGCTACCGAACTCGTTCGATCCCTGCAGCCCGACGCTATTGCCGACTTGGTGGCAAGGCGGTTCCAAGGACCTGACGGACTATTACGATCTGGACCGGTTCGTGGCGGACTCGGGGATCCCGGGGGTGACGTGGTCGTCGGTAAAGCAATTGACGGACAATGTGACCGAAGACATCGCGTGTTGGTCTGTGCACGAGGCGACCGTCGGCCACGGCCTCTCCTTCGTGCCCTCGATGAATATGCACGGCATGAAGGTCACGCCATGGGCGCTTCCGCCGCTGCAGCGCGGTGATGGCGGCTTCGACCTCGCGTTTGATGCGTTGCGCATCTTTGACTACGACGAAGGCGCGAAAAGCCGCTGGCTCGACACTGTCCGCGCCCAGATGCTTCCGCAAGAGCCGTTGGCCGACGGCAAGGCGATCCCCATCGACCACGTGGAAGAGCGCTACAAGAATCGCAAAACCCTTTTCGATCCTCGTTCCCCCGTGGTGCCCACTCACCAAATGTTTTGCTTGGACAACACGATGTTCGTGGGGCCCTTGGGCTTTCAGCGGCCCGATTTTCACGACGTGCCGCTCGAGGCGCTCGTTCCCGGGGAGGAGTTGTCATGGATCGAGGCCGGGCAGCACATGCACTTCAACGAAGCGCTCGAGGGCCCTGCCGACGCCGCTCTTGTCCGGCTGTTCAACGTTAAGACAATTTCGGACGTGCCGCCGTTCATTACAATGCACATGCGGCGAGGGGATTTCAAAGAGTTCCTCGGCGCTTTCATCCCCCTCGAGGCGTACACCGAGGCTCTGCGCAGACTCCGGGCACGGCTCCAGGAGAGGATCGACGATCCGGAAGGGTTCGTGGGTCCTGGTCGCAAGCACTTTAAAGTCTACCCTGGATACTCCGCGGCGGACTACCGCGTGGTCGTGTCCACCGATGAAGCTTCCGACAGCGATTTCGTCAAGGAGGTCAAGGCTTTGGGCTGGCTCGTGGTCGACCACGAGGAGTTGGGCACCGAGAAGCTCGGAAGATGGCACAACCAGATGCTCGACTTTGCGCTGCTAGCTCGGGGACAGAGCTTTGTGGGCACCCCGAGATCGACGTACTCGCACATCTCCTCGGCGCGGGTCAAGTAGTACGTTTTTCAAAAGTTGCTGGCCTGTAGCAACCCCTTGCAGACTCGAGATGCTGACCAGCGACATGCGACTCTCTCGTTGTTCGCCCAATTATAGTTGGCAAGGAGGTATTGTTGAAGAAGCCATCTGATCAAAGATGCGCGTAGAATGTTCCGTTTGCAGTATGATTGTTTATGGACTCCGGAACTCCGAGGTGTGCGGGTGCCTGCCCCGTGCCGTTCATGCGACCTTTTTACCGGTGTCAGCTTGCGTACGACTATATATATATCCTAACGAAGTAATTTGTGCCCATTAATCTCCAAGTAATATCCAGTGAAGCACGTGGATTGATTGACGGGCTAGCCTTGGTTACGATGATGGGGCATTGGGGTCGCTCGGGGATGTGGGGCCGCCTGGGGTCGCCCTGGAGCGTCGAGTACTGGTACGCACCGATCGATGGGCTCTTTGGGGACTTGGCTCTTCGTCATCGCCCCATCGCTTCACACTCGCTCACTTCCGGTCTTGCTTCGTCCCGGCTTTCAGCGTCGAGCATCGGGAGAAGACCCTCGTACGCCCACGAATAGTTGAAGCTCACATCGCCACGTGCCGCGTTCAGGCCAGAAGCTCTTATCAGACAATACCAGAGCTCTTATCAGGCAGTCGGGTCGTCAGATGCGGGGGTCTTCGCAAGCAGCGTTGGGGGACGGTCGCCCCGCTACAGACCTCGGTGAGTCGCACCAGATCACAAGTGGCTTCCGGCGAGTCGAATCAACTGACGTTAAGATTCCTCCTTACTGTAGCGGCCATGTCATTCTTGGATCGACGCCTGACAGCGGCGCTCAAGTCTCGTCGCGATCGGTCAATGTTGCGGACCCTCGAACCCCTGTCATCGGGCACGTCCTCGACGCAAGCCAACTCTGGAACCAGTCCAAGATCGCTGATGGACCCCGCATCCGACCCTGGGCCTTCGCGACCGCCACCGATTGATTTTTCGTCGAACGACTACCTTTCGTTCGGCCGATCGTCGCTCCTTCGCCAAAACTTTCTCCGCGCGATCCAAGCTTTCCACCCATCCCCTTACGGACCGCCTGCATCGCGATTACTGGATGGCAACTCGCCCTTGCACCTCGACTTTGAAGCGCGCCTTTCAACCTTTTTTCGCGGCGAATCGGCGCTCTTATTCAATTCTGGTTTTGACGCGAATGTCGGGCTTTGGATGTGCCTCCCGGCCGCAGATGACTACATCGTATACGACGAACTGGTCCACGCGAGTGTACACGACGGGATGAAGGCTTCGAGATGTCCCAAGCAGCGGAGACGAGCGTTTCGTCACAACTCGGTCGGCGATCTGAGGAATGTCCTCAGGGCTATCGTTGGGGAGGACCCCAAGGTCCAGCAAGGCACGCGAAACGTGTGGATCGGAGTCGAAACGCTGTATTCCATGGACGGGGATTTGGCGCCACTGAAGGAGATCGTCATGGCCGTGGAAGAGGAGCTACCGAAAATGAACGGTCAGATAATCGTCGACGAGGTCAGTGCAGCAGCATCCTCGTGGGATCGGCCCAGCCTCTCTGGCATGCTGACCCTTCCCTTCCCTTTGTGGATGTCCAAGGACGTAGGCGCACTCCACGGGTCTGTATGGCCCCCAAGGTCGCGGCATCGTATGTGCACTGGGATTAGCGAACCGAATCGCCGTTCGGTTGCACACTTTCGGCAAGGCTATGGCATGCAGTGGGGGTTAGTTCATTGCCGTCGTTATGCGTCAGCGCAATCCGAGCCGAGCTGACTCTTTATCGATCCTCGCAGCGGTTGTCCTCGCATCCTCATTGATCCGGTCTTATCTGATCAACTATGCTCGACCTCTCATCTACTCGACCGCAATGCCCTACATGAACGTTATCGCGATACGAGAGGCGATCGACATGCTCGACTCGGGCAAGGGCGATTTGGTGGGTTGGCGGAATGGAGTGCTGCCCTCCTTCCGACGCACCCAAATGTTGACTTTTCCGAATGACCACAGGCCGCGAACCGAGTTCATTCGTTGTCGACTATGCTCCTGAACCAGCTCTCGACGTTTCTCAGTCCGACCTCGTTCCCCATTTCTCTACCCTCAACGCTCAACCTCTCCCCAGCACCCCCGCCACCGATGGACCCGACGACCTCTCCCATGGCGACGACGCTCGTCCCGCTCGTCACGACTTCGCCCATCATCCCTTTGCTCACGGATTCCCCACGTCGTTTGTCTCTACATTTGATTGAGCGTGGCTTCCTCGTCCGGCCCCTCGTTCATCCGACTGTGCCCAAAGGGATGGAGCGAGTGCGCGTGTGCTTGCATGCCGGCAACACGAAGCAAGAGGTGAGGGACCTAGCCGCCACGATCCAAACATGGGCTTACGATGAACGGCAGAAAAAAACGGAGCAACACTTGTGACGTGCGGGGGGGGGGGGGTATCATACCCGAGTCGGTTCTATATTGCGTAAAAGAGGACGACGGCCTCCTAATAATTCTACTGCAAATTTGCTACTGCTGATGGTACATGCCTGTGCCTTCTGCTCTGTCTACTTTAGTAGCGCTTCCCAGAGAGCTCCTTCAAGTGCCCTCAAATCTTCTAGCTTGGAATTGAGCGACGTCATGAAATACACGACGTTGCCGAGTGGTCTGGCGTGGACGTTGTAGCCCTTCGCACTCGGTCCACCGGGGACCTTGGCGTCCTTGAGGCGAGCGAGGAGGTCAACCGAGGCCGCGGAGTCGTAGCCGGCAGAGGAGGTTCGAAGGTAGATGACGAGCAGGGTCCCTAGGGCCATCACTCCCGAAACTCGCTCTTCCAAGCGCGAGACTCGGTCGACGAATTCGGCGGACCAAAGTGACCAAGGTTGGGCAGAGGTGGTTGACGAATGTGGAGGCGCGGCGCTGGCTTGGATCCCCCAGTTCTGTTTTGCCGCATCCCAATCACCCCTCTTTTGCATCTTCTCCAAGGTGTTCAAGGTGGTCAGAGCAACGTTGCATCCGACGGGATGGGCCGTGTAGCTGTGCCCATGCAATAGGGCGTCGACTTTACCCGGTCCGAGGAAGGTCTCAAAAATGGAACGCGAGGCGAGCGTGACGGACAGGGGCACCAATCCTCCCGAAAGGATCTTGGCGTAGACGGCGATATCGGGTAGGTCGTAGAGCCGAGAAGTCGCGCCGACGTCAAGGGCCCGATCCTGTGCAGACCGACAAACACTTCGTCAAAGATAACGGGCAGCCCCTGCCAAGTTTTCGAGCTTGCCGTCGAAGCGTTGCGGCTCGCACAGGAGGGGAAGAGGGTCGATTCACCGCGAACGAGATCGATGAGGACGCGCTGGAACAAGGGGTCAATGAAGATCATACCCCCGCACCCATAACAATGGGCTCGAGGACCAAGGCGCCGAACTCGGTGCCTGCCTCGTGGTGTTCTCGGACGAACGCGGCGATCTCGTGGCGATAGCGCTCAACGAGAGAATCATCATCTTTCAAGCGTTGATCGACGTCGTAAATTTCTTTGAGCGTGTTGTATGTTCCGATCGACTGCCCCGTTTTCCGATCCCGAATGACGACTTTGCCTTGCTCGAGCATGACCTGGCTCCCGTCGAGCCACGCCCCTCGGCCGTTGTACCAGTCGATACGCTCGGTAAAGATGCTCTTCTCGCACGCATCGACGACGCCGATCGTGTCACCGTGGTAGGATCCCTTGAAGCCCAATACTTTTAATCGGCCCGCATCTTCGGCGTTCAAGCCCCTTCGGACGGCGTACGATCTGAGCGCCATCTTGAGACCGACTTCCATCCCCGTGGATCCGTCGTCGGCATAAAAAACGCGCTCGGCCCACCCCTGGCCCACACCTCGAACCAAATTCTCGGCCAATCGAAGCGAAGGCTCGTTCGTGGCTGAAGGGAATAGTACGTGGCCGTAGCGTCCCGCAGCCTGGGCAGCGGCGAGGGCCAGGGTCGGATTCGAATGGCCCAAAGCCTGGGTCCACCACGACGCCGACCCATCGAACGTGGGGCTCAGAAGGGCCTTCGACGAGGCAGCATCAACCTTGTGGTCAAGCGTGACGAAATGATCACCGTGGGCCGAGTCGACGACCATGACGTCTTGATCGCGCGCGACCTGGTTGTGTTGCACGAAAGGCCACCAAAAGACGTCCCTCGACCTTTTGCCCATCGAGGCGAGTTCATCTAGGCGACGCTGGTGCGTGTCCCGCAGATGGTCGATGACGGAGCTGAGATTTTCTTCCAGGGTCGCGTAGTAGGTATCCATATTTTGTTCGTCGCGCTCTTTCGGCTCCGCTACCGATGGCGGTAAAGGCGCGATCCCGACCTTGATGCCTCGTTCTTGTTCGAACCATTTTTGAAAGTACGAGTAGTTTTCGTAATAATCCTCTTTGAAGACGAGCACCGAGTCTATCTTGTAACCGCGGATGAGGAGCGATTCGTAGGCCGACAGTGTGGTCGATATGCCGCCGAGGGCATGGGAAGAGATCAATAGGGTCGAAGGTGGGGCGAGGGGTCGGAAGGCATCGATCTGTGAAGATCCGGAAAGCACGGGGGAGTGGACACCTGTTTATACAGAATACGCATCAGGTGCAATGTATTCCGGTTTCCATTTTTTCACGGTGTCCCGACGCTAGCTCACCTCCGGCTGATTCGATGTAAAGCGACGCTCCTCGGCCTGCAGCTTGTCGCACCGCGCTGGCCGGGTCCTGGGCGAATTGATGAACGTGGTGCGAGATGGCCCTGACGAATGTATCATCGGTGGGGTACTTTGATGCTGCCGAGCTCGACGAACCGGACCGTGCTACGGCGAGGTGAGGTGACACGGGTTCGTCAAAGTGGAAGAGGCACTTTGTCGAGCTCAGCCGAGGGGCAAATCGTTTCAGATGACTGGATCGTCGTCGAGATGGATTGGATCAGTTACCTGTTGCAACATTGGGAACGAAGCGGTAGGGGTACATCTCCAGCGACTCACAGCTCGTCATCACCGTCGCCGGTGCCGGTGCCGATCGGCTTCAAGTAGCCGACCCTCTCGCCTTGGGCCAGCGAAGCTCGACACAACCCGGTCGAGAAGATGGACTTGCCAACCGAGGTCGAAGGCGCAACAATCAGGTGCGTCCGAAGATGGTTGTAGAGCATCCGTTCCCTCCGCTTTGGGTAGAGTTGGGTGAAGTGCAACAGGCGGCGAGCGGGAGACCGTTCAAGGAGGGAGGGAAAATGGGAGGCGGAGGAATCGGAGGAAAGGTGGGGGGTTGGGGGAGTGGGGGAGCTAACTGGGGAGCTGTCGTGACGTGGGGATCAAACGGAGCCAGCGTCCAGGTATAGGAGCGCAGTCGGTTACGCGGTTACGGTACAGGAGCTCCCAGCTAGCTCTTGCCCACCGACAAGTCTCGATTACGGATTGCTGCTGGGAAGTCGCTCCGGGCGTGGTCTCGGGCGAGTTTCTCGGTGCCGAAGACGGCACTGCGGCCGACTGCGGCAGGTAAGTCACGGCACCGCGCCTCGCCCGGTACGACCAGAGTCGGCAGCGAGCACTGCGACAGAGACTCCTCTTTGAATCTTCCCACCCCCCTCCGCCCCTGTCGCCCAAGTAACACCGCTCGTCCTACTTGCGCACACATGGACCAGCTCAAGGACACGTTCTACGCCCTCACATCGTGCTTCTGCCAGCAAGGTCAGTCCGAACTCACAACCTGCGCCTCGACGCGTTGCGCAACGTTGCACCAGCGTTACTCACAAGCGTGTTGGTGGGCGGCAACAGACGCGACACTGAAGCTGAATGGACGCTCGTTTAAGATCATCAAAGTACTCGGCGAAGGAGGCTTCTCATATGTGCGCAAAACTCCTTTCCTCCGTCGCGAAGACCACGTCGTCTTCCGCGCGACAGCTCACGTGTCAACCTCACTGAACGTCACGCTCCTCTGGGCCCTACTCTGCGACGCCAATCCGGCTCACAGGTCTACCTAGCTCAGGATCTCACCTCGTCGCGCCTATTCGCGCTAAAAAAGATACGCTGCCCGCTGGGGTCGGATTCGGTACAGCAGGCGCTGAAAGAGGTCGAGGCGTACAAGCGTTTCCGGCACCCCAACATCATTCGCTGCCTCGATTCGTGTGTCGTTCAAGACCCCGAAGATCCCGACGGATCCAAGATCATCTACCTGTTCCTGCCCTTCTACCAAAAGGGAACGTGAGTCGACTGGTTCGAGCCTGCCTCGAGCGAAAAAACGGAGCTCACCTTTTCGGATTGTGGTCTCGCAGATGTCAGGACATCATCACCTCTAACGCCGTTAACGGATCGCATTCGACCGAATTGGACACACTGCAGCTGTTTCTCGGCACGTGCTTGGCCGTACGAGCGATGCATACATACACGCCGTCCCGCTCGTCCTCGGCCGCCGCAGACCCTTCATCCTCGTCTTCGACGTCGGTGAATGACCCTTCGTCGTACCCGCCCACGAGCTCTATGTCGCATCAGGCAACAAATACGGAAGACGAAGAGGACGGGGACGAAGAGGACGGGGACGAAGAGGACGAAGGTCTTGTTCGAGCTGGCGAAGAAACGGAGGGGCAGGCCCTGATCGGCGGTGTCGAAGCGCTCAAGGGCGCCGTCGTACAGGAACGGGAGGATTCGGGCCTTCCTGGTCTCGGTGATTCGACGGTGGCGCTGGGGAAGCTGGGCGCGGCTTTGGGGAAGAAGAGTGGCGGCGCGAACAACGGCGTCGAGCCTTGGGCACATCGAGATATCAAACCCGTGAGTCTGCCATGCAGCGAGCATATCAACGCCCCCGTCTTGACGCCGTGCTAACGGTTCCGTTGCTTGTGGATCACGCAGGCCAATATCATGCTAACCGACGACTCGCGGCCGATCCTCATGGACTTTGGGTCCGCCTTGCCCGCTCGCATCCCCATCCCGAATCGACAAATCGCTTTACTCCAGCAGGACCTCGCCGCTGAACACTGCTCGATGCCGTTTCGAGCCCCCGAGCTGTTCGACGTCAAGACGGGGATCACACTGAACGAAAAAGTCGACATCTGGTCCCTCGGTGCGACGTTGTTCGCGATGGCGTACGGAACCAGCCCGTTCGAGACGACACAGCAGTCCGAACATGGTGGCTCGATCGCGATGGCCGTCATGAACGGCAAGTACGACTTTCCTCGATCAAGCGAAGGTCGGCATTCGGAAGGGTTCAGAGACTTGATTAGGATGATGTTGAAGGTCGACCCGAAGCAGAGGCCTGATATCCACCAGGTCATTACTTCTACCGAGGCAGTCATTGCCAGACTGCGATGATGATTCAAATTTTCGTGTAGATACTATTGCTGTACAACCTACTTATTCTTCGGAATCGGAAACAAACGGATAGCTTCGACCAAGCTCAATCGGTATATTACTCAGCCATCGGACAGGACAGCCCAAAGATACCACATGGCGACACTACAATACGGTTCCCAGGGCTGACACAGCTCTCGCACTTCCTGTGGAGTCAAGTATGCTCCCCTGCGAGGTCCAAGGCGCGGCATCAGCATATCACGCACAATGGACTCCCGAATGAGAAAAGTGAAGGGGAACCGACGCACTTTATCTTTTTGCCGGCCAGACGCGTCTTCAGGATTGATGGAGTCAAGCCCGAGGTCGTTGGAGGAAAGACGAACGGTGTGGTGATGGGAGCTGCCCACACTCTGAGGGGGGTCGCTCCGGGACTCGGATAAGCTTCTTCGAGTTTGACCGGCTGTTTCTTGGGCGTTTCGAAAGGGGTTGACGCATCTGCAGGCACTCTACCGGCGCTGATGCTAGGAGAAGTTGGAGTCACTGGAAGTGAAAGAAGGGCAGCCGTGGACTCGGCCTCGAGCTCGGGCTTGGGAGTTGAAGGATCTGGGCCGGAAAGCTTCTTCGGGTGTAAGAGTGGAGGCGTGAACGGGTCCGACGAATACCACTTGCACAGCGCTTTCTGGATGCCTAATCGATTGAAACGATACGTCACCTAGTTAGCCTAAACGTGATTTGAAAGGACATCGAGAGTCATCAAATTCCGCTCACCCAAGTCACCCACGGGGATGACGTTCGGCCTCTTCATCGAGAATATTTGAAACATGTGGGCCGTCCACACGCCGATCCCTCGACAAGCGACCAGCGTTCGCTCTACTTCCTCTTCATCGTCCATCGACCATAGCTCCTTGGCATTCAGTCGACCATCGACGAACCTTTCCGACAGTTCGACGACGTATTCGACCTTTCGCCCGCTCAAGCCGGCCGCGCGCAAGGTTTCCGTGCGGTTCGGCAGATCGATGACTTGCTGCGGGGTCGGGAAAGGCGAAGTACGTTGCCTCAGCTCTTCTTCGATCTCAAGACCCGCCTGGGGCCGCTCGAGCTTCTCTGGCAAAGTAGGGTAGAAGACGCGCTGGAATTTGTGGAGGATCGATCGAGCGGCGAGCCATGACACTTGCTGACCAATGATGGAGCTGACCTGCGTGCCCAAGCGTATCCGGCAAGTAACATTTTGTCAGAGATCCATGCACGGGGAGAATGGGAGCGATAAAGTAGGAAATGGTTCAAACTACCAGGGATCTGAATGGATCAAAGAGATCCTCTGCCTCCGAAGGCTGGAATGGCTTGCACCGCAAGGATTCAATGACCGGACCCCAGCGCTGATCGATCGAGTGCAGGTGTGCTGTGGCCTCCTCGAAGGAGAATGCCAAAGGCGGGTGTAGCAACACCGTCGAAACTTCTTCTCGAGCAGCGGGCACGGATCCCACCGTATTGTTTGGTGCTGCAGTGGGAGGGTCCTCGGTCTTGCGACGCTTACGAGCCGAAGGCGGTGGGGTCCGTGGGGTGGCAAGCGGTGTGATGACATTCGTGGACAGCGAGACACGTTTGCTCCCACTACGAATTACTTTGGGTGGCGTTAGGGGAGCCACCAAGGGCTGATTTCTAGCACGCGTGAGCATACTGTTAGTGCGTGCGAGTGGTGATTAGAGCGTTATTGACGTGGTGACGGCGCGAAGTCAAAGTGATAAGAGAGCGGGGCGGAGCTCGCGAGCGAAGGCCGCCGATCACAAATTGGACCCGCATCATAAATTGCCCCGCCCGAGTGGAGAGCACACAGTAGTGCCGACCGGTTCAACTTGAAGAAGAGTTAGGCACCAGTAAATGAGACTGCTACCCGGGGTCCTCGAACCAGGCGCATTTATTTCAGTTAGCTTTCGGTGCCTAAGCTTTCAATCGCTGCAGTAATAGGTATACTAGTGGCCTTAAGCCCAGGTCGACTCCAGGCTGACTCACCGCGCGTCACTGCGAGGACTCGGAAGCCGTCTTCAGATCCGACCCGTTGTGTTGACTCAAATCATCGACCTGTCCAACCGCGCCTTCAGATCCCCTTCTATCCACGCGCTGAGATGCATGTCAACACATCGGTGCTCCGGCTATTCCTACTGAGCATTCAAATTATCTGCACCAGTGGCAGCACTCTCCCCTTCGGCTCGACCTGGCCGCCTTATGGTTCCTACACGCCCTACGGTGACCCGGAAACCCCTTCCGACTCCGGTGAGGACAATGCCGACTTGGGCCCCCCGCCTCCTGATCGACTACCTTTGAACATCATCACGGCGAACCAATTTATCGATTGCCTCAACAACACCGGTATCTACTACAACCTCACTGTCGAAAGCGATGGCACCACCTTGGTCGTCCCGGCCGAGCCAGCTCGAGAAATCGTAATGAGCACAGATTTGCTTCGTTGCATTAGCCAAGCGACAGGTGGCATCTGCGTTGGCTTTGGTCCGTCCATAGACCACCAGCAAGGAAGACAAGACAGCGTTCCATCTTACCAAATAGACGGACAAGGCCTCGCCGATCGAGGTGCACTGGGGTACAACCCTCGCTACTGGCAAGAGCAGCAATTTCGAAACGGCCCGGGCTTTGATGACCAAGTCGACATTGCTGCATCACTACAGGGAGCTCAAGCAAGGGCGGGAATACATCGCTAAAGCGGTACATGATGTACATACTGCAAATATGCTTTACTACTCCAACGATCTTCTGGAAAGTACAGATGAAATTTCCCTCCGCTCGGCCAACCAAGCATTGAACGATTGACCCGCCTGCATCGAGGACTCGCCATGGGTATCTTCGTCCTCGACAACCTTTTCCAGTAGATAGCTGGCAAACACAATTAAGCTCGCGTAGCTTTTGGACATCATGGGCAATCAATGTAATAAGATGCGTTCAGTCAGCACTGGCAGAGGCGCGGCAGATCAGTCGCCGATGGACGCACCGGTATAAGTAGTTGACCGCAACGCCAAAGGTTTTGCGGTGCTTCTTTGAACCCTCGTCCGACGCCTCGGCGCGAAGCTTGAAGTCATACACGGCTCTGCGCAGGTTCTGGACTCCCTCACATGTACTGTAAGACCGTGGGAGGGCAGTATGTCAGTCACATGAGAACATGTCCGTTCGTTGATTATGTGGTACTGACTCGATGGCGCGATCGACAAGCTTCTTCGCTAGCTTGCCGTACTGCAAGAGCGACACGAGCTGAAGCACAATCTTGTACTCGCCGGAGATGTAAGGATCCGATTCGTGACCGTCCCACGTAACAGAGATGTCGGGATCGTTCGCGCCGTTTGGGGCCTCGAGCAATGTTGATCCCGTGAGGTGTGAGGATGCGAGCGAGTCGTCGAAGAGGATGTTGTACACCAGCGTTGCCGCGACCCTGTACATCGTCGGTAAATTTCGCTGTCAGCGGCGCGACAACATGGAGACTGTCCTTCATAAGGACTGACATCCCGGTTGTTGTTCTTCCACGGCCCTGCGAAAGGAGACACAGGATCAGATTAGTGGGGGTTTCGAGCCCCGTTCCTGACACCCACAGCATGGATCACTTACCATCTGACAATTGAACACAAAGTCGGCATCTGTGTTCACTCCAGAGATGACGCGCTGCTCCAATCGAGTGTACACGCCCGCCAACGGCGCTTGCTCGTCCGTGACGGGCAGCCGTTCGTAGTCGACCTGGAACCCTTCTTGACGCATGAGTGCGAAGATTTCCTTAGGCGTCAGGATACTGTGAACCAGGCTGAGTATAAGCAAACATGCCATGAGAGTCACGGATTGAATGTGGTCGCTCCACTCAACTCATTGTGGTGCACCGACTCCCAGACGGCCGTGACGATAAAGTTTCCATTTTCCGGCACCTCGTCGTGCAATAGGATCTTGCCGTCGTTCTCCTCGGCTTCTTTACGCAAATCGAGTTGCAGGGCGACTTCCATCGCCTCGACCGTTGCCGCTGTCACGCCTGTCGTGATGACGTTCTCTAGGGGTTCGTCGATGAGGCGCAGGACGTGGGGTCGTCCCCCGCTGACATCTGTTACGGGGGAACACATACATCAGTGGACACGGTCACAGGCTCACTGTCTACTAGCTCAGTCCACACTCACAAATCACGGGCTCCTCCCTCATCGACGTCCAAACGATCGGCTTCTCTTTGGCCCCCATCCTGTCCAGTGCCCGTCGTAAACCTTCGACTGTAGGCATACCCGACCCATACACCAACGGGGTCGAAGGGTCGACGCAAACCGAGCCCGTCAAATCTCTTGAATGGTCCGAGGAGGTTTCGAGCGAAAGGCGGACGCGGCGAAAGTTGGGAGCGCCTTCGACGCGCTCGGGGAGGGACATTTTTTGCAGACCAGACTGCGGGGTAGAGCACGTGGTGTCAGTACGGTGGTCTTTAGATACGAACTTGAAGGTACACCCACGAAGAAATCCGACTTGAGCAGCGTGAACGCCGACAAGATTCTTCCCGACCGTTTGGCCACGAAAGCCTCGACCTCGTCGCTCAGAGCGTGGCCCTCGGTACCTCCGACAGGTTTCTCCAAAGGCATCAAAGCCTCAATGCCCACCGAATCGAGTTCCCTTTCGATCGTCTTGAACACCGGCCGCTCTTGAACCCAGGCTTCGTACGAGTTCGCCGAGGAACGGAGCTCGTTCCACGTCTCGGCTTTGCATTCGCTGAGGAACGATGAAAAGATGATCAAGAAATAGTATGACCTGGAGTGTCGACAAGGAAGAGTCAGTTCAAGGTCTCGAAAAGTGCGAGGCCTCCTCTGCTCGTCCCCACCTTAGACTTTGTAGACCTTTGGCGACGAACTTGTTGCGCAACTCGGGCTGATCCTTGGCATCCTCGGCCTGTTGTCTCGCGTCTTCGATCGAATCCAGCAAATCGTACGTCTCTCGACACGCATCGATTGCTTCGTCGACCGCGGCTTTGATTTCTTGACCTGAGCGAATGGTGCGCAGCAAGTTGTTTATGACGGTATACGAGTACCGCGTCGATCTGGCGCCATGGCTGGGCCACCCTTGCCCTTTCGATCGCATCCACTTTTGCACCAGCGTGATGATGATTTGAGCCCGCGTCGACCGCCCTCGCCCGAGCTGGCAATTGACGATCACGGCCGTCTCGTCAACAGGTAGGCGGGCCACGATCTCGACGATTTCTTGCACATCTTGGAAATGGGGTGGTCGTTCGGCCGTGATCGGGATGCGCATGAATTCGAACGCTGGGCCGACCAGGGCCCGCCTCTTGTCGTCCTGCTGCAACTCGGTAAAGATCTCGCGCAGCGTCTTGACGGAGAGCTCGAAGGGTTCCTGCACGACCTCCCAAACGGGGTGAACCGACCCGTCCCCTTCTTCGGAGTGTAGAAGTAACCGCCCATCGAAGAGCTTCAACTCGCTCAGAATGTCCGATTTGAGTCGGTCTTCGAGCAGCTCCAAGCGGGTGCTCGAGATGCCCGCATACGACTTGACGTTGCGCAGACTGATCGATTCCTGCCGTAAGACGTACGGTGTACCGTTGATATAGACGAGTGGCTCTTCGCGAAGATTGATCCATACAATCGCGGCCTGACGGTCGACCATGCCCTGACGGACCTCTTCCAAAACCTTTACGATGCCGTCCTGCGAAGGCTGTGAGAGTCCGTAGAGGGAGGAGTTCGGGACTCGGCGAAAGTTGATCGCTCCCCGGATCGTGGATCCGAAGTCGGCATTGGAAGAACTCGCATCGTCACCAGCCGGCGCATCAGCTGCTGCAATCCTCCACTGGTCGTTCTTCAAGATCATCCCCGGTCTCAAGATGATGCCGCCACGGTTCCTGACAATCTGCTGCGCCCACTCGTCGCCGACGACCTGGTTTCCCTTGCGCTGCACGTGGGCCAACTTCTCGCTCAAATCTCCATCTCCGCGTTGCCCGCCGCCTCCTACCTGGAGGTTGTGGTCGGTCAAAGTGAGCTGCCCTGCTTCGCCCCGAGCGATCGCCGATAGGTCTTGGATGGGTGAAAAGACCCAAAAGTGCCTTTGCCCCGTCTTCTTCAGCCGGGCGAGCATCTTGCCAATTTCGGTTCGTTCCTTGAGCCACATCGAGAACTTGAGAGGTGCGCCTATTCTACGTTCTGTGGACGACTTCCCGCCGACATTTTGAGCTACCGGGCTCGACCAAGTGCTGAAAGCGTCATTGATAAAGGCCGCAAAGGCGATCAAGAAGAAATAACGCTCCAACGCTGCCAGCGCTTTGCCCATTCGCTCGTGAGAAGCGGAGGGGCGTTGGTTGTCGACTAGAGCCAGAGAAGCGTATCGGATGCGATGCTCGAGGATGGATTCGCGCAGGTTGACTTTGAAGTCGAGGCGATCGACAACCGTGTCAACGACCTGTTTGAGGTGCTGCGAGTGGTCGATGACGGAGAGGAGCGAAAGTATGAGGTCATACTGGCCGACCAGAGCCGTTCTGCAAGGGTTAACGAGGGTTCAGCTCCCGAGCCTCTCGGCTGTGGACGCAAAGGTTCGAGCCAGGACTGACCGCAGATTCTCCAAGAGCTGGGGTTGAGCGAGCAGCAAACCGAGTATCGCGGCTTGACCACCGGCAGCTGGTCTAGTAGCCAAGCCCGTCTGCAGGACCGTCATTAGTCTCAATAGACTCTTGTCCCTCTCGGCTTGGTCTTTCCGCTCTTTCAACAAACTTCTCGCCTTGCCTAGGCCCAGCAGTTTTGGGTCCTGCACCTGACCTCCCGATGTGACCGAAAGTCCGCCACCCGACTCTGTAATGACATCTTGAGGTCGAGTCGGCGAGTCGATCAAGTCGTATTGCCCTTCTTTGAGTCTCTGCATCCTCCTGACCAGGATGGCTGTCGTCATGGCGAACGTCGTCCTCACGACGCCAATACCACAGTTGAACACGAGCAGGCTACTCGTCGGCACGCCCCTAATCAATTCTGTATACGTATCGAGATACCCGTCCTCCGGCGACTGGTCAGCCGTTACAGGCGTCCGATGGTAGGTAAGGTTGTACCCCGCCGCAATGACCTCTTCCCACACCTCCCTCACGGTCCGGACCGAATCGGCTGCGATCCACGAGTTGACAATCTCGAGCGGTCGAACTTCCTCTTGCACGAGGATGACGCCCCCGTACCGCTGGGCCTCTTTGAGGATGTCGACCTTGAGGCGCTTCTCGATCTCTTCCAAATTTTCGGCTCGATCTGAGATTGAGTACGTCCTGGTCGGGTGCGCGGCATCCCTGAGAACGAATGGCTGTGAACCCAAGTAGATGATGGGCTCCTCCCTCGTGCAAAACCAGACGACGTGACGCCCTTTTCTCTTGACGGGCAAGTGGGGGAGACTCGAGATGCCGGCGGCGCTGCCAGATGATGTGGGCGCGACGAGTGTGTCTTGGGCCCTCAGCATGGATAGGACCGTCCTCAGGCCCGTCTCGGTCGGCTGAGCTAGCCCATACACGCCCCAATCGTCGACTCCCCGAAAGCTGTCGGCGCCCGTGAGATGGATCTGATCGGGCCGGGTCGACATAGTCGTCGCACTCAAAGGGGAAGCGGCGTCATGGACGGGTCTGTAATCACGCTTGACGATGTATCCTCGACTGAGTACCGATCCGTTGCGGGATTGAACGACCGACGAGGCCAATTTGAGCAGATTGAGCGGCTTGATGAGTGCAGGTGCGCCAGCCTTGTCGCTCGTCGCTGCGTTCGAGGCCGAGGGCACATGATCCAACGAAGGCCGAGAGCCCAGCTCAGGATGGGACGTCCGGTCAGACAGCGGCTGCTTGCGTTCGTCTGAGAAGGCCGTTCCGACACCGTCCGAAGTGATGGGCGCGAGCTGAACGGGGGAAGGTGGGGCACGAGGCGACGAGGCCGAGAGGAACGGGGAGCGGACCTTGCGTGGCCCTGGCTTGGACAAGGATGTGTTCGGTGTAGAAGATCTCCTCTCGTGAGAAGAGAACGAAGGAGCGGAGCCTTCCATTCTTGAAGGGCCGGCTAGGCGAACGAGGACAGAGTCAAGTCGCTCGGCGTCGAGGTGGGGGCTTATCTCGCTCGGTCTTGAGCCGAGAGAAGATTGACGAGTCAGCTCCCACGAGTAGACAAATCTAACTGAACAACACCACAAGAGCGAGTTCAGTTCAGTGAGTCTTGTTCGTGTCCAGGTGACGGATGTAAAGGCGATGTAGCTCTGTCGGAAGGCGGCAGCTGAGAGCGTTGGGTCACTCGGGTCGACTTGCGTGTGGGGGCCGTTGCAGGACGGACCGCCTCGGCCCCGCGAGAGTTGGAGAGCCTCTACGACGGCGGATCTCCTCCGTGTTAGTCAACTCGATGAGACCAGACGTTGTACGCACAGCAGGACCGAGCGTAGTGTCCTGTTGGATGAGGCAGTGTGTAGTTGTTCGGTGTTGGAGCACATCGGTCGGGCGGTGCTGCGTCGAGTGGGAAAAGTACACCAAACAAAGCACGTATAGGCTTACCTCAACGGCCTCAACAGCAAACTACACCGACCCAGAGCCCGGCAGCAATGGTGATACAGTGCCCACTGCTCAGTTACGACACGCTGATGCAAGCCCGACCGCGACGAAACCGAGGGGCGAGCGAGCTCTTTACCAAACACCACCAACCATTATTACACGGGCAACCCTCAACCGCACGGAATCCATTACTACCTTACTGTCTCGATTACTGTTACTACCTCTATATAAAAAAGAAGATGAGTTAAGGAATTTACCTACAAGCGCTGTTTTTAATTAGGTGGCGGCCGCCTGTGGTGGAATTACCAGCATACTGTTGTGTCTGCCGCACCTGCCTGTGTTCATGTTCCGCTCAGAAGTCATGTACAAGCTCTGTGGCGAATTTATGTATTTTTCGTGCCGGTCGAACGAAGCTACAGCGTTCCCATTATTTTCCTTCACTTTTTCGTTGATGTCAAACAGTGTTTAAACTTATATTGTATTTAATGAACGGCAAACGCGTGGCTTTGCATGACATTGCTTCTACAGCAGAGCTCCCCTGACACCTGACGCGCGGGGCGAGGCTGGCGTCTGTCACGTGATGCGGCGCGCCAGCGGTGCCAGCGGTGTCACAATTCTTTGCGTACTACGTGCACGGACGCTACGATGGCGTGTGTTGTCAAACATGGAAAGCCTCCGCGCTGTTCATCACGGTGACGCGCGACTCCATTCGCGAATGACCGCCAATCTAGGCTGCACTGGGGCCGAACGACAAAGCATGCCACCGCCGTCCACATTGCACGAATGTTTGAAGCCAAGTCCGGCAACAGAAGCAGGCTGTTTCGGCGATGAATGGAAAATATTTGCGTGTTTTCTGTTTGTTTTCTTTTACCCCTGCTGAAATCATGTAGACTGTTCTTTGATTCTCATGCGATTTTAAATTTTCATCCGCCCGTTAATTTAAGAGGATCCCACTGGTGTGGCTATAATCCCCAACGATGACCATCTGCAAAAGCTCAAAGTTCTCCGGCTGGATTCCCTATGCGATGCAAGATATTTCATCATCAACTTGCCACAAATTGCCAGGGATGGCAATATATCCAGAATATAACATGTGGGGTGAAGAGGGTACAGTTACTATGGACTCGCGAGTGCGCTTCGACCCTTCGCGCATGCAGTGGTTAGTAGCGGTTCTGCCCAGTACATTGTCATCCCTGGCAATTTCTAACCAGTTGATGTTGGGATATTTTGCAGGTAATCCAGCAGGGAAACATCGACCTTTGCAGCTGGTGAGCCATGTGGCCCGTTGCGGATTATAGCCACGTGGATTCCGTGCGGTTGAGGTTGCACGTGTGGGCTCGATGACTCTTGTGTGCTCAGCAATTACGGCCATTACGGCCCCCGCGCGTGGGCATGCTTACACTCACCTCCCCCACACCGCCGGCGCCGGCTGGAGCCAGGAACGGCACGGTGTGGACGTTGTGTAGCTTCAATGCCTGTGAAGAGCTGTCATGGTTTTTGGGGGCTTAAGCTAGATCGCATATTAGTGGCTGTACCGTTCACCATTTTCCGAATGGGGCCGATACCGTGGATCCGGGTCCCGTATTTTCCGAGGGAATCTCTCTTCGAGACTGATTCCATGGTCCTAAAGCGGAAGGCCTCGTTCGGCACAGCCAATCTGCGAGCCCGTCTGTGCAACGAGAGCCTTGCCCTTCTCATCTCGGCCGGATAGGATAGCGATGTCGATCACTTGGGTTCCGACCCCAAATTCCCCAAGCCTATTATGCGTGGCAGCTCGTTTCTCTTCTTCTTCATCATCTTCTTCACTTCGCATCCATCACTTCTCTCGCCACCCCTCATGAAATTCCTCATCCCCCTTTCCGTCCTCGCTTCGGCTCTTCAGCTCACCTCGGCAGCCCCTGCCGCAGGCGTCAAAGCCTTGAACGTCCGAGACCCTTTGGAAGGGCAGGCTCGTGCTGCCTCCAAGTGCTCGAACAGTCAGTTTCTGAATCCCAAGAGTAAGTTCAAAATTTTGGCTGCTCTTCACACCAACTGCGCCAGCTTCCAGGCTGACCCTCGCGTGCCGGACCCCCTTTCCAGCCAACAAGTGTCAAGATTGTTCAAAAACGTTCCCGCATGCTTCGGCCTGCAACAAGGACGGACCTTTGAGGTGCAAACTCGGTAACCTAGAGGGCTGCAAATGCGAACTCGCAAAGTGCAAGATTGAGAGTGCGACCTACCTCTCGGACGATGGTAAGCTTTGAGCTCCATCTGAGTCGGTTCCTTCGTCGGCCTGCAGGCTTCAACCAGAGACTGAAGAGCCACTTTTCCTTTCTCCAGGCCGAAGGTGCTTGCGATGCAAGGACAAGGGTGCGTCGGAATGCACTGCGACAAAATCGTTGGAGTGCAAGAAGGGTTACCTTCTTTCGGACAAGCGGGTCTGCGTCAAAGTTACCTGCACTCCTCCCAAAGTGTTGTCTCAAGACCGTAAGCACATTTAGTCACCCGGAGAACCACCTTCTTTTGAGCCCAAGTTGAGCTGAACTCTTCTCGCCTCTTCTTTACATTCTGGTAGAAAATGGATGCTGCTTGGATCCGAACGCTTCGGCTTGCTCCGACACCCAAGCTTCGACAGCGTGCAAGTCTGGCTACCAGCTCAAGAATAACTCCTGCAAGCTCATCGTGTGCAAGGCCCCGCTCGCAGTCGTGTCTGACGATAGTGAGTTCTCATGATCGGTTGCGAAAAGTACAACCTCCCCTGATTACACCACGTAATGTGGGCCATGATGATCAGGTAACGGCTGCTGCTTCGACCCGCATGCGACAAAGTGCTCGGACCGAATCACCTCGACCTCGTGCGCAGTCGGGTACAAGCTTGATCGTAACGAGTGCAAGATCGATGAGTCACGTACTTGCAAGCCTCCACTTGCTGTCTACTCTGACGATAGTAGGTCACAGGAATTTTTTCCGAGGAGACACTGTCTCGATATACCACTGACCAGTACGCCCTGGCTTAATATCTGCTATCACAGACAATGGCTGCTGCTTCGATCCCCACGCCACCAAATGCTCTGATCGCATCACGTCGACAGCATGCGCCGCTGGATACAAGCTCGACGTCAATGAATGCAAAGCCATTGTGTGCACATCCCCACAATCGGTCGTTTCCGATGACAGTGAGTGACTCTCCTACGCCCTATCGGCAGGTGTCGGTCAGGGCTGACCCAACAGGCTCAATTATCTCCATGATGATCTCGAAGACACGGGATGCTGCTTCGATCCGCAAGCAACCAAATGTTCGACCCCATCAGTAGCAACAGCTTGCACCGATCTCTTTGACGTGGACGGAAACGTGTGCACCAAGAATGCCGTTTGCCCAGTGCCGACCTACAAGCCCAAACATGGTCAGTGTTTACAAGTGCCGTCCTCGAGGCTCCCACCCCACTTTTCAGCACAATTCAGTTTCATTTAAATATTTTCTTCCATATTCGTAGATACGGGGCCCAACTGCTGCATGGACCCTTACGCCACGTCCTGCTTCAACGACTTCAAGTCGACCGCGTGCGTGGAGGGCCGACGTTTGGGCAAAGGGGCTTGCGTGCCTCCCAAGTGTGAGGCGCCTTACGTCCAATCCCAAGACGGTACGTCAACTCTACTGGGTCAAACCCGGAGTTTTTCGAAATTGAGTTCATTCAACTGATTATGATATGTCTTCGCCGTCGGTTCGATTCTTGACAGACAGCGGATGCTGCACCGACCCGTACGCGACCGCCTGTTCGTCTGCCTCGGTGTCGACCAAGTGCAAACGAGGCTACCGCACCTTGGGCACCAAGTGCGTCAAGAGTTGACGAATGGAATAGTCGCAAAGAGCAACAATGGTATAGTTGGACACCCTTGGTCATTTTGAGCGCCGACTCACTCGGAGTCGAAGCAATTCGAGCTTGATTTCGCAATTCGTGTAGCTTGATTTAATTGTAACAACCGGGCTCGCTCGCCACAAGTTTCAGAAGGGGAGAACAACCGAGAGAGAACAGCTCAGTCACAAAGTGCAACGAGATTTTCTTACGAGAGGATGCGTCTGTGATTTGAGAAAAAGGTCTCGATAGGAGCTGCGCCAAATATTTGAAGCTTAGTGACTGCCTGAAGTCTCACGCCTCCGAGTCCGAGCGCGGCGCCGCGGAGTAAGAATAGTCGGTGATGTACCCATACAGTATGCAGGGAGAGCAGAGTCTCCGGTCTTCCTGTAGGCAGACATTCTGAGTGCGGTCCACCATCCTGGGTAAGCCCGTGGATCGCTGGAGTTTGCCCACCAGAAAGATCAGTCAGCGAATTGTAAAGGCCAATTTTGATCCGAATGGCAAATGGAATGCCGGGTCAAGCGCTCTGGTGACGCGTTGAGGGCGCTCCGCTTCCGCCCCATCGTTTGATCGTCCTCACCGCCGTCGTCTGCTGCGCTAGGATGGCCTACTCTACAACATCGTGGCTCGTGCCGTATTCCGTCGTCGTGAGTAGGGAGGAGCGACGATGTGTACGCTGCAACCGCTCTGACGCCAGTGTGTTTGCCCATCGTCTTGCTCGTCTTGGTCGTCTCAGTCGATCGGACTCGTCGCTGGCCTGTACATCCTCTTTACAGGATCAGGTGAGCGGTGTACTGGGTGTCTCCCGTCTCGAGGTTCACCGACTGATCCAAGCTGTAAGCTGGCGGTGAACTGTAGGTGAACAGTTCAACCCGGGCGCGTTTCTCGAACAAACGTCGCCCTACGCCTGGGCCCTGCTCGGCATCGGATTGAACCTCGGTCTGTCGGTCGTGGGAGCAGGATGGTCAGTTTGACCCGATGCATCATATCGAGCAGTGCAACGCCGGCTGAAGCTCTTTTCCGATCGATATCGCTGGCTCCGGAATGCGCGCCACAGGGGAATCTGGATCACGGGCTCGACCATCATCGGTGCCGGAGTACGAGCACCCCGGATCACCAGCAAGAACTTGATCTCGCAAGTGCTTTCACTCTCCGACTCGTAGCTATCGATCGCATGCTGTCGGGGGGCTGTGCAAGAGCACGACATGTCTGGATAGTCGTCATGTCCAAGCCGATGCCGACGCTCGAGCTGGCGGCGCAGATTAGTACACCAAAGCTGACACGAGGAACATTCCCCGTCCGACGATCACAACAGAGTCATCTTCTGTGAAGTGGCAGGCGTCTATGGTAGGTCCCAGTTGCGCTCTTCTCTGTTCAGGCTCGTCGTCCAAACCGGCGGCGATTCCAAGTGTTGAACGCAGGATAGAATTTGGAACTGACTGAGCTCATTCTTTCATATAATATAGGCGTAATTGGATGCGAGTCATGCATTTCCCGCGAAACTAGCCTGCCTTCATGTTGCAAGGCGAAGCGCGTGCTGACCTCGCTCACATATCCTCCTCTTTAGCGATCGTCTTCTCCGCCAAGCTCGCTTCTTCCCCGACGCAAATAACACTCTACACGGCTGGAAATTACTACACCGGATTTGCCTTGTTCTGGGGTGGTGTGACGATGGGCATGTGCAACCTGCTGTGTGGTATCGCCGTCGGGATCTCGGGAAGTAACGCCGCGTTGGGTGATGCCGCCGATCCTTGTGCGTTCGCCTCGTGCACCTTTAAGAGTCAGGATGACAAGGGAGCTGAGGGTGCTAATGAGATGATGTTTGATTGGCCTCGGTGTAGCTCTGTTCGTCAAGATCCTCGTCATCGAAGTCTTTTCGTCGATTCTGGGTTTGTTCGGTCTGATCGTCGGGCTGCTCGTCGTACGTGCATTCTCCTTGATCTTTCCCTTCATTGAACGGATTCGAACTGATGCATAGCCCATCCACACACTTGATTTTATTCAGAGCGGGAAAGCTGCCGAGTTCGTCTAAGCTCGTCGTGCTTCCGAGGAGCGAATGCTTGAGGCCGGAGGAAGATACTCAAGGGCCCATCATTGGAAATGTATGTGAAGGTGTTCTAGACGAAGGACGAAGAATGGTCTGAGCTGCTGTCTCTCGTGTAGAGAGACCGTCTTGATGGGTACCTTTCTGACGTTCTTGATTCTTGCGGTTTTTTCCTTTCTTGTGCGCCCCATGCGACGCTTCTTGTGTGATCAATATATCTCAGTCTTGTATCATCAGCAAAGCAATGAGCTCAAGGAGTGATGAGAGGGGAGGGAGAGAGCCAAAGGGCTAGCCTACCAGCATGAACAATCAAGGGGACTTGTGACGCTCCGGAACGATCTTCTCCCAAGTTCCGAACCTGAAGCGGAAATCTCTGAATTGAGCGTCCGACAGTCGGGGGCCAATGCCCTGACTCTCTCGAGATCAGCCAAAAAACACCCGAGTAAGATTTGATCGAAAAGTTGTGGAATTTGAAACAAATGTGGGATGCTCGAGAGGAACGAGTAAAGCGGTCGGCGCCGGTCGTTTCGTTTTGCCATTTGCCGCGGCCCGGCAGGCAGAGAACCCGCACAAAAGGCAGGGGCGAGTGGAGCTCCGTGATCAACGCTCCTTTCCATCGGTTCCTGACGCGTTTGCAGCCTTGATTCTTGGCCCTGATCCTCCCACGAGACGAAATCACGAGTGTTCATACACATCCGCTCCAACTCAGAGACGGTACACACGTCCCTTGTACCCTCGAACGACTCGCGTCGCTCCTTGCTAGCACTGCGGAGTGTTCCCCCACACGGAATACGGGAATACGGAATACGGCGCTTGGCATCCCCATTGCTGCACTGCACTTGGACCTGATCCAACCCCAGTCACGCCCACCCACCCATCATCATGACGACGCCCATCATCCCCTCAAACATGACCAAGGAACCTGCGCCAGCTCTGTTCACGGCGTCGAACGTGCTGCTACAAACCTTGGTCGACGCCGGGATCACGCATTGCTTCGTCAATCTTGGCTCGTAAGTGTGCCCGTCTGCGCGGCGTCCGTCGGCCAATCGGAGCGAGCGCACGACGGAAACCCCCGGCTGAGTCCGAGCCCATGGCACGCGCCAGGAGAATTTTGCGCGGAGGCCGACGAGTCATGTCCAGTTGTGTTTGCACCGTTAACTGACTCCGCATTACCGCAGTGACCATCCAAGCCTGCTCGAAGCGTTCATCCAGCGTACCAAGGATGGCGTCAAGTCCGTCAAGATCGTCACGTGCCCGAACGAGGTGTGGCTACCTTGTTGTCGATCGGTTCATCGCCGGGGACAACATTCACTGAGAGCTCTTCATTTCAATTTTTTTTTACATTAACTATAGATGGTTGCACTGTCCTGCGCCCAAGGTTATGCCCAGGTCTGCGGCAAACCTGCCGCCGTGATTGTCCACGTCGTAAGTCCACGACGCTTCCTGCAAGGACACATTCGAGTGTCTCCCTATCCATGGTGCCAATCTATCGTTTTTTTATTAATTTTATTGTAGGACTGCGGCACCCAAGTCAGTGCAGCGCTAAGCTGGGGAGGGGGCTCGCCTTCAAGCCGGTGCTGAAAAATCTTCCTCGCTTCCCTCTAGGCTTTGGCGGGTGCAGTGCATAACGTCTGTGCATGCCGCACCCCTGTGTTGATCTATGCCGGAGTGAGTATTCGCGAGACTTCGCGAGAGAACTCCGAAATATTGACTTTGCGCTGACTATTGCCGGAACGTACCTTTAGGCTTCACCTTTCTCGCAAGAGGGCGAGCACGCCGGCTCGAGGAACGAGGTAAGAGCGAAGTGCGAAGCTTGAAATCACCGATGCAGGTTCAGCTCGTTCCAAACTGATGTTCGACTTTCCTTCTCATCTTTAGTTCATTCACTACCTTCAAAATTCCGTCGACCAGCCCCAAATCGTCCGCCAGTACATGCGCCACGTCGGGGAGATTCGTTCCGGCGCAACGGCGCAGCACGTAAGTCCGACACCCAGCCAGAAAGATCAAGAAGGGGGTCAGCCCTAACTTCAAGGTATCATTTCGGACGGTAATTCGTTCATTACAGACCATTTTGCGAGGTCTTCAGTTCGCGATGAGTGAACCCAAGGGACCGGTTTACCTGTGGGCGATGAGGGAAGTCACCGAAGAACGACTGGACCCAAAGAGTTGAGTTGACCGAGGTGCTTGTGTGTCCAATCTTGCGATCCCTGGACTGACCAGCTGACCGATCCTGTACAGGTATCAAGGATGTCCGAGCGAGCGAAGTGTGGACCCCCATCGAGCCGTCTCCTTTGGGGCCCAATGGTAAATAGGTTCCATGAGGCCCAGGCCAACTTTGCCTCCAGGACAAGTGCTGAAAACGAGCTTTTCACGAACAGCCGTCAAGCGCATCGCAGAGTCGTTGGCCAAAGCCAAGAAGCCTCTGTTCATCTCGACCTACGCCGGCCGCAACCCTTCTTCCGTCGAACCACTTACTCGCTTGGCCGAGTTGACAGCCTCACCCGTCTTTTCGAGCTGCCCCTCGACAGTCAACCTTGATTTCGACCATTACCTCCATGCGGGCGTCAGCTTTGGTCAACATAACCCTTTGGTCGAGGCGGCGGATTTCATCTTGATTTTAGATTGTGACGTGCCCTGGTGAGCTCCAAGTTGATTTCTCTAATCCCATGAGGTGTCATTTCCTACCACTTAGGTTCACTACTCTGCTAGGTTGGCATTGCATACCAAGCCCTCGAGGTCTGCCGAGATCTTCCATATCGACTGCGACCCGCTCAAGGAGAAGATGCTCGCCTATTCGTACCCCGCTCTTCTGCGAGCCAAAGCCGACGTCGGTCTAGCATGCGAACAACTCATCGACTACCTTTCATCCCCGAACTCGGCGCTCGACTCGACCTTGATTGAAGAGCGTCGCTCCGAATGGAAGCAAAAGAAACAACAGCACGATGCCGAACTGCTTGGTTTGGAAGCCCCCGGCAAGGGAGACCTCTTGACTGCGCCTTTGATCGTCGCTAGTTTGAGGAAGAACTCGAACCCTGAAAAGACGTTGGTCTGTAACGAGGCGATCTCCAACTACCCTCATGTTTGGAACCACTTCAAGCCTCGTGTAAGTTCTGATCTAGCCACTGTCGTCTTTAACCTGCGCCGCAGACTCTGACTCCCTCCCCGTCTACCTTGAACTGCCGCCCCGACAGGTCCCCGGGTCGCTTCTCAGTTCTGGTGCCTCTTCACTCGGATGGTCTCTCGGAGCCGCGATCGGTGCCAAGTTTGCGGGTGATGCCGACTCTTCATTCGAAAAGGATTTGGTTGCAGTCGTTGTCGGTGATGGTAGCTTCGTCTTTGGTGTGCCCAGCGCGAGTTACTGGATTAGTAGGCGCTATGACGCTGTGAGTGCGCTTTTGATACCAGAAGAAGCCTACCTCGGTGGCTGAATTCGTCCTCCCTGCTGCTTCGATCATAGCCCTTCCTCACCATCGTCCTCAACAACGGCGGCTGGAAATCCCCCACCCTGTCCATGATAGGTGTCCATCCCATCGGCCTCGGATCCCGCTCTACAGCCGGTGATCTCAACGTCTCCTTCGGTCCCACGGACGACCTCAACCCCGATTACGGAGCGATCGCGCAAGCTTCAGGTGGGGCTTGGTGCGCCAAGGTCAAGTACGCGCACGAGTTGGAGGAAAAGATGAAGGAGGCCATTAGGGTCGTGAAGGAGGAGAAGAGGTCGGCGGTGTTGGATTGCTGGCTAGAGAGGTTCTGATTAAGGTTGTCGTGTTGGGACAAAGAGCTCTCGTGGGGTATGATCTGTCTCATTGACCAATTCATTGTATTGATGTTGACCATGAAAAGCAATTTTGCGGCGCATGGAACGTTCTGTCTCATATTATGCATGCCAACGGCGCGAGAAACCGTCCTACCACACCACCGCCAACCCATTCGTCTCCTCCTTCTCCAAAGCGCGATAACTCGTCCTCAGCAGCTCCTTCCTCCGCTCACTCCCTCCGCCTTCAACCAGTTCCTCCAAGCAAGCTCTGACTTCATTTTCTTCCTCCTGAATGCCTCGAAGATTTCGGATGTACGGCACTATACTCGGATCCAAATTCGCTTCCTTGTCACTCGGTGATACGGGTGTCGTGCTATACACGCTCCAGTATTTCTGCTCGACCTTGTTGACCCATTCGACCGAGCTCAAAACCTTACGATCTTCCTCTCCTCCATCCAAATCCATGCCACCTGTTTCCTCCTCCTTCATCTCCGTCAACGCAACATCCGGCATCCCTTCCTGATCAACTTCCCACCTCCTCGCAGCAGCCGAGTTGGACGGCGTTGGGATCTGTCCACCGCCATTGACGCAACCACTCGGACAAGCCATGACCTCGATGAACTCGAGATCCCTTTCCTTCTCCTTCCCTAACCCCACCTTAGTCTTACTCCCATACCCACTTGCACCTCTCATCGAAGGAGGAGCTCTCCCCGCCGCCCCTACACTAACCGAGATACCGAACTCTCGTCCCAATTTCTTGACGATCGTATGAAGGTTATGCAAACCGTAAGATTTGGCCACTTTGACGAGCACTTGATCTTTGCGGTAGAGCGTCGATTGGACCGAGTTGTCGTTACGTAATCGTTTAAGGTCGACGTGGAGTTCGGGATAGATTTCTGGAGGAAGGTTCGACAGGATGGCGAGAATGGCGTTTTGGAAATAACCACCCGAGGAGGTGGAGGTCGATGGATCGCTCGAGCGAGGCGACAAAAGGGTCGAAGGGAAGTACTCGGATTCTGATGCTCCCAAGTCATTCGATTCCTTCGCCAATCGACTCAAAGTCGTCCCAGAGGCGGTGATCATCGTGTTGACCTCTCCCGTCGTAAGTACACAATCGACGTCACGAACGGGAGAAGTTGGGGCTTTGGCCGATGATGACGAAGGGTCGAGGACGAAAGGTGTCGCGAAGTCGGGTCGGGAGGCTTCGAGTTTTTTATCGTAGCAGGGCATGACGCTAACATGGTAGATCTCGTCCGGTCTGTGGTAAAAAAATAAACAATCAACATGGATTTCGACGCTCCTACCGGCAGCAGCAGAATAATCGCTCACTTAAGTCCCAATCTCTTCGCCACTCTCCCACCCTTAACCAAAGTCCCCATCATCGCCTGTGGACTCTTTACGTTGCTAACAAAAGGCAACAACTCTCCGTGCGTCTTTTCGGCATAGCAAATCCATCCAGGACATGCCGAACTGAGGATCGGTAATGGACCGGTCGAGGACGAGGTTGGCGAATTTGTAGAAGTGGAGAGTACGGAGGGGGAGGGTTTGGCGGGGTTTTGTTCGGCGTGGGTTCGACGTTCGAGAAATTCTAGACGGTTCTCGAGGAGCGAGATGGAACGGGCGAATGTGGTGTCGAAGACGAACCTTGCCCACGCAGTCAGACGGTATTTGGTCAGGGCGGCGATCGAGTGTAAGTACGCGTTCTGGTCATAGACTCACCGGAAGCCGAGCTGTCGCTTAAAGTACAGACGTAAGCCTTTTACAGTATCTTCTAGCGACAAGTCATGCAAGGCCGCCAGACTGGCGATGCTTTGTGGCGAGATGGACATGATCGGGGTAAGATCCTGCATGGCACGGGGAGAATTCGCCTTTTGTCAGTTTCGGCCCAAAGAAGAAGGGGAGGGTGTGGTGACTCACTGGTCTCTCTTTGATCATTCGCTCAACCTCTTGGTGAGATTGCATCTGGACGAGTACCGATTCGGCGGAGGTGATGCAGCCACTGTATGAGCATCGAGTCATGACGTCAGCTCAGTGAAAAGCAAATTTTGCTCTCGTCTTGGCTCGACTCACGAGCACGCAAGACAATCATTGAGTGTGATTTCAGCCTTCTTGAGTTTCTTGACTTTGGTTCCGTTGCTCGCTTTCTCATAGTAGGCAAGCGTCGAAGGATCGATCATGATTTCCATCTTCGCACGATCGTCGGGATCGGTCAGCAAGCAGCTCATTCCGATCAGTCCGACGAAACGGTTTTGGCTCACATTGGCTTTAGAAGCAGGATCGTTCGCAAGCTTGCTGGCTTCTTCCTCGTCCGGATCGGTGTCCTCGACCATCTCGACGGGTTTGATGCACAGTTGCGAAGGCGCGAGGTAGTCGTTCAGATCGGTCAGCGTCTGAGAAGAGATGGGGTAAGCGAGGACAACGACTGTCAGGGGGGGGTTTCAGAGCAGGGGAGTGATGTGAGAGTATGCAACTCACCAGTCCAGCCGAGAGTGACATGGCGAGTGAGCTTTAGGGGATAAGAAGGCCGTGATCGGAGCGCGTGGACAGCTGTTGCTGCTGTTTCTGCTGCTGGTGGCGACGACCACTGCACGTGAGCGATGAAGCGATGAAGCGATGAAGCGATGAAGCGTAACGCTGAGCTGCACGCGGTGCCGAGGTGTATGATACCGATCCGTACAGGTACAGGGAACGCTCGAATCCGACACACGGAGCCGGTGAAGGGTGGCAACGGACGTGCGATGTAGTGTGTACGAGCGCGGAAGGCGAAGAGGCCAAAGCCAGAGCGACTGATGATGATTCAGTCCCGTCGTCAAAATCGACCTCGGCCAATCCCGAATCGCCGAATTCTCCGAGGCTGACTCACCACATTTATGGCGTCGAGCGGTCTGTCTTCACACCCGATTACCCATTCCGCAAGATCGAATCTCCCCAGAACTCTATCACGATATCAGACTAGAATCAGTCTACCTGCTACACTACACCCTCGTCTTCACGAAAGAAACGTCGCTCGGAGTCAATGCTCGGTGATAAGCGGAATTCTTTTCATATTCACATTGCATCCACAAACTGTCAGAGTCATACAACAGAGCAAAAAACGCACTTGAAAGCGTAAACTGCTTCGGCAGCGCATCCCTGCACTTTACGACTTGTGCTTCTGCTCCTCCCCCAAGTAGATCACAATCTGTGCCGGGCGAGAAAGGCAAGAGTCAGCTCCATCGAGACGTCAACTTCCCCGCATGAAAACGGCCCATCTCACCTTTCCAAACTGTGAGCCCTTCTTCAAGATCTCAAAGCCCTTCTCCGCCTCCTCCAACCCGTCCAAAACATCCGCCACGACCGGTCGAATCCCATGACGATCCGTAAACTTGACGCTCTCAAAGAATTCCTCCCTCGAACCCATCGTCGAACCTTTGTATTCTTGGTTCTTCAGTACGAAGCCCATGTTGATGCCGACTTCTTGGCCCGTCGTTTGACCATAGCAGGAGACGATGCCGCCGTCTTTGAGGAGGCGACTGACCTGAGTCGCGATCGGGCCTCCGCCTGAATCGACGACACTGTCGAGATAAGGGTGGTCCTTGGGGAGCAGAGCTTGGAGTTGTTTAGTCCAGGTAGCGTCCTTGTAGTTGATGCCACCTTTGGCTCCGAGTTCGACGGCACGTTGAATCTTTTGTTCAGAGCTCGAGGAGACCTGTCGTCGAGAGGCAGAGATCAAGTCAATCTCAGATGCGAGGACTGCAACGCACCGAAAGACACCACACACTCACCCAGACATTGGCACCTAAACACCAGAAAGATGGGACGAGCGTATCAGCTTCCAAACCTCGTCTCGTCGCGTCGAAGCGGTGCTGAACAGAGGTGAGTTACGTACCGGCGGCGACACAGAATTGCAATGCCGTGATGGCGACACCTCCACCGATACCGGTGATCAAGACGTTGTGACCCTTTTCGACCTTGGCCTTGGTGAAGACCGCGCTGGTGGAGAAGGAAGAACATTTCGTTAGAGCGCTGCTTGGGTGATTGCCAACAAACCTTTCAAAAGTCCTGACTGACCGGTACGCGGTCAATCCACCCAACGGTACTGCCGCCGCTTCACACCACCCTTGCTTACCGCCCTTGGTCAGATGAGCGGGGCATTCGATCAAATCGTCCTTATCGACGACGACATACTCGGCGAACGTACCCCTTCCACCCGTCTGACGAACGTTGCCCAAGATACCGAAAGGTTGCTTCTGATCGGGTCCGAGGGGCGACGACAACCAGTTCACGGCTGGGGCGACTAAAACCGCTTTGTTGTGCAGAGGGTGGTTCGGCGATTTGACGATACCGACAGCGTCGGCCCCAAAAATAGAGGGCTGCTCGGCCGTCGAAAAGATCACACCGGGGTAGAGGCCTGGTCGGAGTGTGGAGTATCCACCGGAGGGCGAGTGTCAGTGTGCAATATCTCGATCGTGGCTCCTAGGCCAGACCGAACTTGTCTAGAGCGTTTGTAGCATTCCCAACACCTCGAAACGCAAAATCTGAATAGGTCGGACTCCGGGCCACGCGCAAGCGGTGGTGAGGAACGAGGACCCACTCTGACGAATGAACAAATCCCTGCGGTGTCGTAGGAATTCAAGTCAGCCTCAGCCTCACCCAAGTCCCGCCGAGTAAAGTTCGCGGCTCACCTATGGTTGAAAGCAGCGGCGATGATCTTGACCAAGACTTGCCCTTGTTCGGCGATGGGCACCGGGAGGTGGGCGACCTTGGCCGGGTGGTAGCACTTTGGTCCGGGTTTAAAGTCGCCGGCGGTCTGTTCGAGGATCAGCGCTTTCATCTCGTCTTGTGGTCGTTGTTGCACGTCTACGGCTGAAGAGGAGGGTGCTAGAGGATGAATAGCGCACTTATCTCCGTAGAAGTGGGAGAGAAGAAGGGTGTAGTAGGCGGAGGTGGGGACCGAATTGAAGACGATGATCCGCGCGGGAAAGCCAAAGAGCCGATGCCGGGACGATCACCAGCGCCGACCTCAATGGATGATGACGAGCGGCCACCAGCGCCAAAGTGGGGCACACACAAGTGGGGACCCTCAGCCCGAGGGAAACTCACAATTGGCCGAGGAAATCGACCGAGCACTTCAAGGCGCAGGTAGATGAGGTGGGTATGTGTCGCAAAAAGTCAGCAATAGTTTGCAGTGAACAAGTTCTACTACAGTTGAGAGTACTCTGCTGCTTCTGATCCTAATTATTAGGATCAAGATCAGATCAGATCAGATCCTATGAGAATCCTTGATGATGGCCATGACCTGCACATACCCAAGTAAGCTCAGATGATCCGGAGTAGTGCCAGGAAGGGAGGGATTTGGCCACGTGCGTAAGATGCAGGCCCCTAAACTCCGCTCTGAAACTTGCGAGGGTTGCATGGCCAAACCACCCCTCTGGACCAAGCTGAGCTCGACGGAGATCCAAGAGGTTGGGTCAAAGTATAGTGTGGTGTAAGAGTATAGTTGAAGGCTGATCTAGCTGAGATTGAACAGAATGGGGAGGATGCCCGATGCGAGCTGAGGCAGGCGAAAAGGATTAGCTGACGATCGAGAGAGGGTTCAGCGGGCACTGCAGTCAGGAGAGGAGACGAGCAACTCACCGAAGGAGATGGGAGCCTCGCACTGTCGGTGGGTCCTACATTTTGATTTCATGGTTGTGGATAGATGAAGCGAGAGTGTGTGTGTACCGTGTGTGTGTGGGAGTGGATGTGAGGGTGCGTGAGAGTGGCAGTGGATCTGAGATGTCGACTTTACGAAAGGACTCGAAGGTGAGGTGCGGCAGTGGGCAGCGACGGGTCAGGAGGGTCTCAACAAGTCAGACCAGAGCCGCGATGATGGAAATATTATCAGTGACCCCTCGAAGAGAGCGGGAGAGAGTGAGAGCCTAGGCCGAAGCCCCCCCACTGGCCCATAAGTTGGGCGTCATCGCGTCATCATTTCCGAATCGACCGAGTTCTCCTAGGCTTGCGGGTATCTTCAAGCAAAAGAGAAACACGTGGTGCCGGGAACATGCGGTTCAAAGTTACGTGCGCTCTAAAGAGCAGAGAACACAACGAAAAGAAGCCAGAGGATGTCATATGCTGTAGCATCAGAGAGGCGGCGGGTGACTGGAGAAGTCTTTGAAGTTGGTCAGAGTTTTTCCAGTCGCTGGGTACTTCGTGAGAAGCGTAATAGCAGCTGCATGCAGTGAGAACTGGGCGAGTGATGGTTAGCGTCTTTATATCTGCGGAATGAAAGATTGTTGGCCGCAGGACATCTTGGGGGAACAAGCAGCCAGGCAAATCCGACACGTCCGCTGACCGTCTAGCCCCCTGTTCCCCCTGTTCCCCTTGTTAGTGAGCGCGGTAACGTTCAGCACCTCTCTCTGGTCGACCCAGGGGTAGCCACCGATCGGCCAATGTCGACTTGCCGTCGAATTGATCACATCACTTGCGCTTCCGTAGGGAATCAAGTCAGATGATCACCGAGTCAACCCCCAGAGCTTGTGGGCGTTTGACGGAGGACCGAGCAAGGCCGGCCGGTGTGACGGCTGCTGCGAGATCCTTGACTCTCAAGTTTCCCCCCGCCATCACCCACACGCTACTTCTCGGGTTGACACACGCACTCGCCTAGTACTCGAAAGCATTGTCGACGTGAGTACCTTCTCATCATGCATCCATATTCACGCGTCTCGCTCAGCTCCTCCCACTGTTCAAGGCTGTTCGTGAATCCAAGCGGCTGCCGCTACCGACCTCACCTCCTTTCCTCAGGTCGACTTGCACATTGGAGCATCCAGGCGTCACGCTCGCAAGCCGCCTCCGCCTCCGCCCCCGCCCGCGCATTCGCCACAGCTCAATCAGCAGACGCTACCCTCGCGACGGATACTGCCAGCAATCCTGAAGCGGCTGGGTCCGAAAGGTGATGAATTTCAAGCTGTCTAACATATCGGTGCGTAACGACGGTTTCTGCGTTGAACTCGCAATGCTTCACCGCTGGGTGACCCGCTAAAGCTTTCTTGGCCGTTTTGCCGCTGGACTGGCGCTGTAGACATTTCTTCGATCGCTGCGACTGCCCTAAACGAGTTTGTCTTCTGATGGTGCCACGACGATCTCCTGTACCGCATACACCACGGTGTCCTCATGACGACTATCGGACTCACCTTGGTTGAGAGGTCCAACACTGAGGCGGAATTCGACAGTTTAAACAGCCAAAGCAATTTGATGTGAGTGACTTTGCCGGCCCCAAGAGGAACACCTTGATGCGAATCTGAGGATTAGCTTTATTGGGGCCGGCAAAGTCACTTAGACCCACTGGTTGCTGGTCTGCTTGAAATCAGTGTCGAATTTTGCCCCAATGTCAAACCTTTCGACCATGGTGAATCCGGTGCCCGTCAGGAGGAGACCAAGGCCGGTGAGGTAGAGCAGGTCGTCATGGTACGCCCGTCGCCCAGAGAACAAAAGGCGGAGCAGGTGACAAGAAACCTGCCCAAAAGAGGAAAAACCCCACGAAGTCCACCGCCTTGACACCCCAACGTGACACTCACCAAGCAGCCGTATCCTCCTATCCTCGCAGGGACTATTCCAAGCTGAGGAACCAATGCCTCCGACCAGAGCTGCAGCATCACAAGCGTCTGCGCTCACTGTTGTCTGTGCCAATCGAGGGGAGGACGAGCCACGAGCAACGCACTAAGAACAGTGTGCGCAGACGCTCGTTTTGCTGAAGGTTTGGGAGGCATTGCGTCCTCGGCTTGGGACAGTCCCTGCGAGGATATGAGGATACGGCTGGTCGGTGAGTTTTCGGGTGTCAAGGCGGTGAGCTTCGTGGCGTTGCTCTTTTATGCGAGCCCGCTTTGTTCTGCTCCGTATGTTCTCTGGTGGTGCCTCGAGTCGTTCTTCTGTACCGCACATGCCACGGCGTCTTCGTGACGGCTGTCAGATCTACCTTGGTTGAGAGGTTCGACATTGGGGCGGAATTCGACGGTGATTTCAGACAGACAAGCAATCAGTGGGTGTTGTAGGATTGGTAGAGCACGATTGCGGTCGCCACAAGGAGAGTCAACTAGTTTCTTGCTGTGAGAATATGCGAGAAAGACACCAATGATCCGATGATTAGGTATATTGTGGCAAACTCACTCACATCTAAGGGATTGCCGGCGCGAAATATTTGTCGAACTTTCCAGTCCCAATGTCGAATCTCACAAGTAACGTGAACCCGGAAGCGGTCATACTGAGGCCAAGGCCTGTGCAATATGGCAGGTGTTCCTGGGTCGGCCAGAAGACGAACAGGATCGTCGAAGCGACCATAGAAGCTATCAAGGCTATTTCCGCTGCGGAGCCTCCTGCCCCTCCTTCACCTCCTGCATCTCCATTCTCTCAACATTAACTCGAAACGAACACTTTGGCAAGCATCGCAAGGTTCCTCCGACCAGAAGCTTTGTGTATTGGTTCACCAAGTAACGCCGGGTCCACCAGCTCCGACTCAGTCGTCAGCTTCGTCGCTTCGTCTCCAACTCTGAAGTCCGAAGTCGCTCTCGATCTTGGGTCGAGATGGGATTTGACTTGGTGTGTTGGGAATGAGGGTTAGGAATGACGCGTTCGTTGGTAATCTGTTTAGAAGCGCTCGTCTGTTTAGTGAAGGCTGGCGATGCGCATCAACCGTTGTCTTCTCTCCGCGGTTGGATTACACGCTCGTCAGGGGCGCATGTTCAGCTTCACAGTCACTTTCGTTGCAATTAACTGACGGTTGGATTACACGCTCGTCAGTCTCTTATGTGGTAGCGTCTGTATTGCTGCAAGGTACAGATCCGCACGCAGAACAGACGCGGCGCATATCCAAGATGGCTACGACCACGGTGGATTCTGGGTCTGCCACTCATCGCGGCCTTATGGGCGACCTGTATGGCAATGTCGATGCCACGAATTGGGGAACGGTCAAGGATCGACTCCAACGGGTGTTGGACGGCGACGACCGGTTCAAGCACGTCACCACCGACGTCAGCGTTGGCCCAGAGCCCGAACAGTCCGAGTTCACCCGTACGCTGGGTGGCTCCACAGTGCCCGACGTAGCCACGTTCCGTACACAACATCGGAACTACCGTCATGACGTCGACGACCTCGATCAAGCCTTGGCGCAGGCCCGCAACATCTTATTCGTGTGCCTGGGGGAGGCCACGTTCGCGCGCATCGCAGACAAGTCAACGCACGAGCTGTGGGCGGCCCTCGATAAGGATCTCGGCGCCGCATCCCACGATTTCGCGCGGTCGGAGAAACTCGATGCGCTTTTTCAATACCATCAATACCAAGCTTACGTCGACGGAGACCTTCTCAATCCTTGGTTTATCGCACTTTAACCGGTTGTTCAACAATCTTGGCGCGCTGGTAGGCCTTGTCGCGGGAAACATGCGCGGCGTTGAGATCGATGAACAGCCGGTTGAAGCGCGACAACCAAGGGTCGAGAGGGTCTCCATCGACGTAAGCTTGGTATTGAAAAAGCGCATCGAGTTTCTCCGACCGCGCGAAGTCGTGGGATGCGGCGCCAAGATCCTTATCGAGGGCCGCCCACAGCTCGTGCGTTGGCTGGTCTGCGATGCGCGCGAACGTGGCCATGTCGTACGCTGGTCATGAGGGGATCTGGTTGCGTTGGTTGCTGGTCGATCTTGGTTTTGAGCAGACATCGTCGACTCGTCTGAGGGGTGACAACCAATCGGCTATTACTCTGGCCAAACACCCGGCTTTCTATGCTCGCACCAAACACATCGGGATCCATTTCCACTTCATCCGAGATCACATTGCGGAGGGCACAATCGCGGACGTCCTTACTAAAGGGCTCGGGACTCCGAAGCATTATTGTAACGCGTCGCTTCGCCTACGCCTCACGACGACGTCAAGCCAACAGTTACAGAAGCCAACCTCAGCGGCCTCACGCTTGCCCTCGCGCGCAGCGCCACAGCGTCTCTTGACCTTGGTCCTTTTAGTAGTCTTTCTTCGCCTGCGAATTACACCGTTTGATCCTTTCAGTTTGGACTAGGAACCAGTGAGGCTCGAGAGCGATCTCGTGCCTTTCACAACCGTCGGCTTCTCTCCATGGTTGGATTACACGCTCGTCAGGCATGCATGTTTAGCTTCACAGTCACTTTCGTTGCAATTGACTGAAGATTGGATTACACGCTCGTCAGTCTCTCATTAATTAACTGACGGGGTTGGATTACACGCTCGTCAGTAGTCTCTTATTGTTTGAACCGCCCATGCGAAAGAGTGGAAATCACAGGAGACCTATGAGACAAAGTGAATACAACCGAACAACTGGATGTTGTTTTGGATTGGGCCAACTCGAACTTGAGTTTGAAAGAACATTTGATGCAATGATGTAGCCATTGAAGGGTCACGCTAGCTGAGATGGATGTGTCTGGCCTGTTGCAGCCTGTGTGCAATCGAATTGAACAGCCAGAACTGACTGTCAACTGAGTTGACTGAAATTCGCAAGATAGCTGGGTACATCGAAACTACTGACAACTTGTGCCTCATAGCCGCGTAAGAGATTGAGACGGAGCCTTAGCTGCACTGCACTGGTGCATTCAACCCACCACCGGCGAGGCGGCTCCATTGTCTGGCGGCTCATCCCTCCGGCGGAAGCCGAGGCGCATTACACGTGACCGCGGAGGTTGGCAAAACGTCCCTCGCACGAGCGCGAACACTGTGCGCTCTCGAGGCTACCTACCCTTTGCGTCAAGTGCACGCCACAGGGTACTTCATGTCCATCAACCATGGACTGTCTTCAACTCTCCGGATAGTAGGTCGGTCCCTCACGATCCCTTCAGGCCTCTACGTCAACAACCAGTTTGTGAAGGGCTCAGGTACGCCCCTGTCAGTTCATTCCACTTGCACTGCCATTGAGCGATCAGGCTCCAAGAAAGCTCTCAACTAACGCTTTAATTTGCGCATGCTAGAACAACCATCGACCCATCCAACGGCCAGCCCTTGCTACCGCCATCATCGACCATCTCGACCGCCTCCTCCTCCGACGTCGACACCGCCGTCCAAGCAGCCCGTCAAGCGTTCACCAGAACATGGGGACTCAAATCCAACGGATTCCAACGATCCAACCTCCTCCGCAATCTTGCTCAACTTATCGAGCAAAAGCAAGAAGATCTCGCGCTCGTGGAGAGCTGCGATTCGGGGAAACCGATCCGATGGGCTCGTGGCGATGTGCAAGATTCAGTCGCTTGCCTGAGGTACTATGCTGGACATGCGGACAAGATCGTAGGCCAGTCGCTGGAACTGAACTATGGGACCAAGCAGTTCAGTCGCGCCCGTTTGGGAGGTATGACTCCTTCGCGGGTGTTCAGCTAAAGCTGATGTATGAAAACCCTGCTCGTCATTTTTTTTTTGTCCCATAATAACAGTTGCTTCACCAAACATGAACCGGTCGGAGTTGTGGCCCAAATCGTACCGTGGAATTGTAAGCTCGATACTGATTTGGGTTGCAACATCCTGAGTGACCCACTTTATGCCCCTATCAACAGACCCGATTTTGATGTCAGTTCTCCGCCAAGCACTGTCCGAGATTAGAGTTCCACCCGTCCGAGTAGGGGGAGTTAATTGAATGAGGTGATGTTTCGACAGGTGGGCATGGAAAGTAGCGCCTGCCTTGGCCGCAGGATGTACGATCGTGTTCAAGCCGGCCGAAAACACACCACTTTCAACACTCTTGCTTGCGGACCTATTCCGGCAAGCGGGTTATCCTGAGGGTGTCTTTAATGTGGTTAATGGTTCGTCCGGCAAAGCATCATCGAAAGCTTCAGCCCTTTTCTGAAGTTGCGATTTGTGGGATGCAGGGCACGGCGAAGAAACGGGCGCCGCTTTGGTGTCTCACCCGGACATCGATAAAATCGCCTTCACCGGTTCGACGGCAACAGGTCGGTTGATCGCCCTCACCGCCGCTCAATACAACCGCAAAGTCAGTCTAGAGCTCGGTGGAAAGTCACCGAATATCATCTTCCCTTCAGCCGATCTCGAACAGGCGTCCAAGTGGGCTGCATTGGGTGGGTTCGAGAACAGTGGACAGGCTTGTTCGGCGGGGAGTAGGGTTTTGGTGCATAGGAACATCAAGGAGGAGGTCGAGAAGAGGTTGGTCAAATGTGCCAAGCAGATCAAGGTGAGCTGTGGGACCTCTTGTTCGAGGCGGTCCGTAGTTTAGGTGATTCGAGCAACTTTCTTCCAAGATCAGATTGGCCACCCACTCGACCCCGAAACATGGCAAGGCCCTCAAGTCTCCCAAGCCCAATTCGACAGCGTCATGTCCTACATACAAATCGGGAAAAACGATGGATCCAAACTCCTCTATGGTGGGGAACGTCACGGTTCCGAAGGGTACTACATCCAACCCGCCATATTCACCGACGTCTCTCCGAACTCGGTCATCGCCCGAGACGAGATTTTCGGTCCCGTCATCGCCGTGATCCCATTCGATACCGAAGAGGAGGCGATCCGTTTGGCGAATGACACCCCTTATGGACTTGCAGCGGGCGTGCATTCCAAAGATGCGGATCAGATCGCGAGGGTTTCGAATCAGTTACAGGCGGGGACAGTGTGGATCAATCAGTACTCGTATACGTCCAAGTAAGTCTCAAGCGCGTTACGAGACCGTCGCTGCTGGTTATTGACCTGGGTGAATTTGATGATCACACAGCAACGCCCCTTTTGGTGGCTTCAAAGGTTCGGGTATTGGGAGGGAACTTGGATCGTACGGGCTCGACGCGTACCTCCAAGTAAAGGCCGTACATTGGAACTATGGCGAACGGATAGATTTCCCCTGACACGCACGGGATCCATGCATCAACACAATGTTGTATTTCAATCCAAAAGAAGCTCGTCACCGGTCTTCATCCTACCACTTCGCGGCCAGCCCTGCTTTCTCCACGTAAGCCTCGGCAACGCAGGGAAGCTGTTTGAGCTCTTGGAGCCACTCGAAGACTCGGGGAATTCAGCCTCAAGACAGATGTGAGCAACGATGATAATGGTCTCGTTCCTGTTGAGAGAAATGGGTTTGGCTTGGTGTGAGATGGAGATTAAGTGTGCAGAATGTGCCCCAGCAAGGGTGAAAACGGACCAAGTAGTAAAGGACAGACTCGCAATCGGAGCCAGATCAGCTGTGCAGGCTTCATCAAGACGATAGAGGGCATCCCATTCATCGATGGCTCGATTAACCCAGACATCCATTGGGTCCGCGAGCATGCGATCAGAGGTCAAAGCGGGCTGTCATAGATGCACAGATTCAGGCAATGGGTGTTGAACGAGAAGAGACAAAGACGATAGAGGATAGAGATCTACTGGACGGACGCCAGTGAAAGGCACGAGATCGCTCTCGAGCCTCACTGGCGACCTAGCTGACAGGTGCAAGTTATATGGATTGCAACTAGCTTCTGGTGTTAGCCCGATGGAGAGGGAACTGAGATATGGAACACCAGTACTCACCTAGCTTCTGGTGTCAGCCCGATGGAGAGGGAACTGAAGAAGCTAGGTGCGCGCGATCTCTATTTCTAATCCCTGTGGCCCGTAGTAAGGCGCGCGCCTTACAGCCAGCCTTCGGCTGAACCGAACCCTGCCGGACCGATAGGTCCATCGGTCGATCTTTTGTCGAGACTTGAAAGCAGCTGTCGAGCTACCTAGCTAACAGGCTTCGTCGGGTGCAACTTTGGATAGATAGAGCTTATAGTTTTTCGGTACACGAGCTAAAAAAAAATGCCAACAGAAAGAAACGACTGGTCATCCCGAGACTCAAATCAAGAAAGTCTTGAAGTAAGCGTTCAGGGCCTCGAACCCATCCACATCCAACGACGTGATCGCTCCGACGTAGCCATCCGGTCGAACGGCAACAATCGAGCCCTTCTTGACGTCCACACCGTACTTTGCGTGCAGTGGGGCGTTACTTCCCGCCTCGGGTACTCGCTTATCAAAGATATCATCCGAATAGATCTGATCGCGGTAAGCCCTCAAGTTGAACGGCAAAGCCTCGATATCCCATTCGGTGTGCGGGTCCGCAAAGACGGTGATAAAGGTAAAGAAGGGATTGAAGTTGGGATCACGGGTGTCGGTCTCGATGTGGCGCGAGTCGTAGCTGTTGTAGACTTGCGCGGCTTGGATGCCTTGCTTGGGTCGGTGGACATTCCAGAAGGACGACGACGAGGAGAGGAATTCATCAAAGGCCTTGAGCGAGGCTTTTGAAGCTTCGTATTGACCTGCCATGACAATGACACTGTTCGCGATGGAAGTGTCGGGTCAGAAACACGACCGAGCCCAATTGATAGAGCGAAATCGACTTACCGGAAGGCACCGTTCATCTTGACCTCCTGTTGAATGCGAACTTGGTTCGCATCGACAGCACGGGTGAGCTTGCCAGGAAGCAAGCGACGTCCAGCAATCAGTTCTGTGCCTTCGGGGTTGAAAACGCCCTTCTTGGCGTAGTTTTGCACAAGCGGCGAGTCGGGAAGAGCGTTGAGGATACTGTTGGACCCGTAGACGGCTCCGCAACCAGAAGTGAAGAAAGCGTTCTTCTTGAAAGTCCTGCGGCACGAGGGTTTTGGAAGCTCACCGTCAGTAAGTTACCCCAGGTACCGTCGCAAAAACAAGACAAGTGACTCACTCGATGAAAAGCTCGGCATCAACGGCACCCTTGGCCTTGGCTTTTGTGGCATCGGCCGTGAGTTGGTCCGACTTGGGGGACTTGCCCGAGAACAAAGTCGCGTAGGCTCGGTCGAAAGCCAAAAGCTCTTCGGCAATGCCTCGTCGTTCGATCTCGTAGGTAGGAAGAAGGATCTTGCGGTCGGCCATCCCCTTCTCGACGAGGTTGACGCGCCATGACAGCGAGTACATATCGAGGAGACTGATGTTCATGCCTTGGCCGGCCTTGGGCGAGTGGGTGTGGGTAGCGTCACCGCCGAGGAAGATCTGAAAAAGACACAGATCGGAGCTTCATCAACTACTGCGTTTAGAGAACAATGAAAAGAACTTTTTAGTTCACTCACTCGCTCATCAAGAGTGTAAGCGGAGGCGATACGCTGGCCGATCTGGTAGACCGAGAACCAGTCGGTCCTGTAATACCAATTCCCAGTCGCATGTCAGCCTGAATTTGCCTCACCAGTGACTGATCTGTGAGTCCCAACTTACCTGCCCCATTCAATCTTGTAAGGTTGGAAGATCTTGGCAGCTCGTGCCTTACAAATGTCCTCGGTCGCCGCAGTTCGGTCGTAGTGCTTGCCCGTGCCCTCTTCTTGCAATTGCACGTAGAGGCGGACGAGGCCGTTCTCTCGCGGGATGACCATGATGGATCCAGCATCCTTGGAATGGATCAAGCTGAAGACGGAAACAATAGGAACTGATCATTAAGAAAATTTGGACACAAGTAGGGGTACTTAATCAACGTACCACTTGCTCATGATGTCGGGGAAGTCGGTCTTACTGTTCTCGCGAAGAAATGAGAGGAAGGCAACGCATCAGTTCCCGAATCCCAACGGCGCACAAAACACGCCCGACACTTACATCTCGACATCCATGACACCCCAGATGAACTCGGACGCATCACCGAGCATCCTAATCTTGCCCTGCCATTCGCCATCACCGACCTCACCGCCCGAAATGGCGCGTCGGACCAAACTCCTGGCGCCGTCGTTGCCGAACAAATACTTGGCTCTGACGGTGTACTTTTCCTTGGTGTCGGCGTGCGACATGGTGCACGAGACGGGGTATTCGGGGTTGGCCTCGAGGTCGGTCGAGCACGTTTCAAAGAGGTAAGGGCGGAAGCAACCTCCGTGGGGTGCGGGGACGAACTTGTCCGAAGGGAGGTGGGCGCGACGATTCTCGATCTCATCGAGGAAGGCGTTCTCGATCAGACCTTGGTGAAGGAGCAAGGTGTAGTTGTCGACGACGTCGATGAACTCGGGGCACGAAGGGGCACGCGAGGTTCGGGCCAATTGCTCAGTTTCGGTAGGGTCCTGTGGTGGTGGGTACGACGAGGGGAGTGAGTCTCGTTTCCCGACCAACTCGACGTGGCCATGGCTGGTCATCGCCTCGGTACGTGAGCCCGATCGAGCCTGGACGACTTACCCAAAAAGCAACCTCGTAAACTCGAACACCGTCGGCGATCATGCGCTTGGCCAGGCCGGCCTTACCCGGGGTCTTGCCCTTGACGGACCCGATGTTACGCAGCACCTCGAGCGTGCGAGGCTGCAGACCATCGGCGCGACCGGCGGTGGTCGGTTCGGAGCGATCGTCGATGTGCAAAACTTGGAATCCGTAGGTGGTGAGGCACAAAGCGGCCATCAAACCGGCGGGACCGGCTCCTACGATCACGACACTGCGTGATGAACGTCGTCATAGCCGAGTAGTGGGGCGCGTTGCGTGACGATAAGGTGCAAGATGGACGGCACGGCGCGAGATCAAACGAAGCCGAGTCGGCGCATGTGGGGCAAGCGGGAGCGAGTCGAGCAATCGCGGGAAAGCGTTCCCGAGACAGCCGAGAAGCGAGAGCAAAAGCGAATCGGGGCAGATTTTCGGCAAGCCGAAGGCGCAGAAAGGAGGGGAAGCCGGAATGAAGGGGTGGTGAAAACGGAGCATCAGTTTAAAGATCGCACAGAGGTCTGAAGAGTGCGGTGTACTGACTCGTATTGCTCTTGGGGTACAGGGACTGAAGCGGCCGTCATCTTGGATGGGAAGTCAAGCTCGGAGAAGGCTAATCACGCTAAGCTCGGGTCGAAGCGAGCGTAAATGCGGAGGGTAGTAGGTACAGTATGGGGAAGGTACCGGGCAGCTTTGAGCTCGGTGATGACTCGATGAGGATGGAGGTGGCAGAGGAGGAAGAGGAAGAAGGAGAAGGAACAGCGACGGTGTAGAGCTGCTGACCGCCCGGGTCCGCGTGGTCCGCGGCATCAGTCGCGGCCAGTTCGCGGCCGGTCGGGACAACCTTGTGCCGCGCCCACCCTGAGTATGCCGGCAGCGCAGATCCGACTCCGTTCCGAATTCGATCTACACTATGACTGCTGTAAAGCTAATCGGTACGCCGCCATCGGATCTTGGTAGCTACGACTCGGTGGACCAAGACCCTGGTTCGGGGTCATAATCATCCTCCCCGACTTGACGCTGGGCAGGCAAACGGCGCACACAGGCCAGCGGCGCCCGGACCCCAAGCTTTCGACAGCCTCTGAGTACCTGAGTCCCTCCCACTCGGCACCATGCCATGATCATTCCGAGTTAACGAGCGTTCTGAGCGTGCCGTCAGGTGAAGCCCTGTAATGCGGTACAGGTACAGCAGGTTTTACGTTTTACCAAGTGATAGACAAGGCCAGCTTTACCGGGTACTAGTAGTAGTATGTGCCACACTGCACCGCTTCGCGGAGTAGCTTGCAGTGCGTGCGTCGTCGACCGACCGGTCACGTGATGAGCTCGGTCACGCAGGGACTCGCGACGCGTGCCTCTGCCGTTAGAGGCTTCTTCTCCTGTCCTCTCCTGCGGCCGTCGTCCTGAGCAGACAGCATGCCCGACGCTGGGAGTCCCACCTCGTCCAGGGGTACCACTGCTGCCGACCTGCTTCCGCAACTGCCGACCCACGATGGTCACCATCACTCATCATCGCACGTGCGAATAACGCTGGCTCCCACGACCCTAATACCCAGCGCCAAAGCGTCGAGCTCTTCGTCCTCGTCGTCGCTGGCGGGTCAACCTCGCTGCGCATCGGTACCTATCGCGTCGACATCCAAGACTAACACGCTTCCATCGATGACGGGACCCGTCTCGCCTCACAAGCGTCCTTCACCACTTCCACCTGCGCGAGCTCAGTCGATGGCACCCGAAAGGGAGGTCGCGTCCCCGGCATCTATACGCGCTATCGAGGTCGTAGCACTGAATCCTGACCCCAAAGGCAAAGGCAAAAACAAGGCATTGGATCAGAACGAACCCTCGGTATCCCTCATGCGTCGACTTGCCGGTCCGAGCGATCAAAAGGCGGGCTTGTTACGCGACAAGGACGAGGTCCGTGCTTCGAATGTCAAAACCACTCGACTTGCTTCGCAACTGCGCGCTGACCAATGCATGATCGGTGCTGTTATGCTTTCCAGGTTAAACAGATCATCTACGAGGCTTCGAAAGGATCGGCGTACTTTAAGCAGCAAGAGAAGCGTGACGCCGAGCTGACGCTCAAGGTCGACGTCATGGTCTCCCGCCTCGAACGAGAAATCAAGTCGCGACGAGGCAACCTCAGCGCCGAGGAAGCCTTGGCGGATGCCATGATCGCCGAGATGGAGAAAACGAGGGTCTTATCCGAAACGATCGTCGTCGTCGATGCGGATGCGTTCTATGCGTCGTGTCATCAGAGGGAGGACCCTTCGTTAGCCGGCAAAGCCTTTGGTGTGGGCGGCGGTAGTGGAGGTGGGGTCCTGACGACGGCGTCATACGAGGCCAGACGGTATGGGTGTTCATCGGCGATGGCGGGTTTCGTAGCCAAGAAACTGTGCCCCCACATTCTCTTTGTCAAACCCGACTTTTCGCTCTACACCAAATGCTCGAAGGAGATTTTCTGCATCCTCGCCAAGTACGGTCAAATCTCGCCAGCCTCGCTCGACGAAGCTTGTACGTCACTACACAGGTGCGATCCGATATTCATTTTTAGGATTCATTCATCTTTATTTCGTTTCGCAGACTGCTCTTTGACGGACTATTGCGAACGCGAAAAGTGTTCGCCAGCCGAAGCAGCCGAACGAATGCGCGCCGAGATTCTCCAAGAAACGGGTCTTTCAGTCTCGGCCGGCGTCTCACCGAACGCGATGCTGTCCAAAGTCGCCGCCGACCGTAACAAGCCGAATGGTCAATGCGTTATCGCCCCTACGGCCGAAGCTTGCCGTGAATTCGCATCTTCGTTGATGATTCGTCAAGTTCCGGGCATTGGGAGGGTTTCCGAACGGGTGCTCCATGCGGTCGGGGTCCACACCGTGGCCGATGTCTACAGGGAACGAGGCAAACTGTTTCTGATCCGGGAAAAGATTGGGCTAAACTTCCTCCTGAACGCCTACCTCGGCTTGGGTCGTACGGAAATCACGCACGCGAATCGCGAGGACCGTAAAGGGATCAGCGTCGAACGAACCTTTTCGGCCAGTGCCGACCTACCCAGTTTCTACGCCCGGTTGAAGAATATCGCCGATGCGTTGGCTGAAGATTGTCAAGAAGCCGAGTTTGCGGGGAGGACGATCACGCTCAAACTCAAGTATGATAATTACGATTTGATTTCCAGAGCGACGACGTTGGGACCTTCGATCTACACCGACGATGCGAGGACGTTGTATCGCGAGGGCAAGAGGTTGTTGGAGAAAGAGTTCGAAGGGTGGAAGAAAGAACGGGCTAAGGGGAACAAGACGAAAGGTGGGAACCGATTTGCTTTAAGGTTGATTGGGTTGAGGGTGTCAAATTTGAGGGATATGAGGGCGCTCAAGGAGGGGAAGGGGAAGATTGAGGATTGGGTTAGGCAGGGAAAGAGGAAGAGGCCTGAGGAGGGAGGGAAGCAAGCGGGTGGGAAGAGCCAAAAGACGAGCAAGTTATCGAACTATAGAGAAATTATTGGGATCGACCAAGAGAGCAAAATGGAAGACGACGAGGGCCATCAGGAGGATGTCCTGAAGATGGAGGAGGCGGAACCGGCCTCGTCGGACCCGCTGTGGGCGTCTTTTGACCACGACTTGGACGAAAACGAAAGCGAAGGAGAAGAAGCGTTCCTCTCTGAGATTGACGCCTTGGCTTCGGAGTACGGCCCGGTCGATACGACATACAAGCCCTTTTACACGGCGGGGGAGAGTCTGAACTCGAAGAAGGAAGCCAAGAGGGAAGGCCCGGCGCCGGAGAAGGATCAGCTGCGTTTCGCCGAGAGGGAGGTCTTGGTTCTCAGTGATAGCGATGGTGAGGGCGAGGGTGGTGTGGACAGGTTGGAGGGAGAGGGGAAGAGGGGGAAGAAGCAGTTGAGCTGCCCGGTGTGCTTCAAGAGTTTTGCTGGGTCCGAGGTGGCGCTGTCGGCGCATGTCGCGAAGCACTTTGATGAGCGCCAACCGCCTAGTGGTGAGTTTGCTTGCGCCTTACGTTTCTCCTCTTCCGGGAAGCTGAAGATCATCCCCTCGAACGACGGACACAGGCAAGAAGCGAAAAGTGCGGAACGGAGCACAACAACAGGTAACCGCATCGAAGGTGGTCATACCGAGTAAAAAACCGACTGCTGCCGGTGGGGTCGCGGTGGCTGGCAAGCTTTTCAAGCGCAAGTAGAATGAGGAAGCTGAAAATACCAGGCACTGGCCTAGCGTACGGTCGTTTCAATCTTAGATGCTTCACTCTTGGATAAGGAACGAAATACTCGATGTTGTTACTCGAGCGGTAGTTTATTGGATGAATAGTCGGTGGGTTCTTGACCCGGCCCGGCACGGCCTTCATATAGTCCTTTTCGCGCAATGCCCCAGCTGCCGCCGGTCTTTGCAGCGCTGCTTGTCCCTCCACCTCCCAGGTCGCGCCCCAACTCTCGGACCGAGCCGCACGGCCGCGCCAGGAACAAGTCTCTACCTCCAAGACGGGTCGATCCCAGGAGACCACGCGTAGGACTCGCTGGTGGTCACTGCTGTCGTCGGTCGACGCGATTGGACGCGGTTGTGAGGGCGTGACTGCACTCGTCGCTCGGAGCCTCGCCCTGCACCGCTGCAGCTCTCGCACTCACGCGACCCAGCCAGCACACGACTGCCGACTCGACCCCAGCGCACGATGCAACGTTAGCGAGCAGGCTGGAACGACCGTTTCGTTGCCCCCGACGCCACGTCAACGTCGGTGTGGCGCACTAATCGGCACGCTCTCGAACCTGACAGCTCGTTCGGAATGGATCCTCCTGCTGCTGCTTCGTCGGCGTCGTACGCGGACAACGACCGGGAGCGCCATTCGGAGCTCGACGGCAAAGCAGCAGCGGCAGCGGCAGCGGCAGCGGCAGCTCAGTCGAGCCCGGCCAGCAGCAGCACACCGAAGATCACTACAGCCTTCCTTCCCCACCCACCAATGCAACCGCAACTGACGTGGGAGAGTCCACACAGTCAACCTAGAGCCAGTCCTTTGATGGGATCACAGCCGTTCGCCTCCTTCCGCACGCTCGTGAACAAGGACGGCTCATTACCCCGGAACGACTGGGCATCAATGAACCCGGGCAACCCAGCCGCCTCCCTGGCTTCGATACCGGCCCGGCTGCTCCAAGTCGAAGGATTGCACGAGGGCAAACTCGCGTTCGAAGGCGTCTTTCTCAATGCCATGTGCTCCCTCAAGCGATTGACCTTGCGCAACATTAGTGGGGGCGCTCTCATCGTTCGTCTCGGCTCAACCGTCGGCGATCAGCTACGGTGGCAATTACGCAACGACAATCTCAAATCTTTGCGTGCGTAATCTAGAGCAATCCAGAAAAAAAAAAGACTGCAACTCCGAGTTGACACAAGTCCCCTTTTTGCAGCCGTGGAGCAGCAACGTTTGCCGACCAACACCGTCGCGGCTTTGTCGTGCTCGAACGAGATTCCCGAGTTCAATGCCATGTTCGACGCCGTAGGACTCATCTCGGAAATCACGATGCTGCCTAACGAGACCAAGAACATCATCGCCGTCTTCCGACCCGACTCGACTCATTTCCAACCTTCGGTTGTCAACTTTGAGCCGCCGCCCCAATCCAAGCTGACCAACGACTCGTACTCGGAGCAAGGGCTTTCATCTATCTCGATCGCCGAGTCCAGTCTATCTTCGACAAGCGCACTTGTCGACCACTCCACTGCGTCGACCTTCAACCTCGCTGTCATTGACGGGTACGTCAACTTTGATGCGTCCTTGCTGCCCAAGGAGCAAAAAGACGACAGAGCCGACTCGTCGAACGCGGCCGCCGTCTCGGCTGTCGCGGTGCAGCAAGTTTCGATCAAGTTCCATGCGACCTGTTGCCGCTCGCGCTTTCGCGTCGCCACCAAAGACGTCGGTGGTGGCTCTCATCTTTCTGACGATGAGGTGTACGTCGACTTTGGCGCCTGTCGGGTCGGTGAGCTGCAGACGCGCGAATGCGAGCTGTCGAATCGCTCAGCCGTCGAGCTATTTTGGCGCATTGAGAACAGCACGCAAAACTTCCAAGTCGAAGACATCGAGATGGGCCAATGGATCGGACAGGATGACATCGCCAAGGTCCCACCATTTTCTAACAAGCGTCTGCGCATCCACTTGCGACCCCACGAACCGCACGAGATCGACGCCGAAATGACGTTCGAGAACATTGCCGACCCTGACAACACGGTGGTGTGCCATTTCCATGGCACCGTCACCTCTGCGCCGCTCGATAATTCTTTGCGACTCGTTTCAGGGACATCCCTGGACTTTGGGGATTTGTGCGCCGGGACGTGGTCGCAGCAGACGTTTGCGTTTACCAATACGTCTGATGCACCCCTCGAGGTCACCTTCAGCGCGGACAAAGGGTATGAAGTCACCTTCCGACTCGAAGGCGCCGCTGCGTGTGAAGACACGAGCACGCCCTTGCTCCTCGACCATTCGGCAATCGGTGCCAATGCCGTCGAACCCGTCTCAGCCGCCAACTCTGCGGAGCTCGCCTCTTCCGGTCATGCGGGTCCTGCTGTGTCGCGTACGATCATCCACGAGTTGGCGCGAAGCACGACGTCTTCCGCTTCGCTGTCCAAGTCCCCGCCTCCGGTCGCCACAGCGAAGCACTCATCCCTTAACGCCTTGTTCGGAAATCGGTCAACGCGATCGAATCGGTCGGATCACACTTTTGCCTCTTCGGGACCGTCGTCGGACGTCTTCGCCGATTCCCAAGTTTCTAGCTCGGAAGGGTCGGTCGCTCGTGCATTTTCGCCACAACCATTGCGAGAGTTTCACTCCCCGCTGAGGCTCAACACGAGCTTGTTCTCGAACATGGCGTCGGGGAGCTTGGACAGTGCCCTGCCACCTCACAGCAACCTAGACTCGGCCCTCGAGGATCCACCCAGACCCACGACCGTTCGAGCCGATCTAGCCGAAAGAGGCGTCTTCCGCGTGCAAGACCGCCTCAAGGTGCTCGAGCAAAGGCTCAAAGCCAGCGTTGACCAAATGCACGCTAAACCGGGTGTCGTCCATCGCATCGTCGTCTCGTTCCGGCCCACACGCGCGACGTCATTCGACGATGACGGAGGTCGCTTGCACAAAACTACGTTCCGAGTCCATGTCGGGTGGAGACCCTGGGGTGCTCGTGGCGCCGCAGCTTCAGTACCGAAGGAGAGGCTTTCAATCAATTGCAAGGCCAGGGTGTGCTCGTCGTTCATTGCAATCCGACCGGCGACGATCGACCTTGGCGATGTCGAGTTGGGCTCGAGTGCTCAGGGGACGTTAACGATCACAAATCTGTCCGAGATCCCGGCAAGGGTTGATTTGCGATTCATCTCAAAGGTACGTGAGCGAGATCTCTACTGGCCCTTATGCACGCGCTGACGGCTTTCTCCTCCTTGCTCTCTTGTGTTCAGGTTTTGAGTGCCTACCGTGACGAAATCGAGATAGGTGTCGGCAAATCGGTTGACCTCAAACTCGACATGGTCCCACGGCGCACGAATGCGTCGTACCAAAAGCAGGTATCGGTTCACAACCTGCTCAACCCCGAAAATTCCCAGGTCTGCCTTGTCAAAGCTTCAAACGTCGATACCCGGGGTGTCGCATTCCACTCGTTGTTCTACCGTTTGCTCACTTCCACGGGCGGGAACTTTATCGAGTTTGGGAACGCGCCTATCAATTCGTCCTCTTTGCGAGCATTCACCATTCAGAACACTTCGGACTCAACTTTGGCGCTCGGACTTGCGGCTTCGTATCCTGACGATTACTCTTTGTACGTTCGGCGAGGCGAGGGGATGCCGAAGGAGCCCGCCTCAGAGTCATCGCTTGCTTCCGTTCCGTCGTCGCCTACCAATTCTGCTCAAAATCCGACAATCCTGAATGGGTCCCCCAACTGCGAAGCAACTTCCAAAGGGCCGTCGACGACGACCGTCGGCCCACGTGCACCTTCGTCCAACTCATCTAGCGGTGCGTCCAAGAAAGCCGAGATCGACTCGCACATCGTCCAGCTCAAAGAAGGCGACAAGGGCAAAGCGACACAACAGTATGGGCAAAGTGTCGGCTTCAAGGATCGCTCTCTTCTCGCCGATGCGGAGTATCTCGATCTTGCGGCTGGACCCCCTTCGATCCGGAAGGGGTCACCGAGGACGAAGCGCAAAGTGCATGAAGGGCCCAAGGATCGCTCGCAGTCCAAAAGCCGATTGACGAGACTTGTCTTCCCACCTCGCGCCGCGGCGACGAGCAAGACCCCTCAGTCCGTCGCTGAGGAAGGATCGACGAGGGGTGGCTTATCGTTGGCGAACTCGCCAAATTTAGCTGCCTTTGAAGCTTTCGAAGCGACCACCCCGGGTAGGAGGAAAAGCGGTCAGAGATCGGATGCTTCGACCGCATTAGGATCGACGAATTCGCCCGCATTGACGGGGAGAAGAAGAACGCGCAAGATCGTGCCCCTCTTGACCGACCCGAACCAGTTGTCTCTCGACGAAGCGTTGAGTGCATTGGAACATCATTCGGGTCATCCTGACTCGGCCGAGTTGAGTACATGGGAGTTGGAGGACGCCTATGTCAGACGGTATGTCGCGCTCAAGAAGGTGTTGAAGAATGCAATTGCCTCGGGCGACTTGATCAAGGTCTCGGCGTTGGAAGTGGCTAAAGGGAGCGAAAAGACCGTTTATGTAAGTCTGGGTCGATTCGCATGCGCTCATCTGGTGACGCAGAGTCTGATGATGGACTGTGCCCGTCACAACAGATCGTTCTTCATCCGACTGGTGGTCGCTCAAACATCCAAGGGTCTTCGCGCAAGCAAGACGGAAAGATCACCATCAACCTCGTCAAGGTCGCGACGAGCGACGTCGATGCGAACCTGCTCCCTTCCCGTCTCCCCTTGACCGAAGTTCCCGTGCGCGAGGTCGTTCTCCGATGGACAACATGTCGCTCCACGATGGATCTCGCCATGTCGCACATCAACTTTGGTCAACTCGAACGCTCGGCATCAAAGACCAAGAAGGTGATCATCGCCAACAACTCTGCACAACCTCTGCTGTACGCCGTGCGCAAATCGGGATCGATTGCGTCGGGGGATCTGCGAGTCAGTGAGGGACGACATGGTGTGATTTCCGGGTACGGCAAGCGGGACGTCTCGATCGTTTTTGAGCCGCATTTCGCTGGCGCTTTCGAGGAAACGATTCACGTCGACAACGTCGAGGACGAGACGGACAGTCAAACCATCCGCGTCAAGGCCTTCATTCTCCGCCCTCCGACGTTCGCCGTTTCGACGACGACGTTGGACTTTGGTAAATGCGCGTTGCACTCGATCTCGGATCCTCTCAAGATCTCCATCACCAACGTCAGTAAGAATCAAAGGACCTTCACCGTCTCGTTGGACTCGAACGATTTTTACTTTCGCAAAGCCGCGCTAGATGTCGTTCTCGACGTCTCGCAGACGACTTCGAAAGTAAGGGGACCGTTGACGGTCGAAGAGGAGGAAGAGGTCGAAGGGGTGTTGCAGAAGCTGAAGATCAGTCGAAGGAAGGGGCAACCGGAGAAGGAGCAAAAGTACATCGAGCGATTGAAGCTGCTCGGTGTGGGGATCCCACCGAACGAAGCTGGTGCGACCGCGGCGCCAACGACGACATCGACTGGGCCCTCTACCGCGACCACACCTGGTGAGGAAGTGACCGAGGGAGCTCTCGTTCGTATGGCGTCTGTCGTTGGCGCGCCCGACGAGACCCGAACCCAGCCTTCAGTCACTGCAACCGCTTTGGACTCGGCTATCGTTGCCGTCGCCAACACCCCCGCAACGAACGGCAAAATTACCGATGTACCCGCCTCTTCCTTTGGCAAGAACAAAAAGGTCCTCTCCGAATCCCACTCGTCTTCTTCATCCGTTTCCTTCACGCTCGAACCTTCGTCACAGAGGGAGCTCGCAATCGTCATCATACCCCGACCGGTCCTACCGACGCTCGAAGACGGTCAACAGTTTGAAGAGATCTCGGCGCCGATCAGAGTGGCCGAGAATGCCGATTCCAGTACGATCGTACACCTTCTCGCCAAAATCGTTCTTTGATCCCTTCCGAAATTTCTCCTTCCATTCTCTGATACCCATCACTCCGTTTCGCAACGCAGCGTGTAATTTTATGTGTGTGGTAGATGTCGCTCTAGCAGTCCAACCTTCGCTCCCCACTCTTTCGTCCAGAAACACCGGCCCATTCTCTCACTCCTGTTTCGTACTACTACCTGCAAGTCAAAAATTTCAGATAACCACTTGCACGCCAACGATTTCAGAAGCATGAGAGCACGCTCCGAGATCCGGGAACAGCTTTGGTGATGCGAGTTTTTTGGGGTATTGCATAAAGGGCCACGATGCCTCCTCGCTCTAAAAAAGGCCGTATTTGGCGGGGCGGCCAGCATATGTATCGATCTTGGGAGGTCGGGCAAATCGTGGTGGCTCGGCACCTGACCAAGGGAGGGAAAAAAGAAAAAGGAGCCCGAGTCAGTTCCACTCATCAAGCTCACCCGACCACATCTCACCGTCAACCGACCCAGAATCTCCCTGTAGATCGCCGAAACGTCCTCGTCCCATTTCTGCCTGAAGAAGCTCATCCCACTCGCAGTCAAGTCGTTCTGTCGCATGAAGTCGCGCACAGAGAAATCGGTCCGTTCGACGGCTTCGGGTGCGAGACCAAATTCTTGCTTTTGCTCGAGGAGGACAAGTGTGTATCGATGGTAGGGTGTGCCTTGTTGGGGGTGGGGCGGGAGGTAAGGGATGAGAGCGGGGGAGGAGGAGAGGTCGGATTTGCTGGAGGATAAGGGGATGTTGGGGCTGAAAAGGGAGTCGGGAGAAGAGATCAGGTCCGAGGCAAGTCCCTGGCCTGTGCGCGAGCTCTAGACTTACACGAGCCAGTGGAGAGTGGTGGTAAATGTTTTGTGCAGTTGATCGGGGACATCTGTTGGGGGCGGTAAAAGACTTTCCGTCACTCGCTGAAGCGATTGCCGAAGAAGGTTGCCGGCACAACTAACCAGGATCGACCATCAAAAGTGTGTAAAGTCGCTCGTCGGGGTGGAAGACCTGTGCCGAGACTTTGAAAGGTTCTCGTGTCTGTAGGAAGCTGGCGTCAATGAACGTGGTCTGCAGACTAATCCTCGAGCGTCCTCCCCGTCGACTGACCTGACGCGGGAGGGTGAATACGCCCGGTTGCAATGGCTCTTGGCTGTGCTGTGCGACGCTAATCTGCACGTCGAGCACGGGATCAAACTCGGGCAGTACGTCGGGTACGAGTGACATCTGGGTGACGCGTTGCATCTAGGGTATCCGCGTCCGGCGGGAAAGAGAAGGCGAGTGTGAGCTTGAGATTGCGAAGTGGTGCGAGCGGGCAATCCAACTGACGAGTATCGCCAATGCGCCTTCTCTCCTCCACTTGATTTCAGCGAGATGCCTGTACACGGCCTTGGTGGGATCGCCTGTGGCCATAGGAATGCTATGGTCAGTAACGTGGGTGCAGTGTGTGAGCATAGACCCACAGAACAGATGAATAACTGACCGTGGCCGTGCTTGGCCCTCCACCTCGTCTCGGGATCGTTGACCCATGCCTCGACCTCAAGCTTGTCCAGCACGCTCTGCTCGACATCGCCCTGCGTTCTGAGCTTGGCCAGTCGCTGCAGCTTGTCGTCGCGGTCAGCCTGCAGCAGTTTGAGCGCTTCGTCGTACGCGGGCAGCCGACCGGCCGCGATCGGCGCCTTGTACGATGCCCCATCCGGGCCTGGGGAGCGGCATGAGCAGCACGAGGAGAAAGTCCTCCAGCTCAGGTTGGCCGTGTGTCGGGTGGCGCGCAGCAACGTCATATTTGGTGGTCGGGTCGGGTATGGCAGGAAGCGAGGAGCGAGGAGAGCTCGGCGCGCGAAGGGGAAAAAGGGGCGCCGTGGACTTGTTTACTAATGTGTGATTCGGACCAACCTAATAGCTTATTGATCAATATTGCCGTGTGGTACTTCCCAAGCCAAGACTCGCAGACTAAAGGTACGCATTGAAAAACGAGTGGGGACACATAAAACATATATAGCCTCTGCGCCTCTCTGCCGGCGCAAAACACCCTCCTCAGGGGCTCGACCCCCGCCGGGCCTCAATCCGTACTACGCACTCGTCACTCCCTTAGCGTTCCACTGATCGATCCAATAGCCCACAAACTTGATTTCTTCGGCATGGATCTCACGAATGATCTTGGGTTCCCCCTTGGGTCTTCCATTCTCATCCCAGTGGTGGACCTGGCCAAGAGAAAGCTCAGCGCGAGTCAGTAATTCACGCCGGTCGCACCAATTTTTCTTTAGAAGCCTCAAGCGGTATCACTGACCCCACCCTCGATCAGCTTGTAGGGACCCGAAAGCGTATCCGGGCGCTTCTTGGCATGAGGTGAGTGTCGCGTCGCGTAGAGCCAAGCTGAACACGGAACGAGCCCGAAAATTAGCTTGGGCCGCCTCCGTTCACCAGAAAGAAAAACCCCTCAACGCATCCACTCACGATCCTCGGACCCATCAATGATCGCCAACCTCGAGCCTTGCATAGCGAACCCTCCATACTCTTCGATACGTTTGATCTGCGGCGTCTTGGGCATCGACACCAGTTTGCCAGGAGGGAACGCCAGGTGGCAGACCTCGCTCACAAACTTGAGGTTGATGCGCTTCGAAACCAAGCGACGGTTCGCGTTCGGTGAGGACTAGGGTGGGAGATACGCAAGATTCAGGAAATGAACTGCAACTCTTTCCTTCTGAACGCGAGAGAAAGCAACGTCACGCACCGTGACGAAGAGTCCATACTCGGTGCAATACTGCCAGGCCCATGACCTCCACGAAGCTTGGTCCAAGCCGGTCGCGTTCCAACCACTGCTTCGCGAGAAGCAATCGTTCTGACTCACGCCTACAGGGCAACTGCTTGCCACCTGAGTGCGAATGTAGCGTGCATACTTGGCCAGGTCGTCAAGCTCGGTCGCACTGGCCCACGTGATCTTCTTGATCTGGGGTTGTAACACCGCCGCTTGCCCAGGCAAGATCGGCTCGTATTCCGAACTCGTCAAGGCGTTACAGAAAATATCGAAATCGTTGATCCCCACGGCAGGGTCCCAGTTACGTTCCTGCCAACTCCCGAGAGGGAGCGCGAGCGTGCTGACGAAGTCGTCCGAGCGCGTTACATTAGGCAGACCGAATAGGCCCTTGAGTGTCGAGGTGACGGTGTAATCGTTGAGGTCAAGCAGTTGGTCAATGATGTTTGTGTGGGTGATCAAAAGCTTCATGCACTCTTGCGGAGCCGACTTGCGAATCGGCTCGTAGTACTCGTGGAAGTTGATGATGGGTTGAATGACCTGTCTCGTAAGGCAAGATTCAGAAGAGTAGAAGCAGAGGATCGGATAAGTAGTGAGGACTCACGCCGGATGAGGCGATTCCGCCCCAGAACGTGCTGGGTACTTCCTCCTCGCGAACGCCGCTTTAGCACCGGCATAAGATCCGCCGTAGTAGATCCAGGGCGAGAGGTTGTATGAAAATTCCGCGACGCCGGGAAGCTTGACGTTAAGCTTAAATTTTTTCGCATCGAGCAGCGACTGCTCGGTCGAAAGGAAACGCATCGAGTCCGTGGTCAGATTCTGAACGGGGAAGGATTCGCCATAGTAGCGATGTTCGAGGATGATTCTGTGAGAAAAGATCAGATGATTAGATGTAATGATTTGGACTTCTTGTTCGAGAAGCGCAACGGCTCACCCGATACCGTTGTGCGCCTTGCTCAGGATCTCGAGAATCCCCTGTCGCCAGAAGGGGAAACGTTCCTTGCCGTTGGTTTCACCGGCATCGAGCAAAAAAACGGGTCCCCCACGCTTGTCTATACCCAAGTTACTTTCATTAATGCGATCAGAAAAGTGTTGTATTTAAAATCTAGTCAAGAGTCGCCGGCAAACTTACAGTGCTTGGCGTTCATCCAGTAGCGCTGCTTGAACGTCTGGCCTTTGACCGGCGCAGGCACGCTGTCGAGGTGCGAGACAAGTTGATCGAACGTGTACGCTTGGTATTCGGGCTCGTCCCTCGGGGCCAAGCGTACGGCCACATCACGCGAGACGATAAAAGGGGACTGGTGTGTCGTGATCTGGGCTTGTTCAGCCCGTCGAACGTGTTGGAAGAGTTGCACGGGCACGCGCGGCGCGCGGAGCAGCGTGCGGCTCGTCAAACCGGCAAACGCGCTCGACGCGTACAATGCGACCAAGACGAGGAGCGAAAAGAGCGTCTGATGCATCCGAGGACCTTGAAATCGGGATACCATGGTTGGGACCAAGAAATATGGTAGGAACATAAGAAGAGATGGTCAAGAAGAGAAAGCTCATCTGAAACCCAGCTAGTCGCGTTGTTCGAGGAGTGGTGACTCAGTGGTCACTTTTTTAGGTCTTTTTGCCGGGAAGCCCGACGACTCGTATCCCACATGGGGCCATTTCTGCTGTCGGTCGCGGCACCGTTCCCGCCGGACCTATTGGGGTCAGTTGAGACCCGCTAGAGACTTATAAATCGCTCGGTGGTAGTCGGTATCGACTTGGTAGTCAATGGTTTCGTGGTGTGTGGTGCGGTGTGTCGTGAGAACAGATGATTGTGGGTGACTCAACGGAGACGACTCACTCGGACGCGGTCTGGGCGATCTGAGCTTGTTTAGCATGACTTGCATGATTCAGGCCGAGCAGGCTTGGCACGTGCTACGACTCGCTCTAGCGCAGCTTCAGTAGTAACTGATAGCAAAAACCTTTTGCACTTTGCAGGAAACAAATACATAACGAAGAAAGTCGTTTGCACGAAAGGCGTTGCAAGAACTTAAGCCGTTTGCATAAAGTGAGGTATTGTGATACGCGGGCCCCCGTTGTATTCGTCGTTCCAAATTGTCAAGGCCAACAGTAATTGTAGTGGCAGCAACGAGTCACTTCCGCTGATCGACGAGGTTAGCGGCAGCAGCAGCATCAATTGGATTAGCGCCTCGACGATGACTCACCTCGGGCGATCGCAAAGCCAACGACAATGCACGTGGCAGAAATACCCAGGAAAGACCGGGCCGGATGGGAGGAAGGAAGCTAGTATTTGGGCTCTCGGGAGGGAGGATTCGCTAAGGACTGCCGGACTGCCCACGGGCTCTTACGGGAGCAAGGAACTAGCAAGGAGGCTAAAGAGGACTCCTCACGGGAGGAAAAAGAGGCGATTATGAACGGGCCTTCCCTTTTGCACCGCGAAGACGAAATCGACGAGCAAGGGTGGGAAAAGACTCGGACGGAAGACCGGGACGGACGACGGAGCAGCGGGAAGGCCGGGAGAGAAGCGGATGAGGCGGCGAAGACGAATGAAGGGAGCGCAGCGGTCTGCAGCGGTTTGAACGACCAGGACGGTTCGTGTAAGGTTTGCGCCTCTGATGTGCATAAAATACAATCTGTCGTTCTTGACCACTAGACTAAAAGCAAGTCGTAACTAGAACTCGGCAGTTCTAGCTACTCAGAGGCTACTTATAGGGCTGTTCTGTAAGGCATCCCCTTACAGTTCGGGGGGGAGGTGGGGGTTGCTTCCTGTTCACCACTTTATCTCTCACGTACACCACTTCTAGGATCCAATACAGCATCTTACCTGGCTCTCACTTTCCGCGTGTCTCAAGTCTCGTTCGGCATCATTCTCCAGTCTCCGATCTCAGCGTCTTAGTCTCGTTTTTCGGCTCTCGTAACCCTGTCCCTCGGCTCTACCCCCCTCTCGTCCCTCTCACCTCGGGTCTCCTACGAGCAGACGGTCATACGTATCCCTTATCTTATCATATCATCTCGATTCACCGCTTTGCTATAGCATAGTATCAGAACTCTTGCGTGGCCCGACTACTCGGGCCTCCACCTCCCTCTCTCCTCCCACTCGCGAAGCCAATGCGCCACAAACTCAATCTCCTGGGAGTGGATAGCGCGGATGGGGCCGGGCTCGCTTCTCGGTCTTCCATTTTGATCCCAATGATGAACCTGCCGGTGGAAGCTGACACGCCTAAGAATCAGTGCGGAGCGCTGAAGTTCTACCGACGCAAATTACGCTATCCTTGGAGCAAGAGACTTGAGGACTGACCCCGCCTTCAATCATCTTGAAAGGCTCCTCTAGTGTGTCTTTGCGATCTTTTGCGTGGGGGGAATGAGGTGTGGCATACAGCCACGCTGTAAAAGGTTCGCACAAGCCAAGACGGAGGTTAGACAGTTCGGTTGACGAAATCGATCAGACGAAGCGGGACTCACGGTCCCTCGACCCATCCACGAATGCCAACCTCGGAGCACGGATCTTGTACCCGCCCCATTTGTTAATCTTCTCGACATTCGGCCGGTTCGGCATCCGCACCACCTTGCCGTCAGGGAAGGCTTTTTGGCAGATTGCTCTCGTGTACTTGACATCGATGCGGCGCGATACCAAGCGTTCACTTGCATCGGGTGACGACTGTGAAGGAGCACGGAGGAGTGAATGAGCTTAGAAGACATCACAGCAAGGATTGCAAACCAACAGTGGCCTCCGCGGGCGCGAACTCACGGTGATGAAGTATCCGAACTCGGTGCAATATTGCCACGTCCACGACCGCCAGGAGGATTGATCCAATCCGGTCAGGTCCACACCCTCGTTACCAAAACACTCGTCTTGTCTCATCTCGACGGGACAGAGGCTCGCGACATTGGTGCGGATGTACTGAGCGTACTTGGCCAACTCGGCAAAAGCTTTCGGGTTCGGCCAGCTCCAGCCAAAATGATTGATGCCATCCTCCAGACCGGTATGCGCACCTCGAACCTCCGAGGAAACCTCATTTTTTTCATTCGTGAGAGCATCACAGAACTCGTCGAACTTTCGGCTCCCCACAGCCGGGTCCCAATTCTGTCCTTGCCAGCTTCCCAAGGGGGTGGCCAAAGTATTGACAAAATCGTCCGCCATCGTCACGTTGGGCAGGCCGAACAAGGACTTGAGCGAAGATGTCACGGCATAGTTCTTGAGGTCGAGAAGCTGGTCGATCAGGTTCGTGTGGTTGATCAGGAGGTTTACGCACTGCCGAGGTGCGGACTTGCGAATCGGCTCGTAGTACTCCGAAAACTCGGCGATGGCCTTGGTCACCTATTTTTAGAGCCCAAGCACAGCACAGGGGTCAGCTTCCCTCTCCGAATATCGCCGTAGGCCAACTTCTCGCGCAGGAGGATGACTCTGAGACTTGCCGCGGACGAGGCAATCGCGCCCCAAAACACATCCGGATAGAGTTTCCTTGCGAAGGCCGCCTTGGCTCCGGCGTACGATCCACCGCAGTAGATCCAGGGAGCGAGGCTGTTGTTGAAGTGATCAACTCCAGGGAGCTTGACGTTTTGTGCAAAATATTTCGAATCGAGCAATGACATCTCGGTCGATAAGAAACGCATCGAGTCCGTGGTCAGGTTTTCAACGGGGAAGGATTCTCCATAGTAGCGATGTTCGAGAATGATCCTGAAAAGTTAAAAAAGCTATGAGTAGAATGACCGAGATCACATTATCCTGCCGCTCTCACGGAGTCGTAGCTCACCCAATACCGTTGTGAGCCTTGCTCAGGATCTCGAGGACTCCCTGGCGCAAGAAGGGAAAGCGGTCTTCGCCATTGGTTTCCCCACCGTCGAGCAAAAAGACCGGACCTCCAGGTTTATCTAATATCCGTTTCGGAGGATAAAGGGTTGTTAATGGGCCGAGAAGGCGCCTGCAGTGGAATGGAAAAGTTGATTGAAAAGCTACGCAAGCCTTTGCGATGACCTACAGTGCTCGGCATTGAACCAATAGCGCTGCTTGAATGTCTCCTTCTCGACCGGCGCGGGGACATCGTCGAGGTGTGACACGCGTTGGTCGAACGTATAAGCCGGGTACTCTGGAGCAACCGGGGTGGAGAAGCGCAACGTCGAGTGGTCACCAGCGGTAGAGTAGAGCTGGGCCGTTTCAATCTGGGCCTGCTCCTCTCTTCGAAGGTGTCGATAGAGCTGCACGGGGACGCGTGGTGCACATAGCAGGTCCGTGCTCTTGTAGGCGGCTCTCCCTCCGTGTATGAACGTGAGGCACAAGAGAATAGACAGCAGATGTTTCGTATGGCCCTTCTGCTGGCTCCACATCGTTTGAAAGAGCTTGGACCTGAATCTGAGTTCAGAGGCAAGTGTTGTAGCGGGCAAAGACGCGACCGTGCCACGGTCGGCGCCCGCGTAGTCGCTTGACGTTCGACCGCGATGCCGAAATGACGCCGAAATGATCGGTTGAACTTGGCGAGCCTCTGAAGCTCTGACTCACTGGACAGTGGCAGCGGAACAGCTGAGGCTCAGGTTGCTGAACCACAGGTAGAAGACCGTCGGGGAGAAACCTGCGCCTTAAAATTGCTATGGAGTTTTCTGTGAGCTGTTATGTCTGATTGCGACTGCGAAGGGTGCACTAAAGGGGTCATGGTAGTAGGTGTGCACAGAGCCTGGCCGTGCTCCGGGGCCGAGGGGCCGGTCCGGGCCATAAAGCGATACGGACCCAAATTCGGTGCGAGCATCACGTGACTTTCTCCGCCGTCAACGGCGAGTAAATGCCCTCGCAATCGGCCCGTTCAGACACTATATCGAGAACAAGGACTGAACGCTTAACCAAAGACTACGGTAGTCGTTGCCCTTGTCAAGGCGCACGTCGAGCGCTTGGCAGTGCAGGATCACTTAGGCTGAGCGCTCGACATTCAATGTTAACGTTCCAGGTCAGCTGGTCCCAGCCAGTTTGGCAGGCAGGTCGCCCGTGGCGGCACTGGAACGGAATTTTCTGACGAGGTACTAAAGCAGGTTTGGGCGCGGATCTGCGGGCCGCCCGACTTCCTATTTGGGACGAAGTCCTCGCAGACGAAAGATGCTTGCAATCGACGCAAAGCGGCATTGAACAAATGCAGATACACTGAGAGTCGAATTATGCAACTGCCCATTTAGGTGAGAGCTTGCCATGTTTCGTCATGTCTTCTTGCCTGGCTTCATGTCCCGGCAGACCGAGTCCTCGTCGGCTCTGTCTCAGACCCAGCGCGAGCTGGTCCCTGGCAAGCCGCCGCTCGCAAGCCGTGAACCTGAGTCGGAAGCATCTCGAAAAATCTTTGTCAGGATCGCCGCTCGTTGGTCATCGTTGAACAACCAGCCCAAGTGAGCAGTGTTGGATATCCTCACTCCCGTCACTGCTAAGGTCAAGTCGTCAAGGCTACCATCAGCAAGGGGTGCCACTTACTACCAGCCGCCCGTCTAGCACCCCACCACCTTCATCAATCAACTTCTCCCCGCGCAGTGGTCCCTTCGTGCCCGTCTCGAACGACTTTCCAGCAGCCGCAACGCCAGCCAGCACCGTGACCGTCGGCAGGCACCTGGAGCGCACATATAAGCAGCCTGCCACAAATCAACGAAGGCAGCAGCCTCGAGTCCCAACTTAAATAGAGATGATGAGCGCTCTACGATCACGCAGCCCTTTGCCAGCGACACCTCACGAAATCAAGACCTATTTCTTGCCATGCACTACCACGACCTCTAGCAATACATGGACATGCTGTGAGTAGCGGTGCCGCGACTTGAAGCAATTGCAATGTACTTGAGAGAGCAGCCCCAGACCGCCTGCCGACCGCGCATCAGGCTGACTCAGGCCGCCTGCGACGCTGGTTGGCCGGCCGCCGGAGCGGGGCCGTTTCGGCCACTCGGCCGGAAGGCTTCGGCGCCGCACCCGTGTTCCACGGCGTCTCCTCTCTTTTGAGTCGACTTCGCTGCAGTCCGAACCTGGCGCACACATTCTCTCTGTAAAGCATCGACTCAATTACTGACCCCCAATAACGCTCAGATCTGAACCGGCTGGACCAACTCTTCCTCAGCGAACCAGCCCACGGTTTCAAAACGCGGCTCATTGTCCTCCTCGGGTGCTTCTCTCTCATCGTCGCGCTTATGGCGACCCAACTGGTGCTGATCGAGGTGGAGCGGCGGCGCAACAAACAACCGTACTGGCTCTGGCGATGGATACGAATAGAGAGAGAGCCCTTCCTCGTCACGCACCAGATCCTCATCACGGCCTACAGCGCCCTCGTCGCCGCGGTCATCAACATCTATGTCGTCTTTGAGTGGCGCATGGTCCTCGACCACGACTCGCAAAAGACGCGCATCGCGCGCAGGTCAACGATATATTTCCCAATGGTGCTCGGTGGTCTGCTGTGTAGCTTCTCGCTACTTCAGGCGTTCGTCGTCGTGCTGAGCCGCAAGGGCCGGACGTGGTCAAAGTGGACGCTGCGCAGCTGCGTCGTCGCCTACTTTCTCTGCATCATCCTCTTCACAACCGGGGTTGTCGTCATCGCTGTGATTGGAAGCAAATCGTGAGTTTTCGGATTCTTCTCTCTTTGTTTTGCATTAGAACACCCTCTTGGCCCCCTCCCTACAATCTGGTGCCGCCCCGCGTGTGTTGGCCGCTGACGGGTCGCTGACTCTGCTTTGCACGACTCGCAGGTGGACCAATATCTGGTTGCTTTACCAAGGAATTCGGGAGGACATCGTGAAATTGGTCGCCGCTTGGGTGCCGGGCACAACTCCACCAATAACACCCGCGCTTTACAGCGAGTTCAGACAGCTCCGTGCCACCGCCGCCTCGTCGTTCCGTCAACAATTCATAGCCAAATGGCTCTACACTGCCGTGGCTTTCCTAAACCTCGTGGTAAGCTTGTCTTCTTTGGCAATAAGAAGCTGGATATCTTCCCTCGACGTGCTAAATGATCTGACTCCCTGCCTTTATCACTGGATGGGATCACAGCTCGCATCGTTGTGCATGGCTCTATGGGCGATGATGCGGCGACAGCTTTCGAGACACTCCGAGAACATGGGCCGCGTCACGAGTGACGGCGAGATTTTCATCTCGAGCATCCAGGTGGAAATGAACCAGCTCGATGGCGCACAAGAAGAGATAGCCACCAATATGCATACGTTATCTCGCCTCACTTTCGCTCACATCTCCAGCCCGATATCCGAGGACGGGCAGGACTACATGGGAGAAAAGGGGGCAGTGCCCGATCAGCAAAGCTCACCTCGGAGCGCGTTCCAAGCATCGACAGCCCAACCATGGAAGGACAACCGGGAGCTACGACAAGCGAAGGATTGGGTTCTGATGATGGGAGGCGTGGTTATGATCACCTCGGCTCTGCTGGCGGCTGTTCTGACGTGGAGTTCAACGTTGATCGTCGTTCCCTTCGCGGCGATTCCCACGAATGACCGCTTTGCCGCGATTACGGAGATGGTCAATTTTCTCTATCTCTGGGTCTGGGCGATCGTCACACTTCCCTTCGCCGCCACAAACGCGTATCACGCTTGGTGCAAGCTTTCGCACACCATTGCGACTGCTGCACTCGACGAGTCAGAATCGAATCTGGCGACAGACGCTGGGACCAGAGGTATGCTGCCCTGGAAACCAGCCCGCGCAATCAGGGCGCAGGCTCGTTTCAGCGGCGCTGAGGAATCGGTGGACGCGTTTTTGCGAAGTTTGGAACCGCAATCCAACCAGATTCGAGCCGAAATGCCGCCGTCTTTGCATATCGGAGTGACCAGGATTGAGGCGCCAGAGTCGCCCTACTTCTCTGACTGATCGAAATGACCCTCGCGTACACGGATGCGTAGAAGTCGACCTTTCGTCAGTCTTTGACAAGTACAACTCGCAACATCGGATGTGGGCAAGTTTTAGGGCGTAGCCTGCGGTTCAGGGACTTGCTTTTGATGCAGTATGATGTGACTTTCAGTGTGCTTTTAGTGATTTGCAGTTTTCAGTGCTTACGATCTAAACCAATGTAGACTATCTAGAAGTAAGACGCGGTACCGATCTTGTGTAACACATGAGCTCAGAGGATAAAACATTGCTTTTGGAATTTTTGTGTTTGATTTCAAAGGAGCACTGCTGCATGCACCGCGCCATGTCTGGTAGTCTGTCGCCAAGATAAAGGAGTTTGAACTCCACTTGTCCCACGGCAGCTCGAACCGTTGTCCTGTCGGGAAGGCAGTACCCGGAAGATTACTACTGTTTCTACCGAGCGCAGTATTGAATATCCCGGTCCAGATTGGCCGATCTTTGCTGAGGAAATAGGTGACACTCCGCCGTCGGCGCCGGAGATAGTGAAGAGCGATGCATCTGGTCCAGTCAAAAAAAAAAAAAATCAGGAAAATGGCCGAAGCAGAACAGCGACAAGCCTTGACGATTCTTGGTGACTGGCGCTGCCAGATCAATTGCGGAGAGCCCAGTGTCAATCGCAAAGTGGCTGCGCGCGGGGTAGAACACAAAGGTGGCATTGCTTGGGACGTTGCCACGCGCCTTCTTGGACCGGCGCTAGCATGGGTGACAACAACCGTCAAGTCTTATTAAGAGGCTGGCTCATGAATGGCACTGGGCACGATTCCAAGAATATTCAATCAGATATGCGAGGAAAACTCAGATCAGGTTTAAGAATGGCATCGAAACTGTTGCTTACCTCGGCAGTTAAGAATTCAGGGGCTCCTACAGGGGATCGCCCAGTAGTGCATTTATGACTTGAAACTTAAAACTGAGGGACGAACTTAAGCCTGCCAACCCAGTGGCTTGAGCCGGCTTCACTCGATGATCGCAAAGTAAGATTGTCTTTGGTGACCAAACATTTCTCATGGTTGGGGTGTCTACAGGGTTGCTCTTTCCTTTCCTGATACCAGTGATAACCCGTTAAATTAACGGGATGCATATGATGACATGGGAGGAGGATAATCGAATCGGCTAAATCCCAATGTGAACAAAAGGACATTTTCTTACAAAACGTCAATATTCGCCGTTGTACTCTTCGAGAGGAGCGTGTAATGTGCTGTAGATTTTACCCAACTCCAAGTCGGCCTCTGCAGCTCTGCCCCTCCGCCGGCGGGTGGCCTAGCGTGATTTGTAATGAGGGCATGCGGTGAACGAGGCGGGCTTGCTCTCCTCACTCTCTGCGCACGCAAGCCCCAACTCGCAACTCGCAAACACCAAGCCGTCGACGCTCTCATCCCAAACAACCCACCTCGACGATTGAAACCTTCGTCACAGCCTCCGGACCGCTCCTCCTTGCACGATGGCGCCTTCCAACTACCACGTGGTGACGTCGCCGGAACACCTGCAGCAAGTGCTGTCGACGGACCTGACGCTCGTGTCGGTGCTCTACTTCCGTGCCGACTGGGCCGAGCCGTGCCAGCAGATGGACCAGGTCGTGCAGCAGCTCGTGCAGCGATGGGACAAGGTCTTGTTCCTCTCTGTAAGTTGCAACTCGCGAGTCGGTTCGTCGAGGCGGGCGTGCTTTGTGCTGCTGGCCTACACGCGCGCGCCATCCATTTGCTCGATCGCTAATTGGTCGATGCGATGGCGCTGACGGTGATCGCTGGCTGGCTTGACACAGATCGAGGCCGAGTCATTACCCGAGATTTCAGAATCGTTCGAAGTCGATGCCGTACCTTACTTTATCCTACTACGAGTTGAGTCCCTGTGCATGTCCCCCGAGCAAGAGTCGTGGTCGATCGTGTCTGACTCTCTTGTCATCCTCCCTACTCTCCTCCACGACTTTGCAAACGCACATCAGGGCCACACCTTGTTGACAAGACTGAGTGGTGCTCAACCTTCGGTGCTCGCATCGGCCATCAACCTGCACGTCAACAACAAGGCCGCGCTCGCAGGGCAATCGACCACCTCGGCACGACCGACCCAACCCCAAACACGCTACGACCCCAGCTCTTCCTCTTCCTCCCCTCCCAGAACAACGCCACATCCCGATGGGCACATCACAGCTACACGCGATTCGGACGAGTCGGACGAAGATCTGACGACAAGGTGTCATGAGTTGATGAAGCAATCCGACGTCGTGCTCTTCATGAAAGGGGACCGAAAGACCCCGAGGTGTGGCTTCTCGAGCAAGATCGTCAACATCCTCAATGAGCAGGATGTCGAGTTTACGACGTTTGATATCTTGTCTGATGATGGGGTGCGACAAAGTAGGTGTGCTCCTTTGCCGAGACCCGTTCCGAGCTTCGGCTGCTGATTACCCTCCTTCTTTCGTATTCCACCCACTCCTCATAGAGCTGAAGAACCTCAACGACTGGCCCACGTTCCCCCAACTCATCATCAAGGGCGAGTTCGTCGGTGGCTTGGACGTCGTCAAGGAGATGGTCGAGAATGGCGAACTCAAGGAGATGCTCGCTTGATCCCATCGGCTCCAAGCGCTGTTCCAGATCAATGTCGATATCCTTTTTTGTGCAATTTCACCTTGAGGGAAAACATCGTTCCACTGTGTGTGTACAAATATCTTGGAAAAGTACGCTCAGATCGTCTACGGAGTGCTTTAAGGCCAATACTCCTCTAAGCACTTGCCCAATTCACCTCGCACAATCATACGCTCCATCTCCACCGTATCCCATCCACCTTCTTTCAAACAGCTCTCAACGCCCCATCGCTCCCCCTCTGAGATCCTAACCAATCCAGCGATCATCTTCTCCAACCCTTTCAACCGATCTCTCCGCTCCTCCCCCACCTCATCAAAGAAAGTACATCTTTTCCTCACCCACTCTGAATCGACCGGATGTGACTGAAAGATGAAATAACCGAAATTAGGCAAAGCTCTCGCTTCCGGCCAAGTTTGTAAAGTTGGGGTTCCCAAGGTGGAAAAAATGGAAGCCAGGAGGGAGAAATCGGTGGGGTTTCGCGAAGGGAGTGTGAAGAGTCTTTGACGGTTCGGTCGTTGAGGAGGTGCGGGATTTTGGGTAGGACGAGAGGAATGGGTTAAAGGGGGTTCGGACCAATATCCATCTTGGGGGTCCGAATTAGAATTAGAATCCGAGTCGTCAGAGTCGGGGTCCCGAGTAGAGTTTTCGAATGGGGTCCAGAATTCAGCCAAGGTGCAGCCCAACATCCAGTGATCCAATCCTTTCGGATCGTAAGCGTTGGAGCCAAAGATCAACTCGGGTGCTCGATAGGGGAGAGTACCGAAATCGTGTTCTAGACCTTTGGGACCATCGACGAAGGGGAAATCGGACGCGGAGGAAGAAGTCCCGGGGGTGGGTAGGCAGCACCCAAAGTCGATCAGTTTGAGACGGCCGTTGGAGGCGATGACGATGTTGGATGGGTTGAGATCGCGATGGGCTAGGTTGAGGGTGTGGTGGAGATGGTCGAGCGCTTGGACGAGTTGGTGGGAGAGAGCGAGGACGAGGAAAAGGAACGAGGGTGAGGAGGGTACAAAGGAAGAATTGTCGAGCAAGGCTCGTAAGCTGTAAGGGTAGAATGGGGTCAGGATCGAGTAGTGGGTCGAGGAAGCGTACGCATTCAACAGCGTGAGCACCTGCGTATATAAAACTCTCGAGGCGTTCAGAATGGACTACGGGCAGACCGTAACGAGTGGTTTGCGATGGCCTACATTGGCGTGCGGCGGGGACGAAGCGAGTGCGCTGATCTCCCTGCCAATGTGGTGTGGTCTCCGCTGGTGCGCCTCGAGGTGGGTGACCACTTTGATGACGATACGATCCTGAGCTCCGTCTTGGGCGATGTGAGCGGTGAGCGGTTGTGACAGGGAAGCGACAAAGTGACGTGAAGCTGGTCCCGAGGCAAGTGGGGCCACGCTCGAGCCGATCACGTGCACGCCCGAGCCTTGCAGCGTTCCACCGGTGTGTAGGGTGGGGGAGTGCTCGAGGTTGTAGTGCTCGACTTGGAGTGTCATCGTGCCATGGTCGGAGCGGGCGGTGTTGGTGGGAAAGAGCGTGACACTGCGCAGAACTTGAAGCCGAGCCCGACAGCCGGCGGCGTGTCAAGTGGGGGCAAGTTGCGCGGTCGAAAATGGTGATTAGAGCCGAGGCGGTGATACTAATTCAAATTGAAACCCCCACGCTGTTGATCAGAGCCGAAGCGGTAATATACTAATTCAATTTCCCCTAGGCCGTGCTAATCAGGAGTTGCTTCTGGTCTCTCTCCGCTCGTCGTGCTCGTGTGCTGTCAAGAGCAAGAGGGGCGGGGGAGCGACAACAACTCGACTCCACTATGGCCACCACAGCAGGACTTCCCTCGCAATCTCCCGCACCTCCACCAGGCTCCTCGAACACGATCCCGTCCGAGATCAGCTCGCTCGAGTGCCTGTTGACGACCCTCGATCGAGTGCGCCAAGCGTTGCCCACGATCCTGCGTTCGTTCAGCTCCAACACCAGCTCGAACTCGATCGATGCCCTTTCCCGAGCCTACCACAGCTCGTCCGTGGAAGCAGTCGCTGCCCTTCGGACGCTAGGCGATCAACTGACCGTGCTGGACCCGATCCTCGTCCGGGCGCACAAGAGCCAAGCGGACGATCCAACGGGCATACTCGTCAAGGCCAGGGTGGACCACACTCAGCAACTACACGCGCCCGATGACACGTTGTGGATCCAGCTGAACGCGCTTGCACAACACAAGCGACAGAAGCGCCTGCAGCAGCAACAGCAGATCGGCAAACGGTTCGGCACTCTTTCCCACTCGCGATCGTCTCGACGAACCTACCCGCACGAACCAGCGACGTTTGCCCCACCCCAGAATCGACACCAGTTACACGCCATACTACAGGAGTGGAAGGTGCGCCATGCCGACAACGTACTGCAATGCGAAATCGACCAAAGTGGCATCGACTTTGCTCCCGAAACGACCGAGATCAAATTCGTCCTCCGATCCGTCATGAAGGCCTACATCTCGATCCATTGGCAGACCCCGACCAAGAGCGATGATCAAGGTGACCCTATAGCAATACCTCAAGTCGAACGAGTCGCTTGTTTTGGATTGAATGAAACGGTCAGTACCGAAGAACCGACTCGTCTGTCCAGCCCCGTGTGCTCACTTCCGTCCCACCTCCACCGAATCACAGAAATCGAGCTATCTCGCATCGCAATACGTTCTGTTCCAGAACCTGACCCGAACAGCGATGGGCCTGATCGAAGGGACAAGATCAACCTTTGGCGAGCCGGTCTCAGGGACTCAAACTGATTTGGAGCAAGTCCTGGTGCGTAAACTCTTTTGCTTCGTCTTCAAAAAATAATGGCGGATGTTGACCAAAGGGGATCTCTTCGCAATGCAGACGTTTTTAACCAACCCGCCACTGCCGTTTTGACATAGCGAGAAGAAAGAGAGAGAACAACAAATCTCAACCTGTTGTATCACCCTTTAGCGCTGGTCGCTGTCGAGACATCGCTCGCGAGAGAGGACAAAGAGAGCTCGGGATCAACTTCTTCGAGCTAAAGCTACACACTTGGTGATTGATTGACAACATGAGGAGGGGGCTTCAAACGCCAGACTAAGCAAAGATAGATATGCATACATACAACAGTGATTTCCGCAACGCTTCCGAAAAACAAGAATCCAACCACGTCCGTCGCTAAAAAAGGTGGACATTACTTCGACATCTGCAGCATCACACGCTGCGTTCGTCGATCGCCCGCTACACTCTCCTCGTCCTTCGCCTCTTTTCGCACCCCCTCATTCCGAGGTTCCAAACTCCTCAAGAAAGCTTCCAATGAATCATCCGCGCCATCCGAGGAATGCGTCACCGATCTTGCCATCGCCGACGATTCGGCTACGTTCGTCCCGCCCAACGTTCTTGCTCCCTCCATCACCCTCACGACGTTGGGACCCAGGGCTTGGTCATTGCGAACAGTTCGGATCTTCTTCTTGGACGCAACTAGTCGCCACGCTTGGTAGGTATTTGTAAGTGCGAAGGGTATACTAAGCAAAACCCAGACCCAGAGGAACAAAAAGTTGATCACCTCGGCTTCGGTCGAGAAGCGTCCGCTTCTGGGGATGACGATGAACGGGAGGATGACGACGGTCGAACTCCACGTGAGCACACCGGCGAATAAAATCGAAGCAATCATCGTGAAACCACCCATGAGGAGGACCCACGATCCTGCTCGTCGGAGATCTTGCGCGCTCTGCCATTTGACGGGTTGCGAAAAGGGGCAAGAATAGGTCAATAGCGTGGGTGAAGTCGTCTGATCGGCCGACGATGGAGGGGACATGGGTTTCCCATCCTCCGAACAAGGTGTAGACGACCACAAAAATTTCGTCCGGGATGTCGTATGGATCGCCGAACGTGTGAGGTTGCGCGAGTCGTCGAGATCAAAGACGTCGTTCGTCGTGTCGGTGGGTATGGCGCTCGGGTCGCGGTGCGCAGGGACGCCTCTGATCGATTCGTCATGCCGTGACAGCTGATGTCGAATCATCACCCACAGACCCATACATAGCGAAGCGAGCTGATTCGTAAGGAGAGTAGCAGAATGGGCGATATCAGTTCCGAACTTGCTGGAGCCGAATGCAAAGCTCGATCCAGGGTCTTGTGGCTCACCGTCAAATTGATGAAGGCGACAGTCGTATAAAGAGCTTTACTCGCCGTCTGGGTGCGATACGGCAGTCCTGCGCTGTGTCGAAGTTGGCCAAACCTGACGTACATAGACGCCGGCATTACCGGCCTTGTCCCTGGTTCCCAAGTTGGCGAAAATTCGTCGATGTCTCTCCGCAACGTTTGATAGAGCGACCAGAATCTTCCCCACCTGGTGCAAGGATCACGGATCGGTCGAGCATGGTCAGTACAGGGCCAGGAATGATTGGGATTAGACTTTGATTCAGTCTTACCCAATGTTCCCGATAACAGCGGTGATGGTAATCCCCGACGTAAAGAGAATGATGCAGAGGAAGTAGGCCACGACACAACTGCGCAGCGTCCATTTTGACCATGTCCGGCCCTTGCGGCTCAACACGACCACATACGCCTGCAGCAGCGAAAAGCTGCACAACATGCCACCGAGTACCATCGGAAAGTAGATTGTCGATCTGCGCGCAATGCGATCTCGCTGCGAGCGATGACCGAACACCATCCGCCATTCAAAGACGATGTAGGCAACGTTGACAATACCAGCGACGAGTGCCGTGTAGACCGTGATGAGGATCTGATGTGTGACGAGGAAGGGCATTCCCTCTATTCGTACCCATCGCCACAGCCAATATGGTTGCTTGTTGCGCCGCCGCTCCGTCTCGACCAGCACGAGCTGAGTTACTGTGAGAGCCAGGATGAAGCCGAAGCAGACGAGGAGGACGATGAGCCGCGCCTTGTACCCGTCGGGCGGGGCCGGATAAAACATCCTATCCAAGCGGTCCAAATCTGCCATAACGCCAAGAAAAATAGGTATTAGTGCAGTGCTGCCACAAGTTCAAAATCATGATATCCGGCGATAGACGGGCTGTAGGGCGCCGGCGCCAAATCATCTCAGCCCAAGATGCCCATTGCCCGACATGAGCGGCCGCCGCCGCGCAGGTCGTCGGACTCCGACGATCGCGGCCACTCACAGCATTGCCACGTGTTGGTCGACACCAAGGTACAGACGCTGAAGTAGGCCTTCAGTTCTTGCGTAGAAGCCGAGCGAAACGTGCGCCCCGCCATGGCCTCGTGGCTAGTGGCGCTCAGCACGACAACTTGAACCGCAGGCTAGCGATTCAGTACGAAACTTGGCGTCGCCCGCTCGAAATTTCCGGCCAAGCGATGCACCGCGTCCAACCCGACCCGTGCGACGTTCGCTACGTTGGGGCAGCAGCGCGCTATTCTGTGGACGTCCACACTGATACCAGGCTGGGCCAGCGACGTCTTCACCAAAGTTGTTAATGATGGTAAGCTGGAGCTGGGGGCCCAGCAGCAGCGTCGACTGAAAGTCGTCAAGCTCAAAAGGAGGAAGTCTTCTACTATGATTTGTCGACGACCCGCGCCCATCGAGTGGCCTCATTAGAACCGCCGAGCCTAAAACCTAAAACCGCTTCGGGCTCGGGACCTGAGAGTGACGTCCTCGTCCCTGGCCCGGGGCATTCAAGTTGGTGCTCCGAGGAGCCCGGTTAAAGCCCGGGGGTCGGCACACAAAACAACGCAGGGCTCGAGGGTCGTATCACCTAGATTCGTAGGTGTCTTCCCGATTCTTGGGGGCGCCTCTTCAGCCGCAAACCGGGTAATTCCCTGAGGATCAGCCACTCATATCTCACAGACCATGGAGGACGGATCCGGGCGGGCCCCGGCAGTCAATTGATCCCTTGTTTTTGCCCAAAGCGCTAATAGCAATAATGATGATTATTATACCCTGGAGTATCAAGGATAAAATAAAATAAAATCTGCACTCTGGAGTGGGACAAGTCGACTGTTAATTTTGTCTGTCCACCCGCTGAGTTAGCACGGGGCGAGGTTTTATCTTTGCGTGCCACCCGGCCGCCGGGTTCTCGGGGTGCTTGGCACCGATTCCAGCCGACGAATACTCCAAATCTTCCGACTTGCTATTACCCGTGATGCGGCGGGTGGCACGATGAATCTCTCATCATCTCTTGACTATGAGATCCAATACATCAGACTGGTCGCCTTAGTGAAAGTCATTAGTCTTCAAGCACCTGGCTCGTAAGGTACATGCTAGGTAGGCAACTGATATCTGAAACCCCGCCGATCGTTCCTGAACTTACTTCAGCTCCAGCAGTCAGTTTGTTTAATTTGTTGACCCCAGGAATACCCTGGAGTTCCTGTTTTCAGCTAGGCACCAGACCAATGCTGCAAGTTCTTACTGTTGCACCATCAGAGGAGTAAGGGCTAGGCCTTTCATAGAGCAAAAAGGAGACCATGATTTGGAGATCAGCTTCGAGAGCATCCGTGAACGCACGCGGCGAGGGTGTCGTTCGTGATGAAGGGGACGGGGTGGGTGACAGGGGTCAATTTATCTTGAAATGCCTTTGGAATCGGCGGAGCGATTTGATATTTGACATCAAAAATCGGGGCCCGATCCCGGGATCGTCCCATTTCAGGGGTGCTTTTTGCTACGTCTCCCTTTTCGGTGGCGACACGCCCTGCCCCCAGAAAGGTGAACATCTGGTCATTCCCTGATTAATTGTCCTGAGACATATACTCTGAAACTTATCCTAACGCGGGAGAAGCGCACATCTGAAAAGTTTGGACCGAAAGGGGTCCAGGCCCCACTGCTTGCCGTTCCCACGTGATCGGCGACCATCGGCGTTAAGCAAGCCTGGGTGCCCGTGAGGTGCAGCAGCTTCTGGGACAACTCGAAAATGATCCTAGTAGTCAAATTGGCCCTTGTTTTTTTATGAGGAATACAAGATACTTTGTGGTTCATTCCCCAAGCGTCCTTCATCATCAGCAGGGGAGGTCGCTCCGCAGGAACTCACGGCTGTCCTCGGGGTCTAAAAGTGTTCGAACACTGCAATGGATGTTCGGGCTTAGGCGCGATCGCATAGACTGAGCTCAAAGTATATACAGGACTAACGTTGGATACTTCAGGATATGTCACCAATCACCAAGACGCCGTACAAGATGTACGCAAGGGTCGACTAGGACAAACATTCAATGCAGCCACCGTCGGAGTGATTGTCAACCGCGCCGGTGCTCTTCATGCGCCGTTCGCATCATGACTTATGACCTTCAGGATCTTGCGGTCCCGGCGAAAGTTGACCGTTTGGCCGAGTTTCCAAGCTTCTTAAGAAAGCCGGCAGTGACTCCTTGTTGCCAGAAGACTGCGTCACCGTTCTCGCCACTCCAACTTCTCTGAGAAGATGGGCAACTCAGACTTGGTCATGGCCGGCAGCCCGAACTTCTTTGCCGTCTGCCGTCCTCGGAAGATCGATAATTTTTTCTTAAGGCCGACGCAAACCAAGCTTGGTTCACTTTGGTGATTCCTAAGGGAAGGCTCGACGCCAGCCCAGACCCAAAGGAACAAGTGTTGATCATGGACCTGTAGGTTTTGTGCTGCCGGGGATGGCGCTCGAAGGCAATACTCACGTGGTCCTCAATCTCAACAACATGACGCCCGCGAGTAGAGTTGATGCGATCATTGTGAAAAATTCCATGACCAAACACCACGATTCGACGTCTGTTCCACCCGTGTTGCAGCGGTCAAGGAGTGTCAATCACCAAGCAAAACAAGATTCGTAACAGCTAGTGTAAATCACTGCCATGAATCGTAGCTTACTCGCTCTAATAACGACAACACCGGTTGTGAAGAGAAAAAGTGTCAGAGATTATAATGCTGCTTCATCCCACTTCGAGTACCGATTATGATCAGTTACTAGTTGTAGATATCAGCGGCCTCTCGCGCCTCGAGCCTAGTGAAAGGTACGAGATTGCTCTCGAGCCTCACTGATTCCGAATCCAAACAGAAAGTATTAAACGGTGTATTCGCAGGCGAAGAAAAACTACTAAAAGGACTAAGATCAAGAGACGCGGCGGCGCCGTGCGCGAGGGCAAGCGTGAGGCCGCAGAGGTTGGCTCGAGGTCGTCGTGAGGCGTAAGCGGAGCGGCGCCTTACACCTAGCTCGCGCGCGCTTCCATAGCCTTTCTTCTTTCTCTTCAACTATCTTATCTATCATCTTCGGCTCTCATACTTACGTGTCTCGTGCTTGGGCCTCAGAGTTCTAACAGAAAGTTGGCGACGACGTAGCTGCGCAGCGTTTGCGGCTCAGTACGACGACGAACGCCTGCAGAAACGAGAAGCTACACGGCAGACCACCGGAACACCATTGGGAAATAAATTGTCGACCTGCGCGTGATGCACGTCCTTTGCGAGTCGTGATTGAGGACCATGCGCCACTCAAAGACGACATAGAAGATGTTAATGAGCGCGGCGACGAGGGCGCTGTAAGCTATCACAATAAAATGCGAGCGCGGAAGATAGACATACGATAGGAGAGAGCTAGCGACGCCGAAGTCAGGACCACAGTGTAGAGCGAGTGATGAGAAAGCTACCAAGAGTAAACAGCTGCGTGGGAGGAAAGTGCCTGCGGGAAGAAAGCCCCGCGCGCTCCCTAACTTAAACATAGCAAACCCCAATACCAAAGTGATGAGGATCTGGTTCGTGACGAGGAAGGGCTCTCTCTCTGACCATATCCACGCCGAAGCCAGTACGGTCGCTTGTTGCGCCGCCGCTCCACCTCGATCAGCACCAGTTGGGTCGCCGTGAGCGCGAAGGTGAAGCCGGTGTTTCAATCTGAACCATGGCTGCCAACACAATTACAAGCAAGATCTATCATGGGAACCGGCAAGAGGTTCGAAAAATGGACTAACAATCGCGTCACCAGTGAACGGAGCGCTTAGGCAAGACCTCATCAGGCATTTTGCACAGTCTTGCCTATCTATTGCGACAAGACTGTGCAAGACTATGAGACTATGGCCGACTAGGGACAACTGGGCATACCGAGATCTCGCCGAACTGATAGCGCATTAGCGACTGATGGCAAGAGAAGAGTCTGCGTTTGAACGGATCTTCAACGCCGATCAAGAGGCTGAGTACCCCTGGGTCACCGAGAAAAGGAACAGCTGAAGGAACCTCACTCATATGTACAACACACGTCTGGCAGATTCGTATGACTATAAGCGGGAGAGAGCACGCGCATGGTGTCGGCCACTCTTGGAGAGGTCATCCTCGGCCTTGGCCGTTTCTGCCAGCTTCGAGTCGGGCAGCAGCTCGGACGGCCCTAGAACCTCCGTGCTGGCCTCGGCTCTCGTGTTGACGACCTTTTCGAAGCCGACCACGGGGTCGATACCAAAGTGCATTCCTTTTCCTGCAAACCCTCACGATCGGTCACCGCAAGCATTTCGTAGACGCGGCAGCGAGGTCACCCAGGAGTTAGTGAATCGCAGGCCAAGGCGAGCAACGAACGATGACGGTGAGCGCAAAGGCAAAAACTCACTTCGCAAATGCCTGATCTCGTAGTTGGAGAGGTGACCAGAGTGATATATATTCGCGATTGAAGAGCCAATCCCCTCAAACCATGCTCTGCGGCGTTCCGCCCAGGAACGCAGACCTCCATAGCGAACAAGCTCAACCGAGAGGTTGTCCGACAAGTAGAGGGGGGGGTCTGACATCACGATACTGCTTGTTGTACCATTTGATGTAGCGCTTCCGACCCTGATGTATACCTATTGTGGCAAGGAATCCAAATGATTGGACCATGAGATTGCGATCAGCTTGTGTAGCACGCGAGGGGATCGGTGGCGGGGCTTCGCGAGACCGGCGGCACCTACAGAAGCCGGTCCATTCCTCGATCTGAAACACCACAGGATCTTCGTCGAGCTGTGATCGCCAGAGCGTTTTCCAGTCGTCGCGCACCTCGGCGGAGAAGATGTTGTAGCTCCAGTTGCGTCGAATCTCGTCGCACCTTTGCTTGCGACGCTCCTCAAACGTGTCGAGATAGGCCTCCAGTTCGGCCCAGGTCGCTTCCGAGACGGCGTGCCAGATCACCTCGCTTTCGTGGTAGTGGACAGGGATGCGTCCGCGGTGTCGGTCTTCGAGAAATCGGTGTTACTCCGAAATGGTCGCGGGCATGAAGCGGTCGTGCTTGTCGAGAAGCACCCGCAAGGGGATGCCCATCGGTGCCGCCCCGCACTGGCTTAATGCGGATGCGGAGAGGTCGACGTCTCAAGTAGGGAGCTTGGCTCCGAGGTTCTGGACGATTGATTGAGAATGACAGGTTGGTGTGTTTTCTCGCGTCGATGACTCAAGAGTCGAACGCTTGGGAGGGAGGGGACCTAGCTTCGGTATCTGCGGACGCGGGCCAGCGCTGAGGCGCTGAGGCCTGCCAGGACCCATGAAAGCCCAGCCTGAGGCGCGTAGGTAAAATCCGGGAAAATCGCCGATTTTGGACCTCATTTGTCCACCATTTTTTGGAATTTTCGCCCAAAAATGTCCCCAAAAATATCCAGTCCATCTACGCGCCTCAAAAAATAGCTCTAGATTCGCTTCAAATGCTCTAAAACATCTCCAAAAATCGCGAAAACGCCGTCCGGACGTTTTTCGCTCGGGCCGAATCGGCGGAGCCCGCGCGCGCGTCAGTCGTTTCGGTTCTGCTTCGCCGAGGGCTCCTCACCTGCACTTACTGCCTGCCTCTTTGCCTATGATCTAGCATGGCCATAGTATATATGTAACGTACCACGAGAGGTAAGAGCGATTGCAGTCACTCTGTAAAGCAGTAAGCTAGCTACAGAGAGATCTACGAACCCCAGGTTCATTGAGGGGGTAATTGCTCCTCAACGAGCAGTGACGGCATCACCTCCAGAGCTCTAACGAAGGGACGTTGATCTTCGATTCCGACACGCGGATAACTTCACCAACTCTTGGCTACTGAGAACAACCGAACGCATGCGCTCAGCGTGATCCATATGCCGCCAGATTCGACGTCGAAAGGCAGCCAATAATGATAGACGGGTGGCCTTGCCTACGTGCCGCAAGGATTTGCTCCACGATCTTCAACTTGTCCCTCAAAGTATCGAGCGGCCTAGCAAGGGATTCAAAACTCGAGAGGCTCGTCTGTCGACCATGAAAGCTGTTTAAGCTGAATCCGGGTGCATTGGCTGGTTTGTCAAAGCTGGAGGCGAAAAGCTCAGATACCCTCACGTCCAAGAGGGGTGCCATTCGCTCAAAATCATCGTCAAAGAGATCGATATCCGGACCTCTACGTTTCGTCAAAGCAAGCCGTGCCGAGAATGTAGGATATTGGCGATGATGGCACAGACGACGTTGACGCGACGTGGCGGGGAAGGCCAGAGATGCGCGCACTCAAACGTTCAGATTTTCAAACACTTCGTTTAACTAGCCAAGAGGTTATAATTCATGAAACCCGAATGTTAAAAGCAAGTCGATCAAATTAATTGTAGATTTGTAAGAATAAATGTTGGAAGTGCAAAATAACCATCAATTAGAGCCGCTGTTGTGAATTCGGTACAGCCCGGAATGTTTCGCGCGCGCTCCCGCTGCTTTTGAGGGTCGGCAAATTTTGGCTTTCCAAGCCGAACGTGGCCGAAATGGGTCCCGATTTGTCAACCTACGAGCCTAGGACCCACCCACACCGGCGCACCATGATTTGTCCACCCCCGACTACGCGCCTTGGCGATTTTGGCCCATCTGAGGCCCCAAATTTGTCCAGTCGGGCGCTACGCGCCTCAGGCCGGGCTTTCGGGGGTCCTGGCCTGCCTGGGCCGCCATGCCGGCCCAGGCGGTGCTCAGGCAGGCCCACCTCGGGCAGACAAAAGAAGGGACGATCTTAATCGCGCCGCGCAGTGGCGAAATAAACCGATCGGATCGGCATCCTGGGCCGGTAGAAACGTTGTTCTCGGCGGGAGCAACGTTGCCCCGGGTCAGGCCTGCAACTAAGTCATAGTCACTACATTTGATGCCGAAACGGTGTATAGGGCAGAAAGTGACGAAAAGTGCTTTCATAGAATTTCTGCGGAAGCAATCACAAGTCCAAGTACTTCAGGTAACCCATTGAGAGCAGTCGCGCTGGGTGTAGTAATTCCGACGTCTCCGCGGGGGGGGGGGGGGCGAGCTCGTCGGGGACTATTCAAGGCTGCACGACGCGAACGCGTCGCGCGGGCCCTGCCTGTTGACTGCTCTTGTTCTCAGCCCAACTTGGCTTGTACAACACACTCCATTAACCTTGCGACAGATCATCAGCTCGTGTGCGTTCGCTGTTCAAGATCACTCTTCTACTCATCGTTCTTCCTCGTTACACATGACTCAATCATATCAAGCTTTCGACGCGTCGTCCCTCCAACCATTCGGAGCCTCGACACCTCGCATGCGTATGTCCGCCGCCCGGCATCAAAGCCTTTCGTCGTTAGCTCATTTGCCAGAGGACGAGCTGCTGACTTCCGCATCATATGAATAGATTCGCCTTTTGCTCACAACCCGCTTGGGTCCCCCTCGCTTCCTGGACAGGCTTTGAACCCTCCTTTCCGTGAGTGCTATTTGGCGGTCTCGCTGTGTTCGAGTCGTTGTCTGTTGTCGCGTGCAGCATCGCGCAAATCTGACCCCTTTTCCTCCACACCCCGTATAGTCTCCACCTCCAACGCCCCAATCGCCTTTCCGAACGCCCCATTTTATAGCAATCAATCCTACCCGCACCGTCGGGACTCTGCCCCGCTAGCTCAACCACACTTCACTCCCGCGTACACCGCAAACATTGGACGCGACGAATCCCACTATCCGGCGGCCTCGCCAGCGGACCACGCGTACCCTCTGGCTGCCTTTTCCGACCAAGGACCCCACAATTCCGTTATGGGCATCACAGAAGATCCATCAATTCAATTCACAGTCCCACTCCTCCCGCCAATGATCACCACTCATTCGCACTCGGTGGCCAAGCTTCTCAGAGCAAAGCCGGAGGCAGCGCCTCGCGGGACGCCCATCGAACCTCCGCGCCATCCCTGTCTGCGGACCACGCTGCACGCCTTTCAACGATCTCTTCGCCAGTCTTCTCCGCGGTACCTCGATACCTTGCTGCCGTCGGACCTCCCCCTGCCCGTATAATCAAGCAAATTCCGGCTTTGACGCCTGCGGAGAAGGCGCGGTCGGCGAGCCTGGGCGTACAAGTTCAGGCTATCCCGACGCGCAGATGTAACAAACCCGAGCGGACTATGCACCAGCAATGGGCCCAGAAAAGGAACGACAAAGAGCTCGCATATTGTATCAAACATCGAATTCGACTAGACAACTTGAGGAGCATCATCGCGCCCATCACGCGGCAGGCCACCCACAATTTCTTGGAACGAGTTCGTGCACAGCAAGTATTTCGAAGACATGCTCGTTCGAGACCATGTGGAAGGAAAGCCCAACTTTTGGTCTACCAGCAGCCAGTATACTTCATGTTGTACTAACCCCTTCGCGTGATGTTGTTTTCTTTAGTGCCCACCAATTTGATCCATAGGCAGAACCTTGCAAAGCCATATTGGAAAGCAATAGGCCAAGACGAGGAGGCGAAAATAGCCTGCGACGCCGCGCTTGCCTCGGAGCGCGAGGAACCAATTGACGACCCGCCTCCCAACAAGAGCACTCGGATCAAGCCGCTCGGTTACAAGACCATCAAGAGAGGAAGACAATGCCTAGAGGATGCATTGAACACCATAGTTAGTCATAGCTCGATTAGGTTTTTCATGGCCCAGCCTCAAGTTCAGGCAGCTAAAAGGTTGCCCCCACCTCTGGTTCACAGAGTGTCACATATGCGGAAAAGTACGGCCTACAAATGCTCGCTATGGTCTCTTCCAATCTTCCAGAACTCAACAAATAACGTTTCCTGATCACTTCCCCCGGTGGATTGGCGTTTGCCCACCGAAAAGGTTGGGGCGACGATTCGGGCTCAAAAAAGCTGCTGTCTGAATTTGCCGATTGCGTTACCGAGAGGGCCTTTTTAGAGCAGAAGAAGGCCGAGCTGGACGCCGCAGGTCAGCACGCACACAGGGAAAGCACGCGAGCGAGCGAGCGTCGATTACTGATTTTCCGCTCCTCATACTACCGTGCAGTTTGGGATGATCCACCTGAAGCCGAGAACACGGATACCAAATGCAACTGGTACAGCGCAATCTTGAAAAACCTTTTTGGTGAGTGGAAGAAACTTGCTACTCTCCTTCGATGAACTGCTGACGACGAGTGATTCTTCCATGATGCAGATGACGCCTTAATGTGACGTGCCAAGCTCGAAGGGCGTAGCAAGCTTCAAGGACGCAACTTCAAAACTCCCAGACTTGTTTATGACCAAGACGCCCTTGTGAACAAGGCCAGGATCGTCGTCGAATGCGGCTCACGCCTCAATCTGGCCACGGATTTTGTTAGCCCTTCGGGCAAGCAAAAAATGTCGGGAACGGACTTGGATCGAATCATTCCACTGCTTCGTGCGGGGGAGCTGCGGTTCCGGTTGTTAGAAGAGGTAGTAGCGGAAGCAGATGCCGGAGCGGCGGCTACCGCTGCGACCGGCGTTGACGACAGCGCATCGGAGCTCTCTCGGAGCTCAGGGCGGCAGCAAACGCCAGAAGAGCAAGACGGCGGCATGCTCTAAGAACAGGATTGATTTCTAGGGCTGAGTCAGAGGGTAACGACTCGGACGTCGCAGAACGAAGCAAGCTGACTGCCCAACTGGTCCGCCAAGGTCCGTGCTGAATCTGGAGGCATGGCGATCAGTGACTGGAGGGGCGCAATTCCCCTTGGCATCTTTGACCCAGCGAGGAGGGTGTAGTGTTTCACTTTTTGTGACTAAAACTTTTTTCGTCACATCATGCTTAACTTACTTTAAGGTCATGATTAGTTACCGCTATCTTTGAAAAATCGTAGATCGATCATTCGGCATTTGATGTTTCGTAAGCGATGCTCACCGGCGCCAAACTCCTCAGGTGCTTCTTCTTTCTCTGGGCCCGGGAACCGAACGCGAGGGACCCGGAGTATGGTCGGACTATGCTCGAGTGCTTTACCGGCTTGAAGAATATTTGAACACATGTATCTCGGTATGTTGTGGGTAATGTTTCTTCAGAAGTGAGCGCGTGAGCTATCCCCTTGTGCCTCTCGAGCTCTGCAGAGGACGCTGTACTAGCTCTGCCTTCACGTAACTCACTTTGTGGACAAGCAACCACACTTGCAAAGCGACCCAATCAGGTTCAAGTCGAGAAGGTCGGACTCTTAACACTAAAGCAACAAGTACTTGGTTCTATGAGCAAAGTAAACATCACAGAAGGAAGGCTCGCTTTGCTGTCTTGTCGCATCCATCGGTCACTCGGCGTTATGTCGAATTGCCTCTTATGCTATATCAACGGCTTGAGTAGCCCAGGCCGGCTTCGGGACTCGCGACTTCAAGAATTCCTGGCGGACGATTGACCTTCCGATGGGTTGCAATGCAGTGTAGACATATTACACGTTCGGAGATTTGATTTACTTCGATATTTTCAAACTCGGAGCGTGGAAATCAGGACGCACATCAGCTCATAAAATGATTCTGATCTACTAGTATTAATAGTATTACGCCACGCCTTTTCACGACTAGGCTACACGGTCCAATGACTACAGATCTGTATTGAAATCGGAAGGTACTCTAAATAGCGCGAGGCGACCGAGCTACCGAGTCTTACACTAATTACACTTCGGCGTTGAGATCCAGACAGGCTCCTGCTAGGAAGAAGGCTGGGGCAATGTACCACCTCCCAATTCCGGTTCGCGGATGCATATGATATATCTCACAATAATTTCTGACCCCCGCCGTCAGAAGAATCTGCCTGTTGAAACAGCCAGTTGGTTATAATGCTACTAGCCCTTTTATCCGACGCCTACAAGTAGTATACTTCGCGAGGTCCCTTTATGACACTGCCCCCAGCTTTTATCTGCCATAATTATCGGAAAACCATGATAGAGTGACTGACTGAAGTACCTGGACATTTTGGTGGTCCTGGAAGACCTTGGTATTTCACTGCAGCTAGCGACATCAACTTATAATGACCCGGAACTTACCGCAAGATAAGGATGTCCCCGCAAGGTTTGATGATCATCGGACAACGGAATGTGGCTCTTAGCGGCCGATTTGCGGAGGAATTGCTACTACTCCGTCACACCCGCCCTGCTCAGCTGTCGCGACAGCTCACGCTCTCGAGCGACTCAGAGGCACTTGACGCGGACGGCGCTGCAATGATAAATGGAACCGCCGAACAGGGATCGTCGAGCGGTGTTGGTCGGAAAAGGCGCTTGCACATACATTCCAACTTGAAGTGTTGACTATAGTGACTTAGCCCACTCACCGAGTTTGAAGAGGATTTTGTATCGGGTACTCGAGCAGTCACATGCGCTTTGTGAGCAAACTTTGTGAGCAAAACTCACTCGGGACTGGTAAGGGGAGCCGTCGAGTGGTGTTGGTTGAAAAAGCGCTTGCACACACATCCACACTTTGCGAATCGACCCCGTCCGAGGGCAAGAGATGTGTTAAGCTATACTGTCTTAGTCCACTCACCGAGTTTGAAGAGGATTTTGTATTGGGTACTCGAGCAGTGACATGCGCTTTGAGAGCAAAACTCACTCGGGACTGGTAAGGGGAACCGCCTAGTGATCCCGAGTGATCGGGACTGGAGGGGAACCGCCGAGTGATGTTGGAGTGACGTTGGTTGGAAATGGCGCTTGCACATACATTCAAATCTTGCGATGCACACATACAAAGTGCGCGGGTATAAATGGATTATAATCTTCGTTGCATCATTGATCTTTCAAAGGTATGATACTACAATGGGCTGTTTCTATAATCTTGAGCGGCAGGTCAGTTGTCCTCAGAGCCGGAGTCCAACATGTCATTGTCGGCTTCGCTCGACGAATCGTCGCCGTGGCCCTCGTCCGAAGAGCTGTCAGAAACGTACAACATACGTTTCTCCTGCTCGACAAGCTGCAGTGTGAGATCACACAGGTTTTTTGCGCCGGGTACGCTCATATCGCCATCCAGCTGCTCCGTGATGCGGTGCACGAGTTGACGGTCGTTCTCGTGGATCCGCGATAACGGGTTCGGCACCTGGGAAACGGGCGAGGTGTCTGTGAGAGAGGTGGAATTCACAGACGCGGCCTCGCCCGCGCCGCCCCAGGTTACTGACGCCGTCCTAGAGGTATTGCTAGCGTCCCGCAGCAGGCGCGCTGCGAATGTAGCCAGCGCTGCAGGCATTGGCTCGTGATCACCGGCTGGTCCTCTTGTTTCGTTCCAAAGTACGAGGAACGAGCTGTCACGAAACCAGGCACGCTTGAGTTTCCGAAGATTCTCCATCCGAGCAGCCAGAATGATCAGGGCACAGTCTCGAACCGTTGCGTAGTCAGACCCGCCGATTGCAGTCCTGAGACGGTGCTGTTCATCCTCATCATAGATAGATGGAGCGGATTCTGTTTGTTTCGAGCCAGACTGCATCAATGACTGAAGTGCTGAAGGAGTGCCGATCTACGAACTCACCCAAGGCACTTGACCAGAGTGCTTGGCGATTGGATATGAGATCCTGCTCGTCCTCGACCCAAGCTAGAGCCTGTGGCACCTCGGCGCCAAGCCGAGCGAACTCTTCATCGGCTCGATCAAGGTTACGCACAGCGACGATCCCGCGCTTGACTAACACATCGGTAGCCCATGCCGCTTCAGCGTGTGTGAAAAATCCATCATGCCAGAACGAATCCGTCTCTTCAAGCTCGATGACCGAATGCCCGCTACTGGCTATCGGGAAATTGCTGAGGAGGTGCGAGGGGGACGATCCACCTGCAGTTTGGAAGGCGTTTACCGCCTTGTTGTACGCCTTTCGCGCTTTTTCAACGCCAGAAAGAGTCTTGAGTTCGACTTTGCGAGCTTTGCGAGCTTTGCTCGCGCCTCTCTGACCAAGTGTCGATCCCCCTCTGCCGCGACGCGTTGATAGTAGTTTCTCACGACTCGTCTTGTAGGCGATTACTTCGCGATGTAATTTGCGCAACGCAACAGAGGACTGGCACAGATGACGCAGATCTTTAATTGCAACTAAGCTCGTTAGCGCAAGGCGAAAAAGCGACTAATGAGCCAGATCTGGTCCGACTTACCTTTAGGGGAGAGACCAGGCCCACTTTGAACCTCGATGAATGCTGCTAGATCGATGTCCCTTGCTAGACGACCTTGCTTGTCTTTCAGTCCTTCGAGTAAATCTAGATCAGAGTCTTCCTCGTCACTGCACAGCAGGTATAAGTCACTGCACATTGAAAACGAGGTCAATCATGCTTCGTCAAGTACCTACATTCTGCGTTCAATCCTGTAATATTCCTCGACAAGCTGGTAAAGCTTGTTCGCTTTCAAGCGATCTTCCTCAGCTCCCTGCGCTGCCGTTTTCGACGCTTCTGCCGTTCGCTGTTCTTGCCAAGCGGCGCGGAATGCCTCCTCCGACCAGTTGGCATCTTCGGAGGTAACGCTGCTGAGTTCTGTCTGGGCAGCATGCCTTCGAGCCTCGGCTCAGCGAAACCGACGGGTGAGCCAAGAACCTAGATTGGATACAGAGAGTCAGCGCATTCAGGATGCGGCGAGCGCGGACGACTGACCCAACCTTGCGACGTTCGCCTCGTTCACTGCCTGCGTGCGGACCGCCAGGTTGACGAAGCGGTGGGATTTATTTGATTGACGGTTGATGGGGATGAGGGAGCGCAACGCGCTCCACAATCGCTCACACCCGTCTCCATCAGTCAACCCAAAGTTTGGAATAAGGCGGGGGTTGAATTCGACTTGGCATCCCCAGCGGTGGGCGTATGCATGGAAGACGGTGGTGGCAAACTCGAGTCGTTCGAAGATCTCAGGCACTAGCTGCCTCTGAGAAAAGCGAGAACAGCAGCGAACCAATTAGTTAGTAACGCTTGGGAGGGTAAGCGGCAAGGCGCTCGATACTGACCGTCTCGATGTGGTGCTTGAAGTTACAAGCAATGTCATACAAGACTCCGATCCTGGTTTCTGTCGGAACGTGCTTGGAAATCTGGTTGACAATCGCTAGTGCAAAATACAGCCTTGATGATCGGCGGAAGAACCCTGAACTTCAGCGGAATGGAAGGGAATGAAAGTGAAAGTGATCAAGTCCAAGACAGCTACCCTCACTTTTCACCCGAACCCTCAAGGTTCACCATTGCTAGTGCGATGTCATGGCGGCACACGCCTGCGACAAGCCCCGTGTCGATCTTGCGCTTCGAAAGTTTTTCGGAGCCCCCGTCGGCGGCCTTCCATGACTCTGTGCACGCCTTCGGAAGTGTATGGCGCGGTGAGTTAGGTACCCAACATATCTGGTAAGTTCATCACGTTACTGACCATTTTCTTTGGCTTGGATGTCTTGTCGACATTTTCCTTCATTCTCAGGACGGCTTCATCGGTCAAAAACAGGCTCGGCACGATCCCTTGGACGTCGTAAATCGAATTATCCTCCCGGGTCTGTTGAAAATTTCCATCAAGCGCGATCATGTAGTCCTATTGGAGTTCGTGATGGGATCTGTTGAGTCGTTTCGGCCCGAAATACGCGGGGCATTTGTTGGCCAAAGCCTCGACAGTGCCCAACATGACGTCTCCGGTGTCGCTCTCGAGTGTTTGGACGGCGCGAAATTCGTCAATCGCTCGCTGCAATTGCTTCCGCAGTTCTTTGTCCTAACATCAATGGGAACGCAAGCTATAAGCGAGCATTCGCCCCATCACTATGACACAGAATCGATACTCACATACGGGTGCCGATGATTATGCTTAGTGCGTAGTTTGGCCTCGGCCGTGATGAGATAGCCGTCTCGTTTGGGGGCAAGAGGTGGATCCGATGCGCGTGGTGGGGGGAGAACTGCCTCTGCGAATTCTTGGTGCGTCGGGCGTTGTAAGTCCGGGTCGGGTGAGTATCTGAAGTGGTCGGAGGAATCCATGCCACCTTGATCCTCATACTCGTAGTCCTGATGCTCCCATGGCCCTGTTGACTGCCCATCGGCGAAATCACCTTGGGCGAAGTCGAGATCGTTGACCAAGACGGAGGTAGAGACGGAGCTCGAGGTGACGGGGACGGGTTGATTTGTGGTGGTGTTGACGCCGGACGTCGCAGATGCGGTGTGGCTCGACTGTGCATCGGCCCTCCTCGGCCTCTTGCGCCCACCCTTGTCGACGAACCTGTGTCCCGCGTGCACGTGGACCAGAGGCACATCGGCATATTGGTCAGGGCAGTCGGGATGGTCGAGGTAGTCCGAAGGCTTCACCCGGGGGAAGCGAGGCTTCAACCGCGAGGTTGGCATGGTTGCTGAGTAGGACAGGTTCGGGTGTGAGACTCTAGAAGTAGTCGACTACTCACGTCGGGTCGTTGGTTCAGCAAGCAAGCCATCGAGAGCATGGAGCTGACCGCCACGGCGCGCGGGCTGCAAGCTCCCTCCGTTAGTCACGTGTTTCAATGCTGGGTTTTGCTCCCGCCCGTCAGCCCGGGCAAGTTCAAGTTGACGAGCACAAAGGGTACTGCACATCATTTCACTCAGCTCACATATAGCCTTCCATTCCATTTCTCTAGTGCGCCTAGTCGTGTCATACCGAGTTCATTGTAAGTGTATGTAGTGACTATGACTTAGTTGCAGGCCTGACCCGGGGCAACGTTGCTCCCGTCGAGAACAACGTTTCTACCGGCCCAGGATGCCGATCCGATGGACTTTTCTGGCCGCTGTGTGGCGCGATTAAGATCGTCCCTTCTTTTGTCTGCCCGAGGTGACCTTGCTGTAGCATGGCAAACAAAAACAACCTATACAATCGTTGCAAAAGACTTACTCTTATGCTATTTTTTCGAGCATATACCTTAAGGGAACGCTCTTGGGAATCCTATTCATTGAGCTACAGGGGTGAGAAGTCGTTATTGTCGACTTGGAGCTGGCTCGCGCACGGACCCAGAGGGACGGTTCTTCGCGCCGACGTGAATCAGCCAGCCGGGCCTCACCGGTCTCACCTTCGGTCCACAACGCCAGTCCACGACGTCACTACCGCCCTCATGATCCACCATACCCGTACAAACGCCAACGCCTTTTAAGGGCACACCTCGTCAGTCTCCATCGATTGAGTTCAGAGAGTCGCCCTTACGATCTGCTTCGAGGGCAAAGCCAACGACATCGAGGGACCATCAATCAACGAACACAACCCCCGAACTGCCTACCCCTCGCTCTCGGGCTGCTCTCGGGCTGCTCACTGGAGATCACAATTAACTCAAGAAGATCGAGTTGACCCGATTGAGTTACGCAAGAAGCTCAGACTCCTCTTGGTCGACAAATTTGGCGAGGACTTCGTCCCCCGGCCGGTGCAAATCCGCCGGACTTTTTCAGCTCGAGCGGTTCAAGACTCGAAATCAGTATGACGCTGTGTTCGTCATTGCTCCAACGGGTTCAGGGAAGAGCTTGATTTTTCAAGCCAACGTCGTCAACCGATCCGCAGTGAGACAAGAGGTTGCGGATGCGTCCACTGATGAAAAAGTTGCTTTCGACTGTTGCGTCGAGGCTTGCGTCAATCTGATCAGATGCCAAGCCTTCAGGAGCCATGTCGTGGCTGGAGACGAAGGCGGATTTGGTTCGTTTCATCTCTTTCACAATGATTGAGTCAGATTGTACAGGTATGATGCAAGTGTTTAAGAGGCCTTGCCGCGGTCTTGTATCCTGATCTGATATGCTGGAGGGTTACCCACCTGGTTGGCAATCCAATTATTGATTCGGCCTCGTGCGGGCGAGTTGTATGATGAGATCAAGTACATGCTTGAGCTGGGTCCAATTACTGTTGAAAGATCTTTGGCCTACGATTGTGAACACCATTGTGTTGTGTTGATGGGCTGAAATACCACAAGAGGTATTGACATAGTGAGAGCTTATGAAACCGAAACCGAGCGAATAGATCCGCCTGACGGCGGCGATCCTGGCGAGTCGTCGAGTCATAGCGTCTGGGTTCCGCGTCATTCTGAGATAAGCGCGGTGTTGCACCGAGAACAAGCGAAGAGCATAGTACCGAGAAGACGAGTGATGCGGAATGGGACGGGAGAGAAACCGATGCGCACACGCCGAAGTGCGCAAGCCGGCGGCTGCAGCAGCGTGCTGCCGCTCGGACCACTCGGGACCAGATTGACCAAATTGACACACTTCAGATCATTATAACTTCGCCTACAGATAGGGAATCCTTTTTTTAGTAGAAGATCAATAACACGTCTGCGTTTTGGATAATTGCAAGTACTTGCCACGCTACAGAGAACCACCCCAAAATGGCCCTGAAATTTCGGAGGGCAACTGGGCCAGGCGCGCCGATAAGTCCTAAGCCCCCTCTGTGGAGGAGCTTAGTTGAGCTTAAACTGCACCATTTACTCGCGGCATTATGATATGGATGCGTTTCCTAGAGAGATGCCAGCGCGCCAGAGTGCACGGGGCTTCTTTCCGCGCGGCTGTTTAGTCTTGGTAGCTTTCTCATCACTCGCTCTACATTGTCGTCCTGACCTCTCGGCATCGCTACCTCTCTCCTATCGGAAAACCGGTTACTACAATAGTATTATCACTCGCTCTGCGTTATGGTTCTGACTTTTCGGCGTCGCTGCCTCCGATCTCCTACTCGAAGGCTACCTTTCGCGCTCGCACCGTTTCCGCGATAGAGGGTATTGCGAACGATTCCTGCACAATAGCACCAGAGCCAGTCAGATTCCCCAGTCGGGCGGGATTTGTGGCAAGTCAGTTTGGCTACTAGGGAATAAGGCTTCTTCTAGCGGGAGCCGCTGTGCGAGGCTCACCGGAGTGGTGCTGGCAGTTGTGGCTTGACGCTGAACTGAAGATGAAGCTGTCGAAGTCGTTACGGGATCGGCCAGTGGCGGAAACTGCGGGTGCTTTCAGCGAAGGTATAGTCAGCGGCGGCTGGGTCGGTCAATAAAAGACCGACGATCTCCTCTTGTGACTCACCGGAGTGGTGGTGGCACTGGCCTCTTGACACTGAAAAGCCGTCGAAATCGTTACGGGATCGGCCAGTGGCGGAAACTGCGAGTGCTTAAAGCAATGGCACAGTCAGCCGCGGCTGGGTCGGTCACCGAAAGACAAACGATCTCCTCTCGAAACTCACTGGAGAGACTTGTGCAAGTGCTTCTTGAAGTTGGTAGGAAGGTGAAGGGGTTTGTGGTGTTGTTTTTCGGAGCTGACGGAGAGGCGAAAGTTTTAGTTCTCCCCTTTGGTCGGCCGGCGGCGGTGACTGCGGCTGAGGGGTTTTCCGGGAAGGCAAAAGTCAATCGCGACTACGTCGGTTAATGTTATTGAACGGAACCACTGCGTGTGGTTTACCGGTTGAGAGAGCGGTGCCTTTTTGGCTCCAATTGGCGGAATTGCAACCGCCTCATTGGAACTAGTACTTGGCGGCGACCGGATGCCAGCCGAGGTCTGTGGCGCCGAGAGCGTTAGTAAGATGGACGCTTATCAGTACAAGACGGTTGTGCGCCTCAATTTGATACATCACGTACGATACACTCGAAATCAATGCCGATCAACAGCAGCGCCGCTCGGATGGTTTTTTCTGAGACCACGAGGAGCACGAACCCCGCCTTTGTCCCGTAGGCGTACCCGGCTTTGAACGGATTTCTCGGCACTAACGCGGCCGACTTGTCGCCATTTGCATAGCGAAACCACCCAGGGGGCACCCCTATCCGGATCAACACCGACAGTATAAAAGCGAGCACAGTGAAGACGCAGAAGACGGCACCGACAGCCCCGACGAGGACGACTAGGCTCACCCACCCCGAGTAAAGGAGCTTGCTCGGGGCGCTGACGATGGCCTCCGGTATGTCGAGGATTAGCCTGTTAAGGCGATGCCAAGCGGAATTGTCGTGGCTATCATGGCGTTACTGCAAGCATACACATCAGACAGGTTAGATCATACAGCGTAGTATGAGCTTGGGCTAGGCCACATCACTGACATGACAGTCTTTTCCCGTCGCTGACTAGTCAACGCGGCAGCTAGCCCGAATTCGCCGATCACGAGCGAGCCCCCGACCTGTGCGAACTTGATGGGGTCGGAGTGGTACCAATAAAACAAGCACAAGAGACCACCAGTCCCCGAAACGATCAAAGAGATGATCATCATCCCCACTGCGAGGCATTCGGAGACCGTCAGCTGATCATCCCCGGAAAGGCTTCTCATTTGTGGCCAACGCACCCAAGGTGACAGGAGCATCATCATCGTCCTCGCACGGGTTGTCCGCCTCCGTAGGAACCTCAACCCCGACCCCCTCTTTCTTTTGACCATCCTTCCCACCTTCCTCCTTCGTATCATCTGCGAGGTAGTCAAGGATGATTAAACGACGATTCAACCCGGAAACGGGCATCGACAGCTGAGCCGGGGAAGCAGGGGAAGTCGTGCGAGTGGTGGAGGAAGAGAAGAGCGAGGAAAAGGGAGGGAGCATCATTGGACCGTTAGTCGTGTCCTGCGGCAGCCTCCCCGTAACGGCACTCATCGAGAGCTCCAATTTAGGCGCTTTGCGCTGATCTTCCTCAGGAGCCCAAAAAACAGCACTAGTGCGAGGGGCAGGTTCAAGGGAAAATGTTTGCAAAAGAGAACATCACAGAGCCTCGAATTGTTGTATCGTGCTGTAGTGCTCCACAATTGGGAGTGCATCAATGTAGAAATTAGGGACGATGAAGTGTGGGGGGTCCGAGCGGACGCGTACATTCGCAGCTGTCATTCAAACCTGCTCCATTCGGTCCTGATATAAACAAACAAGAAGGTATCCTGGTGACCTGCCGAATTTTGGTTTGATTGAGGGGTGCAGGTGAGCAGGTGACGGATTGACGCGACGGCTACTAGTCGACGGCTAGAAACGACGCCTAGTACCCCTGTCCCCGAAGCATCATCCCGTGTCCTCTACCCTGACAGCAAACACTATACGTGACCAATCGATTCTTCATCAAGCTCTATTCGATCGCCTCGATTGTCTCTTAAGTCGTGCTTCTTCGTGTTGGAATCAACAATGATTCCGAAATGATCGACAGAAGAAGAAAACGGCTGAACCGACCAGGAGTCGAACCTGGGTCGCCTCCCATCATTCAAAAAGCTTTGCCCTACTCAGAGATATCCGGCCCCTGATATCAGTGCAAGGTCTACTAACACTTTCAACACTTCCCGCTCCGGTAGCTCCAACCAACCCGAAGGATTGCAAGTTATGCTCGTCGACTTCCATCTAGTTTTTCCGTCGGCCAATCAGGGGGAACAGGAATCGGGGGCAATATGATGAACTGTTTCTACAATAAAAATAAACATAATAAAAATAATAAATCGAGCCGCGGCTGCGTGTCCATTGGATTGTCACATGCTCTCGGTGCCCTTCCGCGGGAATCTATGGAGCGTGTGCCTGTGCGGAGTAGGCCGTGTTTCGCAGTTGCAGTCATTGGAGGGTGATCTGGCGTTAATTGGTTGTGAGGGGTGGCGGCGGGGTTTTGGTTACCAGAAAGAGGGAAGGCATCGCGGCGCTGGCGCAGTGTATTGGGGCACAAGGGGTATGTGATTGCTGCGTTCGAAGGGGGTTACATTCCCACTTTGAGTACGTGATCCTCATTCGGATCGAGCACGGACTCGTGCCAGCGGAGGCTTTGTTCGGGATAAGGCAAGTAATCAGAGGGATTGAAGGGGTTAGGAGGCTCGGGAGGCGGTTCTAAGTCGGAAGGTCGAAGAAGGTTCCAACTGTACAACATCTCGGACGGCGGAAAAGAGAAGAAAAGCTACGGAAAAACTTGCGCGCGCGCCGACCGCACTCCCGAACTCCCTAGTACCCCACTGACAATAAACCATACCTAGAATGCCTTGATGCGCCAAACGCCCAAATATACCAATTTTCACATTTCCCCTTAGAATATTGCTTTAGCATCTCGCTCTATAGCATTGGAGAATCTGGAGTAGCATCCCTCCACTTACGTCGCATCACTCGTACCCGCGAGACTCCTCGGCTCCACCGCGATTGAGAAGGAGCGTGTCATTCCGAACCCGGCGAAAAATCATCCCAACGGGGACGCAATCGACTGAATCAGAAAAGCCGCTCTCAGCTCTCGTCCAGGACAACATCAAGTGGATGGTAGCAATGCCGTCTGCGAGGGCACTCGCAGCAATCAACGAGAAGCCTTCATCAACGGAGCACTCGGAGGTCAGAAGCTGCACGGAGGGGGCGGGAGAGTCCTCTTATTGACGAGGAAGAAACATAGGGGAAGAATGATGCCCGCCTGCTTGTATCTGCTCTGATAAAAAGAGTTCGAATGGTTAGGTCAGACGGCACGGAGCTGAACGCGCGCCGCCCTCAAGCTGCCGCCTCTTCAGCTGCACGCGCAGCGGACATACTGGAGTTTCTGGATGATCAGCGTCCCTGCGTCATTAGTCAAAGCTGTAGACCCGCTGCGGCAAGTAATATCCCCTTCTCTTCTTCTGACTGTCCATCTCAGTCAGTGCTGTAGGCCGAAACAGTGAGCATTTCCGTTGGCGCAATGGCCCAGCTTTTCGCCGCCCTGCTTTGACTCGTCAGGGTCGTCGAAAAGCGAGCACCGATAGTGTGGCAATAATCCTTCAGAGGGTGGGAAACACTAAGCTGCGCGTCAAAACATGCAACCGAGAATGTTCTTCGGTACTCTAGAGCTCTCAAACTTTCCGCCTCGCAAGTGGACAAAAGGCCCAGCAGGGGAATGACTCCGCAAGACGCTCACAAGTAGGAAGCAATCTTTAAGCGTTTTCTGAATCGTGTCCGTCAGGGGTATAGTCTTGGGAGCATGACTGTCTGTGTGAGGCTAAAACAATATCTGCCATGGAGCCTCGAACCCAACGAAGCGACCTCGGAACACAAATTGGCCCACTTTTGATTGCATGAAAACAGTAAGTACTGGAATGGTCTCAACATAGTGTTCCGCCGTGCGAATTATGCAGCTAGATTTCACGGTGCATCGACCATTAGCTCGGCGGCATTAGCTCAAAACTGCCCGGCAGTGCCCCGCGGCCTCGCACGATCTAATACCAAATAGCGTCGAGGACTTGACGTCGGTCTGCCTCACCCCTACCCGACACGACACGCCAAACCCAATCAAGAAATGGCCCACGCAGCATCCGCATCCTCATTCTGGTCACTCGACTACACACAAGCGTAAGGCATACCCACTCTTGAGCTCCGGAACGTGTGAACAGACACTGATCGCCGCTCATATGGTCCTACAGCACGCCTTCGATGTCCAAGTCGACTCTCGACCCTCCTGGTCACGTCGTGCCGTCCTCGCTCGAAGTACGCTGCATCTCGGGCATTCCGTATCGTTACAGCGACTAATCAGGCGATGTATCACAGTCATCCGCACATTCGGCTTTGATAAAGACCAGCGATCTTTCCGGGTTGCGCCAACAAAAGGCGTGGGAGATCGCACTCGCCCCGGCCAAGAACGTGCCTATGCAAGGTCAGCAGCTTGAACACCTACACCAAGTCTTGGATGAGTTCTTTTCTGACCTGTCTGTGTCTCCGCTTCCGCCTTGCCAGCTTTTATGATGTACATGACCGGAGGTGGGGTGCAAATCTTCTCCGTCATGAGCGTGTGGTTCCTGCTCAAGGGTGCAGTACAGGGTATATTCTCGGTACAGCAAGGTCAGTTCATAAGTCTGATGTTATACAACACATGCGGCGACCTCTGTTCTGAACAGCCTTCTCTTTCTTCGATAAAAAAAAAAGTGTTCGCCCCTTTCGCCTCGAAACCCACCACGACCGGGACCTCGACCTCGGCCGCCCCATCGCTCCTCAACCAAAAAGCCGTCTTCATCCTCTGCCAAATTGGACTCCTCGGCGTTGGTCTGTGGAAGTGCAACTCGATGGGCCTCCTACCAACACATCAAAGTGATTGGCTAGCCTTCACCGAACCGATGACGTGGGAACCGTTATAGGGTCGTCGAGAGCTTTTTGTATTTTTTCATGGGTGTACTCGTGCTTCGTTCTTGTATTCCTACTATTCCAACTTCTTGGAGACCTCAATTACATTAGATGCAAGGAGAGACCATGGGCTCGATCCATGTATATGAAACCCACTCGATCCCTTTACCTTCACCGACGGACGAAAGAGCAGTCCCCTACCTGCGTTCCTTACTAATACAACACGTTCCTTGTCCGACTGATGGTGGCCAACTCTTTCTTCAAAGCTTGGCTCGAGTCTTCTTATCTGAGGCTTCGTTCGCGAGCCTCTGCTTCTTCTTGCGTTCGTACACCCCTCGGATCAACATCTTGAGCTGCTCGTCTCCACTATGAAAGTTGGCTGCACGAAATAGAGAGAACATCAGCCGCGAGCAAACGTCTTTTTCCGCCTCATCGGATGGTATCACTCACCTCTCGCCAACCGAATCAATCGCTCCGTCTCATCTTCCGGGTACTCGAAACGCCAAGTCGACCACACCTCGCTGACATTCTCCAATTCGGGGCCCGAGGTCAGAGGGTAGTAGACGAGTGAGATACCGTCCCTTTCCATTACTTGTTGAACGGTTGGGTTGTCGTTGCGACACGGGGCATCTTCGTCCTGGGTCGAACCGATCCAGATACTGCCGGGGTGTGCGAAATAAATGGTCAGCAGGAGGATCGCCTCAACGCCTCAATGCCCCACCGACCGACTCACTTGCACTTCCCCAAAGGCGGTTCCCCCTCCTGACTCGTCGGTAACTTATCCACCGTCTCCTCCTCCCCTTCCTTCCTCACCTCCTCCCCCTCGTTATTCAATTTCATGCTATGCGGTGCCGAACCCACCGGTGGTCTCTGCGGATTGATCTCTTGTTCCTTATGCTCTATCCCCCCGTTCGCTAACTTGGCTTCCTTTTCTTGCAACTTGGCCGCATCAACTTTCGAAGCCGCTTGATCCGAAGAGGCCTTCTTGTCTTTCTCATTCTTCTCCTTGGAACCCGAAGAAGCTTCTTCCTTGAGGTCCTTGAAAAGCCCTTTCCAATCGACCCTAGGCCACGATTTCAACTCCCTCGCTTCGGCGTACTGATGCGCCGTCTCGAACCACAGATCTTGCGAATCGGCCGAAGCATCCAAAGCGATCGCGATATCGACGTCGCGACGAAAGAGGGGGACGTAAGGTATGTTGAGGTTCGCTCCAGCGTCCATGAAACCTAGAGAGGTGAGTTGGGTGATGTCTTGGGGTGCACCGGGCCGGAGTTTGCCGGCGAGACCTTTGAGGAAGTTGGGGAACTCGGCGGGAGGTAAGGGGTGGATCGAGTCGAGTTGGGGTTGGCGGTCCATTACTGTAGGAGGGAGGTAAAATTTGAGAATTTGAAGTGTCTTCGCAAGTGCGATTTTGGATAAGCAACTAACCAAAGCTGTTGATGGTGTCAAAGAAAGGGAGCGTCCCCAAGACGGGTCTGATCTCCTTGAAATACTGCGCGGAGCACTCATTCTTCCAGTCAGCATTTGGATCCCAAGCCTTCATCACCATTCCTCAAACTCACACTATACAGCGTCGCGCAGAAAGCGCTCGCAAAGACCCCGGACATGATCGTCAACGACAACTCGGGTACCCGTTCGACACTCTTGCCATTCTCGAACGCCCTGCCCAAACTCCACGTTGGGATCCACGCCCCCAACTCGTCGCACCCAACTTCATGAGGTGTCGTTTCGAACCACATCCATCTCCCCTCGAGCAGCAATTCCTCCTTCTTCTCCTTGGCCCCTTTCCTTTCGGCATCGGTACGATTCTCATCCTTACTTTCCGAATCAGCTTTATCGACTTCAGCGGCCCGAGGGATCTCATGGCGAATGGTGCAGTAGATGGGGAGGGGGTGCTCGCCCGAATCGATGTGGACTCGCTGGTGCGAGATCTTGAGGTTCTCGAGCGAGAGTTCGGCCTCCGGGTCGTCAGGGACGTAAAGGCGAGAAGCGACGGCCGTTCCGTACGCGTCAACGAGGGAAAGTGTTCCTGCTTTACTGGCTCCTTTCAAAATCGCACCTGACAGAACGTACTGCGGAAAAGGCAACGGTCCGAAGATTAGCGGTCGAAGGTTTGAACTCTGTACATTACCGGTCGTCACGATACGCACCTGGTTCGTTTTCGGTTGAATGAGCCATTCGAGCGTTGTCGGATCCAAAAAGTGTTGCTGCATCCTCTTTTTGATGTGGTCCAGAGTGCGATCAATATTGCCTTCTCCAATCGAATAGTAGGTGCTGATGGCCTGAGACGAATCATACGTCAGTCGCCGCAAAGTCCAAAGCGAGACTAAGTTGATCCTTCCCGCTCACCCAGCAGCTTCCACTTATGGCCGAGACATACGACACGACGTCCCACACGCCACTTTCCTGAGCTGCCTTGACACTCCCCAGCGTATTGACCATGGCCCTATAGCCACCCCCACTCCCCGCCATAGCAATGACTGGCAAATCCCTCACGTCAATTTCTTCCTCGTGCAGATCCATCAATCTGGCGAAATGAACCTTCATCCTCTCTTTCCGTTCCCTCAAGAATGCCCTTTCCGCAATACCAACTTCGGTCCCCAATCGAACTTGAGCATCCCACGCTAACTCGGGATGAATGGTGATATCATCCTTTTGAGCGAGGATCGCCGCTCGAGCCGAATCTTCACCGCCTTCGATCTCTTTTTGAATCAGGTCCAGGGATCCGCGCAGGGTTTGGAAGGCTTTGACCCAGGAGGAGGAGGAGAGGGAGTGGACGAGGTCCTTGGGGAGGGAGGGGAGGGAGGGTAACGAGTTGAGGGAGAATAGGCCGGTGCTTGAGGGGGTCTAGCGGATAGAGGGGGGCAAGACATGTCAGCAGGATGACTTGTCAGTATCTAGATGCTGTGTGCAAATGATCTAGGGCCGGTTGTTTGCTGCACCCCCAGCGCTCCTGCAGCCAGCACTCCACTCAGACCGGCCTGCGGGAGGCACGTGAAAGGCATCCGGCACACCCTCCGCAAGCCGTAAGACCGCCCTCTCCGACTAGCAACTGCCAGCCCACCTCACCTCTTTCCCGTCCCCCTTAGCCTCCTCGCACAGCATATTTGAACTGCTCAGGTACCTCCTCCCTGCGAGCGTGAAGACTCCAGCACCCGTGACGACTGCGGCGGCTGTTGCGAAGCCGATGCCTCCGGAGCTTGCAGAGGATGAGCTGGGATGATGACGACGGGAAGACGAGAGAGTGGCCTGGGTCGATGTCGATAAGCTCCTGTTGGGTGGTGTTGATGAGACCGCGGTTGTAGTCCTACACAGTGAGCGTGTCGAAAACATACCCCGGGATGTCAGACGATGCAGCACGGCCATCTTGAACCCTGTCCCAGATTCGCACACAAGACAAATCTGCTGGTTGCTCGAAGGGTCGAAAAGCGAAGAGCGCCGACCGACTAGCGCTCGGCACCGCCGCCGGAAACGAAACGGCGCTGAAACTCATGAGTTCAAAAACAGATTAAAAGACTCTTCATCGGAATCGGAAATTGGGGTTCGTATGTCGTAAAAGTATCCTCATTATGTAGTTCGTCTAGTACGGCAGAAAGCGCACAAAAACCCCGCAGAAGGCGCACCCAGAATGCATGCACTCAGCACCTCCGTCGATCATCATCCCCAAATGACCGCCGTGACTTCCGAGTCTCTTCCTTCCCAATCTTGTCTCTCCACCCAACCTTGACATCAGGTAAAGAGGGTCCTCTCCCAGGTTTGAGGAACCTCACCCCATCCCTTGGCCTCGTCGCGGCTATTCCTTCGCCCAATGACCCCAGTAGATCCCTCCCCTCCGTTCTCCTCCTCCTCTTGTCCTCGATATCATTATCCACCGGCGGCACGGTCGGTATCGGTGGAGTTTTCATTCCCGTTGAGGGTCGCGACCCCTTCGTCGGTCGATACGCAATCACGACAATACACCCAACGATAAGCAGTATGAGCAAGAAGATCAACTGGCACTTCCCCGATCGACGTTGGTGCTGCGTCGCCGTCTTGAGTTCCTCCACCGCGGCGCGCACTTCCCCACCCATTTGTTCGACGTTGAAATCGACACGATCGAGTAGGGTGCCTTGGTCAATGACCATTGAGCTGAGGTCTTTGAACAGGTCCGCGAGGTCGATGATCGATTGCGCGATGGCGTTAATTTCGGCGTCACGTTGTTGGATGTCGATGGCGTGCGACGAGGCGAACATTGTCGTTTGGGAGGATCTTAGTGTGTTTTGTGACTAGAGGTGATGGAGCCTACATGAGCTTGAGGAAATCTCGGGCTCCGCTCCGCATAAAGTAACGATCGCCACTCACGAAGGACTCGTCCTCGCCGAGTGAGAAGAGAGGATCTTGGGAATGAAAATCCGCCGCCTTGGATTCGTGCCCTTTCAAGTCTGGGTACGAGATCGCAAGAGTCGGGGTCAGTTTGTGCTCGAATCAAGACGCGGAGGACATCATTCCAATCACGCACGCTTCAAATAAGCGGTCTGCTTCTTCCTGAATGTCCCACTCAGTTCCTGCACCTTGGTCGCGAGGGCCGTTTGCACGTTCGCAGCCATGATGAGTTCCAAACGCGTTGATTCGGCATTGGCATGCGTGACGCGTTTTTGTAGCAGTGCGCGGGACATTTCGGCGATTTGACGGATGAATCTCTGGCAGGTACGAAAGTCCTGTTGGGGGTGTTGTTTCAATGTCAGTAGAGGCCCCACGCTGAACGTCGCAAGAGAAGAGGTTATCCGAGTATAGCGTACGCTGGTGATCTCTGTGGCCAATGCATCGATCTCCCTCTCCTCGGCCGATCGATCCTTGAACCCCGGAAGGATATGCTTGGCGTGCAACTTGTCCAGTTGTGTGACTGCCAGAGACGCCACACCATCAGTCTTGCCAATCACCGGTTCAGGCATCTTGCTACTCACTCTTGGGTTTGACCCTCTGCAACACCTCATCGACGCGATCGCTCAAATCGACCCATCTCGGCGGCAACACCTCGACCGTCCCACCCACTGCAGCGCTTCCTCTTCGACTCGTACTCGTCCCCACACCGCCACCTGGTCCATCGACGGTATCGCTCATCAGTGCTTGGGATTCGGAGAGGGTTGGATCATCGTCGAGGTAGTGCGAGTAGGTCGAATGGGAGGGTCGGATCGCCGAGTCGCGGTAGGAAAGGAACAGATTCGTTCGCGAACGGGTCAACGGAGCTGAGGTCGACTGCATTGGACCGGTGATTGCTGAACACCTTTCGGTCCTTGTTTAGCGTAGGTGGCGGCGAGCGAGGGGGCCAACGTACACCGGCAACGTACACCGGCAACGTACACCGGCAACGTACACCGGCAACGTACACCGGCTCGGCTCGAGCACCGCACAACACGAGCCAACTCGGAGCTCGTGCGATCAATCGAGTTTCTCCACGGCGACGAGCTGGGATAGAGAGTCTATGGGTAACAAGGTGCGTTCTTGAAGCACTCGCCTTCGAGTGAGGCTGTCGGCGACGCTTGGGCAACGAGCGATGACGTGTGAGGAGCGCACGAAGGCGAAAGGAGACACCCGGGATGTGGGGGGCAGTCACAAGGAGCAAGGAGCAAGAGCGACGGGCTCAGAACACCACCTCTCGGCCGCTCAATCTCGCGAGAGATTCACTCTCATCCAGCTCATAATCGTGTATCACCAAAGGGGTGTGTTTTACACAGAGTGCACAGCGCACAAGAAAGAGAGAAAAAAGGCAACAGAACACATTTTCCGATCAATAATCAACAGGGCGAGGGGAGGGGATGACCTCGCCCCTTGGACCATCAAGATTTGCGGACACCTCAACAGACTCCTTCCTCGTCGTCTTTACAGCTTCTTGAATTGCTCCTGCTGGTCCGCCTCGTACTCGTGGTAACCCAACGCCGCCTCGGCACCGAAGAACGCGAACAAGGACACGAGCGAGGTCGTGAGCGTTCGTGCTTGAGCAGGCGTGTTCCACGAATTGTAGATCGAGAAACCGGCCGCACCGGCCGCGGCAAGGTTGACTGGCAGATTGATTAGAGTGGTCAGTATTTGCACGCTTGAACGACTTCCACAACCTTTAAACTCACCCAAGCCGAGGATCCCGCTTGTTGCGATCGGGTACTTTCGTGCGAGCTGTCGCCCCTCTTTGTCGAGCTTCTTCGCCTTCTTTGCCAGCTCCTTGGCCTGCGTTCATCCAGCCTCAAGTTAGATCTCTTGCCTATCTCGCTCAGACTCCTTCTCTGGGCGACTCACCTCCTTATCAGCCTTGGCCTTCATCTCCTTGCCCTTTTGCTCCGCCTCAGCTGCAACCTCCTTGGTCTTCTTCTCGGCCGTACCGTACAACTCCTTGCCCTTCTTCTCGACCTTATCAGCCACATCCGAAGCTTTACGCTCGACCTTGTCAGCGGTCTCTTGCGACTTGCGTTCGACGGTCTTGGCCGAGTCTTTTGCTTGGGCCTGGACTTGGGCGGTGGGAGCCTGGCCGGTAACCCGCTCGGTTTCACGACGGGCTTGGGCGAGGTGATCGTCAAACTCGTGCGAGGCGTGTTCGTCGGCGTGGTTGATCGCTTCTCGCATCTTTTGCGCCTCTTCGGCGTCGACGACTTGCAGGTGGGGCGACGAGGCAGGCAAAGTGAGCCGCGGCGGGATCGAGAGAACGGTCAAGGATTCAATTCAGTCTACGATCCTACGCTACTTCCAATGTTTCCTTGTCGTACTGACCATGGACCTTGTCGCCCTCATCGACGGTAGCCTGACCTGCACCCGCTCCAGCGTGCGAGATGGAGCCTTCGAGCAAATTGGGATCAGGCACGGCCTGAGGTCCCGAGGTGTTGTGCGAGGCGACTTGGGCGTAGGACCTGGTGCAAAGAGGAGTTGAGTCAGCTTGGAATGTTGGTCACGAGGAGGCGCTAGAGCGTGGGCTCACATGGTGTACGGTTGAGCTGAAGGGAGAAGGCGAGGTAGGAGGCAGGAAGGAGCGCAACGAGGGGTGCGACGAGGGTGCAACGAGGGGTAATCGGAGGCGAAAGACAGTCAAACTTGCCAGTAACTTCCCTAGACTTCGCTCCGCCCGGCGCTCGATGCGCTCGATGACGCACGCCGTCGGCATCGACTCGCCCTCGGATGACACGCGCCACTCACCGTCTGAGCTTCTGAGCCCGCGGTCACGTCCGCCTCGCCCGAATCATGCACGCGGCGGGGGGCCGGGTCAACAAAAACCTAGGTTGCACGGGATATATAAGGTAGGAGTAAAGTCGAGCCACCCGAATTAGAAAGGAAAAGAGCAAGATAATAGGAGTGGGAAAGAAACAAAAGGATAAGGAGACTGTATATCGTCACACGGGACGCCGATCAGAACGTTCGCTCGAGAAGATGGCACTGCAAGCAGTAAAGATAAAAGAAAAGCCATAAGGACCAACCTCGTCAACGAGCACAAAGCAAATGTCAAAGTAAGATATTCCGAGCCAACGCGCTTTCACTTTTTCCGCACAAAAGATCTGCAGCAGGCGACACGACACCCGATCAGCACGCGAGATCCCACCACCGGAAGCACAGATCGACTCACTTGTTGAGCAGTGCCAACACCTTGGGAACGTTGAGGCTGACGTATTCGAGGTCCAGTAGTGCGACACCGTCCTTTTGCTGCAAAGCCCACAAAAACAGAGCAAACTTTAGCTCACTTGATCTCTGAGAGTTCGCCTGTACTCGTGGACAGGACTCACCTTCTCCAACAAGTCGTCGATCTTGAGATCCATCTCGAGGATCGCCTTCTCTCGTCCCTTGTAATGCAACGCAATAAGAAACGCTCCTGGTGTTGGAGACGAGACGAGAAAAAAGATGCTTGCACGTCTGCACGATGACGCAAGGGAGCGGTAAGCTTCTCGCCCAGGCGTCCCCTTAGACCGAATTAGACTCACCGAATCTCGGGTACGTTCGTTTCGACAATGATACCATCCTTCTCGAACTGCGCATGCGTGAACTTGAACGGTCCCAGCGCTTGACTCTTAGTCGCCTTCTGATCCTTGCCAGCCACGGAAATCACGCCTACTCCAGCGCTCTTGCCCTTCCCACCCGAAGTCTGCCGCACATTCTGCAAGTAGGCCTTGTACTGCTCCAACTGTGATCTCAAATACGCATTATGGTCCCCGATCGTCTTGTAGACCGCTTCGAGCGATCGTGTCTCGAGGACGACCTTTTCCCTCAAGTTGCCAAGGTGAATCAACTCGTTCGAGACTTCGTCCGTCAATAATTTGTACCCGTCTTTACGATCGACGAGCCGCAGTTCCTCCAATTCGCGCAACATCTCCTTGACTTTGATACCCTTGCGAACGAGCGTCGCATCCTTTGCCGTCGCGGCCGTTTCAGCGACCGTTGGGAGTAGGATGGGTTTACGCTCGGCCAATCGAGGGATCGAACGAATTAGTTGAACAAAGATCGATTTGGTTTCCATGTAGAGGATGTCGTTTTGGGTGACGTTGTTCTCGGCCATCAAGGCGGTCGTGATGTCTTGGATCGGCATCTCCCATCGTGAATAGAGGGGAAGTTCCAAGGTGCGGTTTTCCTTGCGTGGGACTTGCGCTGGCGCAGGTCCCAGCTCGTCGAGGAGAATTCGGAGATGTTGCTTATCGTTCCGAGCCTGTGAGAGGAGGAAAGTGATAATCAGCCAGAGTCACTGGTTGACCGGTTCCAGACCTCGCCGACTGGCTGACTTACCAAGGAATCGATATGCTGCACGAGCAGCGATTGCGTGTTGTACAACTCGTTCAAAGTAATGCTGATCTGCAAATCCTTCTTGGAGAGTGCCATATATTGATCCATCTGCACAAGGGACAAACCCGCTTCTGGTCAGTTAGAAGGCTCGTACGAGTTCAGATCGAATGCAGCCGCAACTGACCTCGAGCGTGTCGTAGAAATCTCCTACATCACACAGAGCGTTCAGGAACTGGTTCATCCGCGTCTTGTTGTTGTCGACAAAGGGATTAAGCGACATCATGTACGCCTCTTTCGAGTACGAAGGCTTGTTGGCGAGATTTTGCAGCATTTTGGCGATCTGGGAACAGGAGAAAAAGTACAAGGTCAGATGAAGCCTTGTATGGACATCTTGGCGATCGCCTGCTCACGAGTGTCAGTGTCCGCCGCGGGTGCTTGGCGGAGGCTGGCAAACTGTCGATAAGCATATAGGCTTGCGGTGTGACGATCGCGGGATTGACGAATCGCAGGAAGAAGAAGCCGCCGATCAACGAGCAGATCGCATAATCCGTTGCCTCCGGGTATTTGCGCTGTCGTCGGACGGCCACGTCAGCCAATTTGAACGCGATTCGTCCACAACCATCATGCACTGACCTTTGTCAAACTCCGAATCTGCTTGCAGATCCACCTTATCCCGTACGGCACGCTGTTGATGCTGTCCATGATGGTCAAGAGGAAGCTATTGGCGATCTCCATCAACATTGTCAAGCGAGGCGCGATGATGTTTTGCACATCCGGGTTCGCGGCCGCGACTTCGGGAGCGACCGATCTGGGCAAGTCCTCGGGCAGTTCGCCCGTTTCGTCGAGGATCGAGTTGACCATTTGCTCGTAGACCTGTGAGCACAAGACGACCGCACGTTTGGTTAGCGTTCGTGTTCGCGATCTGCGTGTACCAGCTTTGTCGACCCACCTTTAAGGGGTTAATTTCGAGGTTCAGTTCCTTGTGCTCGATCAAGCTGTTGATCCGCTCGGCCAGCACGCTCTTGAGATAACTCTGTCCTGGACCTCGTCGAGTGTAAGTCGTCATCATGCGCGAGACGGGTGTGTTGGCTCGCAGGAGGGATCCGAATTCGGTCGCCGTCTCGAATTGGGCCGAAAGCACGGACTGTCATCAAGGAAAACAGAATCATCAATTTCCTGGATCGGTGAAAACGACAATTACCACTCACCTGGAACATGGTCAAGAGCAAATGTTCTTCGCGTGACTCGTATTGATTCCCGTAAAGAGTGAACATGACGGTTTGCAATAGCGTGTCGATCTCGCTAAGTGAGACGAGTCGGCACAGTGCGGCGATGTGGCGTGGTTCGGATTGAAGGAGGAAGAAGAGATTCGAGTATTGCTGTCGGTGAAAGCATCGAGGGTGAGGGGGGGGGGGCGTCAGTCTGACATCAGTGATCAGTCTCCATCATCGACCTGGGACCGACCTGCGTCTTCCGATCGCCGAGCTGTGTCTCCACTCCTTCATCAACGTCTTCCAGATGTTCTCGCACTTCCTCGCGTTCATCGAGGGCCATGCGCTGTTTGGCATCGTGAAGGCCAGGAGTCAATTTTGTGGTCAGGGAAGCCCTCAGCCCAAGCTCAGTCGAGCGCGGACTGGTAAGGACCGCCAGAGGTAGGGACTGACGTTTTGGATAAGCAAAGCGATACGACTGTCGAGGTAGCGGACATCGCGTTCCAAGACAAAGTTCTTCTTGGACTGGTTCGAAATCCGAGCCTTGAGGTCGCGCAACCGCTTTTGAGCTGGGGGCGACAACGCAGTGAGGACAAGTCAAGCCAATGGTGTCAGCTGGTAGATCATTTCGACCGTGATTGAACATATGCTTGTAGTGCCGTTCGATTCGAGCGCTGTCCGTAGAATCCACAGGCGGACGACAATTCGTACATCCGCGCTCGGACCACGCCTCCGATAGCAGCAAACCTCCTGCATGCACCCTGCACCATGCCAACACCGTCACGACCTCGCGGCAAAGACGATCGTGTGTGTTTGCTGTGCTGCGTGTTGCTTCACTTGTCGCGTCGAGCCACAGGGGGCCGTCAAGTAATCACTGTTTTGGCGGTGGATCCGGACACGCGCCCGAGTCTTGTCGCGTGTGTCGATTGTGGATCCAATTCGCCAACGCCCCTCAGCTTGAATCGGCCAAAAACACGAACTCACCCCTGGCCAACTCGTCCTCGATTTCGGTATCCTGTAGCAGAAACGGCTCATCGAGTCAGGTGCGATTCCAGCGCGTCTTGTTGCCTGTAGAGCTGGGTCCCCGGGCCGCCGTGTTGAAGGGCGTACGCGACGAGCGTGCACGGTCCCCACCACACCGCCCAGCGCCCAACCCCAAACAGACGTGACCAGAGCGAGGAGGCATGCTTGCTTCCTTCGCTGCCGGGTTGGCGCTGCACGTCGCTCTTCCCACCAGCACTCTTCCCGCGTGTAGGACTGCTCCGCACTAAAGCCACCAGCTTGACGATCAGACTCACCTGCTCAGCGGCCAAGGACTGCAGCGCCGAGAACCGGTTCGTCGAGCGATTGAGCATCCCTCCCACCCCGGCTCCCCCTGAGAAGCCAGGTGGTGCCATCGAGACTCGAGGTCAGTCGTGTGCTTTCGAAAAGGTGGCGACTTATCCGAGTGGGGAGATGGTCGAATCGCGATGAGGCCGCAGGCGGGGCGGATGGTCAATGTCGAGCAGGGTCCGTAAAATAGGGGGAGGAGGGACACCCGCGAGCTCGCTGTATGCGCCCCAGCGGTCGATAGAACCCGCAGCGCGCAGACTCGCGCAGAGAGCCAAAGAGTAGACAAGGTCTGCTAAATCCACCCGCCAACCGCTCGCACCCCCGCTCTCTTCCTCGGCGTGAGCCTCCACCACTCCGACTTTGCTCATGCGGGCATCAAGCTTTCACCTTACAACATGCTGTTTCCACCCTGTTCTAGCATTTGCTCATGGAGCCTATAATAATCTACCTCGGCATGATTGAATGCCCACTTTTCTACTCCCTTCTTCCGCCGATCCTTATTATCTTTTTATCCAGTTCGACAGATCAACTTTATGGGCATCACGAAGACATCTCACTCCGACTCGGTATCATAGCCCGACGACTCGGGTGAGCGCGTCCCTTTTTTAATAAACTTGCCATTCGGGTGCATCGAAGCTGGGAATTTGCAAGTCGAACCGAACTTGCACGCCAACCCGGCTGGACACGCATGCCCCGCCACGCACAAGGGATCCGTACAGGGCCGTCCTTTGGTCACGGTGTAGCATGCGCTCTTCTTGGCGTCAATGCGCAAGGTCGCAATGTTCTGTGCAGAGAGGTGGTAGTCGTGCGCGTAGGGGCACGAGTCGCCTCGCGTGCATTCGCCGATGAGGTAGAATATGTTGCAAGGAGGTGGCTGCGATGTTTGGAGGGGTGGCAGGATTAGAAGATATCTAAATGCGCATGTTCGTGAACGAAGCCCCTCACGTTCTGCCTCGAAAGCGGCTTCTTGGGGTCGATGGCCCTCAACTTGCCCGTGATCTTGATGAAGCCGTTCTCCTTGTCGCTAATCGAGGCTTTGTCCTTCACCCGTTTGGTCGTCGTCACGGGGATGAAACCCGTGCCCGCATTATTTGCCGTCGAAGCAGAAGGAGTGGCGTTCGAAGCAGCAGCGGTGGTTCCCTTCTTGGGCGTCTTGGGCGCACTGCCGAACGTCGAAGCTGACGATTTCAACTCGCTTGGCCCGGCAGCGACGGTCGGCATCAATGACGACGACGACGACGACGAGCTTGTGTGCGGCATCGAGACGATCAACTTCTTTCTCTCAAAGAGGTCCTCGAATTCGACCTCCTGGATCGCTAATTGTTTAATCGCGAACGCCATCTCGCTACTACGGATAAGGTGCACCTTCCAGTCGAGCGCCTCGGTCTTGAGCGACTGCAATTGGTGCGCGTACCCACCATCGCTCGAACATCCGAGCACGAGCAACTTACACGCCATCATGCGGGCGTACATTCGCAACGTCTCGCGGAACTTGGCGTCGCATGCTTCTTTAAGTCCTCCGACGTCGGTCATGAGGAAGAGGGGGTGGGCTTGGTTGAACCCTTGGATGAAGGCCGAGAAGGTCACGTCCGAGGCGATGCCCATTTCTTGGAAGACGCGGCTCAGGCCCTGCTTATTAAACCAGACTTGACAGATCACAGTCGGCTTGCCATTGCCCGTCGAGGTCTTGGACGCGAGTTCTGCGATGTGCTTCTGCAGAGCTTGCGCGGCATCGCGGCCGCCGTCTCGGCCTCGGGCGATTAGTTGACGGCTGAAGAGACACGCGTCCCCGTCGATCAGGCAGACGGCAAGGCTTTCGCTGTCCTGATAAAATGAGACGAGTCAGCATGAGTCAGATTTGAGTCGGGGGATCGATTGAAAGGCTTACCTCTAGGGCACGGAGAGCTCGCAGTGCGTTCTCTCTAAGCGCAACCTCTTTGCGTTGGGCGTCTTTCCAGCTGTGCAGAGGCAGCCGGCAACAGATTCAGACCCGGTAGCTGATGGGGTTGAGGCCGCACTGATCCCACTCACACGTTCAGTTCAAGTTCGAGATCGGCAATACGTTGCACGAGCTCTTCCCGGCCCGAGCACGCCTCGCGCACGATGTCGAGCGCCTGGGTCTGCAACGCGACATAACTCGCGAAAGCGTCGGCGGGTCCACCAGTTGGGGTCGCCATAATTTGATGTAGGACGTGGGTTATCTGTCACACCAGTTGCTGGGAGGCGAGCGACTATCGAAGTTGTGAGAGTTAACGATCGTCGAGGGGTCGAGGGCTGGGGCTCCACTTGTCAGCGAGTGGCGGGCAAGAGAGGACACGAGCACGAGCAGGAAACGGAAGAGGGACGCAGCAGGGTGGATGGACGACGAGAAAGAACAAACGATTGTCTGCCGCCCGCGACAGCAACAACTCGATGAAACGGGCAGAAGTCAGGAGGTGGTTAGGGTGGCGAGGGTGGCGTCAGGGGAGATTTGCCGCCCTCCACTGACGCGTCGCGTGCGAGCCAGAGCCCGTGCAAAGTCTCCGACGCAAATTCCGCCGGCGAGCTGCTCACTGCTCACTGCTCACTGAGTCCGTCATTCCTGAATCCTATCTTGTGCTATGGGTCAAAGACCAAGGTGCACATTCAAGCCACGACACGACACCACTCGCAGCTGAATTGCACTTGGTAGGTTTGGACGACAGGGCACGGCGCTATCGCTCTGTACTAGGATCACCTGCCAGTGACAAGCCAATCAGTTCATCGCTCCGTAACGCCCAGTCTCAACTGCCGAGCATGGACCCGACGGAAGGGAATGTTTGGACTTGGTCCTCTCCGAGTCGAGTCCGGGGCGCAATCGCCCGGACCAATTATGGTACCTGAGGGAAACGCTCAAATACGCATCTGTGGAATAGGATGGGCATTCGTGCCTCCTGAAATGCTCGACAAGGGCGCTCTGGAGTTGACCACGCCCGCTTCGCTTCGAGGAAGGTGATCACAAAATCTTCCCGCTCGGCAGGTGGGATGCTACGTCGTGCAGGCTGCCAGGCTTCCCTCCGACTGAGTAACCCAAGGCGGTCGAGAACGTTGCGGTAGTACCAGAAAGTGTGTTCAAGTTGGTGGGCAAGTCCAGTTCAGAAAGGTATATTGGGTACTCTCCGGGGCGGGGGTTGCTGTCTCCGACTCCGACGTGAGCTCATTCAGGAGCGCCACGGCCTCGGCGAACAGAGCACCGAGCTACCCGCCTCTGGCTACCCACATGTTATGCACTAGAACGTTTGAACCGCAAATCAAAAATTAAAAGGCCCCGCTCGGGCGATCAAAAGAGCCCACACAAGGAATCTGTAATGCCCCTTATTGGGCGAGGGCGTGAGGTGCCATCGGCCCCCAACGATCCGGACTGAAGACCAGTCCGGAATGTGCTGATCACAAATTTGCGCGAAGTCCGAGATCGAACATGTCGGCGTGCGCCCCCGAGAAGACAACTCCAACATTCAACTCTTCTCAGACTTTAGTGCCTAGGACACCTGTGACTACTACGGTAGGTAGGCGCGTAGTGTCACAACTGATCGCTTGCAAGCTAGAGATCGTCGCCCGCCGGCGTCAGACCGGAAGACGGGAGCGTAGATGGACCGTACTTCTGAGGCGCCTACACTTTTCCAAGCTGACCAGAATCAAGTCCTGACTTCGTAAGCAGTGTGCACGTGTGCGCGAAGTTCAAGCGGGCGCCAGTCGCCGGCAAAACATGCGCCGGCGAGCCGGCAACGTAATCCGGAGGCCGGTGCTATGCGCTTCCACCCCTCGAGGAGCCATGGGATTACATGAGCCCCACACGGCCCCGCATTCTACCGCACCCTGCGAGCGCGCCAGCGCCATGGGTAGAGGGAACGATAAAAATAACTGCGATAGTCGGGGGATAACGAATAGAGGATATTCACCTGACTCGAGATGAACCAGTCCCTCCTCTCTTTCTTCCTCATCTCCCAGATCCCCATCGGTTCGACAATCAATCATGTTCGGCTTTGGTACTTTGTCCCGTTTCCTGACCGCGGCCGCGGCTCTTTGCCTCACCGGCGTCAACGCGCTTCCCCGGCCCGAGGACAGCACGGCTCGCGTCGCGGGCACCGACTTCAGCACTCGATGCGCCAACATGGCGAGTGTCAAGATGCCTGGCATGACCATCTACGTGACAAAGCACTACGACGTTAACACCACCTTCAGCACCCCTGACGGTGAGTTGACTCTTTCGCCTTCGATCGGTCGGAAAAGATTTTCCTCCCAGGTTTCGCACACCTCTGGCCTGCACTACCTTTCCACAATACCCGAGCTGACACTTGGGGCTTTTTGATTCGGTTGTCTCTACAGCTTCTGTCGACTACAACTCTCCCGTAGCCGGACTCGCTGCTTTCTGCCGATTTGGTGCCGAGATCAAGACTTCGTCCCAGTCCAAGGTACGACGGTATCCACATGCTCGCGAACACCACCGTGACCCCCCCGAACGCTGGCTTACTTCTTCTGCGCTCGTGTACTTCTACAGGTCCGTTTCGAAGTTTGGATGCCCGATGACTGGTCTGGACGATTCGCCATGGTCGGAAACGGAGGTGACGCCGGTGGTGTCAACTACCCCGACATGGGCGTCCCCTTGACCAAGTGTGAGTCTCCTTTTCCGACTACCAACCCCTTCGCCTATATACGCTCCGGACTGACAGCCCTTCTTTTTGGTTTTGTTCCGGATCATCGAGAACAGACAAGTTCGCCGTCGCATCCACCGATGTCGGTCACAACGGCTCTGTCGGTGATGGTACCTTCGCCATCTCGAACCCCCAGAGCCAGATCGACTTCGGCCACCGAGCCGTGCACCTGACGGCGACCTACTCCAAGAAGCTTATCAGAACCTACTACGGTGGCGACGGAGCCAAGTACAACTACTGGATTGGTGAGTGGCTCTGAATAGAACGTCTTAACGCCCCTGTTTCAACTGCTGACGGTCCTTCGAGTTTAATAACCGCTCCGAACCCGCTCAGGTTGCTCCTCCGGTGGCAAGCAAGGGCTCAAGGAGATTCAATTCGACGCACACACCTTCGACGGTGTCCTTGCCGGAGCTGCGGCTCAATGGTGGCCACGCGAGTCCGAACCCCTTGTCGCAGTCAGTTTGCACGAGTACTGATCTCGGAAGGCAACCCTTTTGACCTGTTCGTGTCTTTCAGATCTCAAGTGAGTCTTTTCCCCCTGGATAGAAACCGCCTTGGAAAAAGCCATGGTTTGACCAGCACAGATTGACAAACACGTTCTACCATTTGCTTCCTACAGCGGCCAAATGTACCGACTCAATGCCTTCGTCAACAAGATCGGATCGACAGGCTACCTGACGGCGGCCAATTACAAAACGATAGGTATCGAAGTGCTCAAACAGTGTGACGTCCTCGGACAGGACAAGCTCAAGGACGGCATCATTACGGACCCTGTAAGCTATCTCGCCTCTTCTTGTCTCCGCAAGAGCAAACCGCTTAGCTCTTTCCTGTCCTTTTTGTTATCACAACAGACCAAGTGCTCGCCCAAGCTCGAGGGCTTGCTGTGCTCGGCCAAGGGCGCGAATAACACGACCTGCTCGTCCCAAGCCCAGATCAAGACCATGTACACCATCTGGGCCGACTGGACCAGTTCTAGCGGCCTTTCGACCGGGCCCGGTGGAACGAACTATTTCCCTGGTTTCCAACCCGGATCCGAGGGCTACTCCAGCGCCTTCTCCGTCACCGACACGCCTTTCAGCCCTGGACCCGATTACTTCAAGTGAGCCTGTTGCCCATGCCATTCTGATCTTCTTCCTAGGCACGATCTGACAGAAATATATGTCTGCCATCATGACCCAGCTACCAAGTGTTGAACAAAACAAGCGTGCAGCCCTTCACTGTCAAGTCGGAAGCTGACTTTGAGAAGCTCCTCAAGATCGCCGACGACACGGACCCCGGACAAACGAATGCTATCAACTCCGACATTCGCGGTTTCCTCAGTCGTGGCAAGCTCATCACTTACGTCGGTCTCGCCGATACCCTCATCCCGACGGGCTCGTCGCTCTTGTACCATGATCGCGTCAAGGCCAAGCTCGGCAACGTCAACGACTCGTTCCGTCTTTTCGCTATCCCAGTTATGTTGCACTGCTCCGGCGGCAACGGTGCGTTCAACATTGGTCAGGCCGGCCAACGCGACATCTCCCTCCAGGGCGCCGCTCAGAGTGCCTCCTTCACGGCCAAGGACGATATGATCCTTGCGCTCATCGCATGGGTCGAGAAGAACCAGGCGCCCGATTCACTTGTCGGTGTCAACTACGTCAACGGCGACAAGCGACAGGGTGTGGCTTTTGAGCGCCTCATGTGCCCCTGGCCCCAATTGGGTTACTACAGGGATGGTGACACTACCAAGGCCTCGTCCTTTCGGTGCAAGTAAATCGCGTCGGAAACCGATGCAGTCTCAAGATTTTCTGTCGGGACATGTTCATGACCAAGTGGGACAAGTTGGCGGGTTCTTTTGAGGGTAAGTCATTAGCAACTTTGCCACTTTGCAAAACGCGACTAAATAAATCTCGAGCTGCTAAACCCCCAAAAGTGCGCAAAATGTCACAGAATGCGCTAAAATTGGCAATGTTTGATGAAGTTGACACTTAACATTTGGAGGAGTGCTCTGGTGAGGTGTATCAATTACAAAGTCTGGGTATCAGTATACCGAGTACTCGACCGGCAATAAATACAAAGACATGATTTGCTGTCAACCCCTGTTTACAGTATTATGAATCAATTGACCAAAATCAGGACAGGGGCTATTCTGACAAACACTGACCCACAGCCCATAAAAAGGCAAGTATACTACTGGTGGGGAGTAGTGGTCATTGTACCTGTGTATGCCCTCAAGTCAGTCAGGGTGGTGCACTCTGGTATTTCCAGTCCACCTGGGGGCTCTTCACCAGCAATGGTGTGGAAGGAGGATTGCTCAAATCCTCACAGATCCATTTGCGCCGCCCTCCCTTTCCCCTCCCCGCAACTCTGAGGCGTTCTTTGATCACGTAGAATTTTGATGCTAAATACCCTCCCAAAGCGATAACACACATGCTCACAAGTTCACAGATCTACAGTCAACTGGTCGTTCCAGATGTCCATAACATTCTGGATATTCCATGCCGGCGTGAACTACCTTTTTCAAAATAGCACCTGCCCAAGATCCGATCGTAGAAGGTCCTCAACCGATTATTGTAGATTGAAGTCGCTGTGCGGCGACGGAAGAAGGAAATGCGCCTCTTGCGCCTGCGGACAGAGCTACAGAGTGTGAGTACCAGTGAGATCCCGTTAAAATTCACCTCTGGCTATATACATAAGCACGCTAAAAAGTGGCGCGCGCGGCGCGCCTTCGACCCTCGCTTCCGCGCGGCGTAGCCATACATGTTGCCCGCCTGCAACCCGGGTTGCTGGATGGCCCCAGGACTAGGGCAACTTGCTAATGAGATTGACCTGTTATTAGGGAGTACTTGTGCAATCGCCCACAGAGCTGTCTCTTCTAGCCTCCCCCCGCTCAGCGCAAAATCAGACCCGCCTCAGTTCTAACACGAGCACCAACTATTGTAACACACAGTAACACATTCTCGAATCAATCTACGACATTTGTATCAGACAATGGGCAGGCATAAATGGAATCGCTTCAAGTTCTGACCTGACAGGCTACTTCGAGGGACATCCTGACTATAAGCCCCGAGGCCTTCGTTCGGACGCTCGAATCCGCACCAACATCCCCGGAACCCGGCACATGGTTACGTACACTGCGCGCCAAATTCAGCAAAGAACCTTCGATGAACATGCTCGTGGCGAAGCTAGCTCGCCGTCTCCTCGGCCTACAATGGCCCCTCCGATACAGGCCGATTTCGACGAAGCCGCCAACCCGAGTGGGATGGATTGGGATGATGAACGTCACAGCGAGTACGGTGGTGGCCATGAACGCGACTTTAGTCCGGCCCCATATTTTTCGGATCGAACATGACGTATGCCAATCGCGCCTGACTATATTGCAACCGCCGAGCGATTATCACTGGCTGATCTGCGCCAAGTCGAAAGTTTCGAACCAGCCACACGTGGTCAGTCGAAGAAAGAAACGTACAAGCAGTTTGTGTTCAACGACGCTCGTCTAAGGAGCTTGGAACGGCCAGCGCTTCTGCGCCAGTATATTGCGTTTTGCGCTGGGGCAGAAGCGAAAAAGAGGTGGAGGGAGCGCAACAGTTTTGAAGGAGTATAGGACCCGCATTCAAGACTTTGACGACATCCTCGCGCGCATCTTCACCGTCCCCGTTGACATTGCCGCCGAATATGAGGAATCGCGCCTATTCCGTGAAATCCTTTCACCCCTGTACCAAGAGTGCCAACGCCCCCTCCCTGAGGACGAAATAAGGACCGACGAGGACCAGGAGGGGAGTGACCGCCTTACTAAGATGGATCCAAAAGGTGTACCGCCCTTTTCTCGGGAAACGTGCCCCGGACGAGTACTGGGATCAGTTAGAAAGCGAACATCGCACCTGGCAAGCAGCGCTCAGACCATTTGCAACGACGGTGCTTGTCAGGAGTAGGTCCAAGCTTTACCACTAGCCTACGCTGACCTCAAAAAGGTACAATATCCGCTCTGAAAGGAGTGGACAGCTTGGTACTATGTATGGCCAACCCCCAGTGAAACGAGCTAGGAATTGCAGGATTACTGGTTCATGACAGTGCTCGTCCACGTTCCCGAACCTCCCAAGCCGCCCACCGATGCGGCCCGAGAGCCCGAAAGGAAGAAGATCTGGGACTCCTGGATTGTTGAGTGTGCCCACAGGTGGTTGGCGCTCTTGAGCAAACAGAGGGAGACGTATCGTTGGATGCGCAAGAGGGGTCCAGCGGAGAGGGTGCCGCGTTGACCTCAGGGGCACGAGAGGAGGACGCGATATCGGAACACAGTTCGGCGACAGGCCAACATTCCGACCACGGATCAGCAGCCCGCTCGGAGGCCAAAAGCAACCTCTCCGCCCTCTCCGAGCTGACCAGCCTGAGCAAGCTGGAGCGCGGCCTGGATACTGGGACATGAGGCACCATGAGTGTCAATTCACCAGTTAGGCAATGACCGTCTCGAGTTTTCCGTGAGCGTGCGTAGCCATCTAGCTTGTATGTTATGTCAATGGAGATCCTGCATTGCAACCATGATTCACCCCGAGGGTACAACGCACTCCGAAGGCGGAAATTCTTGTTCAATTTTTAACCTTAGGGCAGGGCGTAGATACACTACAACAGAGTCCCGCGCCTCCGGAAATGAGGAAGCGGTATGCGACGACATGCTTCATCAATTCTAGGACACTCTTAACAAGCACTGTACAACCGGCGTGGCGATGTGTACCCGCCGGAGGTACACACGACCGGTGCCCTCTCCAGCTGTGTACCCCTGGGGTTCCACGGCTCAGGCGCGGTCCGTCGCCGCCGACGGCCTTGCTGACTGCACTACAACAAACTTCCACGCCCCCGTTCAAAGCTCAGGATGTGTCTGGGGTTACGGAATGGAATAACCTCTCGCGACGAGACCGACGAAAAATTTGTTTGCTACATCCGACTTGCACTCTGAAAAGCCCGCAAGGCCAACGCACTTCCCTAGCTGAATTCTTCGTTCGAATCAGCCTCCGAGCAGAGCAGAGCGAAACTGCACTACAACGAACTTCCACGCACCCGCTCAAAGCCCAGGATGTGTCTGAAGTTACCGAAAGGATTCACCTCCCGCCGTTGGAGACTCGTATATGTTATTATACAGTGATCTGCCACCGGTGACCGACTTTGCACCCCCGGGGTACACAAGGCGCAAGCGGGAAAGCGCCTGTGTACTCCCGGGGGCACGCAGGACTGGTCCACTCTTCCGCTGTGTACTCCCGGTAATGATCACACCCCGCGCGCCGAATGACTGTGTACCCCCGGGAGTACACAGCTTTGTCGGCGGCACAGGCCGGGTCCCTCGGGGTTACACTCTTGTACTCTTGTCGCGCGCCGACTCTGTGTATGTGTACCCCCGGGAGTACACAGCCCCTACAAGGTCCTTGGCCGATGGACCGATATCCCTGCTCACTCGACTACATAAACTATCACGTCAACGGAGTAGGTATGCGGTGACGTATTTCATTGATTTTTGCTGACATGTTATCGCAAGCACTGTACAACGGAGCGCCGTTGGACGCGTCTGGACCCATGCTTTGGGGTGCTGTTGGAACAGAACAACTACAGCAACACCAATCCTCACCGCCCCCCGCCCCCCTCTGGCAACGTTCCCAAACCTGAACCTGCAGATGTCAGCACCGATGCGCACCAAATTTTAGTCTTTAACTTAGCAGAACCTTCAAGCTTGTCACGTACTGCAGTTCGGTGAGTGTGGCGGTGGCGGCCGGCTCGTGGGATCGTGGTCGTCAACGCGTCAACGCCTGATTAAGGCTGACATTCATCTTACTTTTGTGCACTGGCGTACATTTCCACCATGTGCGATATGGGCCGCATACAAAAAGCAAAGTCCTTCAATAACAAATAATCTACAGTCAACAAATGCGCCAAACCATCCCTAGCTAGCCCATGGGCTCGTCGAGAATCTCGAGGTCGTCCGAGTCTTCAACGCTTGTCAGCCCGACTCTCCGTCGCCCTCCCCGAGCTCAGCATCATCTTCTTCCTCGACCTCGTGCTCCGATCGTGAACCCAAAACTTCTTCCACTCGTTTTTCATACACATCATCGCGGTCTCGCTCGGCATGCTCCGCGGCTGGATCGGGGGTCAGGCCAAGTTCCCTTCGGAATGCGTCGAGGTCGATGGTTGTGTGGCGCACGTCCACGGCAGAAGGACCTGATGAGCGGCGGCTCGACTCAGTGACGAGACTCTGTATTTGAGTATTATTCAGCGTCGAAAGGCGGCGACCGAAATGACGTGGACTACCGCGCGACCGGCGCAACACCTGTTTCGCCCGTCCGGCGAAAACTCCTCCAATCAAACCGAATGCCGTGGGCCGCGATTCATGAACTGCGGGTAAACGGGTAAACGCATTCTGAACCAGACAACCGAGAGATCATCGCATTCGGCGAGCCGATCCAGACGCTCTTTGACCAAAATCTGCCGGCGTTGAAGCACATACCACACCGCAGTGCCAACCTCGCCCGCGGGTGGAAGCGGCAAACGCTGACGCGTTGCTGGGAGCAGACAGGAGAGGCAACACATCGTATGGTCGGTGGGCTTCGATTCAAGATATACGACAGAAAGCGTGAGGGAACAGAAAGTAGTAAGACCAGGACCGTGATCGATAGCGGCGCGTCAAGCGGCAATGCTGTTGCTCGCTCGCGCTCAGGCTCGTTACGGCTGGTCTACCAGCGTGGTGAGACGGCACGTGACTTAACCACGTCCATCAATGCTACCTTATCCCCACCGCTAATGAGGTAATGATGTAATGATGTTCTAATCGAGCTTCTTCTCGCTACTAATCTAAAGAAGAAATTGACGATGAGTTTTCCGAGTATGCTTTATACACAATGGCAGCATTTATAAGATTGGATTACCCCGATACGAGCTCGCACGTACATGAGATGAACGTGTTGAAGGCCACACCAGCCTCTGTGTTGCGCTAGTCCTCGCGCCATCCAGCAACCCGGGTTACAGGCGAGCAACATGTATGGCTACGCCGCGCGGAAGCGAGGGTCGGAGGCGCGCTGCGCGCGCCACTTTTTAGCGTGCTTATATATATATAGCCAGAGGTGTTAAAATTAACGGGCGGATGAAATCCAAATCGCATGAGAATCGAAGAACAGTCTACATGATTTCAGCAGAGGTAAACCAAAACAAACAAGAAACGCAAAGATTTTCCATTCATCGCCGAAATATCCTGCCCATTGAAAAATTCGTGCAATGAGATCTGCCAGTGGATGGTGGCATGCTTTGTCGTTCGGCCAAAGTGCAGCCTTGATTTCCGGCCATTCGCGAATGGAGTCGGACGTCACCGTGATGTACAGCACGGAGGCTTTCAGGCCTCAGGCGCTCAGGCCTCAGGCGCTCAAGAGCTCATGATCAAGCGCCAAGCGGAGCTCTGCTGTAGAAGCAATGTCATGCAAAGCCACGCGCTTTCCGTCCATTAAATACAGTATAAGTGTGAACACTGTTTGATATCAACGAAAAAGTGAAGGAAAATACGGGGAACGCTGTAGCTTCGTTCGACTGGCACGAAAAATACAAAAGCTGCCACAGAGCTTGTGCATGACTTCTGATCGGAACATGGACACCACAGGCAGGTGCGGCAGACACAATAGTATGCTGGTTTATCCACTACAGGCGGCCCTCTAGGCCGCAACCTGCTCAAAAACAGCGATTTTAGGTACATTCTTTAACTCACCTTTTTTTATATGTAGAGGTAGTGACGGAGGAGAGTCCGAATGTAAGGCCCAGTGGCCCAGTCGTGTGGCCTTGCAAGTAACAGGATAAGAGTGTGTATTCCAAAGAATAAACTGATCAGAAGGGAAGAGATAGTCTACTTCCCGACAAGGCTTAAGGCCTAAGGCCAGACGCGCGTCAGGCCTTGAGTAACTGCGGAGTATTACAGTTGCCAGTGGATTATCGCCCGGATACGATCCATCCCAATGTACGACCTTCCGTACGCAGCGAAATGTTCGATAATCAATATCTACTGCTACACGAAGATTCTCTACCATAATCGTTTCATCCCAGCTTCCAAGAGCGTCGTCAAGGAGATCGAGGACGCGGTCATGATCGCTATCCACGGTCGAGCCTCGGACGGATCTCAGAAACCCCCGAAGGTCTCTCGGCTGCGCCTCTGCACCCCTCTCGACCACGGCGGCTTTGGCTTGATTGACTTACCTCGGCGCCTCGCGGTCGATCACGCCAAGTGGGTCTTTCATCTTCGGGACCCGGACGGCTGCTTCATTCGGCACCTCTTCGACATCCGCACTCGCCTTCAGGCGGCGAACGAACGCACCCCCTTTACCTTGCCCAAATCAGGCCCCAACCCACATCGTCGCTCGTGGGTCTGGATCTGGTGGGCCTACTTTTGCCACCCTCCTCCACAGTGGGAACGCGCAGTGAGGAAGACGAAGGCCCTGCTCCCTCCACGATGGATCCGCTTTTTCGAAGCCTGGGATTTGGTGACAACGCTGAACCCCCCCGAACTTTCCAAGAGCCCGAATCTGGAGCGGTGGGCAACACACGTCCTCTACTTCCCAGCAGGCCACGGAATCCGACTCTCGGTGAACCCGACGCTTTTCCGAGGACCCGATGGCGAGGTGATGACTCCGTCTTCGTTTGTGAACGCGTCCAAACGCCACCAAGCCTTCCTCTACCCTCCTATCCTCCCTCTCGGTCATCAGAGGGTTTTCTGTCTCCCCGAGCAACGCTGGAATGCCTGGTGGAAGGCGCTACGCAAGATTCGCAGGGTTCATTCGGACGCCGAAGACACGGCCCACCTCCTCTCCCTAGGTTCACTTCATCCAGGTAGCCAAATCGCTTCTCCGAATAGCCGTTCTCTCCACAATCGATCTACCGCATGTGTCATGTGCCTGTCGGAGGCTCCGGAGACCCTGGCACACCTTGCGGTCGGTTGCCCGTTTGCCCGCCGCCTCTGGTCTGCGCTCACTCCTATCCCACACCCCGACTTTGTTCAGTTCGTGTGCCCGGTCGTTTCTCGCTCGGAACGCCGACCCGTCGAGCTGCGTCTACTCTTCTTCCACGCGATCTGGAAGCTCTCTCGTCGCCGTCGATTTTCGTCGGATCCTCTGGAGCCGATCGCCGAAACGGCATTTGAGGAGCTCCGCGCGTCCATCCAGGAGTCCAAGGGACGACTGGTTTCGCTGTAACCGCCTAAGGGGGTTTTAGTGGGTATGGTTGATTTTGTTCCAAGGTCAACGAGTCCCACACTACTGGCCTCGCCAGTGTGCTTAACTGCATTCCCTCCGTCTTTTCCGAGGATTTTTAGGCATTAATATAGATATGCTGTTAATGAAATCTATTAGATAAAAAAAAAAAAAAAAGACCATTTCAGGCATCCTCGGTCATCTTGCCGTTGAGGAAGGCGCAGTCGAAATCGAACTGTTAACACCCCAACGGCCGTTTCCAGCATCTCGAGCCAGGCATCCTACTACGCCTTACTCGACTCCAAGTGCTCCTGGTTCAACGCAAACGGGGGCATCGGGTGGTTCGCGCACATCTACTCCGATGACTCACTCCCGGGGTGGGGCTTGCTCAACAACGGCAATCTCAAGTTCCCCTTCGCGCCCAAGTCTTCGTGCTAGAGCATTCTATTATCTGTACTGGTCGTAGTTGTTGGGTAGTGGCGTAGCCTTCGATGTATTCCAGATATCACCTAATTTGAAGGTATCAGCTTCTATCCTGGGGCTTAGAAAACTCAGATAAATCCCATTTGGTCATGAAGGTGTCCCGGCAGAAAATCACGAGACTGCCTCGACTTCCGATATAATTTACTTGCAGGCGAAGGACGAGGCCTTGGTAGTGTCACCATCCATGTAGTAACCCAATTGGGGCCAGGGGCACATGAGGCGCTCAAAGGCCACACCCTGTCGCTTGTCGCCGTTGACGTAGTTGACACCGACGAGTGAATCGGGCGCCTGGTTCTTCTCGACCCATCGGATGAGCGCGAGGATCATATCGTGCTTGGCGGTGAAGTTCGCGCTCTGAAGGTTCCCCCCGAGGGAGATGTCACTTTGGCTGGCCTGACCGAGGTTGAACGCACTGTTGCCGCCCCCGCAGTGCGACATGCCCGGGATCGCGAAAAGACGAAACGATTCGTCGACGTTGCCGAGCTTGGCCTTGACGCGTTCATGGTACAGGAGCGACAAGCGCGCCGGGACGAGGCTATCGGCGAGACCGACATAAATCATGAGCTTGCCACGACTGAGGAATTTACTGATGTCAGGGTTGTTGGCGTTCGTCTGTCCGGGGTCCCTGTCGTCAGCGTTCTTGAGGAGCTTCTCGAACTCGGCTTCCGAGTTGACAGTGAGGGGTTGCGGGCTCGTCTTGTTCAAGACTTGGTAACTGGGTGATATTCGGAGGCACCAGATCCGATCAGAGAGTGTGGAAGTACAAGGACAGGTGTAAGGTCAGACTCACGTGAAATAATCGGGTGAAGGGCCATAGGGGATGCCGGGGGGGCCGTCGGCTCCGGCTAGCACACCAGGGAAGTAATTTGTTCCGCCTGGTCCGGTCGCAAGGCCGGTTGAGCTTTTCCAGTCGGCCCAAATCGTGTACATGGTCTCGATCTGGGCTTGGGACAAGCAGGTCGCCTTGTTCGCGCCTTTGGCCGAGCACAGCAAGCCCTCGAGCTTCGGCGAACACTTGGTCTGTTGTGATAACAAAAAGGACAAGAAAGAGCTAAGCGGTTTGCTCTTGCGGAGACAAGAAGAGGCGAGATAGCTTACAGGGTCCGTAATGATGCCGTCCTTGAGCTTGTCCTGTCCGAGGACGTCACACTGTTCGAGCACTTCGATACCTATCGTCTTATAATTGGCCGCAGTCAGGAAGCCTGTCGAGCCGACCTTGTTGACGAAGGCATTACCTCGGTACGCATAACCGCTGTAGGAAGTAGATGAGTCAGAGGTGTTCGTCTCCCCATGGAGGTTTTCATCCGTAGAAAAAAAGACGCACTTGTAATCTGAAAGTCACAAACAGATCAACAGAGTTGCCTTTGTAGATCAGTACTTGTGCATCGTGACTGAAACGGGGCCTTTGGACTCACGTGACCACCAGTGAGGTGGGGCACCGATAAGGACACCCTCAAAGGTGTCGGCGTAGAGCTGGATCTCCTTGAGCCCCTGCCTGCCACCGCAGGAGCAACCTGAGCGGTTCGGAGCGGTCATTAAACTCGAAGGACCGTCAGCAGCTGGAACAGGGGCGTTAAGACGTTCTATTCAGAGCCACTCACCAATCCAGTAGTTGTACTTGGCTCCGTCGCCACCGTAGTAGGTTCTGATAAGCTTCTTGGAGTAGGTCGCCGTCAGGTGCACGGCTCGGTGGCCGAAGTCGATCTGGCTCTGGGGGTTCGAGATGGCGAAGGTACCGTCGAAGGGCGCGCCGTTGTGACCGGTATTGGTGGAGGCGACGGCAAGGTGGTCTGTAGACAATTACAGAGAAGGATCGAAGAGAGGGGCTATCAGTACTGAGCCCATGGAGCCTAGGAGTTCGTGGAAGGAAGAGGAGACTGACACTTGGTCAAGGGGACGCTCATGTCGGGGTAGTTGACACTACCGGCGTCACCTCCGTTTCCGACCATGGCGAATCGTCTAGACCAGTCATCGGGCATCCAAACTTCGAAATAGACCTGCACAAGTTCGCGAGTGCCGGAGAGGTAAGCCAGCGTCCGGGGGTGGTGTTCGCGAGCATGTGGATACCCGTCGTACCTTGGACTGGGACGAGGTCTTGATCTCGGCACCGAATCGGCAGAAAGCAGCGGACCCGGCTACGAGGTCATTGTAGGGGCGAGAGGCGATAGAAAGGGCCAAAGCGACCAGCTCGAAGTGTCAGCTGAGGTATTGTGCAAAGGTAGCGCAGGCCAGGGGTGTGCGAAAAACGGGTGAACATCCTGCCGGTCGGTCAGCGGCCATTGAGTCAACTCACGGCCAGCGGGGCTGACAGGAGTGTTAGCACCGTGGTACTCCGTCACGTTGATGGTCATGTCGGTCATCTGGACAATCGCCATGTTGGCGCATCGAGTGCTGAAGTCGGCGTCCCCGACGTGAGCCGACCTGCCATGACGCCGAGTACGTGCGTTGACGCCGGTGAGGCAAAGTGCGACCACCGCCGCCGCGGTTAGGAAACTTGGCGAAGTGCCAAAACCGACCATGAATGTTTGTCGAACCGAAGCGGATCTGGGAGATGGAGAAGAAAGAGAGGAGGGACTGGTTCATCTCGGATCAGGTCAATATCCTCTATTCGTTTTCCCTAGACTATCGCAGCTATTTTGAGCGTCCCCTCTACCGACGGCGCTGGCTGCTTGCAGAAGGTGTGATGGAGTGCGCCGGGGCCTTGTGTGCGGACGGACCGCCCGTTCGTTGGCGGAGAGAACCAAGCTGTTATGGGCGTATCCTGAGGCTCTCCGTTAACGCGGCTGTGTGGGGCGCAGTCTCCGCGAACGGCCGGCGTTTCATAGCACGACCCCCTCCCCCCCCTGAAACGGGATCGTCACGGATCGTCACGGTATCCTCCGTTGCTTTCTAAGAGTCGGTGAAGAAGGGGGGGCATAGGGGGGTCCCCCCCCCTGAAACTCGTCCGTTGTCAACGCCCTCATTTTCAGGAGATAGCGCTGCTGTTCGCCAGCCACGTTGTTGTGGGAAATTAGTAAAGGGTCAGCGGTCCAGAGGGACTTGTGGCATTGGGAAGTTGGCGCGCGCGTGGCGCGGCGCCGGATGGAGGCAGATGGCGATGTGGCGTATTGATTGGACTCAGAGGTGGCTTGCACGCGGATACTATCTAAGGCTCTGGTCTCGTTCACTCTCTCCTTCTTCTTTAACACACACTCGATATCTATCTCGCCCATTCGCCTGCTACAAGTTGATTGACCTTGGCGATACTCTATCTCACAATAGGTTAGTTGTAATACATTTAAACACACACTCGATATCTATCTCGCCCATTCGCCTGCTACAAGTTGATTGACCTTGGCAATACTCTATCTCACAATAGGTCATCTATCAACGCCGTGTAGCTACAGTGAATCTTCATTCATTCATTGGTACTCCAAGTCCAAATCCACAACACACGTGCTCCTTCCCGCCCTAGCCATCGCTAGCGCATTTCAATCAGACAGTGGCAGGCAGTTAGTTAGGGGGCATGCCCAGAGTTCCGAGAGTCCCTGGCTAGTCGGCTTTGCACCAAACGCTCGCAGTCGCGTCTCGCAGGGTTGCAACATTCGACCACCTTGAGCAGACAAAAGAAGGGACGATCTCAATCGCGCCGCGCAGCGGCAGCCAACAAAGCGGGGCGCTGGCGGTGTCGAGGCAGGGCTAACTTTGCCAACTTCAGGCGCGTGTGCGCGCTTGAGGCCCGCTTGCGGCCCGACTAGGCATGAAGTTGGCGAAGTTAGCAGAGGCGTGGGGAAAGTTGTAAAGCGCGCAGGGGTTTGACTTTCACCCAACTGCTTGCCGTCGTTGCTTTATAACCCCTTTTAACTTTTTTTGTAGCGGTCCCAGCCAACCCGAAGGATTGCAATTTATGAGCCCCAGTCAAAAACAAACAAAAAATGTATATGTTTGCCTTTGTGTGCTCCAGCGTCTGACGATTGGGCTGACACGGGTGTGTGCAGTCATTGGGAAGACGGGGTCACAGGGGTTGCTGGAGGCCGGCGTGGTTCCGCCTGTTCCCATTTGGACCCGGAGAACATTCTCGACCTGCCCGATTAAAGTCGATTTCATGCGGCGGTCCGGGAGGGGCTTTTTACCGGTCGCATGTACGCCAAAGAATATCCCACGCAACTCCCCGTGACTGTCGATGAGCACCCTGGGCGACTTGCACAAGGATATTCCACGCTGGGGAGTGGGCACCCTGGGTGAAGGTGATCTATGTGTGATTGTCTGCACCGTCGAGGGTCCCCCTGGGAGGTACAGTCCTCCCGCAAACCTTTTGTGCATATTGCCTGGGCCTGGTGTAGTTTCCCTGTCTGATGTTCGGCAGATGACACGCCAGAGCACGCCCCCGCCAACAGTCCGCAGTCCTAGGCGGGTCATCGCCTCCCCTGTCAAGCGTTCGGGAATTTTGGGCTTGAACTCATCCTCGTGACCATCGGTGCTCCACAAGTCAATATTTAGCTTGGCGTCCATTGCCACTGAACCTTTTATACGGGCTGACGGGTTTGGTTACTTGGCGTTCAACAGTCACTGACAACAACAAGAATCCGGTCCACGCGCAGGCAAAAGATGTTGCCGACAAGGATCATGAATGAAGTCTCTTCGGAACGCGCGGCTGGCTCCCACCGCAGGGCCGGGAAGGCTCATGCTTGATTGTCTCAAGCGAATGGTGAGGAAAGACCTTGTTTAGATAACGCAAACGAAAATAGACATGTCTGAATGAGGATAGACAGAGAAGAAGTTTGGAATGAAATGCAGTCGAAATCGAATGAAATGTGGGTTTTATTTTGTCGTTAAAAGTTTCTAGCCTTGTCTTGCGGTGGTTATTCGCTTGCGGCTAAGTAGGAGGTAGTGCCTATCCTCGGGCCATAGTTGTGAGTGTGAATTTGTAGAGGGCACTGGAGGTTCAGGGACTCGTCGCGGCCCCGCGGTGCGTTAATGAGCGATTGATCAGGAATTGGCCTCTCCTTCGGCGTTCTTGTTGGCGAGCCGCCTGCTGGAATTGTCCGAAATGCCCCGAAACAGCCAAGAAGCGAGCACAGGAGAGCAAAGGCGGCGGTTGACACGTTGACAGGCTAGTCGCAACGTGCTTCTCTCTCCTCTTCCGCCGACAACGACGCCGAAGTGAACATTTTCAAAATCCGAGAAGCCCTCATCAAAAACTCCTCTTCATATCATCATCATGGTCTCATTCCCTTCCCGGAATTTGGGGGTCGTCATGGTCAACTCACCGCCGATCCTCAATTCGCCCGCTATCGCGTCGAATGGGACGCGTATCGCAAGCACCTGGTCGAACTCGAAAGGGATGGACCTCTCCGACCGGTAAGTTTTCATTTACATACTGATCGCTTGCTGCATTGCAGACCTGATGCTGATGTCTGTGTCACCTTCACAGCCGCCTCTGAAGCCTTGCCGAGTGGAGTCGGGCGCACGGCCCGCCGCGAATGAGGTCACCATGCTCGACCTGACCTCGTCGCCTCCAAAAAAATTGCCAACAAAGCGAATCCCTCAAGCCCTCTCTCGACATACAAAGGGCTCGACTTCAGCGAAGGGCGCGGCGACCACCGCGCAGATTGTCAAGGTCCTTGACTATCAAAAACGGCACAAGTTGACGCTCACGGTCATCGTCAAGTATTTTAACGATTCGCCAAACCACCGAGACATCCCGATCCTGAGCCAGCCAAAGCTCACGCAATGGCGCAAAAAGGAAGACGAGTCTCGCGCCCTTCTCCGAGTCGAAAGCGGTCAAGGAAGCACGAGGCGCAACAACAGCGTCATGCACCCGAACCTGGAAAAGGCGCTGGCAATCTGGTGTACTCAATCTCTTGAGCAGAACACCACCATCACCACCGACGTATTGCGCCTGAAAGGTCAACAACTTGCCGACAAACTCGAGATTCGGGATTACGCCCGCCTTTTCGAACGGCTGGCTTCAGGGCTTTAAGAAAAGGTACTCGCGTGATTCTTGTTCCAGTCAGCCGTTCTGCATTGTCTAAATCTCCTCTTTGTGAATTTAGACACAATCTTCGCTCTTACAAGTTCCATGGCGAAGGCGAGAAGCTGAGGTCGATGCGAAAACGCTCGAAGAGGAGCGCAAAAGAGTCGTCGATCTTACGAACAAGTACGACCCAAGTGATATCTTCAACATGGACGAACCCGGTCTCTTCTACGCTATGCGTCCGTCTACGGGCCTTGCTCGGAACGGTCAAAATGGTGTCAAGATGAATAAGACTCGCATCACCTTCGCTTTCACGGTCAACGCCGACGGATCGGAGCGGCTCCCTCCCTTCATCGTTGGTCGCGCGGCGAAGCCTCGTAGCTTCAACGAAAAACCAGCCGGCTACTAAAAGCATTACTCTCGATCGAACAAGAAGGCGTGGATGACTGGCGAGCTTTACGTCGAATGGTTGAAAATCCGGGATCTCGAGCTTCGCAGCAAGGGCCAAAAAGTGCAACTCTGGCTCGATAACTTCTCGGGATACAGGGATGTCACCAACATCGAATTTCATTACTTTGCACCCAATATGACGTCAAGAATCCAGCCGCTCGATCAAGGAATCATTGCGAACTTCAAGAAACTATCGCAGAAGGTGAATCCCGAGGTCTGAGATTCAGGCGCAATACGTCGGTGGTGATGGTGGTGTTCTGCTCAAGAGATTGAGTACACCAGATTGCCAGCGCCTTTTCCAGGTTCGGGTGCATGACGCTGTTGTTGCGCCTCGTGCTTCCTTGACCGCTTTCGACTCGGAGAAGGGCGCGAGACTCGTCTTCCTTTTTGCGCCATTGCGTGAGCTTTGGCTGGCTCAGGATCGGGATGTCTCGGTGGTTTGGCGAATCGTTAAAATACTTGACGATGACCGTGAGCGTCAACTTGTGCCGTTTTTGATAGTCAAGGACCTTGACAATCTGCGCGGTGGTCGCCGCGCCCTTCGCTGAAGTCGAGCCCTTTGTATGTCGAGAGAGGGCTTGAGGGATTCGCTTTGTTGGCAATTTTTTTGGAGGCGACGAGGTCAGGTCGAGCATGGTGACCTCATTCGCGGCGGGCCGTGCGCCCGACTCCACTCGGCAAGGCTTCAGAGGCGGCTGTGAAGGTGACACAGACATCAGCATCAGGTCTGCAATGCAGCAAGCGATCAGTATGTAAATGAAAACTTACCGGTCGGAGAGGTCCATCCCTTTCGAGTTCGACCAGGTGCTTGCGATACGCGTCCCATTCGACGCGATAGCGGGCGAATTGAGGATCGGCGGTGAGTTGACCATGACGACCCCCAAATTCCGGGAAGGGAATGAGACCATGATGATGATATGAAGAGGAGTTTTTGATGAGGGCTTCTCGGATTTTGAAAATGTTCACTTCGGCGTCGTTGTCGGCGGAAGAGGAGAGAGAAGCACGTTGCGACTAGCCTGTCAACGTGTCAACCGCCGCCTTTGCTCTCCTGTGCTCGCTTCTTGGCTGTTTCGGGGCATTTCGGACAATTCCAGCAGGCGGCTAAGCTCGGAACCCTCCACTCTGACACTCTGCGGAGGGGCTTGTACCTTGTCGGCGCGTTTGGCGGAGTTGCCTATCGAAATTTGGCCCAGAAAAGTACCACCTTGCTGTAGCATGGCAAACAAAAACAACCTATACAATCGTTGCAAAAGACTTACTCTTATGCTATTTTTTCGAGCATATACCCCAAGGGAACGCTCTTGGGAATCCTATTCATTGAGCTACAGGGGTGAGAAGTCGTTATTTTCGACTTGGAGCTGGCTCGCGCACGGACCCAGAGGGACGGTTCTTCGCGCCGACGTGAATCAGCCAGCCGGGCCTCACCGGTCTCACCTTCGGTCCACAACGCCAGTCCACGACGTCACTACCGCCCTCATGATCCACCATACCCGTACAAACGCCAACGCCTGTCAAGGGCACACCTCGTCGGTCTCATCGATTGAGCTCAGAGAATCGCCCTTACGATCTGCTTCGAGGGCAAAGCCAACGACATCGAGGGACCATCAATCAACGAACACAACCCCCGAACTGCCTACCCCTCGCTCTCGGGCTGCTCTCGGGCTGCTCACTGGAGATCACAATTAACTCAAGAAGATCGCGTTGACCCGATTGAGTTACGCAAGAAGCTCAGACTCCTCTTGGTCGACAAATTTGGCGAGGACTTCGTCCCCCGGCCGGTGCAAATCCGCCGGACTTTTTCAGCTCGAGCGGTTCAAGACTCGAAATCAGTATGACGCTGTGTTCGTCATTGCTCCAACGGGTTCAGGGAAGAGCTTGATTTTTCAAGCCAACGTCGTCAACCGATCGTTCGCTCCACATGCGAGAGCCATGAGACCGTTACGATGCTGCATAGCATTATTTCTTCGGTTACACGCGAAGGCGGTCTGACCCATTATCGAGCGACAAAGCTGCGGCAAGTCAATAAATGCCATCATCAATTTGACTTTGACCAAGGGGCTGAGCTCAGGCAATAATTACGCACAAATGATACATGTTGCTCCTTGAAACACCCCCGTTCTGCATCCGACCCAGAGCTATCCTCTTGAGCGTCCTCCATGTCAACGTCCGTATAATCCGAGCTGAGTTTGTCGCAGTTTGATTCTTCGACTGGTGTGGGTCTCCGCAGTGAGACAACAGGTTGCGGATGCGTCCACTGATGAAAGAGTTGCTTTCGACTATTGCGTCAAGACGTGCGTCAATCTGATCAGATGCCAAGACTTCGGGAGCCATGTCGTGGCTGGAGACGAAGGCGGATTTGGTTCGTTTCATCTCTTTCACAATGATTGAGTCAGATTGTACAAGTAGGATGCAAGTGTTTAAGAGGCCTTGCCGCGGTCTTGTATCCTGATCTGATATGCTGGAGTGTTACCCATCTGGTTGGCGATCCAATTATTGATTCGGCCTCGTGCGTCTGGGCCATCTTCGCGGGCGAGTTGGAGTTGTATAATGAGATCAAGTACATGCTTGAGCTGGGTCCAATTACTGTTGAAGAGCTTTGGCCTATGATTGTGAACACCATCGTGTTGTATTGATGGGCTGAAATACCACAAGAGGTATTGACATAGTGAGAGCTTATGAAGCCGAAACCGAGCAAATAGATTCGCCTGACGGCGGCGATCCTGGCGAGTCGTCGAGCCATAGCGTCAGCGGTTGCGCGGCATTCTGAGATAAGCCCGATGTTGCACTGAGAACAAGCGAAGAGCATAGTACCGAGAAGACGAGTGATGCGGAATGGGACGGGAGAGAAACCGATGCGCACACGCCGAAGTGCGCAAGCCGGCGGCTGCAGCAGCGTGCTGCCGCTCGGACCACTCGGGACCAGATTGACCAAATTGACACACTTCAGATCATTATAACTTCGCCTACAGATGGGGAATCCTCTTGCCCATTCTTTTTAGTAGAAGATCAATAATACGTCTGCGTTTTGGATAATTGCAAGTACTTGCCACGCTACAGAGAACCACCCCAAAATGGCCCTGAAATTTCGGAGGGCAACTGGGCCAGGCGCGCCGATAAGTCCTAAGCCCCTCCCAGAAGGAGGGCTTAATTGTATGGGCCGCCGTTTGGGCAACAAATTATGAGGCGCCGGGAGGGAAACGAGACTTCGACTCTCCTGACCACTCGCGCAAGTCGTAGCGGAATAGTGGTTCGAGTTGCAGCAAGACGAAGGACAGCATTGGTGTAGGAGTTGTTAAACAAATACCTCAAGCGGTAAAAACCCAGCCTTCTGGGGAAAACCGTAAGAGATTGATCTAAACGGAAGAGAGTCCGAACTTCTTGGTGATACACAGGGATGGTGGGCGGGATGACAGTTGGGAGCTTTGCGACCCAAGTTTCTGGATGTCAGTCGGCTGCAACTGATGATGGAGCAAGTCCACTGATCGTCTCAGCATACCTTTGCGACAAAGGCAAGACACTGTATAAAGACAGTTGTGGCGCGGTTGGTGCAAAGGACGGCAAAGGGTCTGCTGAGAGATATGCGATTTAGCTCGTTGCCCAACAAGGGTCCGGAACAAAATGCCCCCACAAAGAATTTGCAGGGATCCAAGTGCAAAGTGCACCGTGCAACAAGCTTGGGTGTATCGAAGCACTTACCCCGAGCTACTCTAAGCGAGTCACGTCGAGGGTCTCATAACGAGCTGCTAGCAGCTGTGAACGTCCGGCAAGATGGAACTCTCGATCAGCGACCTCGTCAGCTGGGAGGTAGTCTTGGGAGTGAGGAACGCACCTATCCCTACAGGTGGTGAACACAGCCGCAGAAGCTGGTAAGGAAACGTCGACAACGCAGTGAAGGTCCGAAAGGGAACGTGCGTTGCGAGTACCGCCCGTGAGCCCGCGTGTGTGGGAACGCACAGCTTTTTTTTGTTTTGTATCAAGCCTGATTAGATTTTACATATTCGCTCATCTACGCAAAATCAATGTTTCTTGAAAAGGGGGGTTGGACTTATATAAAGTCATAGCCACTAGATCCATGCAGCCCCCACACTCTCGAAACCACCAAAAGTGTGATTCCAATCATGTGAGCACCAACCACCCTTCCTATTACATGGTGTTAAAGAAGAATAGGCACAATCGAGAAAGAGAGAGAGAGGAGAGGGGAGGAAAATCAGGAGAGAAAACTCAGAAACTCTTTCTCATGAAAACGTCAAGTCACATCATCTGGTCCAGAAGCTCGCCGTCTGGCAGACATCGAAGTTGGAATTTGAGATGCGAGCGGACTTCGCGAGTAAGAAAGTACGGGGTTGGTAGGGGGATTTGATCCTTGTGCTGATGCCATCGAGCAAGGTAGAGCTTGTTGCAAGAACGACCCGAACGACGATGTAGGTCCGAGAGTCACGAGTTCCGCCTCGCACCCGAGGAAGGCCAAGCATGATCTGAGAAGAGTCAACTTCGCCAGGTTGGAAGTCACCTGCCTGGCCAAGTGCAACCCTCAGCAGCTGCAAGGTCAGGCGCCAGAACTCACGTGAATGATCACATTCAAAGTAGAAGTGCATGAAGGTGTCTCGTTCTCCGCACTGTGGACACCCATCAGATGCAGCGTGACCATGGCGATGTTGCAAAACGCATGTCGGCGTCGCCCTGAAGATCAGCTTCCAGTGAACGTCCTTTTCGACCGCTGTTGCCCATTGACTGTTGAGCCAGATCCAGAATTGTTGCTTCTGTGACTTTGTGACATCTGTTGGCCACTTGAGTCGAGAGCTGTCGTCCAGCGAGGGATAGCGGGCCTCATTGATGAAGTACCGCAGAGCTTTGATCAAAGGACGGGTCGCGCCAAGGAACGTGTAGGTGCAGGGTCGTAGGAAGCAGCAGTCGCCAATGGCGGTCCGGACGGCGGCGGGCTGGGGCAATACAGAGGCTATCGGAGAGCTAGCACTCACATCGGCCCAAAGCTTTTCCAATAACGACTCTGGTTGCAGGCCTGGGTTGACGGGGTCCCCTGTCGTCTGAGGCCTCCGGTAAAGATCGATGATTGCCCCAAACTTTTTGAGCCGCTTGCGCGCATCGTCCGACAGGCCTTGTGGGTGTAAGGAAGGCAGAGTAGGTGGGATCACGAGCACCTCGGTCGACCGAAGGAGCTCTGGGAACACATGAGGCAGCATCATCCGGGCAACGTTGATGACCTTCGTCCACCGCGCGTGGGTTGCGCGGCGAGGTGAGGCAATCAGTGTTGACCAAGTCGACGTTTCTTCCGGATATGTGCGCTCCCAGCTGATCCGTGCGAGTGTAGCCCAGATAGGCTCGAAGCCATGGGCAACGCAGTCCCAGAACCGGATCGCCATAGCGCAAACAATGTCCTCGATGCTCAGCAGGCCCAAACCACTAAGATCGCGACGGAGGAAGGCCGCCTCTTTTGTCACGGGTCGGAAGGAGTCGTTATGCCACACGAAGGAGATGAGCGCTTGTTCGAAAGCGTCGACGAAAGTGACGGGCGGAATGTGGAACGAGAGCAAGTGGATGACCCTCGAAGTGACATACGAGTTGGCGTACATCGCGCGAGCCCGTGGGGGGACACGTCGATTCGCCGCTGCCTCCAGTCGAGCCTTTACTCGGTTGAGTGTCGTGCTCCAGAAGAGCGAGAGATTGCCGTCGATGGAAACCGGATAGCCAGCCCAAGTCATGCACTCACCAGCGCGCACAGTAGGGATCCCGCTGGCCCGCTCGTCCTGAGTCTAGCCCAAGCCGAGAGGGAGAGCAGTCGTCTTGGCCATGTTCGAGCGTCCGTTTCTAGCCGAGCGCCAATCGACGGCTAGACCAGTCAGGAGATCGAGTGCTGCCGCTGACGAAACGAGCACGATCGCATCGTCCGCAAAAGCAAGGTGGGTGAGGATTGCAGCCCGGGTGGGAAGAAGTACTGCACTGAGATCAAGGGCAATGTTTCTCCTCACTAGGGCATCGAGGTAGGGCTGGAAGCACACGTTCCAGATGGGACAACTCACGGGGTCTCCTTGCCCGAGCCCGCACACCATGCACACAGCCTCCGTGAGGTATCCATTGATGATGTAACGAAATGACACCGATCTGTAGATAACGTCGAGAAGGCCGAGGAAGCGTACTGGCGCTCCAATCGCTCGAAGGACGCTCACAATCCAGTCATGATCAACTAGGTCATATGCGCTTTCCTGATCAAGCGATAGGAGAGCCGAGTCAGCAAGGTCAAGGGAGCGAATTTGTTCAAGGAGCAGGGACAAGTGACTTCCCGCGTCTGAGGCCTTTTCGACCAGGCATGAAACCATGTTGTGAAGGGAGAAGAACGGATGGCAGCACTTTGTTCAGCCTTGCTACGAGGACCTTGGTCATCAACTTGTACGAGCACTCGCGAAGCGTGATCGGGCGGTAGTACTTGAGGTCCGAGTAGTCAGCGTCAGGCTTTGACTTTTTGAGGAGGCGGACAGTTCCTTTGGTCATCGATTCAGGCAGAGCACCTTTCGTCCACGCCTCGTTGCAAGTCGAGGCCAGTAGCTCTGCAAAGACGGTTGGGGAGGACTGGTACATCTCGTACGGTAGCCCGCTCGCTCCTGGATTTCGGCCCTTGTCAAGTTTGGCAATTGCGGCTGCAAATTCGTCGGCAGTGAAAGGTTCCTCGAGCAGCTTGGCGTGTCGCGCAGTCATCGGTCTCATGAACCTTGAATCAGAGTGCTTCTTGCCTCTTGGTAAAGCGCGTCGTACGGGATCAAGAAGGGTAGAGCGAGCAACTTCGACTTGAGCGGGATCGCGATCATCTGGCGTGTGGTGGTCTTAGAAGTATGCTCGCGCGTGGTCCAAGCACTTGGTAAGGTCCGTTGAGGGCGACCCATCCGCCAGACGAAGGGTGTCGATCTTAATGCCGTTCGGCGAGCAGCGAGTCTTGCAAGGACCGTGTGAGAGAGCTGCTCCTCGGAGCTGAATTCCGGGATGTGCGCACGAATCCTCATTTGACGGGCTCGGTCGAGGATCAAAACCTTGGTCATGGCCACCAGATCTTGCCATTCAGCTCGTCTCCCGTCGTCGAAAGTATCGAGTGCTTCGAGGTCTTGGATACGACGCTCGAGCGTTTCCTTTGTCGTCGAAAATTGCTGATTCAGGTGGCGAGCATGGTCACTCGAGGCAGATCTGAGTCGAGACATCGCTTCCTCAAAAGCCGCAAGCGGGTCGAGTGGGTAGGACTCGCGAGATGCGTCGATGATGAAAGGTATGCGAGCTGCAAAGGCTTCGTCGGCTTAGACTCGTGTATTGACTCGTAGCAGCTGGGACGACGTTTCCGGGAGCGAGGGCAGGGCCGACGTGCTTTCGGCGGTTGGGCAGGCGATCCCCACACACACGGGGCGATGGTCCGAGAGGAGCGCGTCGAGGTACGTGGTCCCCGAGACTAGCAGATGAGCATGTTGTTCCGACAAGAGGATGTAGTCGATGCGCGACCAGGACTTGATCTTGCCCGCCTGTTTATGCGGCCTGCTGAAGTGGTTCGAGTGAGAGTGCAGGTATCGGATCGTGTCGATCACAGCAAAAGGGAGCTGGCCAATGAGAGTACGCCAGTAGGTGGGGGAAGATCCGACCATCCCTCCGTAGAAACTGATTTTCGATCCACCATAACGTTTGGACAGTCGTTCAAGTCTCCGGCGATGATCCTGACAGTCGTTTCGGGTTCTCGGTCGAGCGAAAGAGCGCTGAAGTGGGCCTTGCGTTCCTTCGGGTTCACGGGGGCATAGTAGTCCACGAACTGGTATTTCTGTGAATTCAAAAGGTAGTTGATAGTGAGTATTCGAGGATCAGGAAAGTCTCGAAAAGTAGGGGAAAGGACGTACAGGCGGGAGCGCTCCGGGATGAGGGTGGCGACAAGGTCTCTGAAGAAGACCCGCCCTTTCCAACATCGCTCGAAGCGCTCCCGTTGTGAACGACTCTTTAATCCGTGCTCCTGTACAAATACAATGGAAGGGGGTGGAGAGAGGGAAGAGAGGTAGACGAGGAAACGCTCCTGGCGCCCTAAGTCAGCAATAGAGTTTACATTGAAGGTGAGAAAGTGAAGCTGATCCAAGTCAGGTCGAGTTGGTGGTATAATCATTTTGAGTAATTCTTAGTTTGTGTCCATCAAGGACACTGTACCAGAAGATAAAGGAGAGGGTGCGAGCGCTGTTCCCTTCGGGGCGCGAGTGGTCGGCCTTTCGTACGGTGCCGGTCTCTTGGAGCGTGGTGAAGTCGGAGGTGCCAACGACGAGAAAGGTGTTGAAGACGAGATCGGGCTCGAATCAGCTGAGCTCAAGTGCGATGATACCGTGGTCGAAAGAGCCGCCGCCGGCCCAAAGTCGTTGCTGTTCGGTTTAGATGATAACACGCTCGACCCCTGCTCTACTTTTTTTCATCCTCCGTCTCCTCTTCTTCCTGACTTCCACCATCCTCCTTTTCCTCCGGACCATTCCTCATTTCCTCTTTCTGACCGTCCCCCCCTTCGGCCCTATTTTCCTCAATTTCCTCATCCCCTTCCTCTTCCATGTCCTCCTCTTGCAATCCCGCAAAGGCGTTGGTGAGCGTCATCCCGTTTGCCCCCGTAGCCGGACTGGGGGTGGTAATCGGTCGGGCCTTGCTGCTCTGGGTGGCCGTCGCCCATCCATCGCCGGTGCCCCTGTCCGAGGTCGCCCGAGGTTTGGAAGCGACCGCGCGGTTGAGTCCGACCACCTGCCGTTGGATCTTGGCTTGCTGGATCGGACAGACGGAACGAACATGTCCTGGACGGCGACAGTAGCCGCAGAAGCCCACCTGAAGATCGTTGTTGAGAGCGACTACCGCTCCTTGCCTGTTGGTGAGGTGGACCGGCGAAAAGGTGTTGAAGTCGACATCCTTCATCGCTTCTTCCGGAAGCTGCACATAGAACCAGTAGTCGCCACTGAAGATGAGTTGGAGTGGTTCCTCTGGAACTACCTCGAGGTTGCGTTGGAAATGTAGGATCTCCGGCGTCGCGATCTTCGTTCCCCAGGTCTTGTTGTAGGTCTCGGCGCTTTTGCGGAGGGCAACGCGGATGCCGTTTAGCCAGAAGTCCGGGTCGTCTCGGTCGGAGTGACAACGGAGCCTGATCTCGACTACCCTGTCGATGGGGGAATGGGGGAGGGTGATCGTCGTTGGCGAGCCCCTGTACTGGAAAGCCGGACGTTGGCAAGCGCGGGCGAAAGCCCTGGCGTTACGGAAGTTGATGTCGTACGTGTGGACGGCGTGGTTGCGGCCTTTCGACGGGTCGGCCGGGATGACACGCGGCGAGATGCCGCAGATATCGGAAAGGAGGTTATCGAATTTGGATCCGAGCTTGCTGATGTTGGCGTTAGAGATGGAGAAGAGGCACATGGATTTGGGTTTCGCCGTGTTGTAGTGTGCGATGAGCGATGAGCGCCTTTTCGACGTCGACGCGAGGGAACGACTTGTGGGTCGCAAGACTGAGGGTGATACGTATGGTGTCGGGCTGGACTACATCGCGGTAGTCGGTTTCGGATCCTTTCAACTTCCTGGAGGCGTCTTTCATCGCCATGGCAGAGGTAGGTGGGTAGAGGGGGTGGTGGTGATGGATATGAAGCCCGCGCCCCGCGTTGGGGCCAGGCACGATATTGAGCTCCTTGCAGAAGAGTAGACGTTCAGCAAGGTCTCGTTGTTGTTCTTGGATCGTCAGCTCATGGGCAGGCTTGAAGTCTAGGAACGCTTGATCATCTCGCTACAGCAGCTTGAATCAAGTGATTCCGAACGAGACGCAAGTCGGCGCACGGACCAGTCGTAGTCCAGTCCGCGTCGAAGGCTGCATTACTACCTCTACATAAAAAAGGTGAGTTAAGGAATGTACCTAAAATCGCTGTTTTTGAGTAGGTTGCGGCCTGGAGGGCCGCCTGTGGTGGATGTACCAGCATACGGTTGTGTCTGCCGCACCTGCCTGTGGTGTCCATGTTCCATCAGAAGTCATGTACAAGCTCTGTGGCGAATTGTGTCTTTTTCGTGCCGGTCGAACGAAGCTACAGTGTTCCAGTATTTTCCTTCACTTTTTCGTTGATTTCAAACAGTGTTTACACATTTATTGTATGTAATTGACGGGAAGCGCGTGGCTTTGCGTGACATTGCTTTTACAGCAGAGCTCCGCCTAACGTCGCCTGACGCCTGACGTGCGGGGCGAGGCTGACGTCTGTCACGTGATGCGGGGCGATTCGGGGCATTTTTGGTTTTAGATATTGTCGCGCTTAATGTGGCCGACGGATCATCGTGAAAAGAGGAGAACAGCGAAGCGTGCGCAAAGGGATCAAGCCGAACGGAGCAGACTCGCCGATGATGAAAGCGCCAATTACACGATGCGCTCGGACCATCTGAGGCCCGATCGACCGAAATGGCAGACTTCGGATCGCTGCAGCTCCACCCACAGCTTATGAAAGCTCTCGCCACTTGAGGTATGTCATTTTTAGAGTATAAAGATAAATATTATTCCTCACTTTGCATGAATGCGCCTACTTGCCAAGTTGCAGAGAATCACCCCAAAACGGCCCTGAAATTTCGGAGGGCAACGCCGATAACTCGTAGGCGCCCGCGCGCTAAGCTCAACTAAGACCTCCCTCTGAGAGGGGCCTATGCGCCTACGCGCGGGCAGCGCTCTTGGCGCGCAGGGCGCGCAGGGGTTTCACTTTCACTCAACTGGCCCAACTGCTTGCCGTCGTTGCTTTATAACCCCTTTTAGCTCTTTTTGTAGCGGTCCCAGCCGACCGGAGTGCAATTGATGGGCCCCAGTAAAACAAACCAAGCCGGCCCGAAGAAGTGCAGTTTATGACCCCCAGTAAAACAAAACAAAACGAGCAAGCAAGGCGTCGCGATACCTCTGGGCACGCGTCCTAACTACCTGCCCCTATTCGACTGAACTGCGCTAGCGATGGATAGGTGGCTGAGCTGCTGAGGGGCAGCGGCGCCATCTCCTGACAATGAGGGCGTTGAGAACGGACGAGTTTCAGGAGTGGTTGCCCCCTCCTTCACCAACTTTTGAAAGTAACCTTCGGCTTTAAATAGCTTCAAAAAATCATGGCCCGATCCCGTGACGATCCGTGGCGATCCCGTGACGATCCCGTTTTAGGGCCGCGACGATCACGTCACAGGGGAGGGGAGGAGGGTGCCTTTGCTATGAAACAGCCGTTCGCGGAGACTGCGCCCCACAAAGCTGCGTTAACGGAGAGTCTCAGAGTACGCCCATAATAGCTTGTATCTCTCCGCCAACGAATGTGCGGTCCGCCCGCACACAAGGCCCCGGTACACTCCACTGCACCTTCTGCGAGCGTGCCAGCGCCGTCAGTAGCGGGGACGCTCAAAATAGCTGCCATAGTCTGAGGATAACGAATAGAGCAGATCGACCTGACTCGAGATGAACTAGTCCCTCCTCTCTTTCTTCTTCATCTCCCAGATCCACTTCGCTTCGACAAACATTCATGGTCGGTTTTGGCACTTCGCCAAGTTTCCTAACCGCGGCGGCGGTGGTCGCACTTTGCCTCACCGGCGTCAACGCACGTACTCGGCGTCATGGCAGGTCGGCTCACGTCGGGGACGCCGACTTCAGCACTCGATGCGCCAACATGGCGAGTGTCAAGATGCCCAACATGAGTATCTACGCGACGGAGCACTACAGCGCCAACTCTACCTTCAGCCCCTCTGGTCGTGAGTTGACTCTTTGGCCGCTGACCGACCGGCAGGATTTTCACCCGTGTTTCGCACACCCCTGGCCTGCGCTACCTTTGCACGATACCTCAGCTGACACTCCGAGCTGGTCGCTTCGGCCGTCTCTACAGCCTCCCGCTCCTACAGCGACCCTGTACCTGGACTCGCTGCCTTCTGCCGATTCGGTGCCGAGATCCAGACCTCGTCCCAGTCCAAGGTACGACATTCTCGCGAATGGCACCTCCCGGACGCTGGCTTACTTCTCTGGCTCTCGCGCTTCTTCGGCACTCGCGAACTTTTGCAGATCCGCTTCGAAGTCTGGATGCCCGATAACTGGTCTAGACGATTCGCCATGGTCGGAAACGGAGGTGACGCCGGTAGTGTCAACTACCCCGACATGAGCGTCCCCTTGACCAAGTGTCAGTCTCCTCTTCCTTCCACGAACTCCTAGGCTCCATGGGCTCAGTACTGATAGCCCCTCTCTTCGATGTTCTTCTGTGTGATTATCTACAGACAACTTCGCCGTCGCCTCCACCGATACCGGTCACAGTGGCTGGGCCAACGACGGTACCTTCGCCATCTCGAACCCCGAGAGCCAGATCGACTTCGGCCATCGAGCCGTGCACCTGACGGCGACCTACTCCAAGAAACTTATCGCAAGCTACTACGGTGGCGGCGGAGCCAGCTACAGCTACTGGATTGGTGAATTACTCTGAACAAAAGATTTTTGGGCGCCTGTTCCAGCTGCTGACGTTCCTTCGAGTTTAATGACCGCTCCGAACCGCTCAGGTTGCTCCTGCGGTGGCAGGCAGGGGCTCAAGGAGATCCAGCTCTACGCCGACACCTTTGAGGGTGTCCTTGCCGGTGCCGGAGCTCACTGGCTGCCACGTGAGTCCGAACCCCTGCGCAGTCATTTTGCCCGAGTACTGATCTCGGAAGGCAACCCTTTTGACCTGTTCGTGTCTTTCAGATCTCCAGTGAGTCTATCTTTTCCCGGATAGAACGCGCCTTGGAAAAAGCCATGGAATGACCAGCACGGATTGACAAACACCTTCTACCATTTGCTTCCTACAGCGGCCAAACGTACCGACTCAATGCCTTCGTCAACAAGATCGGATCGACAGGCTACCTGACCGCGGCCAATTACGCAACGATAGGTACCGAAGTGCTCAAACAGTGTGACGTCCTCGGACAGGACAAGCTCAAGGACGGCATCATCACGGACCCTGTAAGCTGTCTCGCATCTTCTTGTCTCCGCAAGAGCAAACCGCTTAGCTCTTTCCTGTCCTTTTTGTTATCACAACAGACCAAGTGCTCGCCCAAGCTCGAGGGCTTGCTGTGCTCGGCCAAAGGCGCGAACAAGGCGACCTGCTTGTCCCAAGCCCAGATCGAGACCATGTACACGATTTGGGCCGACTGGAAAAGCTCAACCGGCCTTGCGACCGGACCAGGCGGAACGAACTACTTCCCTGGTTTCCAACCCGGATCCGAGAGCTACTCCAGCGGCTTCTCCGTCACCGGTACGCCTTTTTCCGTTGCGCCCGATTACTTCAAGTGAGCCTGACGCCCGTGTCTTTCTGTTCTTCTTCCCCGGCACAATCTGACATAACTTTCTGCCCCCCACCATGACCCAGCTACCAAGTCTTGAACAAAACAAGTGTGCAGCCCTTCACTGTCGATTCAGAAGCTGACTTTGAGAAGCTCCTCAAGATCGCCGACGACACGGACCCCGGACAGACGAACGCCAACGACCCTAACATCCGTGATTTCCTCAGTCGTGGCAAGCTCATGACTTACGTCGGTCTCGCCGACACCCTCATCCCGGCGGGATCGACGCTCTTGTACTATGATCGCGTCAAGGCCAAGCTCGGCAACGTCGACGAATCGTTTCGTCTTTTCGCGATCCCGGGCATGTCGCACTGCGGGGGCGGCAACAGTGCGTTCAACCTCGGTCAGGCCAGCCAAAGTGACATCTCCCTCGGGGGGAACCTTCAGAGCGCGAACTTCACCGCCAAGTACGATATGATCCTCGCGCTCATCCAATGGGTCGAGAAGAACCAGGCGCCCGATTCACTCGTCGGTGTCAACTACGTCAACGGCGACAAGCGACAGGGTGTGGCCTTTGAGCGCCTCATGTGCCCCTGGCCCCAATTGGGTTACTACAGGGATGGTGACACTACCAAGGCCTCGTCCTTCGCCTGCAAGTAAATTATATCGGAAGTCGAGGCAGTCTCGTGATTTTCTGCCGGGACACCTTCATGACCAAATGGGATTTATCTGAGTTTTCTAAGCCCCAGGATAGAAGCTGATACCTTCAAATTAGGTGATATCTGGAATACATCGAAGGCTACGCCACTACCCAACAACTACGACCAGTACAGATAATAGAATGCTCTAGCACGAAGACTTGGGCGCGAAGGGGAACTTGAGATTGCCGTTGTTGAGCAAGCCCCACCCCGGGAGTGAGTCATCGGAGTAGATGTGCGCGAACCACCCGATGCCCCCGTTTGCGTTGAACCAGGAGCACTTGGAGTCGAGTAAGGCGTAGTAGGATGCCTGGCTCAAGATGCTGGAAACGGCCGTTGGGGTGTTGGCCTTCCACACCGACTGATCGGACGGCCAGCCGGTTTGGGTCATGCTGCGCATTCAAAGAATACAGGGACGGTGACTCAGCTGGGGCCGATCGCAAACAATGAAGGCATGAATTGACCTTACCGAATGATCTTTCCCGGTGCAAGCGAAGCAAAGTAGCTGAGTGACCAGGAAACGACCCCCCAGGCGTTTGCTCCGGTCGTGGCCTGCGAGTCGAAGAAGGGGAGGACGTTGCCTTCGACGAAATCGGCCGCGGCCATGGTGGACGGTGCGCCGTTGTTGATCTGCAGCCCGTATGGCATCTCGGAGAAGGTGACTTTTGTTCCATACGGCGCCATCTTGCTCTTCATACTGAGTATCTCGGTCGCCAAGTTGGTAGCCGAAAGTACCCCGTCGTACAGCGGCTCGGACCCGATGGCGACATTCTTAAACACGAACGGGGCCTTGGGGTTCGTGCGCATCGTCTTGACAAAAGCGCTGTAGCGGCTCTTCCATTGGTCGTCACCGTCGAAGCCGAACCAAATCAAGTGTTAGACACCGAGATTCGCCGAAGCAGCAGCATCGACGAGAGCGTCATTGAACCAGGTCGCGTCGCACGCGCCATAGAGACGAACGTAGCGAGCGCCGAATTGCTTGCGCATGCGCGTAAAGTCGGCGAGCAACGTCGAAGGGGACTGGCATTCATCGACCGAATAAGAGAAGCCCATGAAGGCGTATTCACTCGAGTCGGCGCACCACCAGCTGACAGCGAGATCAGCGGCGGTGTAGTTCACACCGGTCGGGATCGTCCTGACGTTGCTGGGGAAGCAACCGAGCCCGGTCGGAATCGACGCGGCGCCAGCATCCCGTGTGGTGGTAACGGCCCTGGTGGACGTCGTGGTGGTGGTGGTGGTCGTCGTCGTTGTAATCGTCGTCGATGGAGCGGTCGTTGCTCTTGGGGTTGTGGTCGCTGTCGACTTGGCGGACGTAGTCGTGGTGGTTGTGCGCACGGGCGTGGCCGTAAGCTTGCCAAAGTCAGGATCTTTCGGATTGGGAATGACGTGAGGGCTGAGAGAGAGTAGCAACGGGGACTCCACGACGTTAGTCTAAGAAACCTGCGGTAGCTTCGCTGCTGGAATCAAATGAGCTTACGGTCTCATTCCGGCCAGAATGGGGCGAGCCGACGTAGCAAACACCCGTGAATTGCCGCGGCGCTCGATGACCTCCTCAACCGTCTCCTCGAACTCGGCTTCGTCATCTGTCTCAGCCTCCTCGGTGTCCTCGCTCTCGGATTCGTCAGCCGCTCGGATAGCCAAACCTGGCTCGATCATCACGTGATTGAGAAGTCGGGCCTCCAAGAGATGTTCATCGTCGCGGGTGTGAAGAGTGGCGAGTCGTACATATCGATCTGCACCAAGTTGTTGAACACGGGATCGCGCGGTGGCTGCAGCGGCGGGTGCAGGCGCACGGACCGCCAAGGCTTGCTCGGGTCCGGCGGCGAAGGTGATGCCGGTGATGGGCGAAGCGAGTGCTTGAAGCGATGCGACGAGTACAAGGGCGAGCACAGCTCGGGTGTTCATTCTCGACATAGTGATGGTGGGTTCGTGGTAGGTGAAGATTGAGAAGGTGGCCGTACGTGGTCGCTGGTCGGTCAGTCTTTACCGTAGCGACGAGTCGGGAGAGGTCGAAGAGGAGAGAAACGATCAACGTTTTCTTCGAGAAGCGCCGGTGGAGACGGTGTAGGTATTACACCAGACGGGAGGCCAGTAGAAGGAGAATGGACTCGATCTCCCTGTGCGAGATCACAAGGAGGCGCACGAGCGGCTGCAGCGTGTGCAGACTCGGCTTTCGATCGGAGCCGGCAAATGGAGCGTCTACCATGGCGGCATGCTCCGTTCGTGGCACTGGGGTCGCCATCTTCGCGGGCGAAATTGATGATGGTGCGACGTGGTGCGAGGCGAAGGCGCTTGACGGGGACCGGCGCGCTCCTGGCTCATCAGTTCGATCTTCTGATCCCTCAAAATGACTCCGAACCATGGAAGGGCAACACGAGTAATGGGTCGTTCGGACCCAGAGTAGTACGAGCAGATGCGTTAAAATACGAGTTTCATTTTGCAACCATTAAGAACACTGCTTTGTCAATTGTTGCTGCTACAACTCACGTCGACTTGGTGACCTCGGGTGACGGAGGGGTCTCCTTTTTCGGAAGACCGCAGCGCCGAGGGAGCTGCGATGCCGAGGGGTGGCGGCGCGGGCTAGCGTCATTGGCACGGATGAAGCGAGAGCTTGACCTCGAGTCGCTTGATAAGCGCCAAGTCTGGCCTCAGGGCGAGTATAAAAGCGCCCCCCCCCCTCTCACCTCTCTCTCTCTCCTTCCTTCTTCTTCGTTGATGAGTACCTCTCACATGGCTCCTCCACCACTGGGCCGAAACCGACTAGCGCATCGACGCAGCACCGAGGCGGTAGGTGGTGGAAGTCGGCAGTAGTGTACCATCAGCCACCGTGAGTTCACCTCCCCACTCGTCGCAAGTATGTACCACCGTCGCTGACTTGGGTACTGCCCTCCTCTGGTCTTGACTCGGATCGTCACCAGCCTCCGATCTCGCTCTTGATCGAAGAGGGGCCCACGACAGTCCTGGTCGTCTTGCGAGGTAAAATGTTTGGGAGAGGTTGTTGGTTATCATTGTATCGGGTCAGTCCCGCTCGTGGCCGGCTCGCAGCTGCGGCATCATCGGCCGGACCCGACCTCGTACGACGGACTTGGGCTGACCCTGCTCTCGCCTTCACCTTCACATGCCCGTTCATCTTCATCTACCTTCACATCACACCATCCCCACCACATCATACCATCTTCACCATCACCATCTTCACCTCTACATCCGATTATCGTCTTCACCCTTCACCATTCCCCATCGCCATCACGTTCGCTTCCACCCCGAATCACCTCCACCTCCACCTTGATCCCATGCCTTCACCTCTACATCTGCTCCTCCCCATTGCATCTCCACCATTGGCCCTCATTTCATGCTGCTCTTTCTTTGACCTTGATCTTGATCGTCAACCTCGCCTTCACCGCACCGTCCACCTCTTGCTTACGTCATCCACCTCCACCTTTGCCTCCACCTCGGGATTTGGCGTTACAGGGGGTTTCCTTGTCCGCCAGTCGGCAGTGCAAGACGTCATGACCGGTATCAATGATGAATCAACAACTTTGTCCACAAAAAGTGAGTTTTATGCACACCAAGTGTGACTGCCTACTAGTAGTTCCGTCTGCTCGACGTAAAGTTGCGAGCTGCTGCTAACGTGGTCACCCACTGTCAACAGCTGCTTCAACTGGCAATGCGGCGGGATAGGTCAGACTCGAGGATGGGGATGATGGAGAGGAAGTGGGGATGTGTGGCGATTCGCTGTGTCTGCTTTCTTAGTTTTTTTCTCACGTGCACGTATCAGGCCGCGTTGCACAGCGACTCCGACGATGGTCCTCTTCTTTGTTTTCTCATTGTTCGGGTAGAACAGAGTCCGAGGATTAACCGTACTGGAATTCGAGAATCTATCCCGAGACCGTCCTGTAAGGAAAGGACCAGTCCGCGACTCAGGGCCCTGTGAAGATCCTTTTGAAAGTGTGTTGGTGGGTGAGTAGGCAGCTCCCATGTGTAAAGAGCAGCACACCTTACTCGGATACGAGAGGCCGAGCGCACCGCCGAGGCCGAGAGCGAGCACCAAAAAAGGTTTCGCCGATAGGTGGGGCGCGCACGGACCCCTTCGGCCTTGCTTACGTCACCACGCCCCCCTTTTGAAACAGCCGGCGCAAGGCGAGTGCGCACAAGCTTGTCCCTCGACCGATGACCTCTTCGGCAACCAATCGAGCCTCCCAATTTGTTCGCCACCTCTCCACCATGTCGACCGACGTACTCTCCAAGCCCGGCCTCGTCTTGCTGACAGCCGGTACGCCCAACGGACACAAGGTGTCGATCTACCTCGAGGAGCTCGTCGAGATTGGTGCGATCAAGAGCTACGAGTTCAAGGCGATCAGCTTTGCCAAGAACGAGCAGAAGGAACCTTGGCGAGTCTTTGGGTGATGATTTCGACGCTATTACCCTGGAAGCTGGTCATTCTCGACTGCTATGGGCGCGCATGTGCGACATCAGATGCTGGAAGTTTTCACTCTCTCCGACCTCGGAAGCCGGAAGCAACGACGATGACTGCGAGCCGGACGGGCTCATGAAGAATAGGCTGGGCGCTTTCAGCTGACCTTGTAGCTTTATTGAATACCAGGTTCCTGGAAGTGAACCCGAACGGTCGCATCCCTGCGCTGATCGACAACCGCGAGGGCAAGAAGCCGATCAACGTGTGGGAGTCGGCCTCGATCCTGCTCTACCTGGCGCGCACGTACGACACCAAATACGAGTTCCACTTTGAGGACCCTGATCTCCAGACCGAGATGATGAACTGGATCTTCTTCGTGTGAGTACTCATTCCGTTCCACTTCATTGTCGTCGCCGCTGCTTCGCTGCTGCTGCTGCCTCGGGGTTGGGCCGATCCGGCTGGCGCTTACGAATCGAGGGAGGGTCGATGACGTGCGGTGGGGACTAGTAGTGCGCGGACGCATACATTCACTCTGACGGGTGTGTGTTGTGCCTCGATCACAGCCAAGGAGGTATCGGACCCATGCAAGGTCAAGCCAATCACTTCTTCCGCTACGGTCAGTCAAATCGGGATGCCATGTCTCAGAAGGCCAGGAGCTATCTGGCCGTGAGAAAGTCAATCTGACCAAGTCGTGCTGGGCCCCACATTTTCACTTTTCAGCGCCCGAGAAGGTCCCCTGTGAGTCGGTGGCCAGAAGCAAGTTGTTACATGCGATCATACCCGAAGACTCACGCGATCGGTAACGGTCAATAGATGGTATCAACCGCTACCAGAACGAGACGAAACGCTTGTACTCGGTCTACGAGAAGCATCTCTCGCGATCGGAAGGCAACGACTACCTCGTCGGCAACAAGTACAGCATCGCCGACATGTGCACCCAGCCCTGGTGAGCCTGTTGCGTCATAGACGACTCGCTCTATCACTCGATCTGATGCTATCACCTGGCCACTGTGCAGGGTTCGCTTGGGTGAATGGGCCGGCATTCCGCTCTCCGAGTACCCCAAGCTCAACGCCTGGGTCGAACGTATCGAGGCCCGCGCCGCTACGAACCGCGGCTACAACATCCCCGACGAGGACAAGCGTCCCAAGTGGAAGAACAACCCCGAAGCCGCGGATAAGATGGCCAAGGAAGCGTCGAATTGGGTCAGTGATACTGAACTTTGATGACGCAAGGTCCCACTGCAAAGGCTCGGACCCGGGGGTGGAAAAAGGCTGACCAAGTAGTCGACTCGATTTGATCTTGTGCAGATCATGGCTAACAACGAGAAGGGCAAGGATGACAAGTAGACTCTTTGTACGGCTTTTGACTTGAAAGATCTGTAGAATCTGTGAAATTCGATCAAGTTACTCAAGAGAATCAGGTTTGATTGCCTCACTGCGGAGAGGCTCTGACCCGCCGACCTTGCCACGTCGCCGCGTCACGTGCCAGCGAGGGCTGTGCTGACTTCGGAGGCGCTGGCGATTTCCCCGCGGAATGGGATGCTCGACCGGGGTGCTCTCGCTCCTCCATCTCCTCCGGGCTCTCGGATACCCCTCAACCTTTCGACGTACGACTCTCACTCACATCTGACATTGTGGTCTACTTCCTCTGAACGTCACCGCCCCGCTGCGACCCGTCAGAGTCGTGACTTGTCACCGCGTCACGCCACCCTTACGCCAAAGTCGCCGGTCGTCTCTACCGCTATGGGTCTCTCGTCGATGCTCGAGAAGGTGCAGCTGGGTCGAAAGTCATCTAGTTCGGACGTCGTGAGTCTCACTCTGTACCAAGCCCCGCTCCGCTCGTGCTCACAGCCTTCGTCCCCACGCGTTCATAGTCTGAGCAGCACCAGGCCACGCTCGCCACCGATCAAGGCGTACAGCAATATGATCAGCACTCTGATGATGACGAGGATGAAAAGGATGGTGGAGGTGATGCGGATGCGTATCGCATTGTCATCCTCAAGATCCAGAACGAGACGGGCTTTCCCATCCAGGTTCGTCTGACGTCGTTGTTGATTACCCCACACGCCGCGCGGGCCAAATCCTCAAGTCTGGCTTGGGCTGATACGCGATGGATGCGATGGCCATGATGCAGATGATCGGATGGCCCAGTCAAGGCTCCAAAGATGACGACTTTGCTCTCTCGACCTACCGCGGTGCCAAGGCCCACACCTTCGTCCCCGTCTCGGGCACAATTTTCACGGACCCCGACTTTCAACTCGGACAAACCCGAGGACCTCGGCGTTTCGATCTACGCGACCGATGGGTCTGGGTCTACTTTGATCTCGTTACAACCGAACGCAACGTGCATCTACAGGCCTTTGTCAAGCTCGATCGGAACGGCGTCGTCGCTGCTCGTCTCGGGCGGACCGATCTCGACTCGACCAAGGACAACCCTACTTCGTCCGGTGATGCCGGATCGGTCGTTGTCGATCCAGGCAAGAGGCTTGTCACTTACGTCATTGACAAGAGTGTAGTCGATATAGAGAACATCGTCGACGACTCGACGAAGCGTGGCATCGACGTCCGTGAGTCTGTACGCTCGGGCATCATCGCCAGTGGTAGGAACTGTCAACTGATGCAGAGCTCCGGGCGGAACTTGCAGGTGGGAAGGGAATCGAAACGAACACGTGGATGTCGTACCACCATGGTCGAATTTCGGTCATTGTCGGCAACACTGCGCGCTACCACGAAATGGAGCAACCAAGTCCGGGCCATCGTATTGGACAATTGAGATCCAGCAAGCATCGCATCACCGGCATCGCGTCGCGCTATGTCGGCGTCTTTGTCGAGCACAAAATTGAGCCTTGGTTCCAGGGTCATATCCGGGTACACCCCGTCACCGGTATCGCAACGGGTGTTAGTTTCAATAGGACCAGCGAGACGACGGCGATCTTCCGAGAGGAAGACGATGCTATGATCTGCTATGGCTTTCACGACGCAGGTTTGTTGCCTAGGCCGGAATCTCTCGTCTTTTGTAAAGGGCATGTCTGATGCAGTTTTCCTCAAATCTTCTCACAGGCGAAGGTCGCAGGAGTCAGATCTACGTGTACGTGACGCCAGGCCAATCAAACTGGCTCGGAGACCTCATCTCGTCAAACGATAAGTGGCTCGACGTCCCCTTCTCGCGCCTGGCTCTCGCCGCTGCCCATGATGCGGGCATGTTCGGTCACCCCATCAATGCTGGCCTATTGTCCCTTATCCAAGAAGGGCAGCTCGGCCACGCCTTGGCAGGCAACATCGAGACCAAGTTGGCCAGTCCCGTTGTGCGCACGCTCGTCGATATCCTCGAATCCATCCGCCTGTCTCCTAATCGTGTCCTCGCCAACATCGCCATGACGCAAAAGGACAGCTTCGCGAACCAGCTCCGTATCGGTGTCCGTTTCTTTGATTTCCGCCCCGGCTTTTGTTTCCACGATGTCATCCATACCAAGAAGGGAGAGCTCTACCACCAACATGCGATCGTCCCGGGAGAAGCGTACAAGCAATTCTTAGTCGACATCCTCAACTTCCTTGCCACGCACCCGAAGGAGATCGTCGTCGTTGAACTCAAGGACGACGGATTTCTGATCAAGAAGGACAAGTACCGTAGAGAACAATTGGTAGTCTATTCGATGGTCCCTAGCGAGGAGGAGTTGGCGGCCGTGCTTGAACAAGCGAGAGCGGAGGCCAAGTCCGACCTTGGGAGGGAAATCGTGTTGGGCGGACCGAATGATCTTGATGCGACGATTGGGAGCTTGCTCGAGCAGAAGAAGAGGTTGATCATGATTGATCGGATTCATCATGCCGACTCGTGGGAGAGGGATGATTCGTATGGTCAGTCTCAAGACAGTTTCAGGTTCTGACCTCCCCCTTACCTGATGCGACTATAAGCTCTTCACAGACCACGTCGCGTACAATACCGACGACCCTTCGACGATCATCGCGGCACTTGAGAAGATGCACGCTCGATCATCCCAACCGACGCTCAAAGTCGATGGCAAGCCCTCACCCGGCGCGATTTATCAACTTCAGGCGACCCCGACGGCCAATTTGATGAGCGACGTCTTTGCTTCATTGACGTAAGTACCCGTCTCGGATTCAGACTTGTGGGCCGAATGCTCAAGGCTCATTGCGACGCTTTTCTCCTGGGCAGTTACTCCGACTCGTCGTCCCTCTTGACCTACGTCAAAGTCAGTTCTCGCCACACCTAAATCCCCCAAAAACCTCCACTGACCCCGGTGACCCCCTCCACAGCCCATCATGGACCGCATCACCTACCCCTGGCTCCAATCGCACAAGTTCGAACAATCGGGCCTCGTCGTCCTGCTCAACGATTTCGTCGAGGGCGTCTTGGTCGAACATGCGGTGGAGATCTCGAAGCAGAGAGCGGGATTGTTGTAATTAGTTTGTGGGTCCCAGGGAATTGCGTTTGGGAGTCTCGTTCTCATATCATTAATTGGCGAGGAAGTTCGTCCCCCAAAGAATATTTAGTCCATGTAGACTTTTGGCACAGTAATACACTGTAACTAATGACCAAACGCCAGAATCCTTCAGGTATGCTACTGAAATAAATTGCAAGAAGGATAAAGAAAATATTGCTCGAGCTACCCGCACTCCCCTTCACTCCATCGGATTGGTCCTCCCCGTCTGCTCATCATCGTGCTCATCCGCCTCACCTTCCAGGCAACACCCACACAACAACCAATCCAAGAACCCAAATTCAGCCCTCGTCCTCTTCTGCCTCTCCAAAGTGTCCCATCCCCTCCCCGAGGAGCGATCATCTACCTCATGGTCATCCGATGACGAGAAGTTCATGAAGTGTCGACGATCGCCGCTCGAATAGATGCGTTCTTCGTAGGCCGTCGAATCGGGCTCATCTTGATACGGTTGATCGAGGTGGAAGTAATTTCGTGGGCTCGGATGGATCGGAGCGACGGGTTGTAGAGTTCCTGCATCGTCGTCGAAAGGGTTTCGACTCGGTCGTGGTTTCCGAGGTGTCGGGTCGTCGTCGATGAATTCGTTTCCTTCTTCGGTGAAGCGTAATCGAGTCCGTCGTTCCAACAGGGGTGAATTGATCGATGGTCTCGGTGTTTTGTCATCCTGGCTTTCATCCTGACTTGCGTGAGAAAAAGCGGTCGAGAGTGGTGATTCAGTTGACGTCGCTGAGCGAGGCAGATCCTCCATGAACCTTGACCCTCTGTGCGGTGTCGTCCGAATCCGACGCGGATGTTTCGAGTTCGGGGTCATAGGCGAAACAGGGGGTGTATCAAACGGGTTCGCGTATCCACTGCCCCCATTCTCGACTGTCTCGGGCGACGACGTCCCCCTCGCGGGATTGAAATCCTCGGAGCCAAAGTTTTCGTCAAAGCTGTTCAAACGCTGACTGAGACCTCTCCTCTTGCTTCGAGGATCGTCCTCGTGCAGCTCAATATCCTGCACGGAGACGTCTTGAAGCTCAGAGGAAGGCCCGAGTACCCTCGAAACCCTTTTGGAACCTGATCGAATCAAGGCCGAGGACCGCCGCACGAGTTCGGAAGCGGAGGGGATCGGAGGTGCTGGCGGCAGGACGTGCACGGTTTGAGCGCGCCTGGCGACGGCTCGTCGTTGTGCTTCCGTAGAGGACCACTTTGCCAGGTTCTAGAGAAGTCACAGGTAAGGTCGCCCAGAATCAGCGCTGGAGGAGGTGTCGTCCAGGAAGCGAGGGGGAACGTACCTCTGCAATCCTACGTTCCTCCTCTCTGATCTGTTCCTCTTCATCCAGCTGCTGCTGTTCCGAACTTGGCCGTTCCTGCTCCTGATCACTCTGGTCAACCTCTTGATGATACCACTGCTCCTGCTCCTGCTCCTGCTCCTGCTCCTGCTCCTCGTAGCTTGCCCTAGCTTTGCCTTTCCCCTTCCCATTGTGAGCTCGTGCACGTTCCTGGAGCGGCTCTTCGAATGTCGTCGGGGAGGAGATGCCGATATCGCCTAGGGTACGATCACCTGTTGTCTCGGTGTCGTCGTGTGAAGGTGAATTGTAATCGAGGACGCTGACGCTTTGTTGGCCGTCGAGGGGAGCTACACGTGGGGAGAAAGCCGTCGCTGCACCGTCAAGCACCGAGGTCGCCGCCGCGGCCATCTCTCCGGTCGAGTCGAGGCGCTGGTGAGTTCAGGGTCAACGATAGAGGCCCGATTATGCACAAACAGTCGGAGATCGGGTGGTAGGTCGGTGTAGGTTATAGCCGACTGGGAAGCCCGAGTCGCGGCGGCCGTGTTTCGTCCCAGCAGCTGAGACAACCGAGCGGGAAACAAGCCGAGCTTCGGGCTGACAATAAGACCTCGCGTCGAGACTCGAGAGTGCGAGCAAGGAGCAGGTGATCGAGCACCCCGAGCGAGTCGTGCACAAGCGCCAACTAGCAGCAATAGCGCGGGGGCAGCGCGTGGGCAGCGCGTGTCGCAGGGTCGCAAGGTGGTTGCACCTCCGTCGGGCGTATATGTTATATGGTGTCGAAGGAGCTCGAGATGGGCACGTGCTGAGTCGAGTTAGCGCAAGAGCGGCAACGCCCGACTGCGCGCCGCATCGCCTGCAGTGACGCACGTCTGCGCACTTCTGCGCACGTCGCATCGGTTACCGCCGTATACCGCCACTTACCGCCAGCGCGGCGGCGGGTGCGCGATGCCCGGATATTTCTTTGGCGCTGCGAGCTGCCAAAGCACTCTATGTATTTTCGCGTAGAAATCCCATAGCTGAAATGGAGTGTAGGGGTCGAATTGGGCGCCCAGTCGAGGTGTGAAGCAAGCTTTTCAAGTTGGAAGCACTCTGCCAACAGCTTTAGGGGTGGAAGTAGGAGGACCGGTGCTGCGCCTCTAGGTAGTTCCAGTGGTATCCTTCCAAGATTGTGATGCACAACACTGAATTGTGGTCAAAGCCGAAGCATGAAAAACGTCAACTTCGTGCACGTGGTGACCCGCCCAGATCGTGTTCTCATTCACGGGATTGAGACCTTTCCTGTTTTTAGGGAGATTGTGGCGGTCGAGGTGATGCGTTATGCTTTTTGTAAATAGTAATTTCAAAAGGATCTAGCTACTATCTAGCTCTCTCTGCTGCTCAGCGCCCGTGCGCGCTCTTGGCCCAGACTCGAGATGGTTAGAACCTGGCTCCTCTCTTTTTCGGTAGGCATACTTCTGGCTGCCCGCCGCAAGACTTGCACCTCGAGCTCGTTGGACGATGACCCGGTACAAAGCAGACCAGAAGAGTGCCTTGTACTCAACGTGCTTGGTCCAACCAAAAACAAAATAAGAATCTTTGCAGATAGGTCACTAACGTTGGCAGGTGATCAATTACCTGACAATTACAGCACCCAAAAAAAACCGAGTAGCCCCGCGCGAGGGTCGAACTCGCAACCTTGCGATATTTCGAGCAACGTAAAAGTCGCATGCTCTAACCAATTGAGCTAGCGGGGCCAAAGCAATACAATAGGCGCTGTAACCGCCGCAATGTAATACATAACTTAATGGGCATGTTTTGCAGGGGGGCGGGAGATTGGGAGTACGCCGCAGGGAAGCGAGGCCCCTGCGGAAGGTATACCCCGCCCTTGTCTCCAGCCGCGCGCCGGTGTTGACGGCCACCCGCCCGCGCTGCACCCGACCGAGGCGTGTCCAATGGACTGTCACATGCTCCGTGACTTTCCCCGGAAATCTCTGGATTGTGTGTTTTTGTGCGAAGTAGGCCTGTTTCGCAGTTGCAGTCATTGGAATGGGGGTGATCTGGGGTCGTGCGGTCGCGAGGGGGGGCCGACTTTGGTAACCGAAAAGGGGTTTGGAATCCGCGGTGGAGATCCAGCGCAGACGGGTACAAGGGGTATGTGATTGCTGCGGTCGCAGGGGGTTACATTCTTCCTTTGGACCACGTGAATCATTTGGATTGAGCGGGATGTTTGTGCCATCGGAGGCCTTGTTCGACGCGTCTCAAAGAATTAAGGGGCTTCAAGGAGTATGGCGGTCTCAGGGGGGGGCTGAAGTCAAAAGATCGAAGAAGGTTCAACTGTACGACTATAATCGGATTCGCCTGTACAACACATGTACCATCACCAACGACTCATCCATCTTTTCCCGATTCCTTGTGTATAATCTTCAACCTTCCTTTCATTCGTCTCTGGGAGGGAGCAACCGTGGGTGGGGGGGACTTGAACTCGGATGTATCGGGTTGGTCTGTTCTGCTAGTTACAACGCATCAAGCGGCGGTTGTGGTCATCATCGTGCATGCTGGGTAGCATCTCCTTTAGTTCCGTAGGGGGTTTTCTCGTCTTGCAAATTAGCGATGAGTTTCATACAAAAAAAAAAAAAGGGGCGGCACCCGTCTCACGTTTCGAAGCCGCTGCAGCGGGCCCATTCCCTTACCACGGCTAAGTTGAAGGAGATGCTCACCGAGCTCCCCAGCGCCTCTCCCCTTAACCACGTCGTTCAGGTGCGATCCACCTTGCCCTCCTCCTCCAGCGCGATCCCCGCTTCCGTGCTCCGACAATCTCGATGATGGTCTCACCCTTTCGTTCGGCCGCACAGGTCGCACGCAAGGTTATACCCTGATGCAATTGCAGCGGGGCCTCGCGGTCGATCCGAATGGCGATCCGATGGCCATAACCGAAGACGGGTTCCACTGGGCCGTACCTTCGCTTACATGTTGATCTTTTCCAAGGCTCTATCGAGACGCAGAAGGCTGCGCTTAATGCCACTTTGCCACAAGAGATCGAGATCCTGGGCGCCAAGTACGGGTTGCGACACGAATTCGATACGCACTACTGCGAGTGGAAACCGATTTCGAATTCCAGTACGGTTAATCCTCGGACTCTGTTCTACCCAAACAATGAGAAAACAAAGAAGAGGACCATCGTCGGAATCGCTGTGCAACGCGGCCTGATACGTGCACGTGAGAAAAAAACTAAGAAAGCAAACACAGCGAACCCCCACACATCCCCACTTCCGCTCCATCATCCCCATCCTCGAGTCTGACCTGTCCCGCCGCATTGCCAGTTGAAGCAGATGTTGACAGCGGGTGACCACGTTAGCAGCAGCTCGCAACTTTACGTCGAGCAGACGGAACTACTAGTAGGCAGTCACACTTGGTGTGCATAAAACTCCCTTTTTGTGGACAAAGTTGTTGATTCATCATTGATACCGGTCATGACGTCTTGCACTGCCGACTGGCGGACAAGGAAACCCCCTGTAACGCCAAATCCCGAGGTGGAGGCAAAGGTGGAGGTGGATGACGTAAGCAAGAGGTGGACGGTGCGGTGAAGGCGAGGTTGGCGTTCAAGATCAAGGTCAAAAACGAGCAGCATGAAATGCGGTAAATTCAAAGGTGGAGGTACAATGGGGAGGTACAATGGGGAGAAACAGACGTAGAGATGAAGGCAAAGGATGAAGGTGGAGGTGATTCGAGGTGGAAGCGAATGTGATGGTGATGGGGAATGGTGAAGGGTGAAGACGATAATCGGATGTAGAGGTGAAGATGGTGATGATGATGGTGAAGATGGTATGATGTGGTGGGGATGGTGTGATGTAAAGGTAGATGAAGATGAACGGGCATGTGAAGGTGAAGGCGAGAGCAGGGTGAGCCCAAGTCCGTCGTACGAGGTCGGGTCCGGCCGATGATGCCGCAGCTGCGAGCCGGCCACGAGCGGGACTGGCCCGATACAATGATAACCAACAACCTCTCCCAAACTTTTTACCTCGCAAGACGACCAGGACTGCCGTGGGCCCCTCTTCGATCAAGAGCGAGATCGGAGGCTGGTGACGATCCGAGTCAAGACCAGAGGAGGGCAGTGCCCAAGTCAGCGACGGTGGTACATACTTGCAACAAGTGGGAGGGGTGAACTCACGGTGGCTGATGGTACACTACTGCCGACTTCCACCACCTACCGCCTCGGTGCTGCGTCGATGCGCTAGTCGGTTTCGGCCCAGTGGTGGAGGAGCCATGTGAGAGGTACTCATCAACGAAGAAGAAGGAAAGAGAGAGAGAGAGGTGAGAGGGGGGGGGCACTTTTATACTCGCCCTGAGGCCAGGCTTAGCGCTTATCAAGCGACTCGAGGTCAAGTTCTACGAGCTTGCTTCATCCGTGCCAATGACGCTAGTCCGCGCCGCCACCCCTCGGCATCGCAGCTCCCTCGGCGCTGCGGTCTTCCGAAAAAGGAGACCCCTCCGTCACCCGAGGTCACCAAGTCGACGTGAGTTGTAGCAGCAACAATTGACAAAGCAGTGTTCTTAATGGTTGCAAAATGAAACTCGTATTTTAACGCATCTGCTCGTACTACTCTGGGTCCGAACGACCCATTACTCGTGTTGCCCTTCCATGGTTCGGAGTCATTTTGAGGGATCAGAAGATCGAACTGATGAGCCAGGAGCGCGCCGGTCCCCGTCAAGCGCCTTCGCCTCGCACCACGTCGCACCATCATCAATTTCGCCCGCGAAGATGGCGACCCCAGTGCCACGAACGGAGCATGCCGCCATGGTAGACGCTCCATTTGCCGGCTCCGATCGAAAGCCGAGTCTGCACACGCTGCAGCCGCTCGTGCGCCTCCTTGTGATCTCGCACAGGGAGATCGAGTCCATTCTCCTTCTACTGGCCTCCCGTCTGGTGTAATACCTACACCGTCTCCACCGGCGCTTCTCGAAGAAAACGTTGATCGTTTCTCTCCTCTTCGACCTCTCCCGACTCGTCGCTACGGTAAAGACTGACCGACCAGCGACCACGTACGGCCACCTTCTCAATCTTCACCTACCACGAACCCACCATCACTATGTCGAGAATGAACACCCGAGCTGTGCTCGCCCTTGTACTCGTCGCATCGCTTCAAGCACTCGCTTCGCCCATCACCGGCATCACCTTCGCCGCCGGACCCGAGCAAGCCTTGGCGGTCCGTGCGCCTGCACCCGCCGCTGCAGCCACCGCGCGATCCCGTGTTCAACAACTTGGTGCAGATCGATATGTACGACTCGCCACTCTTCACACCCGCGACGATGAACATCTCTTGGAGGCCCGACTTCTCAATCACGTGATGATCGAGCCAGGTTTGGCTATCCGAGCGGCTGACGAATCCGAGAGCGAGGACACCGAGGAGGCTGAGACAGATGACGAAGCCGAGTTCGAGGAGACGGTTGAGGAGGTCATCGAGCGCCGCGGCAATTCACGGGTGTTTGCTACGTCGGCTCGCCCCATTCTGGCCGGAATGAGACCGTAAGCTCATTTGATTCCAGCAGCGAAGCTACCGCAGGTTTCTTAGACTAACGTCGTGGAGTCCCCGTTGCTACTCTCTCTCAGCCCTCACGTCATTCCCAATCCGAAAGATCCTGACTTTGGCAAGCTTACGGCCACGCCCGTGCGCACAACCACCACGACTACGTCCGCCAAGTCGACAGCGACCACAACCCCAAGAGCAACGACCGCTCCATCGACGACGATTACAACGACGACGACCACCACCACCACCACGACGTCCACCAGGGCCGTTACCACCACACGGGATGCTGGCGCCGCGTCGATTCCGACCGGGCTCGGTTGCTTCCCCAGCAACGTCAGGACGATCCCGACCGGTGTGAACTACACCGCCGCTGATCTCGCTGTCAGCTGGTGGTGCGCCGACTCGAGTGAATACGCCTTCATGGGCTTCTCTTATTCGGTCGATGAATGCCAGTCCCCTTCGACGTTGCTCGCCGACTTTACGCGCATGCGCAAGCAATTCGGCGCTCGCTACGTTCGTCTCTATGGCGCGTGCGACGCGACCTGGTTCAATGACGCTCTCGTCGATGCTGCTGCTTCGGCGAATCTCGGTGTCTAACACTTGATTTGGTTCGGCTTCGACGGTGACGACCAATGGAAGAGCCGCTACAGCGCTTTTGTCAAGACGATGCGCACGAACCCCAAGGCCCCGTTCGTGTTTAAGAATGTCGCCATCGGGTCCGAGCCGCTGTACGACGGGGTACTTTCGGCTACCAACTTGGCGACCGAGATACTCAGTATGAAGAGCAAGATGGCGCCGTATGGAACAAAAGTCACCTTCTCCGAGATGCCATACGGGCTGCAGATCAACAACGGCGCACCGTCCACCATGGCCGCGGCCGATTTCGTCGAAGGCAACGTCCTCCCCTTCTTCGACTCGCAGGCCACGACCGGAGCAAACGCCTGGGGGGTCGTTTCCTGGTCACTCAGCTACTTTGCTTCGCTTGCACCGGGCAAGATCATTCGGTAAGGTCAATTCATGCCTTCATTGTTTGCGATCGGCCCCAGCTGAGTCACCGTCCCTGTATTCTTTGAATGCGCAGCATGACCCAAACCGGCTGGCCGTCCGATCAGTCGGTGTGGAAGGCCAACACCCCAACGGCCGTTTCCAGCATCTCGAGCCAGGCATCCTACTACGCCTTACTCGACTCCAAGTGCTCCTGGTTCAACGCAAACGGGGGCGTCGGGTGATTCGCGCACATCTACTCCGTTTTTTGTTTTTTTTTGTAGAACTTGTTCATCATATTGCCCCCAGTTCATGTTCCCCCTATTTGGCCTACGGAAAAACTAGATGGAAGTCGACGATGATAACACAAACCGCCCGCAAGATGCGAGAAACGGGCCGGTGTCCACCAATCCCATACTTGGGATTCAAGTGCCCCAGCCAAGCGGTTGCTCCCCCCCAGGAGACGAATGAGAGAGAGAAGGAGAGAGAGAGAAAGAGTAAGAGTAATAAAACGATTTACTAACGACAAGAGGCCCACCCTGCATCCACTTCCCAACTCGGTCGAGACAAAGACAGGAGAGCGACTGCGCAGCTACCCTGACCCGCGAAGTCCCAAGTCTATGCTCGGTCACAACAAGACGCGGTGGAGGCCCCTCAAAGCCGACTTTCTGCCTGTGTCTACTGATCCTTCCCTTGACTCAGAACCCCGAAGCCAAAGAGCGCGAGCCACCGTCGAGTCAATCCCAAATCACGAGCCGGTCCATGAGCAACGAAGGCAGACCTGTAATAGATGAAAGATGAAAGCAAGATATTTAGTATACAGTTTTTTTGTTGGAAGATAAAGCGTGATGGTGTGTGTGTGTGTGGGGTGTGGTGGGGGGGAAATCGAACCCAGCCTCTACTGCCCTCGCCCGCCCCTTGCTCCTCCCGCCCTCAGCTTCATCCTCTCCTCCAGTACCACCCTCCTCCTCTCCACGCTCTCCATCCTCGTCCCGTGCTTCTGCATCCTTCATCTCCCACTGCTGATCATCTCCAAAACCATCCCCGTGAAGATCTCGATCGTCCAGCCCGCCCCTTCCTGTTCGCTGAGCTTGGCCTTGAGCTTGGGGAGGCCAAAGAGCCGTTGCAGTGTCGTGTACTGGGCGTCCTCGATCGTGTAGCACCCGAGTGCGTCGCAGAGCACGCCCCTTGCCGCGGTCCAGACGTTCCGCGAGTCAACGCAGCCGAAAAAGTAGTGGTCGGTGTCGTCCACCGGCGCTTCGCAGACGAGGCACGCGGGAGAAGTGTCGTGATTTTGTTGGTGTTGCAGCTTGCGCGTCGGGGTGAAGCGGAGAATCAGCTTGAACCAAATTTCCCTTTCCCTCGCTGTCAGTGCCTTCGAGTTGACCGCCTTCCAGAAGCTCCTGAGGTCGTCCGGCTGCGGTGGTCCCTTGAGCCCGAGCGTGTTGGTAAAGGCCTTCGCGTTCAGGACCCGGCGGATGCGACGGATGGTGTAGGATCGAGCCATGTTCAGCAGCTTGTACTGGCTCGCCTGTTGTGGAAGCACCGGGTCCGGAAGGCGCTGCTCCATTGCGAAGCGGGCCACGGGCTTGGGGAGAATCGCCTCGAGCGGTGCGCTGGTGCCGATCCGGAGAGGCACGTTGAGCCGTCCCGCCGCCACCGCCACCGCCAAGGGCGTGTTCTTGTGTCGATCGACAGTGAACCGGTACCAGGCCGCGATTGCCAGTCGCTGCGGGAGCCCGCGTCGATCGTACTCGCTGTTGTCGCCGAGCACATCCGCAGGCGGCGTCCAAAGGTGAAACCCCCCACCCGCATACAACTCGCGCCGATAGAGATCCGCCACCTTCGGGTAGCCCTGGAGACGAAGGTAGTCAGGTATATGAACCGCGTCGATGGTCTGTCTCCCTCTGATGGGGGTGTGGAGGCTGCCGAGCAAGGTGGGAAGCGCGAGCAGGTTCGCGGTGGTCAAGGTCCTCGGGTTGACCTGCGCGTCTTGCTGTTTCGGAACCCCCAAAGCTGCTCGCCATCGGGGATGGAGGTCGCTGGGGATGGGAGTGGATGGATGTGGCCAGAGATCGGTGGCCAGGTCGAGGTCGGACTGAGCTCGCTGGAGTGCCGCGCGCGCAAGTCCTTGCCAGATCGCGCCCGAACCGCCGAGAAGAACGTCCCAGATCCGTGCCGCAACCGCGTACACGACGTCCTGCATCCTGATCACCCCGAGTCCCCCCTTGAGCTTGGCTGTGAACACGATATCTCTGCCGTAGCTGGTCCTGCCCTTGCCCCCACGGACGAAATCGACGAGCATGTCATCGAGCTTCTTGACGACTTCGGGCGGTGGGATGTCGGCTGCAAGGAAGTGCAGGATCTTGGGGATGGCGTACCGATTGACGTAAAAGGCACGGGTGTGGTGCGTGAGCCAGCGATGCTGGACCGCCTCCAGCGTCGCCTCGAGGCGTTCGATGAGATTGGCGTAGGCGAGTTCGGTGTCGCCGCTCGGGTCGAAGGGGAGGCCCATCCACTCGAGTGACTCGTCTGCAGCCTTGACGACGAGCGGGCGTTCCTCCGGGTCCCAGCGGCGTCCGATCGGTAGGACGACCGTCTTGTCCGTGTTGAGCCGGCCATTCGTTGCATGCTTCCAGTCGAGCGCCAGGTCATCGAGCAAGTTGAATGACTCCAAGCCCGCGACGGCGACGACAACGTCATCGGCGAAAGCAAGTGATGTAATGGCGCGGCTCTGTGGGTACGGATGAAGTGCAGGTATGGACAGATTCAGCGCGATGTTTCGACGGGGTAGAGCATCCAGAAACGGCTGAAACACGATGTCCCAGACTGACGACGACGCCGGCTCCCCTTGGCCGAGCCCACACGTCAGTCGCATCGGCGCCGTCAGGAACCCATTGATGATGTAGCGGGCCGAGGTCGAGTCACTCGAGTAGAGCATCCTCAGCACGCGAAGAAAGGTGGCAGGAGCGCCCAGGGCGTCGAAGATGGCAAAGATCCAGTCATGCTCGACGAGGTCGTAGACGGATGATTGGTCAAGAGACAAGAGCGCGGCCGCGGGGAACTCGGTCCTGCGCGCGCCAAGTTCCTCGATCAGGAGACGAAGGTGTAGTGCAGCGTCAGCCGATCGGCGGTCCTTGACGAATCCGTGCTGCTGCGGCGGGAGGAGATCGGGTAGAATCTGGTTCAAACGGGCGACATAGACCTTGGTAAAGATCTTGTAATCGCACTCGCGCAGGGTGATCGGCCGGTACGACGAAAGTTCGGCGCGATCGGCGTTCTCCTTGTGTCGCTTGAAGATAAGGCGCACGAAACCTTGGCCCTGCTTGGGAGAGAGTGAACCGCGCTCAATCATCGCGTTGTAGGCCTTGGTCAGCAGCTTGGCCCACGCCTCGGGTGCGGTCTGGTAGAGTTCGTAGGGCACGCCCGACGGTCCCGGCGATCGCCCCGGGTGCGTCGTCCCGATCGCGGCCACGACCTCGTCCTCGGTGATCGGTCGCTGGAGTAAGTCGGTCTGCGATTCCGAGAGTCGGCGCAGAAAGAGCGGATTCGAGCGCGGGTCGTCGCAAGTCCGCGCCGCCCTGATCGGCGCGAGGAATTCGTCCTGAAGTCGAGCGACGCGGTCCGGATCACGAGGGTCGATGTGGTAGAGGCGCTGGAAATGCGCCTGCGTGTGGTCAAGAGCGACATCAATGTCCTGCGTTAGCTCTCCGTTGCTCAAGCGCAGTGCTGTGATCTTGGAGTCCGAGTTCCGCGCCGCGAGCTTGGCGTGGACCGGCCGCGACAGTCGTTCCTCGGAAGCGATCTCGGGGACGTACCGCCCGCTTGAGTTCCTCGGACGTCCTTGTCCATTCTGCCGTTTCCGCCTCCCCCCATTCCGGTATCGCCTCCAGATCCTGCACCCTCCCCACCAAATACTCCATCCTTTCCGTCCGCTCCCGATGCAGCCTCCTCGCCATCTCCCTCATTTTTTTTATTTATTTTTGTTTAACTGGGCTCATAAATTACGATCCTTCGGGTTGGCTAGAATCGCTACAAAAAGAGCTAAAGAGGTAATAAAGCAACGACGACAAGCAGTTGGGTGAAAGTCAAACCCCTGCGCGCAACGAGTGCTGCGCAGATCAAAACCCGCCGAGCACCTAACGCGGACTCCAACGAGTGGTGAGTACTGCTGCCGCTTCACAACCCAAGATCGGGAGCGAAGATACTCGAAAACCAGGCAAGAGCGCCTAGAAAGAAAAAAGGGGACAATATACAAAAAGTCACAAACGGGAACACCGAGAAAGGAAAATACTAAAACAAGGGGAAAGGAGGGGGGAGGAGGGGGGACACACTCGAGGGACCAAGAAAGGGGGTCGAAGCCAGGGATAGAGGTCCCCAAAGACTAACAGGCCGCAGCCAAGCCCCAGCTACTCGTCACCCCGACAACGCCCGATGGCCCTCCTTGGCTGAGTCTCGAGTGCTGGCTGTTGAGCCGTCGGAAGTCGGGCGATTTTTATTTTTTTTGTAGAAACTGAACGTAGATTTTTTTTGTTTGTTTTTGACTGGGGCTCATATATCAGGAAGCCGATTTCGACTCCGGCCACCGCCGCCCCTGTTCCGGGGGGCCTCGACTTCGACTTCGACCACCGGTTTCCGAGTTGCTGGAAAGATGGGAAGCACGGTGGGCCTGCCCCTTTAAGCTCTCGTGTTTTTGGCACGAACATGATCAAGCTGGGACCTCGTGCTAACCCCGCAGGTGCAGCGACCGGCAACAAGAACGACGCGAACGACGGCGACGGCGACGACGAGTCGGTCGCTTCGACCGAATCGGAGGGCGGCGAAAGTGGGGAAGAGATGTTGACGCGGGCGACCATGGGCTTGTTGGAATCAACGATGATCCCGAAAGGATCAACAAAAGAAGAAGAACGGCTGGACCAGGAGTTGAACCTGGGTCGCTTCCATTCATTGGAAAAGCTTTGACCAACTAAGCTATCCGGCCCCTTGATATTAGTGCAAGGTCTACTAACACCTTCAACACTTCCCCTTAGACCTTTGCAATTCGTCAACTTTAAGTCCCAATTGGACTCTGTGTCAACATCTGCGGCAGCTCCGGTAACTCTGTGCGGCGTCACTGGGAAGATTTACAAGCAAGGTTTTGTAATAGATCCTCACATTGTGTTATCAACCACGCGCTCGTGCGTGAGAAGAACCCCATACGCCGGTATCATTATTCGGGCCGGTTCGCGACTCCTCGAAGTCAGGCGCGATGCGGGCGGATTTGGCGTTCCCGACCCGATTCGACTCTAGAACAGACGAGCTTCATATTGATGATTTTCTGCGGAATAACATTTCTCTTCCTGCGTAAGACCTGTCATCCTCTCTGCGTCTGAACCTATTGCCTGATTTCCAAAGATGAAACTCCGCATACGCAGTTACTGCACCCGGGCCCTCAAGTGGTCGTCTCTCGAACAGACGGGTCGAGGTTGGTGGCGAAGACGCGAAGTAGGCTTGGGTCTTTCCAGTTTACTCGCCAGATACTGTGCAAAAGCCGTTCGCGGGGACCCCTTTTGAAGAACATCAAGCTGTCCTCATCGCCATGCCAGAGGAGACCCTAAGAAAATGCTCCTGAATTTGGCTGCCTCGGACTCTTGGCGCGTCCCTCGCGTTGGAGGTTTGCGCTCAATCGCACTCGAGGTGCACTCGAGGTGCACCCGACCTCCGCGACTTCCTTGCCCTGGCATCCCCACTCGCGTTTCCGCTCGCGTTCCCTCTCGCGTCCCCTCGTCTTGCATGTGCTGGTGCATCCACATCAACTCGAAATAGTAGGACCGCTTGGAAACTTTACAGAGTGGTGTGCCTCTCCTCAAGTCGAGATGTATCTGCTGGCCCTGACCCTGATCATGCGCTTCCGTCACCTTGGCTTCAAGTGTAAGCACCCCACCTTGATCTTCTCTGATCCGGATCCGAATCGGAGAATGAGGTGAACGACCTCATTCTCCTCCCAATTTGTGGCCTCTGCGAGTCGATTCAGCTTTCTTCTTCACCTCCTCGGCGCCGTGCTGGTTCCTGATGCTGCTAATCTCGCACTATGGCCACGCCTGGATCGATGGGACCTCTTTAGGCTGGGGCAGCTTGGCCATGGGGGGCGCTCTCCTCTTCTACTGTCGACCGAGCGATAGAGAGACCTATCTGCGAAGATATCACTCTCCATTCAAGTAAGCTCTTCAGACTCTAGGCATCACAAGCCACCATCTTATTTGCCTTGAAGCCCGGGCCCCTCACTGCATCCACTGTAGCTGATAGAGACTGAACCTTGTCCTTTCAACTTGTGCTCCTCCGACCCCTCACTATAACCAGTCAAATACTTCTCTACTTCATCCCTGAACTCGCTCTCGGAGCCCCCTTCCCTCATGCAGTGGCCATGTGCATCCTCAGTGGCAAAAGTTTCACCGGCTTGAAGCACACTCTCGTAAGCGAGGGGATGATCAAGGAGAACCTCGGCACCGAATGGCCCAGGCTCTCGGCGGTGTTGAATGCGATATCCCCCTTCGCCATGCTTGTGACCTACTTCAACATATTGACATTCGACTGAGTGTGCATTGCTTTGCTCCTCAAGGGACTACTGGGTGGAATCAGCGCTCTTCGACAATGGGTTCGTGCCAGGTGAAGGTTACGGGAGTCCTGCGGGTGCTGGTTGACTTGGCGTTTCGGGTTCGGATGGCGAAATTACGCGACATCGGTTTTGAACTTTCTGCAATGCAACAGTTTCCTTCGCTGTACAGCTTCTTCAGCTCGGAATGAAGCCTGCTAATCGCGCAATGGAACCTGCTACCTTAACCTTCGAAAGTTTCTGCAACCACGCGCCGGTCTGAGTAAAAGCGCTCATTGAGTTCCGACCAGGAAGCGATTCTCCGAGTCACTGGCCGCGGATCCCACGACCTACACTTTGCAAGAATACACCATTTCGATGTGGGCTTTGAACACTTCTCTCTTTCGAACGAGGCCTATACTATTGAACAGGCTCGTTCAAACGACGGGGTGTGAAGTGCCAACACGGTCAGCCATGCTTTGTTGCGGCTCAGGGGCTTGGTCGAAAGTCACGTCTCTCAACCGGTGAACGTGCACCTCCTGTAGAGGACACTGCTACCCCTGTGGTTCGAAAGCAGCATTGGATCCGATGGGCACTTGCGACTACTCGACAACTGTGATGCCGAGTCAATGTCAAGGCTGTTTCTTCTTAGATCCCGGTTTCAGGCTGCTGTAGGTCTTGTTGTCCTCTCATTTTCATCGCTCGCCCGCCGATCATGGCGGCCGCCACGTCGGTCGATCTAGACTCTGCCTATAGCGCGGCTCATCGTCGTCGAGTGATCGAACCGAGATTCCGGCTGATTCCGCGGCGCGCACGCGTGGGCTCTCGCGGGTTGTCATCCCCCAGTCTCCATCCCCGATCGCTGACTGAATTTGTGTGCGTATGTGTGCATCGCTCTCTGCCGCACGTGACCGCGTGCGTGTATAGGTGTGTGTTCGTGTCTGTGTCTCTGTAAGTCCCCCAGCCCACTTCAACTTCCGACGCGGTGGTCGGCGGCTCTACTGCCGATGGCGATCCCGACGCCGACGTCGACCTCCACCTTGAGCTTGAGCTCAACACTGCATTGGAACCGATCGGATGTCGAATTGCCTTGTCACGATCGCATCGACCAGTTCGTATGCGTGTTTGTCCCACCGTATCCTCGCACTCTGGAGGGACGGCTGCGCTGCTCCTCAACCGTCGGAGCGGTCTACGCGGCGCATCGACTTCGACCTGTGTGCAGAAGCGGCCTCGAGGCGAAACTCTGCTCTGCGCATTCACACACCCTTTCGACGCTGCGTTTCATCGGAAATCATCAGGAGGAATTCTAGGGGCATGGTGGGGATCGCTCGCTGGTCGGGGCGCGACGGCTGGTCTCGGCGTTCAACGTTCAGCATCCAGCCGCCCGATCTGTGACGGTTGGCCCATTGATCCCTGCGCTCTCCGTCCAGTCCGGCCTACCGACGAGACCACGATTGGCTCATCAGATCGAGTCGGCATAACCAACCAGAATACAACCGAACAACACGTAGAACGTGAACCGTTTGAGCTAATCAAAATACATCGTCCTTCCACACGCAGGTGCGCTCGCTTCACGAGTGACTGGGTCACGTTGTGCCCATGGATTCCTCGACACCGTATCGGCCTCCTGGCCGCCAACTCGGGTCCAGTCTGCCGCCTTCGGGCACCTCCCCGGCCATGTCGTCGGGGTCATCGGCCCAACCCTCCCCTTCGTCACCACCAACGTCTTCACGGAGTGCTGCGATCGCAAGACTGAGACGAGCTGCTTCGACTCGTGAATCACCTTCGCCCTTGAGCTCACCCTCCATGTCGGACGCACATTTCCAAAGCCCTACTGACGACTCGACCTATTTCACTCCCGTACTGGGGAGTATGCATCGTCACACTGCGTCCGAGGATGTTCCTCTCGTCCACGCCGCTTCCCTGGAACGGACTGCCTCGCTACTCGCTCGGTCAATAGCCATGGCCAAATTGACGGGCACCGCACCCCCACCCGTACCCTCGCACTATCATGCCGCTCCGTTCCCCATCAATGCACCCCTCCCCAGCCTCGATGCGCTGAGGGAACGTGCTCGCGCTCGACTCGTCAACGACGACGGATCACTCCCGAACTCGACTTCGTCCAACGCGTCGAGTCCGACGATGCCGCCCTCGCTGAGAAGGAACCACACCGTGACCGGCGTTGGCGGCTCGAAGCAGAATCTTAGCATCGGATTGGGCATGTCGGTCGATTCATCGGTGCCGCTCGATCTCCGTGGCTCGACCCGGCCAGCGGTGCTTCGGTCGGCTTTAGCCTTCACTCGATCCGGATCCGGGCGAAGCACGGCTGCGCCTTCCTCTTCGCGTGCTGCGACGACGGCCTCGCTCGAGGACGATGTCGCACTCGACTCGAACCGCGCTGCGGCAAGGGTCAATCTCATGCGCAAGCTTTCATCGAGGAAACTGGCCTCCCCCTCGCAGACTGACAGAGTAGCCGCTGCCCAGGTCGATGAAGCAGCCGTCGAGCAGTTCGCTAGCAAATTGCCCCAGGCGACGGTGGTTGGACTTCGAGCGCGGAGTGCGAGTGCTGCTTCGGAACGCGGCCGTGCAAACGGGTCCAATCGGTCCCCTCTGCTCGTCCAAGTCCCAGCCGCAACACATTTGTACCTGAGTCGTCGACCTGATCCCATACCAGTGCAAGTGGAGGATGCTCCCCTTCGATGGCCGGAGGATCGGAGTCGAGAAACCTGGGCCGAAGGGGGAGGCGACCGGGGCAATATTCGCGATTTCTACGAGCCGGACTTGCACTCGCTTCAAGGACAGACGCTTACACGGGGGTTTGGTGACGTGTCGGAGGATGCGGCGGCATTTCGATCGCAATACCAGACCGTGTACGAAATCGATCAAGCGGGACCGCATGTGCGAAACCCTGATGTCTACCAGGTCGAGGATGCGACACCCCGTATGCCGGACGAATACGATATTGTCACTCCGCGACCTCCGTACGAAGCTCCACCTCAATCCAAAGGTAATCGACTATCGAGTAGCAACGTTAATGCCATTAGGGAAAACGAACAAGACCAGGGTGAGCAGAGGGGACCGTCACCAACGGCATCATTGATCGCTCGCAAAGATTCCGAGGCGCGCAAGTTCAGCGACGACTCCGCCATTTCCTCGGAGGTCTCTCATGATGGGAACGAGATCGAGTATTCGCAAAATCAACAAGCGCAAGCATATCAGTGCAAGAACTTTCCGATTGCGGTCTCGTCGCCTCGGAACACCCAGACTCCGCGGCGCAGTTCCATCCCTCAGCACCTCGTTCCAGGCCCATCGCGACACGCGCCTCACCAATCGAGTCTCCACGCGACGGCGGCGGCAGCAGCGCCCACCGGCGCACCTGGCTTCAGCCTGATCCAACCCTTCAACACCGCGAACGACGACTCTGAAGACGAGGTACGACGCCGCGGCTCGTCGGCCTCTTCGAGCGTCGCTTTTTTGACTCGAGGAGTGAGGGAGCTGCCAGAACGAACCAGCAACGCGGGGTCGATCTTGCCAATGCGTAATGACAGCTTTGTGATACCGCACGAATCGCCGGCGAAGTTGACGGACTACTTGCCGAGCCTTTCACCCCTTTCCGGGACGCAGGGGCCTGTTTTGACTAGGTCATCGAGTCTGCAGGGCAGTGGCGTCAGCAGTAGTGACGAGAAGAACGTCGTGAACGCCGAGGCATCGCCCTCGGGCGTCCCACACTCGATCGCATTCATCATGAAGGGACCTGGAACTACGACCGACGAAGCCGAGCACCTTGAAGAGGAAGGCGATAGTCCGGACTGGGTCCTCAAGGAGAAGAGGTTGACGGCCAGGATTGAGAGCAAGAGGCAGGCCGGGATGACGAGGAGCAAGAATGGCGCTTTCCCGCCGCCGGAGGAGAACTATCAGTTCCCGAGCCCTACGGCGTCTGTAAGTCTCGCGAAGCTCTGTTACACCTTTGCAAGATTTGCGTACTGACGGGAATACTCTCATATGTACGAGCAGAGCCCGGGCACGGCCTCGGAATCCCGTGCCAGTCTACCGTGGCAACGACCGGATCGTGAAGACTCGACCGACAGCACCAAGGCTTTGTTCGAGAAGCTTGCCGTCTCCCCTCGCGAGCGCCAACGACCTTCGCCATTCTCCGTGTCGTACCATCCTCTGCCCCTTTCCGTGGGCTCGCCCATCATTGACGCCGACGCCGGTGCCGTCTCTCCGATGGGGTCCCATTTCTCGCCGCAGAGCATTCAACCGCCCGCGCCGACCTCGACGACCCCGCCTTTGGAGAGGATGGACTCGAGCGATGCCAGCAAGGCGCAGTGGTTCCAATCCGCGATGTACAAGAGCGCGGGCGTCCCCGCCCTCATCTCCGCACCCCCTTCGGCCGAGATGCGACGACAGACCTCGGGTCGCTCAAGTAATTCAAGAAAGGTACGGTTGGAGCTTTTACAGGAGGACACGCCGTCACCGCTTGTTGTGACGACCTCCGCTTCGCCCGATGATCTCGCACGACCGGGGACGAGCCATTCAGATAGCAGTGACTACTCGAGTGCAATTATGAGTCGAGAAGGATCGGGTTCGAGTACGCACGATGCGCTTTCCCTTTACACCGTCGAGGCTCGTCATGCCCCTATGCACGAAGAGGACCTACCCGCAAATCGCATCATTGCCAAGCTCGACTCGTTGCTAGGCACCGAACACCTCATGTCGGACCAGCAGCCGACGCCGCTCGATCAACCTCCGAGGAAGCTGCTCTTGCACACCCCCGTGCTGCAGGTCGTCAACGCGCACACGGTCAAGGATCGACATCTGTTCCTCTTCACCGACCTGCTGTTGATCACCAAGCCGCTCATTATCGATGATCCCAAGACGGGGATGCCAACGCCCTCGACCTTGGCCAGCCAGTTCATCGTCAAGTCCATCGTCGAACTCAAGCAACTCAAGTTGCAGGCTGAGGACGAAGGCCACGACGATACGGCGCCGCCAAAGAAGCGTCACCCTTTCTTGGTACAGTTCGTCGATCGGTTCGCCAACGATCCCAAGCGCGCCATCGCGACACTCATCCAGAAGGGTGGCTTGTCGAGTGATGCAGCGACGATCGCGAACCTGAGTGAGTCATGACTGGTTTCAGAAGTTGGTTCTGGAGGACATGCTCAATAGCCCTATGCTTGTTCTGCAGTCTACCGCAATCCCGATTTGAACCGCAGTCAGGTCGGCGCATACTTTACGCAGCCCGAGAACCGCCACATCCTGCGCGTCTACATCGAGCGCTTCCGCTTCAGCGGGGTTCGCATCGACGACGCGCTGCGCATGTTCCTCATGGCCGTTCGCTTGCCGCACAGTCGCCAGTCCGTTGAATACGTCTTGGGTGTATTGGCGATGACGTGGACGGAAGTGAACGGCGCAACGGGTTTCGACCCGAACTTGACGTTCAACCTCGTTGTCGCGATCATGAAGCTCAACGACGCTTTGCACAGCGCCAACTCGACCGAAGGGCACTTGTTTTCGCGCCCCAACCCGTCTCTCTCGGTCGACGATTTTATTGCCAGCTTTCGCTATAGCGACCCTCGCTCGCTCGTACCTGAAGATCTGTTGACGCGCATCTACGCATCCATCCGGAAGGAACGCATCGAGCACGCTTCGGACAACACGATCTTCAGCATGACGCCGGATGTTGAAGCGACGTTGACCCCTTCCAAATTACCCGTCTCGTTGACATATCGAGACCCCTCCGACCCCATTACAATCACGATCCCCGAGCCCGATCCCAAGTTCAACATCAAGCTGCATGGCACGGATCTCAAGTTCGATCCGCCAATTTTGTCGTTCGCCAAGTCGCGCACGCAGACGTTCCGTGTTACGGGAATGGCGCTGGGTGTTCGAGCGATGGTCTTGATCAAGACGGGAACGAACGCGCCTCGGTACCAGGGCTTGCCCATGAACAAGGCCTTTTCGATCGAACGCGCGTTCATGCAGCACAAATTCCAAGTCTCGTTCACGAACCACCTCAACGTCAAACGCAAGTACATGTTTTCGACGCTGAACGCGGGATTGCAGAGGGCTTGGCTGCGTCATCTCAGGGAACGAATCGCCGCTGCGATGGCGGCACCTCCCGCGCCTACGCCCGCTCTGTCGGCCGCCGAAGCGGTAGCCGTGCAGGCTCTTCAAGATATACTAATCGCACCCGATGAACTTCTTCCTTTGCTCACGGCTGGCTCCGCTGCTTCCCCTCAAGCCAACACGGCTGCCCCGCGAAACCGAGGAGCTTCGAGAAGTCGACAAGGCACACCGACAGCGGCGACCCGAGCGGCGTTGACAAATGCGGGCGTGCTCGTGCGGTCCAACTCGGTCAGCAAGATCTACGCGGCGCACTACAAGATCGAAGCGGATCTGCACCCCGACAACGCTCGTAAGAAACCTTCTTCACCTGCCGTGGCGGCGCTTGGTTCGCCCGTCATTGGCTCACCGACGGTGCAGAGCAAAGAGGCCGAGGCGTTGGAGCACTTGCGCGCGATCCCTTATACCAAGACGGGCGAGGAATTGGTCCTCATGACGGAACAGAACTCGTTGCTTCCCGTCGTGTTGAGTTTCCTTGGTGCTGGAGTAGGGGTGAGTCGCGCTTGAGGGTTAATTCAGGAACAGGAATGATGTGTACTGACGATCTTTATGGCTTTACTAGACCGCACCCCTGCCCATGTCGGCGAACGGCTCAGCTTTCCAATTGTCCCCCTTGCCTTCTCGCTCGGGCGCGTCTTACCCCAGCGCCAGTTTCATTTCCAATGCACCTTCATCGATGGCGACATGAAGATGATGTACGACCCGCACGCCCCCAAGTCTTCTTGGCAGCGTGTTTGGCACGATTTGACTTTCCCTCTCCTGCTACGTTGAGTCTCCGATTGTTTTGTTCGGTCGATCTTTTTTTTGTTGCTCGTAAGTGTAGCCCCCCCCCCTTTTTTTTAGCCCGTGCCCTTTTTTGTTTTTACTCGTATATATTACTATAGATCCACCCTTGAGTGATATGGCACCTCCTGCCTTTACGCGCTTGGCTCCGAAGAAGATAACCGGGCGCGCGTGTGGAAGAGCCTGGCAGCGTGACGTGACGATTCATGATCTCATTCGCAGGCCAGCGCACTCGGCAGTTTGTCGATTCGGACTCGCCTCTCTCGCGCCGTCGTGCTGAGCTTCCGTCAACTCATCCCGGTTTCAGATCTTGTCTCATAGTGAACCATGTGAGTGCGAAGGCGCTTGCGTATGCGGGCGACCCCCGGACGGCTCTTTCCACCCATTGCCACGCTGCTCTGAACTCGGCCGAAGTCGAAGGCGCCGCTTCTTGGCGATGGCGTGCCCGAACGGAGCGCAGGCGCAAGCCGGCGGCTGCTGGATCGCGGAGCACGGAGAGACGAAGAGACGGAGAGACGGCCAGGAGAGGGAGCCCAATCACACCAGCCGACCCGTACAGCCCCACATCCAACCTGGCTGACTGTAGTCCCTGGGTTCGGCAGGTCATCCTCCGTCCCCGTTTCCAAGAACATCGTCTGGCATGAAGGCGTGACGCAGGAGCAGCGCGAGCAGCTCGTCTCCCAAAAGGGGGTCACCATTTGGTTCACCGGCCTTTCGGGTGAGTACTTCATGTTTGAGTTACGTACGTGTGGCTAGATTCTGACTTTTAATCGTCCAAATGCCCACCTGCCACGACGCCTCGCGACCCTTCCTCGCAACCCAGGCTCGGGCAAGTCGACCCTGGCCTGTGCTCTCGAGCTCGAGCTCTTGCAACGACAAAAGAGGGCCTTCCGCCTTGATGGCGACAACGTTCGTTTCGGACTCAACAAAGACCTGGGGTTCTCCCCCAAGGATCGGGAGGAGAACATCCGGCGTGTTGGAGAGGTCAGTGTCTTGCTCAGGAATTTCTCGACCCCACTCGGTGTGATCGGGCATGCACGCGGTCCATTGGTGCTACCATCGTTAATTGACGACCATCTCCCATTACCTACATCAAAACCTCCGCCAGGTCGCCAAGTTGATCGCATCCTCCTGCACCGCGACCTTGACCGCCTTCATCTCCCCCTACCTCGCGGACCGACAATTGGCCCGCACGATTCACGACGAAGCCAAGATCCCCTTCATCGAAGTCTACGTCGACGCCCCCTTGGAAGAAGTTGAGAAGCGTGATCCCAAAGGTCTGTACAAGAAGGCGCGTGCGGGGATCATCAAGGAGTTTACCGGCATTTCGGCACCTTATGAGGCACCGGAGAAAGCGGAGTTGCACATCAAGACGGCCGAATCGGATATCGAGGCCGGGGTGAAACAGATCGTCGAGTACTTGGAGAAGAACAACTTCATTTAGGTACTAAGCTCTGTACGGTTCATAGATAGATGTGGGCGCAGATCGTGGTGAAAATTCCACACGAGGCTTATACCTCACCTCATGCGGTTTTCCCCGAAATCGATCGGCTCGGCCCGACACAATCATCACGGAAAAATTATTGGTACTTTTGCAAAATTTATTGTAGGAAACAGAAAGAACGCAAGATATTAGGTACTCAAAGCTAGGGGAACAATCAAAGCAAGCCGACTTCTTGAAGCGTTTGGTTCAAGACCTGTCGAAGGCAACTCTTGGGTTCAGCTATGAATCGAAATCATTATGGTCGACCTCCTCGTTACCTACCGAATCGAAAACGGCGGCCATGACGACCTTGACTTGCGAAGTATCTGTGGTTTTGAAAACAAACATCATTATTCAAAGTCGTTGTCCACGCCTCCCCTCACACGAGTTCGAACGCACCGGTCGCCGTCGAGAAATGCGTATAAATTTGCTGATTCTTGCGCTTATCGAGCCCGATGAATACCTTGCGCAAATACTCCTTCGCCGCGGATACATCGGTGTCGGACCCCGTGTATCCAGGAAAGGCTTGGGAGAAAGGTGCAGTGCCGGATTTGAACTTGCTTTCAAAGAGGTCACATTTGTTGAGGCTTTTTTGGTTGGCAAGGGGTTCCGTGGGATGGGGTGGTCAGCCGGAATTTGTTGGTGGATGAGGAGTGGTAAAGGAGCTCACAGTAGGACAAAACATGATTCTCGGAACCAGATCGAGTTGACGATGGATTCGAACAGCTGAACATAGACGAGCCAGAACGCATGAGTAACGCACCCGTCTCCCTCACGCCCTCAGGAGAACCCGGTGTTCGAAGAGAAAACAACTAACCGTTCTCGATTCGGTAATACGATTAACCTCGTTATCCTCCCGCAACGTCTGATCATATTCGCTGATAGCGACCACGAATAAAAGTACTTTGACGTCTTCAAAGCAATGAATCCATTTCTTACGTTCGGACCTTTGGCCACCGACGTCGAGAACACGGAGTTGGTACCCCTGTGTGTTTCCCGGCCACGTCCGAATCGGGCCAGCGTTACTTTGAGTAGTCTGTTCCATTAGGATATCTTCATCAAATCCCTGCACTTCTACTCACCCTCACAGTGAAACGCTCTTCGACGATACCGGTGCTGCGCACCCGCGTTCGCAGGATGTCCTGGTCCGACGGCACGTACCCTCGCCTCCCGATACGTCCGATGGCGTCGAAAAAACTGTGTGACCGGCGGGGGGAGAGAAGTTTTCAGTGACCAGAGCATCCTTGCTAAGACGTGTCAATTTAGACTACTCACTAGGGAGCTGAAACGACAAAAAATCGAAACTAGGTCAGCAAAATTCCCCAAGGCCACACTGGTGCGAGAACACTAACCCGAATCATTCAATTGATACTCCGGCCCCAAAGCGACGACTCGCTGCACCGCAGGATGCGACCACAACGTCTCGATCGCTCGAGCAACGGAAGGGTACAGATCTCCATCTTGCCAATGTACGTCGTCCTGGTCGAGTTGGAGGATCACGGACGAAGACTCTTGTAGTTCAAGGGGGAGGTCAAAAGAGAGTTGTTGGAAGCCGTGGAGGACCGCCTGAGGGGGACATAGGGTGCCTGAGTCTCGGCGTTCTGAACCGTAAGCTTGAAATGACAAATCATTGCCCACCTCCATGGATTGAATTGTGTTTGTGTACACGACTTCTCGGAAGGCGGATCGTTCGGAAGGGGTGAACGTCTCTCGGTAACTGTGTCCGGAGAAGGATTCTTGCTAGTAATCAGCTTCTTGCTGCGGCAGTCCAATGCCCAGAGGATCGACTTGCATGAGTCGCATTTGCTGATGGTACGGAGAGCATGACAAACAAATCAGCCTCATCTAATTCTGCAACATTTGAAACATCTCGTCTCACATCCGACTCACCTTGACGACGGTGGACTTGCCCGACTCCCCTGCATACAGTTGTCACACGAGATAAGCTTTGAGGACCGGAAGATGTCCGTGACGAGGGAGATGTGCTGACCTGCACCTAGGAGCAACAGCTTGATTTCTTTGCTGTGTACACCATCGCACAAGTCAGCATCATCGATACCGGGACCAATGCACTACCTGACCAGTCATGAGCTCCACCTCCACCTCCACCTTCTCGGCATCGCACAAACAGGCCAGACAGATTGAGATCCCTCGACCAATTTATAGGCTTCCGACCACTTCCAATAATACCCCCAAACTCACTTCATCATCTGCCTCTCCCTCCTCAGATTGGCCTCAATATCCTGATGCACCTTCAGGTCCGTCGTCCGTCGACCACTAACGATCCCAACACCGTTCCCGTTCCCGTCCCCGCCGTATCTGGAGAAGTTGCAGCCCATCCTTTGGGCAAAAATCGCTTCTCCAAGGTACGAGGGAAGGAAAGTAGCTGTGGTCCTCAAGTGGCTTCGAATTCGGGATTAGCCGAGGTCAGCCGAGGTCGTACGCTGGAGCTGGCCGCACGGAAATATCGGGATCGGGCGTGGAACAGGGTCCGAGCAACCGACGACGATCTGTCTCCTAAGCTGCGAAAGCGCGCGCGCCAAGCTCAATTCAGAACCCCGAGCGCACAGATGGGGGAGGTGAAGTGCTCGGTTATGAACGGTGTCTAAAGGAAGGAAGGGCAAGAGGTCAAGAGTACTTCAAGAAGGACCGTGGCGTAGTGTGGCGTGGCATGCGTAGCGCGTCTCGGGTGCGAATGCGAGCCTTCACAGAGGAGGGTTTGGGTGAGAGCGGGGAGCAAGAGGCGACCGTGCGCTGATCGCAAAACAGCAGGCACGGTCTCCTCTTGCGCGAGACAACGTCAGCGTCGATGTGGACAGCCAAGTGCGAGACTACGGCGTAAGCGCAGCGCACCCTGCGACCAGCTCGAAAGTGTCTCACGTCGTGGACAGAGCGGCAGGTGCAACAATCGCAGGCTCACCTCGACTGCAGGAATTTCAGTGGATGGCAGACCAGGACACAAACAAGAAGGGATGAATAAAACATCATGCCTCAAAACCGCTGAGGCTCCTATTCGCGACTTGGAATTGAGTCCGATCTTTCCCTTGGGCCGCGCCATCGGTATCTACTCGGGTTTTAAAGTTTTGAGGCGACTCGGGACCGTTACAGTTAGCAAAGCTCCTCATTTTGCCTCACGTTCTTCCAGATCGATACCTACTAGGTCATGCTTGACAACTTGGACACGTTGCAATTCATCGCTATTGTAACTCTCTCCAAAGCGATTGGGCGTGACAGTACCTCTATGGGACAAAGTCGATCTGGGCATCGATGTGGCTTGGAGATCACTGGTAGCAAGTAGATCGATGTGACGGACAGACTCGGTCTCCTTTAGGTCCTCCCCCGCCCCCGATGGCGCTAAGGTCCACGAGCTTTGCTTTCGACTCCTGAGGCACCTCCATTCGCCATCGTCAGCTCGGAAAAGTGACGAGAATACGCCGAGCCGACCGACGATCGGGGAATCGAGCCAAAGTGATTTGATTGTTCCTTCCGGTTATCCGACTATCCGAGGACCGGAAACGTGAAGAACTCACTCGGTAAGTATGTTATTGCATTGTCGAGGCATGGATGCTCTTATCGTCATGCTCTTCACGGCCCGATGCGGTGATTGCCGATCAATCAGCGTGACACGTCTAACAGGGTGCTTGGTGGTCCGGCGGACCTAGCGTTTGTTGGATTCGGTCTCTGAACCAGACTCGCTGGACCTGAAACTTATTGAACACACAACCAACTCCAAGCCTAAACATCCAACACGGCACCATGCTTCCATGAAACATCCATCGGAGTCCAAGACATGTGTCTCAAAGTGGCCGATACAAACTCGTTGTCGGCCGTTGAGACCCTCGAGACGAGAGGCAACTCCTAGAGACAAGGCTCGTCTTTCTCCAACGAAGACGGAGGATTGATGTGAATTGAATATATTTGATTACGAGTGATGAAGACGGAGATACCAAAACAGACAGAAGAAGTAGAGGAATGAGAGGAAGAGGAAGGAGGTGTTTCAATACTCGATCGATTGGGTGGAGGATAGAAACAGGAGGAATTTACAGCGTGGGTTTCGAGTGGGCCGGAGCTGGTGTCGAAATATTGAAATGGAGGACACATGGTTGATTTTCGGACAGGACAGGGAGGGGTAACAAGCTATTGGCACAAGCACGTTCACACGTCGTGTCTTTGAACACGACTAGCTGGAAATCATGACTAAGAGTTTAAGAACATGAAGCAGAAAGACGCTCTTCGGAACGAAAGAGGCCAAGGGGGATCAGATCAGAGCAGGCCCTATTGAAATAAAAATAAAATTAGCACGCGAGCCTCCAAACGATCGAACTTGCGCTTTCTTGTCCTCACCAATTCTGCTATGCTAGCGGCCATGATGCTCTCCTCGACAGCATTGAAGACGACGCGCAACTGCTCGGTATCGGTCGCGCACGTGAAGTGGACGTGAAGTGGTCGGTTGTGGCCGTTGCGGTAGAGCGGTCGGAATTTGGACTCCATGTAAGCGCAGCCGGTCGGGTCTGAGGGGTGCGATCATAATCCAATCCACAGTCAGGACTTTCTAGAAGAGCGGGTCGGTGCATGTGGCACCACTCACAATCGCTGGGTCCCTCGTAGTCCGAGTAGTATTCGTAGATAGGCGAGGTGATGAGTTTGGCCTTGAACAAATCGGTCTTGTTCATAAAGAGAATCACGCTCGACTGGGCGAACCAACGCGAATTAGAGATGGACTCGAACAAACCCGCGGCCTCATTCATACGGTTGATATCGGAGTCCTCGTAGAGCGTCTGATCGTATTCGGAAATGGCGACGAGGAAGATGAGCACGTTGACATTCTCGAAGCAATGAATCCACTTTTTCCGCTCGGAGCGTTGTCCTCCGACGTCAAAGACGACGTATTGCAACATCCCGACTTGGAAGCGCTCCTCGGTCAAGCCGGTTGTCTTGACTCGCGATCGGAGAATGTCCTGATCTGTCGGCACGTAGTCGGCTGCGCCTATCCGAGCCGCCGAGTCAAAGTAGCTGAGCACGTGGGAGAGAGTGGGTCTGTCAGCCAAAGAGCTGGCTTTTCGAGCAATCACCGAGTCCGAACTGACTAGCTGGCCGAATCGTTGAGTTGAAATTCGCGACTCTTGGCGACGCAGGCTTTGGTCGTCGGTTCTGCCCAGAGGGCAATGAGCGCCTGGGTGACCAATCGGTCGAGCATTGGCGGGCAAGGGTCGTGGGCCGAGACGCGGATCGACATGATGTAGGCCGCCTTGTCGCGGAGGTGAGGTGCGAGGGGCATGTTGAGATCGTGCAAGGCCTCGATGACGACTTGCATCGATTGAATCTGAGAGGGTAGGAGGTTGATGTGCGTGTATGCGTGTCAGGATCGAACTACACAAGTTCGGGCAATGTCGATCGGGGATCGCGATCTTACCAAGTTGGCGTAGACGATTTCTCTGTAACCATCACGCTCTTCGTCGGTGTAACCTCCGACATGGTGCAGTCGCATCTGCTTCAAGATGGTCGACTGTAAGGAAATGGGGAACATTCGCACGAACACATGTGTCAGTAAAGGGGGCTTCGTCGAAGAGCCGTGCTCGCTCTCTCGGGTCAATGTGGTGCCTTCGGAGCGGAGAGCGGGAGGATGACGCACCTTGCCCGATTCACCGGTTCCCAACAAGAGTAGTTTGACATCTCGCCTATGGAAAATAGGGAGCCAAGAGTCAGTTCATGGGTTTGCGCTGAAAAATTGGCTAATCTCGGTCGGCGATGAAGTGTGGGTCGTGGGGTGGGGTAGTGGTGGTAGTAAAAGCGGGCTGTGGGTCGGCCGAGTGCGGCGCGGCGAGATGGGAAGGATTCCGCGGAGAACGACGACGACGACGACCGTGACTGACTTGGGCGGTCCCATGCGCTGTGGAAGCGAGTGTGGAGGGCGACACCTGGTTGGACCAAGTGCACAGTAGACACCCTCACTGCAAATCCATCCCGGTGGGCCCGGTGAGCCAGCTCGAGCTGAACCGTCCGGTGAGCGGGGATGAGTGTCCTTCGAATCATGCCACTCTACCCTTCCGATCCTTAGCGTGGACTGGCAGCTGGCGGCCTGGCGGGCTGGCGACGACGGGCACGGCGGGCGCGGCCAGCGGCAATCCCACAGCCAAAGAACGAGCCAGCCAGCCCAGCCCGCTCATGACCGAGTTCGGAGCGAGTGGTCAGACCAACCCGACCTCGAATTGGACGTCACCCCGCCCTGCACCGTATATACGCCTGCACCACGACGAGCTTCACCACGACGAGTTCACCACTCCTCGAACAGCTCAGTTCGTTCCAAGTCCCGACCTACTTTGCGACGGCCTTCTCTTCCTCCTTCTTGGTCGCCTGTACTGCGGTGTGGTAGTCCTGCTCGGCCGCTTTCGATCCACCGCAACCCATCGTCGCAAATCACACTTGGGTTCGAGAGATGAGAGAAAGAGAGAGAAACCGGAAGGTGGGTATGAGCGGGTGTGGAGAAGAACCTCGGAGTCGATTACGAGTGTAGGCGTAGGTTGTGTGGAGCGCGCGAGAAGTGAGGAGCGAGAGGAAGGGACCAAGATTCGACCGAAGCGTCGTGGTCGAGAATCGAGAATCGAGATTGAACCTGTCTCGAAACGAGGGCGCGGTGGAGAGCAGGGGCCTTTAAGGAGGGCGCGCCTAATCAGAGCCACCGCTAGCCAGTGTGAGGCTGGAGACTTGGCGGGAGGGCAGCGCGCGCCTGCGTCAATGAGCGCATGGTGCCGAGCTGACCCGGCCGACGTCAGGGCGAAACGCCGAAACGTCGGACCGTGTTTCACAATAACGTTCAATTCGACCCGGTCGAACACGCAGTATTGTCTCGGAACATTTGCAACACAACGACACCCACCGTGTTCTTCCCGATCTACAATCTGCAGGCCCGGACGAGCACAGAAGAACTCATCACGACTCGGACACTTGGGCTCATTACAAGCTTCGAGTCGAGGCCCGCACCCGGGTCCAGATTGAGATTTTGAGGAATTCGCGAAAGGGAGAGAAAATCTTGCAGACGGATCAGTAGATCTCGTTCGAGTGTCGCAAATTGAAAGTGCAAAGAAGAGAGACTTTTGTAAATCCCATCGCTGTTAGGAAAGAAATCAGGAAACGATACCTGAAGGTTTGGAACCAAAGTTACCTACGACCGTATGTGCCTAATGGCTTGACCTTCAGCGAATTCAGCGCTGGAGCCGAGGCCGATGCCGGCCCGAGATCCAGATGCCCGGATCGAGGGATCCGGACTGTCGGCAGAGCTGCCTCAGCTGACGCCCCTGCAGATGGCATGAAAGGAATTGCCGTCCTTCAACAACTTTTCAGATTGCATGCTAGGCTCTTCGGCTCCATCGATTTCAAGACTGTGTGAGGCTCTGTCGGTTCAGGGTCCTGGATCCTGGATCCGTACTGCAGAAGTTCTGATTAGCTTTTGGATGATGGGATCGACACGGGGTGTAGTCCAGCCGCCGATCGTGGCACCCATCCCATCTCTTGCTTCACTGTGACATCCCCTAAGAAGCATCCCTAATAACCCCCGCTACTTTACGAAACAGTCGCATTGGGTGAAGTAGTCCGTCCAATCCCAGCAAAATCAATATAAACGACCACCTCAAGGCACCAGACACCGGAAGCTGGACACCGACCGAGAAAAACTCCGGAACCGCCAGATCGCCAGCCACGCGTCGATCCTCTCGCGGCTGGGATAAATTGCATTACAAAACGGCCGAACGGCCGCGACCGTCCGGGCGACGGAGGTGATGTTTCTTAATAAAAGAAGGGCTGGCTCTGTTTCTTTACCACTGAAACGGGCTTGGCCTTGAGAGCGGTTTGTTAGCCTAGAGGTGTCCCTCACGGCAAGACGATTCGATCGCGTAGTACGCACTCGCGTGCTCTCGGCGATGGAATACAAGCCTCATGGTCGGGATCTCTACCTATGTGTCATTGATGTCAAACTTCATGACGCAGTTTCAACCCTTGTGAGAGTCCTCGAGCCTTGTCGACCTTTGATCATCGAGTCTGTGCCGCGGAACGAAGGAACTTCTCCCGAGGGACGACGCACGTTTTATGGCTCGATCAGATAGATTATACTGCGTGTTGAATTGGCGTCTATACGAATACATGACTGCAGTGAGCGAGTTCCCCCTTTACTTCTTTCCCTGCTTGGCAGACTTGACGCCGCTGTTCAAAGGTTCAGAAGAGGTTCGGGGTCAGCGTTTGCAGCCTGCATTGGAAGCACCACACCACACATATTCGAGCACAGATCGCTGGAAAGTGGGCACACGTACACAATCTCCTTTTTCCCCAAAGCCTTGCCCGAACTCTGCACCGTTGCCCCTTCCAAGAAACTCAGATCACTCTCGACGTCAAACTGTCCCCCTTTCCCGCCACCCGTACCGCCGTCTGCGTCCTGCATGGACAAGCCAGCGAACCTTGAAGCGAATTTGGCGAGTCGACCTGATTCGTCCGTTTCGACCGCTCGTCCGGCTTTCGAGTCGGCTGCGGGCGGGTTCCAGAGCTTGTGATTCGAGGGGGAAGTTGTGAGCGGGATGAGCGAGCGGGGGGCGGTGGAGAAGAAGAGTTGGTGAGAGCCGGACGGCGGCTGCGGGGATGAGATGTAGGGCGTTGGTGTCAGTGAATGGACTCGTTTTAACTTGTGCTGGTGTTCATGCTGAAGGCTGTGGAGGCCGTCGTCGCGTGAGTCGCTCGCGCGATTGCAACGAGAATACCTCGCCAGCATCATCATCGTCGGGTGCTCAGAGAAGCTGTAACAGAATACCAGCGATCTGACTGGATCTGTACCCCCTTCCAGCTCTCCTAACTCCGCTCGATCCCGACCACCACTTCCCTCGCAGCCTCCTCCCCCCGCCAATGACCCACCCCTACACCAACTCCACTCCCTTCAAAACTCACTACAGTACTCCCACTCTGCTGAACACCCTGGGTTCCTTTTCCCGCCCCCTCCTGTGCTCGTGCTTCGGCCTGAGCGACTGCGAAAGGGGGTGGAGGGTGCGAAACGACCGAGCGGAACATCGGAAGTTTGGCCGGCGGGAGACGCGTGGGCGCCGGTCGGTATTTTGGGATCGAGCGGGCGGTCGGCATGGTGGGTTTGGAGCTGGGGAGGCCGCCGGTCGGAGTGGGTTGTGGGTGAGAGGGAAGGCAAGGAAGGAGGGGAGGAGCGCGCGCGTGCGAAGGCGACGAGATAATAGGGGGAGATCTTGGGTGATTCAGGCAGATTCAGGCCAATTGCGATTCACGAACTTACAAGCTCTCTTTCACATTCAACGAAAAAGAGGAACAAAACAACATTTCAAAAAGGGATCATTGCTTTCGAATTCAAGCCCACCGCTACGACGCCTACTCCTCCCCCATCGTCACATCGGCACCACCATTCACAGCTCCAGTCTCACCATTCTGCGTCGATGCTTCTCCCGGAATGCCATCGACGGCCATAGAAGTGGAACTTGTTCGAGCTTCCTCCGTTGTCGCAACGGGTTTCGGCTCTTGGACCTCAGCAGCGACCTCTTCTGTCTTGCCCGTTTCCAGCTCCATCGCGTCCCCTGTCGTCGTCGTCGGAGCAGTCGCCTCCCCACCAATCGCAGTTCCCGACCCATTCTGTCCCGCCTCCTCTTCCATAGCACGTCCCCGCTCCTCATCCCCCTCCTCCTCACTACCCTTCTCCTTCGGCGGCCTAGTCGAAACCGGTAACCTATCCCTGACAAACTCCTTGACCTTACCCATCGAAGCCCTCAACAAATGAATCGGTCTCCCCTCATCGTCCGGCATCGACCTAAACACGTTCCCATACTTCTTCTGATGCTTACCCGCCTTCCTCGAATCCTCGTGCAATGGATGAGTCGAAGGTAACATGACCAGCGATTTCTCTTTGAACCAACCTCGAATGCCCGATTCGGCGCCTAATTCGGGAGGGTGTTCGAGGCCGAGGATTTCGATGCATGCGCGAACCCTTTCCCGTACGGATTGTCGATTTTGTAGAACGTGCATCATCGCGCGCGAACCGGTACCCATACTGAAGAGCACGATGTTGGTCGCGACGGATAAACCGGCGATTTGGTCCCATACGAACAACGCCAATTCCTTCTCCAATCGAGCATCTCGAGCGAGATCGGGGGCGATGATCGTTCCTTTGTTCGTTACGGTATGCGCGAGAAAGTTGACGTCGATCAAACCAAAGTTGTTGTCGGTGATGGCCCAGTCCAAGACTTCGCGAGAGGTGTCGATCAAAGTCGTACGTTCGAGATCGATGTCCAAGTTCGCGGCGGTGAAGGAGGCTTTCATCGAGCCAATGTCGTGCATGAAGATGATCAGGGTCTCGCAGTCGTACACATCCGAACTGTGATTTTACAAAACCGATCGTCAATGATTGTGGCGGTTCGAGAAAGACGCCGACATTCACTTACGAGCACAGCACTTGATCCTTGTACGCCTCTTCCAATTCAGGATCCGCAAGTTCGATGTTGTACATCGCATAGTCGTGGTACAGCTCGTACACCCGATGTGACTTGAGCATTTCTAACCAGGGTAATGCCAAACATTCCTGATCAGTCACAAGAACACCCTCTTCGACAGAGAGGCAATCGGTCTTACCGGCCAACGGGATCATTCTCCCCGCATCTTTCGCCTCTTCAGGCGATTCCAACGCATAGCCCATCGATTTCCAATACTTGCTCTGTACCTTCATCACCTCATGACACACATTCGTAGCTGACTGACTCGCTGCGCCCAATTCCAACCTCCTCGGTTCATCGCCGACCAAAACTTCCACACAAGCATGAGCTGATTTAACGACCGATTCGACGTTGTAACCACCTTCCAAAGCCAAGACGAGCTTCCCATCGGCGAGAACGGAAAGTAGGTGCGTCATGTGCGCGAATCCAGCCGGCGTGACTTTCATTTGCCCCAATTCATCCCCCTCCGCCGCATCGTACCCGGCCGAAACGAGCACGAAATCCGGTGCGAATTCGTACGCGATCGGCATGATGATTTGTTGGAACGCATAGATATAATCCGCATCCCCCATACCTGTATGAGGGAAGGGGACGTTGACCGAGAACCCTTTCCCCGGTCCGTCACCGACGGTTTCGGCGGCTCCGTACGTTCCTCCGGGATAAAAGGCACCGTCGTGGCGATGGAGGGACATGTAAAGGACGTTCGGGTCATCCCAGAAGGCCTTTTGGGTTCCGTTACCGTGGTGAACGTCCCAATCGAGAATGAGGATTTTGTTCATCTTTTTGACGCGCGTCGCACCCGTCGTCGAGGGTACGGTTGGATTACCGTCAACTTGGGAAGCAGCGCTTTGGCCGTCGTCGTATATGGTGCGCAACCATTTCGCGGCGACGGCGACGTTGTTGAAAAAGCAGAAACCCATCGCGTCTTCGGGTTCGGCGTGATGACCCGGTGGACTGTAGGGGTTTGTTTCAGACTGCTTAGTATCTAGGCGCATGAACCGGTCCCCGCGAGCTGAGCCGTCGACAGCACCTACCGGACAATAGCGAATCCGTTTCTGATCCGTCCTTCGGCGACGGCACCGCACATCTCAATTACCCCACCACAGGATAGACGTGCGCAAAGCGCCGTATCAGGGTTGACGTAAAGCGACAATCGATCAAAGTATTCCGAGCAGGTTTCGAGGTATTCGGGTGTTTGAACTGGGAGTGATGCAAATTTTGGTATGGGGGTCAACACGGCGGGGGAGTGGGTCGAGTTCGAAGTCGGTTATCACTCACATCCTAGGGCTCGGACGCGATCGAAATGGGCTTGCGAGTGTACCAAGGTGACTTCATCCCGCAACGCTTCTCGAACGGCGATTCGTTCCATCCTTCCCAGGAAGCCCGTGCCTGTTCAAAGGAATGAATGTCAAGACCAGATATTCGAAGCCCCACTTTACAGTGCACTGCACTGACCATTCAATTTGTGGTAAATGCCCGTGATCCTCGCCGGTTGTTCGGGGTGCAACTCCCCCCTCGCCACGGCCGGCAACTGCTGATGCATCGTCATCCGACTCGAATAGCAATACCCACTCGGGGTCCTGCCCAATCCCATCTTTTTCAACGTCTTGGCATCCAAGCGCAAGACTTGTTCCTCCCTCATCACTTCGGGGGTTTTAGCTTTCACCGCTCGAGAAGCAGCGACTTGGAGCGCGTGACGTTGTTCGGGACGCATGCGTTCTTCTTCCTCCGTCAAGGAGATCCGAACCGGGTGGGAATTCTTGGCGATCCCCGTTGAGGCGGAATCGACGTGGGTCGGAGCGACGTACGGTGGTGGTTCGACGTAGGGTTGGGGGTTGGGGTGGGCGTTCGCGATCGCTCGGACGGCGGCGAATCCGAGCACGTGAGCGACGACGGGCGCGCGTGAACCGTCCGGGCTGTGGGTGATGATGACGGGATCTACCGTAGAGGCTACGGCGGAGGAAGCAGTAGGAGCAGGGTCGGAAGTGCTGGATCGGAGAGCATCCTGACTTGCTGCAGCAGGAGGTGCGGAGGCTGAGCTGAGCGAGGACGAGAACGGTGCAGCAGGGGCTCCGACGGTCGACAAACGCGGTGGATCGACAACAATATCGGTCGAGGTCGAAGGCACCGGAAACGACGAGGATGATTCGACAGCAGGGTCTACACTGCTACTGGTCGTTGTCGAGGACATGGTCGTATCCTGTTGGGATTCAGCGGGGGCTGAAGCAGCGAAGGCAGACGAGGCCGGAGCCGACAGCTCATTCGTCGTGTTCGCGGCGGAAAGACTGGTCTCATCGCCAGTGCGCTGGGTGCTGGCTGTAGTGGAAGCAGGCGTGAGGAAAGATTCCGGGGTGGGAATGGCCTGGGTGTAGGGCTGTTGAGAGGGGCCCGCCTCGTCCATGGCGGGGAGCGGATCTGGGACAGAGGGGGCAGACATGGGTCAGGGACGAGGCAGAAGGTCGCAATGGACAGGCAGGACGTGGGGGGACGTCATGGCGAGCTCATGCCGGCTACTCCAACATCGGGTGAGTGTCGTGCACCGGCTCGGACGCGATGGGCAACGATCGACCGAGCGCGATTTTGTAGATTCCCCGCCGAAAAAGCAGCCTCACTCACCAAGATTCGACGAGCACTCTAGAGACCCCCGTGGGTTTTGAAAGAATGGGTCGAGCGACGGCGCGAGTCCTCCGTCGCGGGTGCGGTGGGGTTGGGGTTCCGGTCGAACAAAACACGAAGGGAAGGAAAGCGCAGTGGGCCACGCTAGTCGCTAGTCCGACATCATGTTCGCCCAGCTTGCCGGGCATTTACCAAAGAAAAGTCCAGACCGTGTACTCTTAATTTTATGTGGTTGCTATATGTCGGGTTAAATTCTAGAATGGTACTATTAATGCCGCCGTACCTGTAGGCCGTACAAAATCCCCACCGCAGCCGCGCACTCGATCAGTCCAAGTCAGCACGCCCCTGTGCTGCTGCCAGTGCAGTGTGGCCTCAGGCTCAACTGGTCCACGTGTCACACCTCGGAGTCGCACGCATGTTCATCTACTCTAGCTAATGTCCTCTAGACCCGAGTCGATCTCTCAAAAAACTGAATTACTCGGGACACCTCCAAGGCCATGGTCACGCTCTACAAGCAATGCACTGCGGAAGCTCCCGGGTCAAGCCGTTGATGCCTTGGGTCCTGGTGAGGCGTAGGTTCTCTTGATGCAATCGGATGTGTTGAGTCGATCGGTCTCGACTTGGGAGGATATCCGTAAATCACAAACTCCAGGATGGGACGTTGGGTGCAATGCGGGATTGAGAAGTACTCGTCGCGTTTGGCAAGTAGTGCGCAAAGAATGGTGAACGCGAGACTCGCCACCTCGACCCCTTTACTGGACCTTTGTCCTAGGTGTTCAAAAGTTCAATGTCAGTCTGTGCTTGCGCCTTAAACAGAATAGAACATCAGGGAAAGAGCCGAAGACGCGTACGTTCGCCATCACCATCCTCTTCGTCCCCTTCCTCGCGGTCTTCATCCTCATCATCGCGGTCTTTGTCCTCCTCTTCGCCTCCGTCATCAAGACTGAGACCCGCAAGTACCTCGCGCGGGTGGACACCATTGTCGATCTGCTCTCGGTTTCTGGTGATTGGCAGCCCAGCTTGGCGAAACCCGCAAAGAGAAATGTTGGGGTGGAAGCCATCTTCCCCTGCAGGAAATAGTAGTGGCTACCGGAGAGGCAACGCAGACGGATGGAGCGAGCTGATGACTTGGTACTTGGGGCCGACCATCGGGACATCGATCGCGTGCACCTGGAGAATACGGTCTTGAGGTCCACGATCTCCCATGTTGGTGTCGGAATCGCAGATAAGCATCGCCATTTCCATTTCCGTGTTTGACGTAGGAAGGTTGTGGGTACGTCGGTCCCGGCCTGGCGGGAGGCAGAGGCGCAGGATCCACTCTTTGGCCGTATCCCAACCTGCGCGAGCTTTGGCCGATGCGAACTCCCTCACAAAGCGATTGCCGGTGCGCAGAATGGACTCGAGCTTGGTCAAAGTAGATCGTTGCATGCGACTGTCTGCGCCGTCGGGTCCAAGTCGAGTGTCGGTGGCCTCGGCCGGGTCGATCAGCCATGTTTGAGCAAAGGTTGGGCGTTGAGTCACGGCAGGGATCAGGGCGCCGAGTCGATGGTAGAGGCGACCAAACACGCGAAACACGGTGGCTCCTAGTTCCCAGTGCTGAGCCTTGCAGTGGGTGCACACGGCCGTCTGGGGGCCGAGGTCGTCGCGGATCCAAACGTGGGCTTGAGGGGTTTGAGCGCGATTCGAGCCCGGCGCACTCGCCTTTGCGGAGGTGGTGGTGGGGCGAGCCCAGCGTCGAGTTGGCCATCGCGCTGACCACGCTGTCCGTTCTGCACAGCTGCACGGCGGGCTCTTATACGTGTCGCAATGCCAAGATCGGTTGAATTGTTGTCATGACGCGCCGGGGGGCTGATTCTGTTGATCGGAGCGGGACGAAGAGGAGGGTCAAGCCGCGGGGCGCCCAGCAGCGAGCGCTCGAGCAGGCCCATGGTAGCCCATGGTACGGCGCTACCCTCGCGCCCAAGACTTGGCGAGATTGCGATGGCCCTCCCTGAGTCCCTGGCGACCTTGGGACCGGGACATAGCAGCGAGGGTTTGTTCTTGAATGAGTGTCACTAAAATTGGATGAGAGTGAGAGGGAGAAAGGAAAGGTTCAAGGGAGTGGCGCAGGATTATTTACGTGGTTTGATTCGTTGTTCAGCCCCTAATGCCGCTGGTCGACTGCCGGAATGACACTGACACCGCCGGCGCACCGCATCACGTGACAAACGCCAGCCCTCGCCTCGCACGTCAGGCAGAGCTCTGCTGTAGAAGCAATATCATGCAAAGCCACGCGCTTGCGGTTCATTAAATGCAATATGAGTGGAAGCATTGTTTTATGTGAGCGGAAAAAAAGAAGGAAAATACTGGGAGCGCTGTAGCTTCGTTGGAACGGCGCGGAAAATACAAAAGTCACCACAGGGCTTGTACATGACTTCTGATCGGAACATGGACACCACAGGCAGGTGCTGCAGACACAACAGTATGCTGGTACATCCACCACAGGCGGCCCGGAGGGCCGCAACCCAGTTAAAAACAGAGATTTTAGGTACATTCCTTGACTCACACTTTTTTTTTTACTAGTTGGGGTAACTAGTTAGGGTAAAGAGCTCCCACTGCATTGGCCTGACGATGTGGTGCCTAGTAGCAGCAAGGATGTTGCCCAACACCTTGAGGGTATCACGGTAGCATTTTAATGGGGAGCTTGCGCAGTGGCCATGGGGCAGAGGTCGCTGTAGGAGACACTACTACTTAGTAGTGCGACTCACTCGAGCTCGGAGATGTCGAACCAAATTTGGACGTAATACTAGGCGCTCGGCGGACAACAACTTAACGATCCATTAGGAATGATCAGCTGGCTACGCTGCAGTGCCGAGTTTCTTTGACATGGCAGCTAGTTTGTGATATTACGAAAAGGAAGATGAGGACCAAATTAAAATGGCGTCATAGCAGAGATGTGAGTGTTCGCCGCTCGATCAGAGTCGCTCAGGCTGCCGCGCTAATCGGCCGCGCTAAGCTCACGCTGCTGGCCCCACTTTGCACCTCTCCGCTCGACGCGCTGCACCTCACCCACCCTACTTCCCAACACCATGCAAGGCGCATTACTGAGTGGACTAACCGAGAAGCCGCAGCAGCGTGCCTTCAACCCTTACTCTGTACGTGCATGTACAATCACACCATGAGCCGATCACGAGTTCCAGCCACGGACGCTGACGACGCTTTCCCGGCTCACTGTCGTACAGGACAATGGAGGCGAGTCAGCTCTCGATTCCGATCCGAGGTAGCGGTTTCTAATCAGGAGCGACGTCGTATCTTCGCAGGAACGATCCTGGCCATCTCGTCCAAGGATTTTGCGATCGTCGCGAGTGACACGCGCCAGTCGGAGGGCTACAACATCCAGACCCGTACGGCGAGGAGGTGTTACCAGTTGACCGATCAGGTCGTCATCGCCACCGTGGGCTTCCAGGCCGATGCGAGCAACCTGGTCAAGAGGATCAAGCAGAGGTTGGAGGTCAGTTGTGCGATGGATGTGTAGAGTGGGGCGGAGGACGGCGACGAGCGCCAGGAGGAGAAAGGGACTGATATGTCTCGTCTTGGTTTCTCAACAGTGGTACTACCACACCCATGGTGAAAAGCCGTCGTTGCCTTCGATCGCTCGGTTGGTGCAGACGATGCTCTACGGCAAGCGCTTCTTTCCTTACTACGCCTGGGTCATTCGTACGTCGATCCGCACCGTCCAGCCATCACATCACACACTCTCCCTGCTACTCCACTCACAACCTTTTTTTCCCTCTCCCCATAGTCGGAGGCATCGACCGGGACGGAACAGGTGCGGTCTACTCGTTCGACCCGGTCGGTTCGTACGAAAGGGAATCCTGTCGCGCCGCCGGGGCCGCGCAATCGCTGGTCCAACCTTTCCTCGACAACCTCGTCTACGGCAAGAACCAAGTGCGTGACCCGGCGTTGCCCCCTCTCGCCAAGGGGGAACGACCTGCCCAACCGTTGGAAACGGTGTTGGCGTTGGTGACGGATGCGTTGACGGGCGCGGCGGAGAGGGAGATCGCGGTCGGGGATGGGTTGGATGTGTTTACGATCGTGAAAGGGGAGGGGATCAAGTATCGTCATATCCGTGAGTGCAGAGATAAACCTGCTTGCGCGGTTTCAGAGATGGGTTTGCTGAATTTTGGGTGATGATCGTTCGTGGTTCTGACAGCGCTCAAGAAGGATTAGCGCGTTCGCGTTCTGTGTAACACCATGTTTTTTTTCCTTTTTTTCTTTTTCTTTTCCCTTTGCAATATGAATGAATTACCGTGTGGGTAGTTGAAAACTAACTGAAGCGAGTGAAAAAAGCTCAAGCTCAGCCCGGGGGGGAGTTGCCCCTCTCGGCTCTCTCTGCCTCTGCCCGTCGTGTTCTCCCCGGCCAGTCGCGTCGGCGTGTTCCGACGATGGCCACCGCATCGACCTCGACCTCAATTAGGAACCCGAACTCGAACGCGGACGAGCTCGACCCGGCCACGCTGTTCAACTTTGCCTCCTTGCACCTCCACGTACCCCGCCACGCTGAATCAACCGACCGCTCATCGTCTCCCCCACCGGCGACCTCGGCCAGTTCGATCGCTCAGTTGGGGCCGGAGCAGAGGAAGAGCGTGGACGAGTGGGTGACCAAGCTTGCAGAGGATGCGGAGAGGAACTGCGCCTATCTGGGTGAGTTGGTGGCGTGTAATGTGCGCTGGTCTTAGTGAGCGGGAAGCTGGTACGGGCAGGCGCAGTGGGGGGGAAGCGCTCTGAGTGGGTGTTCTGTCCCTGCTGGAGCTGATACCCCGTGTTTACTCGTCAGATGAATCGCTTCCTTTCTACCTCGTCATCAAACTACCCCGCCAACCCGTGTTGGACAGAGCTCAAGCAGCGGCGTTCTTCCTACCTTGCACCTCCACCTCCAACTCCTCGGCCCCTATCACTTTGGCCCCTCATCTCATCCTCTCCGCCGACGCCTCTTTGGTAGAAGGCTACGATCCACCTCCTACGAACGCTTCTTCCGCCTCGAGAACTCAACCGAGACCTTCCCTCCGTCCCGAAACTACCGTCCAAGATCCCAACGACGACGATCCTCACCGACCACCCCACTTGCACTCATCCGCTTCCGCTTCCCCTTCCAACGCGAATTCCATAGGTCTCGGCATCGGACAAAGTCCAAGCTTGGTCTCTTCGCTCCAAACGGCCCACCTCTCCATGTTGGGAGGTCCCAAAGTTCCCCTGACGCCGAGTCCGTTGCCGACCAAGAGGGAGAAGGATTTGGGCTACGTCAAAGAGGTCGAGAGCGTGCCGCTTTGGAGTTGCACGTTCGATACGAGCCGCAATGAGAGTGAGGAGGAGCGGGACCGATTCGGGATGAGCGAGGCCAAGGGGAAGAGGGAGCAGTCCGGTGGCAGGGTTTGGGTGGGCAGACTGGGTGGAGAGGAAGGGGACGGACCGTGGGTGGGGGTTTGGGAGTTTAGGGGGGATGTCGGTCAGTTCTCCCGGAAACTCAAATTGCGATCTTTACTCGGGACTGAACATAGTTCATTCTTTGCAGCCTACGTACGATCACGCCTCGTCTCACCGAGGCTATGTCTGACCCTCAACGTCGCCTTCAGGGATGATCCCGGCTTGGGGGAGATGATGAAGAGATTAGGGCGGCAAGGCGCAGCTGCAGGTGGTGCTCAACACCTCGATGGAGAGGAGACGTATGACCCGGATGAATATCTCGTCGAGAGCTTTGAAGGTGCGCCGAGGTTCGATCCGCATCAGCAATGGTGATCGAACCTTGCACATGACTGAGCCGCCCCCACTTTTCATTCACCAGACGTCAACCTACTCGAAGGCCTTTCCTCTTCCTTCCCCAACGGCAACGAAGCGCCTCTACACCTACCCGCATCCCGACTGCCCCAGCCTTTCTCTTCCCCCGTATCAGGACCGACGATTTCGCGACGCCCTTCTCGAGCTTTGACGCTCGTTGATGCGCCGAATTTGGGCTTGACGGATGGCGTTGTACATCCCTCGATTCGGAGGGCCGTACAGAGGGTTCTACCCGTTCGATCACCGATCATCGTAAGAATGAGAGCTGCACCATGCCCAATACATGTCCCATCTCCGACAAGTCTCAACCCTTCTTCGGCGGGGGAATCGGTTTCGAAACGCTTTGTCGGAGGTGGTGGCATTTCGAGTAGGGGCTCGGACGACCCGAATGAACAAAGAGGATTGGTGATGTGCGTCGAAGTCGAAGGCACGGGAGCCACACCGCATGATCCGGCTTTGGATTCAGAAGATGAAGGGTTCGAAATCCTTAGTGTTCGAGTGGAGATTGCCGGTTCGACGTCTAGTGCGATCACTACTGCCGGCAAGGGGAATGGGCTGGATCTTGGGATCGGGATGGGTAAAGGGTTAATGAGGAGTGACGTGTTGGTAAAACCGATCGGGCAAGCGGAGGACCAAACTTTCCCGTTCATCATCGGTTCGAACGAACAACACAACTTTCTTTACGCCATCACCGTCGCTCCCGATGCAGCGCAAGACGTGGACGTAGGCTTCGTCAGAACGCTTCCGGCCCAGGTATTGCCGCCTCCTATACCTGTCGTAGTGGCTACGAGTCCGAGTCAGAGGTTCGCGTCAAGGTTCGGAGCTGGGGTAGGAGAAGGTGAGGGAGGTGAGGCCGAACGGACGAGGGAAGGAGACATGAGAGAGGCTGTGAGGGTCGGCACGGCGGCGACGTTGAGGAATGTGACGATCGTGGTGAGGGGGAGACCTATACAGGCTTCGAGGAACAAGTCAAAGGGGTATACGATCGAGGGGGAGGCTCCTCGACCCGATTCGACAACCGAGGACTACGTCTCGGCTACTGCACCTTTCGCTTCTAGATGGAACACGACACTGGACATCTCCTCCTTCGCTTATCGTACCCCACCTCGGAAAGCGATTTTTGAGCATCGCGAACGCGTCAACCCGTTCGCCCTCCCACCAGCCCTAGCAGCCGCTACCGCACGCGCAGCTCGACAATCCTTGATCGACAATAACGAAGGGAAGAAGAGTCTACGCAATTCAACCCAGGTAGCCCCGATGGAGGCCGAAACTATTGCGGGGAGCAAAAAATATACGATGGCTTCGCTGGCGGCGATGGCGGCTCGGTCGCCTGTGTTGGCGAGGAATGGAGCGCATCATCATCATCATCATCAGCAACATCAGTCGGTGTCGATGACCGATTCACCGAGGAGCTCGATGCAGATCAATAGAGCTTTACCTTCCGTACCCCAGAAACAGGATTCGTTGGCCAAGAGGTACTTCTCTTTACCACCTGGTGGAGGATCACCGCTGACGAACGCGTTCGCGAATCGACCTAGGAGTCCGTTCAATCCGACCAATAGGGGGGAGACGCCACCGCCGGGTTGGAGGGCGAGTTTCCCAACTTCTTTGCCGGCAGGTGGAGGGACGGCCGGTGGAGAGAATGGGGGTGGAGCTTCGACCTCGATGTCGACGGATGTGGCGCCGAGGAGGGGTTTCACAACGACGACGATTGATCATGGGCAGATACTGGTCTCGGTCACGCTGATACCGTTGAGAGCGATCAAGAGATCGAATCACGGTGCGGTCACGAATCAAGATGATCGGAATACGGTCGATCAGGACCTCGATGATGAGGTTGCTTCCATGCCCTTGGCGACGGGACGTCGAACGACCTTCAAGTTCCCTTCGCCTTTATCATCCCCTTCACCCTCGGGTGGATCACCTCAATTCCAAGATACGTCCAGTTCCAATCCCGATTCGACATCCTCCCCAGCTCTCGATACAATTGACGGTCCCCACTACCGAGCCCCACGTGTCGGCCTTTTGGACGTCTTCCTCGTCGAAGTCTTCGTCGTCAACCGCAGCGACCAAGTCAAACGGTTCACCGTTGGAGTACCGGCCGCTTCCGAAGCCGACGACGCCTCCAAGAAAGCCTGGTTCGAAAACCCCAACCCGCCCACCACCACGGCACTTCAAGCCGCCCAAGCTCGAAAAGGGGGGAGGACCAAAACCCCGGTGGCGAGTTTGGTCGCGTTGGAGAATGATGTGAGGATCGGACCGTTGGTGCCTAGGTCTTGTGCTAGTGTGACTTTGAGGTTTTTGGCGATTCGTCCGGGGGCGCATCGGTTGAATGAGTTGAGGATGGTGGATTTAGCGACGGGTTTGGAGACGAGGTTCAAGGAACCGTTGGCGGTGGTGGTGGAGGCTTAGGTGGAGGTGGGGGGTGGAATTGAGGTGCGACTGGCCATACAATTTCACCGATTAAAGGATGAGAGTGGCTCTCGTAGGAGAGACCGCTTCAGGTGGTCTAGAAAGCATGAGTCTTCGCCAACACAGGGGCCCTTGAATATCGTGGCCGAGCACATGATGCATCGAGCTCGGCGCGGAGCCAGTCCAGTCCCAAATCAAGCCACACGCGGCACCGTAGCTCGGAGAGCGTGGCCGCCGGCGTGATCATCCATCATCCCCTCGGATCAATAGTATAAGTTGAGAAGCTCAGGGTAGGTGTGTACCTGTGGTCACTTGTTGGCTGCTTCCGTCTTTCCTCTTCTCCTCCTGCTACCTGCTCCTGAATCCGTTAAAGTTGGCGAAATGACACGACGAAGGCTTACCCAACGTGGTGCCGAGAGGACGTCGACGGATCCGAGATCGCATCCCAATCTGCACCGTTTGAACACCGCCCGCCCTCCCACGAGGGCGATCGCTGCCGCCGTGATTATATGCGCAGCCCAAGCCCAAGCCCAAGCAGCAACTTCGACTTCCTACTTGAATGGTTTGACGCATTTTGGGCAATAGTAAGCCCCTTTTGAGGTATATTATCTCGGTGATGGATGGAAGTCTGAATTATCCCCTTTCACATTTCGATCGTCCCTCAGCTCGCCATATCAACCGAGCGCAACATACGGTTCCGGCTCCCCTGAGTGGGTTGGTAAGATCCTACAGGTAAGATTGGAGGACCCTCCGCAAAACCAAATTCTCCCTAATTGCACAGGGTCTGAAGACGTCGCTGCTACGCTTACAGGTCAATATACTGCAAAGCAATGGAGCGAGCGAACCCACTGCGAAATTATCGGCAGCGATGCAAGCCTCGGTCAAGAAAGTCGCTGGTCGACCCAAGTATAGTCTAAAGGAGATGGAGTTCCTGTCCAACTACACCTAGTATACTCTCGGCAGTGACGGAGCTTTGATGCCGTATGGAAGGACCGAGTGAGTCTTGCTGGCACTAGTAAGGGTGGGACGCAGCAGCACTGATCACTCGATTGCGTAATTGGCCTCGGATCGTGAAGATCTTATGCTGCTGGTGACTTGGCCTCGACTAGGCATGGCTGCAAGAAGGACGACGACTGCGAGCCCTTTATTCGATCTTCGGTGAGTTTGAACGTTGGCTTTTCATCCTAAACCACTCCCTTACGGTCACTCAGGCTAATATTGTTTCACCTTAGGCATCAGCCAGGGTCAAAGAATCGTCAGAACAGTGGTTGAAGGGTTTCATGAGCGAGGCTGGATACGGTGTCTCGGGTTCGGTCACATCCCCCTGTCATTATATGGTTGCATCGTCCTTCAGTCTACGTATAGTACCTGTTATGGTACTTCATCTTGAGCCTCTAGCGACTTCATGAATCCCTTCAGCACCTCATTTGTCTTACCCTTTTTTAGTCACTATTAGCTCTTTATTATCTCCGCTTATCATCCCTTCCTAGTCCTTCTGGAGTTTGTCCCTTAGCCTTTGGCCACTCTGTTCTCGTCCCGTTCCATTGGACTGAGTCGTGGTCTTCATCAGGTATGCATTCTCTGGAATCCTACTTACTCTGTTCTCGTCCCGTTCCATTGGACTGAGTCGTGGTCTTCATCAGTTACCACATGAGAACATTTTTACAATACCCCCGAAACCAAAGGCAGCAACAATACGTTGTTTGACAACTGCCCTAATCTTGTCAGCTCCCTCCCTTCGGCACAGGAAGAATGGAGAGCCGTGTGGATGCCTCCTATCATTGAGAGGCTACAGAGGGACGAGGACTTTGGACTCGATAGTCTTGTGAGATGTTCAAGCCAGCTAGTCTTCAGTGACGGAACCCGGATTTGCTCACAATAGTTTGTTTTGCGCAGGATATCGTCCACTTCTCTTACAAGTGCGCTTTCGAGTCCCTCGCGATCAACGCCACTTTTCCCTTCTGCGGATTGTTCCGTCGATCAGAGCTGCAGTACATCGAATACGATGCCGACTTGGACAAGTACTACGAGCCCTCGTACGGTGCTAGACTCGCTCGATCACAAGCTGTGGGCTATCTCAGCGAGGTGTTGGCGCGCCTGGAAAGTGATCGGGACTACGTCAACGCAGACCGGATTCAAGTCAACCACACCGTCGACTCGAATCCAAAAACGTTCCCGCTCCGAGTCAAGTTCATGCACGCCGATTTCACCCACGACGATCAGCTGCTCGCGGTCCTCACACTATTGGGCTTTTTCCAGGATTCGGCATTGAGTACGACACTGCCATGCCCGATGCGCACGTTTGTCGCGAGCAAGACGGTCCCCTTCGCGGGGAGATTGGTGATCGAGCAAGTATACACGCCTATCTGGGAACATATGTCTTGGTTCCGGCATGAAACCGTAAGGATCCTAGTGAATGATAAGCGAATGGATCTCAGCAAAATCTGCACCAAAGTCAGTAATCCTCAGCCCCATCGTCAAGGATTGAAGCGCCGGGTAGACCGATCGCTGACTCGCTTTCTTAGGGTATAGGATGCGCTCACGTATGGAGGAACGTTGTGCGAGTATCGGCGTTTTGCGGTGACTTTGAAGAAGACCATAGAGATAGCGACCAAGGAGTTTGAAGGTTGTGGATTCGTACCCGCGATATAGGCTAGGATTTGGTATACGAGGCAAAACCAGATGTATAGAGCGGAGAAGAGACTCAGCTGCGTGCGCGCTCACGGCTTCGCAAGAGACAGGGGTAGGAGCCCGGCGGTGACCCAGCCGAGGCGGCATGGACTCGAGGCGTTCGCGCTGTTCTAAAGAGCTCCTAGGTACCATTGTCTGGGTGGCAAGGCTCATCTCTGAGGCGTGAAAGAGTGCGGCGGGGTGTTGGCACTTTTCCTTATCGGTTCGATTGAAACAAATCCCCAGTCTGAGTGATCCAGGCTGGGTGGCGCCGGCCGAAAGCGCGTGGCCTATAATACCCCGTGCCAGGCAGGGTTGGAGTGGGTCCGAGCGCACGGCGGAGACGATTCGAGGCTGCCGGCCCGCGCCGTTTCCAGCTTGACCGGCTAGCCCCCACAACGACGACCGTACACGCCCCACTCCGCCTCGCACCTTCTCACCTCACTGCGCACCCAGCGTAGATCGCCACAACTTGTCCGAGATGCGCGTCGTCCTCTCCTCAAGCCTTCCGATGTGGACGAGCGTCGGGGTGCTGCTGTCGTCGACATTCGCGTCGGTCGTCGGTCTGAGCTCGACCTACGTGTCGCCCTCGCCCTTCCACGCCTCGTCGATCGTCTCGACCGTCAACGTCGGCGGACCGCTCACGACGACGTTCACCTCCTACACACTCAACTATCAACCCGGCGCCGACAGTGGGAGCTCGGACGAGAAGAATTCGCATTGGACTGTCGGGGTCGAGGGCCAGCCGGGCTTTGTCGAGGCGAGGATCGGTAGGGGCCCGCACAAGCAGAAGGCGTTGCTCGAGGTCGAGGAGGTCAAGAGCAGTGTTGGTCAAGAGTGAGTATCCAGTGGTCAGGCTGCTTGATGTTCTTCGATCAGGATCGAATATGCGGGCTCGCGGTCAGCCCAAGTTCAAGCTCTGGCGCTGGGGCCTCGGCAGTGGAGCCAGGTCAACAACATTCCTCCCCAAGAATCGACAGCTCTTTTGGAAATACATTATTCTGGCAACTGGAGGGACCCAGAGTGCCTACGGGAAACATCAGCACATGTGCTCTGGCTCCTCGCCCAAGTAGGGCTACGTAGCAGCCAAAAATGTCCTAGACCAGTCGAAATTCCGCAGGGACTGACCCGACCCTATTGCGTACTCCATTTAACAGAGGCCTGACCTTTTACGCCATCACCGTACCCAAGCCGACCGACGAATCCGCGCAGACGGTCGTCACCCTTGAGACCGTGACCGCGCACCTGAACAAACCCCTCGAGGAAAGCCGTCCCCAAGTCACCGAGGGTGTGCGTATGCAATGGTCCTCGGACATCTCGCACCTGCTCGCCGGCCTCGACCCCGCGGATGTGACCGCGCTCGAATCGATCAAGATCAAGGTCGTGTGCCCCACTCCTCGCATCAGCGAAGTCAAGGCCCCGCCTTTGTTTGACGAATCGCATCCTCAGGGCGGAGCGACCGTTACGTTCACGAGCAAGGGTGCGCCGAGCGATATCTTCGTCCCTAGTAGTGGACCGCAGATCGCCTCGGTCGTGTACCAGTTGTCCGAAGCGATCCCGAGCGTCAGGAAATTGGAACGCATCGTCGAAACCAGTCACTGGGGCGCCAAGGCCAGCTTCCAAGACAACATTGACCTGTACAATCCTGAACCAAAGTAAGTCATTTTTGCGGAGACAATAGGGACTCTGGACCGCATTGATCCTCATTCCCCCGTCCACAGACTCCAAGGCCACTTCTCGCGCCTAGAGCACCAGCGTCTGATGATGCAAAACCGCGCCAAGGCCAACTCCATCACCGACCTCTCGATCCAACTCCCCGCGGGAGCCAACAACGCCTACTACTACGACCTCGTCGGCAACGTATCCACCTCCAACTTCCGCCCTTCCCCTCCCTTGACTTTGACGCAGAAGAGTAAAGGAAAGGCTCCGGCCCCGGCTCTGTTGGAACTCAAGCCTAGGTACCCGCTTCAAGGAGGCTGGAACTATTCGTTCACGATTGGGTTCGATGTTCCTTTGAGTGATTCGGTCAAGGCTTTGAACAGGAACGATGGGAAGAGGACGTTCTTGCTCGCGGTGCCTTTCGTCACTCCTCTCAAGGACGTCGCCATGGATGATGTGACGGTCGAGATTCGTTTACCCGAAGGCGCTTCGTGAGTACTCCGAGCCTTTTTTTTTACCAAAACGTTCGGTGTTCCAACTTCCACCTAATTTTACACCCCCCTTTCTTCAACCTCGACAGTGACATCAAAGTGACCCCACCCTTCCCCGTCGACTCGCTCACCATCGACGCCCTCTCAAAAGGCTACCTCGACTCCACGGGCCGACCGACCGTGAGACTGTACAAACGCTCCTGTTCGGATCGTCACAGTTCGCCCATCTTCGTCGAATATTCGTTACCCTTGTACAGGGAGTTCTTGCAGAAACCTTTGAGTGTCGCGATGGTGATGTTGACGGTTTTCGTGTTGACTTTGATCGCGAGGAGGACCGAGTGGGCAATTCCGAAATAGAGGATGGAATGGAAGCAAAGGCGAAAAAGGAGTTTGTCGATTTCTTTTCTTGGAATTGGGTGCAATTGAAAGTGCGCAAACCAGTGAAAGAGATTTTGTGGTCTCGTGAGAAAAGGCTTTCCAAGTACATGAACCTTCGAAGGTACCAAAACTACGTTTTCACATGGGTATAAAAGCACATTGTAAGCAAGCCACCAACTACTTCTGAAGAACTCAACAGCGTTTTCACAGGGGTATAAAACACATTGCAAGCGAGCAACTAGAAATTCTCAAGAACCCAATAACGACCCCATGGTCAAATCCGGGAACAGCGTTTCGAATTGGGGCATATTCGCCGGCCACTCGAACAAATGCGCCGGCAAGCCCAACAACGCACTCGCATCCGCACTGACGTTACTGGGCCGGATCAGGAGGTCCAGATCGGCGATGTGTTTGTCGAGGACCAAGGCGGCGTTCATGATCAGGTTCGATTGGGTGCCGCCGTTCGCGGCGAGGAGCTTGATAATGCGGGACATGTCGCGCAGGATCGATTGGACGGAGATGAGCGTCGATTGAGAGGTCACGGCGGGGGCGGCTCCGCTTTGCAGGACGATACCGACGCCGATCAGTTGGTAGAACTGTGGGGGACGGGTGGGAAACGATCGTAAGTCGAAGTCAGCATGGAGGAGGAACGTGAAGTTTGTATCGCGCGGTGAAGATGCTGGACTGACCAAGGGCATGTTCATCGCCTGCAGGTATTCCGCAGGGACTTGATTCAACGATTTGACCAGCTGCAATGCAACCGCGACACCTTCCTCAGTCGTGAACCCATTCCTCGCGCACAACGATATGATGCTCGCATTTTGGAACGTCAGAAGAAGATTGAGCGCCGTGAAGTTGAGGCGATGGAGTTGGATCTCTTGACCGGGGGGAACGGGACGGAACTGGGTACACCACCGCGGCAACGACTTGCGCAACGCTTCGATAGCCCCTGTCAACAGTGTGGAAGCATGTCCTTGGTTCGGGCTAACGAGAAGAGGTCGGGTCAGAGCTGAAGCATGGGATACGTTGCGGTACGCGTTGCAGGCGTGTTCGAGGAGGCGATAGACGTCCGAGGTCTTGTTCCAGCCTTCGATCCAATACGATGAAGGCACGTCGGGCATCTCGGTCGGGTATGATACATCGACCTGGACCTCTCGATGCAGGATCGGCCCGCCCACAACAACGGACGTATAGACGTCGTGTTGGTAAATGAGCCAAACGAGGTGTCTCATCTCGTCGCGCTCGACGACGGACAGATCGTTGGGCCACATCTGCTCCGAGTGCAAGTTGTTCTGCCCCGCCATGGCGAAGTAGACGCCCATCCAATACGCAAGCTCGTCGAACAGACCGAATTGAACGGCAGCGATGGTGAGCAACCCCGATGCTCGAATGTCGTCAAAGGCATGGCGTTGACCCGAGATGGGGCCGATGCGGATCGTTCGTCGAGCCGCGTCCAAGAATTCTTCGGGCACGTCCGGCGGCGGTCGATTGAGATGCGACAACTCGGGAGGAGACACGAAGATGGTCGAAGGTCCACACTCTCGCCACCGAGCGGAGGCAACGGCACACAAACTGAGTACGGTGGCACAAAGCGGTCGGTTGGTGAGGTACTCTTGAGACCGGATTCGAGGGACGAACGTCGGCCAGTGGAACAAGGGGGTGCAGGGGTATATGGTCTGGTAGTAGTACTCGCACAGGAGAGGGATCGAACCGCTGTGAGCAACCTCTGGCGGTTGCCAAGACGTGGATGCAGGCAAGGAGGAGGTAGCTGGAGGTGGTGCCGCGGTGGAGGCATTGGAAGAAGAAGCGGTCGCGGCGACGCCGTTTTCGGCCGCTGCTGCTGCTGCCCCAGACGACGGCTGCTTCGTCTGCGCCTGTTTCGCCTGTCTCGGATGTGGGTTCGAGCTCGACGTCGAGGTATTATTGATCGACGAAGGACTCTCGTCAAAAGAGCTGGCGGGTGATCGTCCGGGATCAATACACTTGGGTGTCGGCTGGAAGTGGGGAAAACGCGATCCCGAGGAAGCGAAGTGGGGGTCAGTTCTAAGCGCTCGGCATAGAATAATCCGAAGCGGACCAGGCTGCATGTCGTCTCTGGCTTGGCGACGTACGCCGCGGGTCAACTTGGGTCGGTCGTAGGTGCAGCTCTTGTGGGTGGTCTCGCACGCATTACATTGCCCGTTTTCGTTTTGAACACACTGTGCGGGGAAGAGATGGATCAGCTCTTGTGAAGGGCTGCGAGTGGTGGGGTGAAGCCCTAAATTGGGCTCGAGGCCAGGGCTGCATAAAAGGTCTCTTGGCGTGGGCGGCGGGGGTCGGCGCACGACTCGCGACAGATACTTTCTTCGAGGGACGAGCATTGAGCAGGAGCCCGGGTAGCCAGCGCTACGGAGCACGAACGATCACGAGAACGGACGACTCGCCTTGATGCTTCGGGCATGGCACTGATCGCACGCCCTCGTGATCCTACGCCGCTTCGCACCCTTGTCGCTCGTCGATCCGCGTTCGGTATCGGCCATGACGTCTCGCGCGCGCAAGAGTGGATTCCTCGCTCTTTGGATGGGCCGAATCAGCTCAAGACTCAAGTTACGCTGGCCGTTGACGGTCAATGGTCAGCTCCGGGTCCAGCCGACGGCAGGTCTCGATCAAGCCGTCGCCCGTCGACGCGGAGAAGTGACACTGCTGCAGGGGAGAGAGAGCACACGCTCTGGCCCGGAGTTTTTCCAAACCAGTGGGGCAGCCGACGCCGCAAGTCCACTCCGCGCGTGCCAGTTCGGTTCTCGCTCGGGGGCCATTTTTGCTCCTCGAACCTGATGTGGGCTCCTGGCTCGCTCCCGCACCGCATTCATCATCCAGGGCGGGCAACAGATCAAGATCAGATCAAAAGGCTCCCCTCCCCAAGTTTCCCAGAGAATTCAGGGGCGTTTACGGTTACTGAACGAGACCTCTTGATGTTTCTCGGCGAAATTAAGATTTCCCTCGATTCGCTAGGATGAGGTACCGTCGACCCCGAAGATAGCGAGATCGATCTTCGGTGTTAGCGGGACCTCAAAATCGAATGCAACGTGATGTGACCGAGACTTGAAGCGTCGTTGCCGATCGCGTGCAGTGACTGCTCCAGCTCTTGCGAGGGGTTCACCGGCCGCTTTTGTGGGCCTGGTTGATGAGAGGGTCTCCTCTCTTTGCAGCGGTCACATTTTGCAGAGCTTCCCCCGGATTAGGTTGATACCCACCCTCTAGTTTTGACTGTGTCTTCCAACCCCGAGAAATCATCAGCCCAAACTCGGCCACTCTCAGTCGGCAATCTAATCAAAAACCTCGCAGGTCTCCTGAAATGATCTGCTCGCGCTAAATCGGCGATCGAGGTCGTCAGGAGTCCCCTTTCCCGGCTACGTTGGAAATCCGTAGCGGGCAAATCATCTCTTAGCGCCTGAAGAGTTGGTATGTATAGTCGTTGACAGCGAATCGATCGAGACCGACATGCCTCCTTTTCGATCCAGTATTTTGGAAAAGGGTTTCGGGCAAGTGTTCGCCGAATCCCTTCACGACAATCCCGAGTGTGGCTCGACATGTCGTATCGCACGTGCACGTTAGGGCCAAGACACGGCGCAGACTGGATGATGATGATGACATGATGACCTGTCGTCGCCGATCGCCGACGGGGCCCACCACCGTCACGTGAGCGCGCGGCAATCCGCCAAAAAAGTGACGTTCGACTACTACTCGCACCGAAACTCTGCCCTCCCTCCAATCCGCACAGTGTACTCCGGATAGAGGAGGTGGCCCGCACGATGGCCTTCTTCGGATCCAACTCGTCCGTATCTCGGCCATCGCTGCTCAACACCGAACCCAAGGACGTCGAAGTCGGCAACCTCCCTCCCGATTCGACTTCTTCGTTGGCCTGGTCTCCCGTCGCGAACCTCCTCGCCGTCGCATCATGGTCGTCCCACGTGCGTCTCTACGAAGTTGATGCCCAAGGTCAAGCACAAGGAAAGGCCGAATTCAATCATGACGCGCCCGTCTTGTCGGTCGTTTGGAGCAAAGATGGGACCAAGGTGTTGAGCGGTGGAGGTGATAACAAGGCAAAATTGTTCGATCTCAATACGGGACAGGCGACCCAGGTCGCGCAGCATGAACAACCTATCCGGATCGTCAAGTGGATCGATCAGGGCAACGGACTGTTGGGTGCGTGTAGCAGGTGTTGGGGCCGTTCCTGTGGACGTGACGGCGCGAGGGCGGCTGAGCTAATCGAGTTCGGGTCGGATGTCAGCTACTGGATCATGGGATCGTACGATCAAGTACTGGGACCTGAGGACGCCCAACCCCGTCGGAGCGGTACAACTAGCCGAGAGGTGCTACAGTAGGCCCTTACCTTTCCTCTTCACTCATCGTCGCACCCGCGCGTTGATCGTGTCCCACCAACTTATTCTACTTGTGCTCCGCTGACGCCTCCCACCTCGTGCACCTAGCCATGGACGTGCGAGGCAACCTGATGGTCGTCGGAACGGCCGAGCGCAAGATCCAAATCATCAACCTGCAAAGCCCCACCACCGTCTTCAAGACGCTCGACTCGCCGCTGCGATGGCAAACTCGAGTGGTCCGTTTCCAGAAATCTTCCCTCGTCGCTGGTCATGGCGTCACGCTCACGTTCGAAACTCCTCGATGCAATAGGTCTCGTGCTTCCCTGATGCGTCCGGATATGCCCTCGGAACAATAGAAGGACGTGTAGCCATCCAGTGAGTTCTGCTTACTTTAATGAATCATGCTAGACCCATCGAGCTGACCCGAGAAATCCCAAAGACATCTCGACGAGAAGATGCAGTCCGCCAACTTCACCTTCAAGGTATGTCATCTCTCCATCCAATCCCCCTAATCGTCAAAACTTTTGATAACATTCATTCACAACAGTGCCACCGCAAAGACGGTCCCGCGCCCTCGAAATCACAAACCGTCTACGCGGTCAATGCGATCTCCTTCCACCCCTTGGGCACGTTCACCACCGCAGGATCGGACGGGACATGGCATTCTTGGGATTACAGCGCCAAGACACGGCTCAAGTGTGAGCAAACCCTGAACGCCCTGGAAGCGAGGCTCCTGTCCCCGGAACGCTCCCCCCTCTGACGCTATGCTTTCTTGAGCAGCATTCGATTTCAAAGGCGGCCCGATCGTCGCGACCGACTTCAATTCGACGGGCAGCATCTTCGCCTACGCCGTCGCGAACGATTGGTCCCAAGGGCATACGGGCAACCGACCCGACTTCATCAACAAGGTCTTCTTGCATCCTTGTAAAGTAAGTCAAAACACGCTAATTCACCGTCCTGCGTTCGAACGAGCCTGACCTTACGCCTCATCAAAAAGGACGACGAAGTCAAACCTCGAGCCAAGAAGTAGTGAAAAACGTGCTTCGCTTGAACGTTGGGGACATGCCATGTCATTCATGTAATAGTCGCTTCTTTGTACAATTCATAGTCTAGAATGGAATGACAGACGTGTTGCAAGAGCAGAGAAATCTATTGCTGTCAGGCATCTGCCCAACCAGCGGAAGGCAGCGGGTTTATTATATTCGATATGAGAATGTGTGAAAGGAGCGAAGCGAAGAGGATGCGGGAGCGTGATGATATACTAGTGCGTTCAGACCTTCTTACCGATACGACTACCCATACGGACAAGTGTTTCGATCTATGAGCGAGGATAAGTAACAAAGGTTCAGTCCCCTGTCCTCTGGCCGTGTAGGATTAAAAAAACACTCACCGAGTTGTTCGAGTTGGCCACAAGATCTTCATCGAACTGCACATTGTTGAAGAGACACACGATCGTGCTGCCACCAAAGGCAAAGCTGTAGCGAACGCCAATTCTTCTCGTCAGTCCTCCTCGGTTCTCCTTCACGCGAAGTCTCAAGGTGCTCGAGGTGCAGCTTACTACCCCGTCTCGTCACCTCGCTTCACCTCCTGACCTTCCGTGGCCGTCATTGCGATCTATTCGGCATCCAAACAGTTCGAATCAGGACTTGTGTGATGCAACGAATACGCATCCCCGATCTCACCGATCCGACGAGCATGGCACCAATCCAAACCGTCACGACCTCGCCAAAGACCGCTGCACATGCATCGCCATCAAAGTCAGCCACTTTGATGCTGACGATTGTTAAACCACCGAGCAGAATATTGAGCTTACGCGACAAGACTGTCCCGACCAGGCGTTTGTTCTCGCCATAGACATCGATCGCCGAACGAATAGCCATAGGGTTCACGGTGAAGAGTTTCCCCGGAACGAGGTGTTGAGGTCCCATGACCCCGTCCACAGGACTGCGAATCGGTTGGTCGGTCCCAGATGAGTGCACCCCTCACGCGATCTGCGATCTATTCAAAGGTTCCACTACTTGACTCACGAATGATATCGATGATAATCCTGAGGCGCGAGTCGGAAGATGGCCAAGCTGGCATTCTCAAACTCGTGCGCCTTGTGCTGGAGTTGCTCACCGAGCAAGCGAGCGACGGAAAACTCGCGCCCTTTGATCCAGATCTTGGTGGCGGCTTTCACGGTGGGGAAAAACATGGCTCGGCACTGTGCGGAGTGATTTTTTCGTCTTAGCTTATGTATCGGGTAGCAAAACCGAGGAATTAATAACAACGCACATCGGCCGGAGACACAAGGGTCGTTGGGTCGTCCGGGTCCGCGACGGGGCGCGCCTCGGGCTTGAGTTTGCGATAAAAGAACTCATTGAAGGTCTTAAATGACGACAAGGGATCTCGTACCTCGTCGAGGTTGAGGTTGTGAAAGTCGATGAAAGGGGGAATGTCTCGGACGGAGGCTGGAGAGTCGTACTTAATGCCCTGCTTCTTGGACATGGAGTCGAGCAGGCGGGCGACTGTGACCAAAGACATGCCTTGAGGTCAGTCACCAATCGCACTGAAGAGTTCTCGCAACTCACTTCTGGCCCCTTCCATACCACCGCCGGCACCTAAACCACGGTAAGCCAACCTCATTCCAAGTCGCACCTAAAAAAAAGAGCATTGGTACGTTTAGTGCCTGCGGACTGCAGAGAAACCGAGCCAACCACCTCCACACTAACATAGATAGCGATCTTTTCCTCGATGAGATTCCCCGTCTGACGATCCAGCACGATGATGTTGGCCGAATCTGCGCCGATTTTGTAAGCCCCACGGGTTGCCCTGGCGATCGCTTTGGACAGCCACTTGCGTTGCGCTTGATGAGCCGTCACGTACTCGGCCACGACGATGCGATTGACGGACCGAGGGTCGGTCGAGGAGCAGATACCCAAATGGGTGATGATGTCGACTTCGGCCTTGGAGTTCATTCGAGGCGCATGACACAAGGGGCATTGACGGACGTTGATGACCCTCTCGACGGCTCGGTCTTTTGTTGTCGCGTGATCGTTGTTCCGCAACATCGGAGTTGAAGCTCCGCCGGGGGCTGGGCTCGAGCTCTCGGACGATGCCGTCAAGGTTTGACGCGATATACCCAAACGGCCCTCTCCACCTTGGGTTGCTTTGACGGTGGTGTCAAGCTCCTTGTTCGTGACAACGTCGGTTCCAGGCGTTACAGGCCGCATGCCCGAGGATGGGTCACTCGACTGGACTACAGGAGCCTTGGTCGACGCGAGCGAGATTTCAGCTTGTTGGTTGGCACTGCTTAATCCATGGCTCAAACTAGGAGTGTTTGGGGTCGAGTCAGGACCCTCCTCGACCATCCTACGTTCTTCCTTAGGGCGAGTCATCTCTTGTTCCAAGCAAAGCACCACTTGATCCGTCGACAACTCCCCATCAAGATCGACATCGAATCGGGTGAAAAAGGACGCGATTGTGTCTTTGGTCAAAGTTGATCCGAGCGAGTCCAGCATCGAGGTGATCTCGAGGTGAGAGTAGGCGTTCGAGTCGTTCGAGTCAAAGTTTTTGAGGTACAGTCTCCAGAATTGCTGCCGCAGCGCGGCGTACGGCGTAAACTTGGCTCGGATCTGCAGTGTCGGGTGACCGGTATTGGAGTCGCGCTCGCCATGGTCTTTCGAGCCCTCGATCTTGAGCGTGTGCTCGCGGAAGTCATCGTTGGCCAGCCTTCCATCGGACCGAGCAGGGAATAGGCCGTTTTCGTCAGGCTGAATTGTAGAGCCCAAGAGGTTCTCGAGGGGCACAGCGACATCGCCAACATGGTCGTTCGAGCTCATCTTGTCCCAGTCATAGACGCTGAACGCAATTGTCCAGTGCACCTCCGTTTGGCGCACGTTGAAGGCCAGTCGTTCGTCCCACACGGGGTTGAGCGAGTGACGAATGACGCGCGTGCGGAACACCTTGCGACCGAACGAACACACCACGAAAGGGTCCATGTCGAAGCTCGACTTGATCAGATTCTTGTAGCGCGGCAGATCCTTGGCGCCCTTGACCTCGACCTGGACGAGACCAAAAATGTCGTCGTTCTCCTCGTAAGTGTAGTCGCGCCTTGTTCGGCGTCGACCAAGCGCTGAAGTCTTCTTTATCAACTCTACTCCTTGAACTTGGTCCGCCTCGCTGGTATCGCGGCGGCGGCGGCGAAGACGTCGTACCTTCCGAGTCTTCCTGTCCCCGATGGTCCCAGGTGCAACCACAGCGGGATGCCCGTCCACGTCAGCAACGACGAGTGCAGGCGTGCTAGTGCCCGAAGATGGGATAGAGTCTTTGGTGTTGGCCTTGCGACGAGAGAACCGTTTACGCTTTTTTACCGCAGCCTCGCTCGTAGAATCGCCAGCATCGGTCGTCGCATCGCTGGCCCCGTGACCCCCCGCCGACGAATCATGGCCGTCGGGATGGGCTCGCTGCGAGATCGCCGAATCGATTCGTTTGATGAAGCCGGGCAAGCTCAAGCCACGCCTGCTCGACGGTCGGGATGACGGGGCCGATGCACCAACGGACGACGAGGGTGGCTTAGCCGCGCCGGATTTGCTCGAAGACGGTGTCGGGGCTTCGTCCATGCCAACGCTGGAAGTGCTCTCGGGGGCGGTGGTGAGCGTCGACTCGGGCGACCGCACCTTGGTGAGGGGTGCACCAACTGTGGCGCCCATGCCAAAGTAGTCCGTCGGGGCCTCGATCGCAGTAAATGCCGGTTGGTTGTCGTCCTCGGAAGAGTCGCCAACTCCCGCGTCGACATCCTCGTACTCGGCGTCCGTGAAGTCGGTTCCTTCGGTCGCATCGGTCATTGTGGAGTCAGTATCGGTGTCGGATGCGGCACCCTGATCGCCATCACCACCCTCGGCAGGACCAAAGAGGTGGTGTAGGTTCGCGGGGACCATGCCCAGAGGAGCCGAATCCCAGATCATCTGTGTTCCGACACCCTCCGTCGGCGAGGCAAGGAGCAGCCGATTGGCCTTGCTCGCAGCATCACGATCCTCCTTGCAACGCTGCAACACGTCCAGGATTCGCTCTTGCTCGATCGTGGTCAGTTTTCGGGCCAAGTTCGAGGCCGCAGTCGACGTCGTGGCCATTCGGAGGGCATTGGCGACTTGGGACGATGACGGAGCCGGCATGAAGCCAACTTGGATCAGCACAGACCCCGAGACGTGTGAACGAGAGCGGCTGGAGCGCAGTGGATGCCAGAGCGGCTGATGGTACGGTGCACCCCAGAACCAAAAATTAGCTCGGAATACGCGATCTACGCTGATATGAGACCATGCACGCACCTTGTTGTTCTCATCCTCGATTGCGACGGGGGGTCGACCGCCGACCCAGTCCTGCGGGAAGCCCCACCAATCTTCGATGCCGAGGCTGACTTCGCCGAGGTACTCTCGCCCAACGCGATCACGATCCCACAGCACGATCTCGACGCGTTCACGAGCGAGAGCTTTGCATTCGTAGAGCACGGTTTCGAGTTTGGCTTCGCCTCCGACGCCTTCGATGTGGACTTGATCGCCTCCTCTGCCCCAGACCGGGTTCAGCGACTTGTGCACGGTGGGCCCGGTGGCCTGTACGAGACAAGATACCCGCATGAAAGGTTCTCTGTCAGTACAAGTATTCTGCTGGATTGGATCTCTGGGGTGAGCTGGCCAGGTCGACTTGCGCGCGTGTTCATGTATCGCAAGCTCGGGTACGGGTCCGACAAGCCATTCCTGTCCTTGGCGACAATATCCCTTGCGGCGAGGACCCTCACGACGAGCAATCCCAAGGGCGTATCATCAAGAGGCTCGTAGAGCTGATTACGACGACGTGCTGCGCCACGGAACGGGATGCGAGGTGCCGGGATCGCCTTCTTGAGCTTGCTCGCCGGGTTGAGGTTGAGCTTGCCAAGGATCGAGCGGCGCAACGGCTGCGAGGCGAGGGAGGGCCGAACTGCATCCGCATGCGAGAGCGTGTTGCTGGTGTTGGTGCTGTTGCTGCTGTTGGGGATGTTGGGGATGCTACTGCTGCTACTGCTGCTACTGCTGCTACTGCTGCTACTGCTGGTGCTTGCTGCTGTCGCTGCGTGCGAGTGCGACGGCTGCTGGGGTCGGGTTGAAGCCGAGGCGGCCGTCGACGGCGGAGTGGGGGAGCGCTCGACGTCGCCTGCAACCACGTGCACGCACGGCACCGCAGCTTGTCTGGGCATGTTGGCAGCAATGCGTAAAAAGGCTGGGACCAGATGGTCACAGTCACGTCACTGTGGATGGTGGAGAGTTTCAAGAGTCAGGACGCCGGTGCGACCGATCGCACACGTGTGGACAGAGAACAGACAGAGAGAGGCAGCGCGCGCGGTATGCAGTGTGGGGTAAGCGCGCACCTCGAAAGTCATTTCACCGTTATTTATAGTGGCGCGGCGCGACCGGGATCGTGGAGGCTGTGCGGCGCCCGTACTCCTGAGATCGAGCAAGCGCCAGACACCGAGACGGTCGTAATCAGCTCGCCATCAAGTGGCAATTTCAATCGTGCTACTCTAAAATCTATAGACATGCTCCAAGTGCTATACACTCCCCGAAACTCTAAGCCGACGCAATGACGACACTGATCGCGACGTCCTGCGAATGCGAAAGTGACAGCTCAAACTTGTTGATGCCCTTCTCCTTGGCAATACGAGCCGCCTCGCCGTGCAGAGCGATCGAAGGACCCGTCGACGACGACACAACCTCAATGTCGATCAACGACGCTCCCGCACCCTTGGACTCGACCTTCATCGACTTGAACGTCGCCTCCTTGGCGCTCCAACGGGCCGCGTAGCTCGCGCGAGGATCGGCCGCCGACGAGCAGTAGTCGATCTCGGCTTGGGTGAAATTGCGCTTGAGGAAGCCCTCGTTGTCGATGTTGATCGCCGAGATCAACTCGACGTCCGTTCCGACACCGTGGACGCTGTTCGTCGCGGCGGCAACGAGCTTGCTCGCGATCGCGGCGTTGTTCTCAGCCGAGTTCGACGCAGCCTCGGTCTGCAACGTCTTGGGGAACTCGAACGAGCCATGACCGTCGGGCGTCGTACGCGCGAGAGGGTTGAGCAAGACGGGTTGCTCGAGCTCGGCCGAGAAGGGCGAGTGCTCCTTGATCTGGACCATGTTGCCCTTGGTGAAGAACTCGTTGAACTTGCGGTACGCGGCTTGGCGGCGCACGTTGTTGGACTTGGCGTAGGCATCGAACGCGGCGGGCTCGACCGAGCCGAGCAGGTACGCGGGGTGGATCAATAGAGCTTGACCACCGACTTGTCCGAAACCGAACGAGGTGAGCAGACCGGCCTTGATGCCCATCGTCTGGATCGACTTGGACGGGTAGAGCAGGTACTCGAACTTGCGCATCTCCTCGGCGATGTTGTCGGCGTTGCGGTTGCCAGGGATGAGACCGGTCTGGATCGCCTGCGTGAGGCCGTTCATCATCCAGGCAGCGGCACCACCCTTGGGATGCTATGTTGTGGATTGGAAAGAGAGTCACAGTAAGCTTCTGTTCCTTGGTAACTCCACAAAGTTTGATCTGAACTTACACCGGTGAGCCACTTTTGCGCAATGACGGGGCAAGCGTTGCCCTCGGCACGGCCGAGATGGCGGAACTGCTCATTGTAGGCGTTCGACTCATTCTTGTCATTCGCCGCGGTCGAAGTACCGTGGAACGAAGCGACTCCGACGTCGTCGATGGTAAGGCCCCACACAGCCAGGGCACGGCGCAAAGGCGAGATGGTTGGGTCGCTCCCGGCAAGCATACCAAAGGTCGACACGGCCTCGGACTCTTGACGCTTGGCTTCGCTCTCGATCGAGGCGAGGCGCGAAGCAACGTACTCGTCGTCCAGAGCCTTGCCCTCGAACTCCATCTTGAGCAGCTCGGTCTCGTTCTCAAGCCACTGCGAGATCTGCCTGCGACGGAACTCGAGCTGGCGCTTGCGGTAAGCGATGTCGAGGATCTGCGAGGGGTACTTGGAGTGAACTTGGCGAGCGGTACCCATGACACCGAGACCCGGCGCAGGGATCGATCGGCCGGCCTTGTCGGTCGCAGTGGATGTGAACGCGACGATGCCGTAGATGGTGGCACCCATCTCGATGGCGGTCTTGGCCGACATGAGGACTTGCGTACCGCAACCTTGTGATTCCACTGTTGGTGGGGGAGGCGTAACGAATGGTCAGCTCAAGCACACCACGCCCACAAAGACGGGCGAACATACTGAAACCGGATCGAGTGCTCGTCGTGGGACGCGACATCTCGGTCGGCTCTCGGCCGGCAGCGAACTCGGTCAAGGTGTTGGACGTCGCCTTCATGTTAGCGAACTCGAACGAGCCTTCCTCGGAGAAGTCGTCGAAGCCACCGGCGATCATGACTTTGGCCTTGCCGGACAAGATCGTGTCGATGGCAATCTCGACGGACTGCAAAGCAGTGGCGCAAGCTCCGACGGGGATCTTGATAGGTCCCGAGGACGAGAGCAAGAGCAAGTTGACCCATCCAGCGACCGTGTTGATGAAGCTGTGAATGCAAAAATGTATAGCTGGTCAGCGTCTGGAACTCGAGATATCGCAGCACTACAGAAAACAGAATACGTACGTTTCTTGCAAAATATCCTTCTGCACGTCCTTCTCCTCGCGACGGTCTCGGAACATTCTGGAGAGCGAGACCATACCACCCATGCCGGAACCAAGCGACGATCCGACCTCGGAGGGGTGCACATACTTGTACATCTCGTAAGGGTCCGTGATACCGGCCATCATCAACGCCTCGGAAACGGCGACAAGCGCCCAGAGCGAGGTGCGATCGACTTGCGCAGCAATGTCGTCGGGAATGCCGAAGGCCTTGTGCGACCACCCCGTGGGGATCTGACCAGCGACGAGACGATCGAACGCGACGGCCTTGGGGATGACGATCTTGGCGCCCTTCTTGAACTTGACGAAGAACTTGGAGCCGTCATCGGTGTAGACGTCGACCTTGTCGCCGTGCTCGAGCTTGAAGCGGCTCGCGTCCTCGTCCGAGGCCTCGATCGGCTCGAGGTCGTGTTGGAGCTCGATCTCCTGGGTCAGACCCTTTTTATTCGGGTTGTAGCCGTTAAAGAGCTCGGGCTCGATGAGACGGATACCGGTGTGGGCGAGGATGTGCTTCTCGTAAGCGGCCTTGACGTCCTTGTCGTCGAGCGGCTCCGAGGTCTTGGCATCGACCCATCCGACGTAGAGCGAGCCATCCTTGAGACGGCCGTCAAAGTGCTTGATCAAACCCGTGATGTACGCGAGCTCGAGCGTGCCCTGGATCGAAAGGCTGCCGTGGGCCTCGATCTCCCAACGCGTGCGCGAAGAGCCGAAAGGGCCCACTTCGGCGAAACCGGTCATGACAACGACCTTCTCGAGGTCGATCAAACCGCGCAGCTTGGCCAACTCCGACATGGCGTCGATGGGCTTGAGCTCGGGGAAGGGCAGCGAGAAGTTGGCTCGAGGCAAGACTTTGACTTGGTGATGAATCTGCTCGGCGTCGCTACCGCGCGTGATCTTGTAGTCGAGCGAGTTGTCGACGGCGATCGCTCTGCGCGTCGACGCGGTCAGGTTGAGGTTCGTGCGGATGTCGGTCGTGAGCGCGGCAAGGTCGGGCAACTTGTCCATGCCACCGTTGAGGTCGGCCCATACGGGTTCGATCTGAGCCACGTCGAAGACGAGGGGGTGCATGAGACCGAGGATGTTGAACGCCATCTCCTTGGCCGAGAAGGTGCGGACACCTTGCGCCTCGATGCCTTCGGCGACCGAGTTGGTCGCGTTCATAAGACCCGTACCACGCGTCCAGCCGATCACGGCACCGGCGATGCACAGGTACTCGCCCCACGACTCGGACGACCAACGATTGAAGAGGGTCTCGAGCGAGATCTTGGACTCGGAGTAGAGACCGTCCTTGCCGAACAGACCGTGGTTGGGTGAGAGAGGCAGGACGACTTCGGTTGGGCGCGTCGTGAGCTGTAGAGCCGCCTTCTTGGACTTGACGGCGCCGAGGAGGCGCAAGAGGTTGGTTAACATGATGCGGTGAGCGAGCTCGGAGCGATCATCGAGACCATCGATCTCGCGACCGTTCTCGGGCAAAGCCGCGAAGGGGAGGATGTAGTCGAGGTCCATGCCGAGACCCTTCTCCTTGTTATAGATGAAGTCGACAAGCGCCTCGACGTCGTGCTTGGAGCCTTGGTTAAAGGGAACGACCGTGAGCGACGAGCCCTTAGATCCGCACTCTTGGTAGATGCCCTGATAGTACTCTACCGTGGCACGCGAGTATCTCGACGTCGTGACGACGACCTTGGCACCACCAGCGAGCAAACCCTTGACGATCTCAACACCGATTGAGCCTTTGCCGACACCGGTCATGAGCGCGTTCTTGTGCTCAAACGTGACACCGCTCGTGGCAATTTCCTTGAGGATGTCGAGGTACAACGACGTGAGCTTGGACGAGTATTGCCAGTTCGTGCCAACCTTGCGCTTGAGGTGCAACAAGGGCATCTTGTCCTCGGGGAGGAAAGTCGCCTCGGTCAAGCCCGAGGGCCGGAGGAACGCGGCCGATGAGCGACGGGTGCGAGCAGGGGTCTTGGTCGTACCTTTGGCAGCAGGCGCGGTACCTTCCTTGCCAAGGCCACGCACGACCTCACCGTAGAGCGAGCGGATCGACTGCATGTGCGCCTTGGAGATTTGCGGCTGCGATTTGATCAAGCGGTAGATCTTTTCAATGTGATCTTGAACCTTGTCGAGCTGTTCGAAAAGCAAGGACCGATTGTGAGTGAATCGAACACAGACAGTCAGAACTCGTTCTCGAGAGGGACACTGACGTTGACACTAGGAACCGTAATCTTGCTGCCGGCGGCCATTTCGGCGACGTACTTTTCGAGACGCGATACACCGGGTCGGTTGACTTCCTCGGTGAGGATGTCACCCTTGGCGGAAATCGTCGTTTTAGGCATGGTCGGGAACGTGACGTCGCGGTATAGAGGCGCCTGACCGATCATCTCCTTGCAGTTGTCGAGGAGTTGCTGGCCGAATTGCTTGGCAAGCACAAAATTCTCGCCGAGGTAGACGGGGGTGTTGTCGATCGTGTACTGCATGTACTTAATCTGGTTGATGTCACGCACGGGCAAAAATGTCAGTGCCACTGCTAAGAGAATTGCCGTGCAATCTGGATCCACTTACGAGAGAAGGATCGGCACGGTTCATAATGACGATGCACCTCGCGGTGATGTCTCGGTCGACGGTCGTGAGACGGCCAAAGAGGATGTCCATCCACATTGTGAGCGCATCTTGGCGGACCCAGTTCCAACTCGAGTTGAAATGACGCGCCTTGAGTGGGTCAAAGACGCCCTGGATCCCGTTGATGTAGTCGTCGCCGTGCTCGCGAGCGATCGCGTCGAGCTTGTCCTGCAAGCCTTGGACTTCGTCCTTTTGTTGGTCCGCGAGGCGGTGACCTGTCCTCGAGTCACGGCCAAGGTAGCGCAACAAGACCTCGACCTGCTGCGATACAAAGTCGTTCTGCTTGGCTTGCATCTTGTCGAGCTGCTCCGAGTCGATCATCATGCCAGCCCCAGCACCGGCTCCTCCACCACCACCACCTCCGCCGCCGGACGACAACGTGATGCCGGCGTTCGAGGCGTAGGCTTGTGCAGCGGCATCGAGGAAGGCTTTAGCATCGGCTTCCGAACCGAGACGCTTGAGGGGCTCTTGCGTGAGCGCAACGAGCAAGACACCGTCGATGCGGCCCGAGCCGAGACCCCATTGCTTGCCGAGGTGAGCCTTCGCGGCGGACAGACCAAAGCCACCGGGCATCTTGGAGCCGATCATGCGAGCGATGAGACCGGAGGTGTACTTGCCAGGGGCACCAGAGTGACCTTGGGCAAGGGCGGCACCGAGTTCCGAGAGCGGCATCTCCTCACCCTTCTCGGGAGCAGAGGCGAACTCGCCCTGGAGATCACCGAGAATCTCGTTCTGAAGCGTCGACTTGCCACCAACGAGGTCCTTGATAGACTTGCCGAGAGGGACCTCCGAAACGGGCTTCTTGAGCTTCTGAGCGATGATGACACGTAAGACGTCGACGGCCTTGAGCGGTTCGTCGGGAACAGAAGCGGCGGGGCCAGCAGAGGCGGCGGGGGCGACAGGGGCCGAGGCCGCAGCGACGGGGGGCGCAGCAGCGGCGGGGGCAGCAGCAGCAGGGGCTTCGGCAGGGGCTTCGGCAACCTCCTCCTCGAACTGGTAATAGATCTCCTTCTGGTGCTTGGCGATGCAGTAGATGTTGCGCTTGATACCAAGGGCAGAGTCGTAAGACTCGTACTTGAGCCTGTGAGAACCCGGTATAGCAAGCAACTATTAGTTACTACTATCTTGCCTAGTCGGCCCTGGTAAACTCACTTTTGGGTCCTGGTGGCCATACCGGTCAAGGTCGGCGAAGGACCGAGCTCGATGAGACGCTCAAACTTGAAGTCCTTGAAGAGGATGTCCTGCGTCTCGATCCAGCGCACAGGACTGGCGAACTGGTAAGCGAGCAGTTCTATCAAGATGGCGTAGCCAAGTTTGTTCTTGTTCTCCGGCTCGCCCCAGCGCTCCTCGTCCCAGTTCTTGAGCACCTTGCTGAGGCGAGGCGACGAGGTCTGGGTGTGGATCTTTTCGGCGTAGGCGCGCGTGACGGCGTAAGGCTCGGCCGTCAAGTTGGGGATGTAGCGACCGACAAGCAGGTCGGCGTTAAAGTGCGCGAGGTTGACCTTCTTGGACAGGTAGGTGCGGAACGGCATGACGCCGGCCCAGAGGTAGCGCGAGTGGAACGGCACGTCGATACCGGGGAGTGGGATGGTGGCGAAGCCGCGCTCAAGGACGAGGAAACCGCTCTTGGCCTGCAACTCGCGAGCCGACTTAACGCACTCGTCGACGATGTCGCCGAGCTTCTCCTTGACCTCGTCGATCGACATCATCTCGGTCAACTTGGCCAGATCGATCTTCTGCACCTTGAGGAAGTTGAGCACGTTCGTCAGCGCCTGCAGAGCGACCAAGTGACCAGCGACGACGTATTGCTGGCCTTCGACGTTGTAGTTGACGACCTCGATGAGGATGCTCCCACGGCGCGAGATCGTGTCGACAACCTCACGCAAAGCGGCGTCACCGAACGACTTGCCAATCCTCGAAGGGTTCACGGCGCACATGCCGTACGATGAGCGGTTCTGCTCGTCACGCTCGACAGCACGCTGCATCGTAATACCACGGTAGAAAACGACATCGACGAGTGCCGAAACAGGGAGAATGTCCGCGATCGAAGCGAGGGCCGAGTATTCACCGAGCGAGTGACCGGCGAAAAGGCAGTCGCCCTGGACGAGACCTCGAGCGCGCATGTCCTCGAACGCAGCCTTTTCGGTCACGACGAGAGCGATCTGAGCGAATTGCGTCGCGTAGAGGAGACCGGTCGGTGACGAGAAGGTGTAGCGAGACGTGCGCAAGTCGATGTCGCCGAAGAGAGGCAAGGTCTTGACATTGCCCTCGGCGTCGGTCGTCGTGTACGTCATCTCCATGTACTTTTGTCGCGTCGCTTGGCCCTTGAGACCACCAAAGTGCACTGTCTTCTCCTTAGGGTTGGTGCGAACGATCTCGAGGATTGAAAAGCCGTAAACCTCGCCCAAGTGTGCATCGGCTTGGTCCCAGACGGCTTTGGCGACTGCCGAGGTGCTGTACAGCTCCATACCCATGCCGGGCTCTTGCGAACCTTGACCGGTGAAGACGTAGGCCGTAGGGGCTTGTGCGATCTCGGCGGTACCGGTGAGGACGACGGTCGAGGACTCGACGTCGACGGTCTCAACCTTGATCAACTTGTCGCCTTGGGCGGTCATGCCGATGTGCTTGAGGCGCACCTCCATGAGGCGGTCGGGCAAGCACATAGCCGTGAAGCCGACGGTGTACTTCTTGACGCGCGAGCCAATGTTCTCGGCCGCGATCTGCTCCACGAAACGACGCGTGCGAGCCGACGAGTGCATGCCATGGGTGATCGTGCCGGGCAACGACGCGAGAGCGGCAAAGTAAGGGTTCGTGTGGATCGGGTTCGTGTCGCCGGAAGTAAAGGAGTAGTCGGCGTTCGACGTGGGCGTGAAGAACTGCGCGCCGCTCTCGGCCGTGAGCGAGTAGCCACCGTTCTCGAAGACGATGGGCTGCTCTTGGGCCGACCCGTGACGCTTGAGGTACTCGAGCACTGGGTCACCCTTGGTCACGCCTTCGCCCTCGGAGGAGTACTCCACCGTGGCGACCTTGAATGAGGTCTTGCCGTGCTCGAGGCGCGTGACGTAAGCACCACCTTGAACGTGGACGCTCGAGTAGGACGACTTGTCGGCGTAGACGTAGCGCGACTCGATGCGGAACTCGAGCTTGGCATCCTTCTCGAGCGGTTGGGCGTCATTCTCCCACTGGAACCATTCCTTGGATTGGAGGACGGCGACCGACTCGGACGTGGGCAGCGAGACCTTGTAAACGGGGGACTCGATGCGCGAGAATGTCTGGGCGTAGTCGGTGAAGGTGCCGCGGTACAAGAACGAACTCGTGACCTCGAGCACGGGTACACGCTCCTCGGTCGTGGCCTTGTCCTTGTTGGCCGCCGACGAGACGAGGTAGACGGTACCCTTGACGGAGACGGTCTTGCCCGAGTCCGAGTTGGTGACGGACTCGATGCGCGAGATCGAGGTGACGGTGTCGCCGGGAACGAGCGCCGGGGCGCCGGGGAGAACTCGGAAGCCATTGGAAAGGTGGACGAGCTTGAGCAAGTCACCATCGATCGACGAGGGGAAGATGGGCTTCATGATGGACTATAGCAGTGAGCGGGAGGAAACGGTCAGTAAGCGATTCCGACACCCCGATGCCCGGTCAGTGCGGTAGAATCTACCTTCCATCCCAACTTGATGGCGAAGTCCATGGGGACTTGCATGCCCTTCTTATGGCTGCGCTTGTAGGCCTCGCCCTCGTTACCGACGACGCGGCAGAAGGCTTCGATGTCATCCTCGTTGATGGTGACGGTCTCGCCCTGGAACTCGTCCGAGATGGAGAGCTGCGACATGCCTTGCGTGGTCGAGGCATCGAGCGACCACAAGTCCCAGTAGTGCTGTAGGTTACGAGACAAATGCAATGGTGCAAAGCAAAGGTGAGCCCCCAGGGTCTTGCCGGAAGGAAAGCGTAAGCAGCGAATTCGTCGGCGCAACTGACCTCCTTGATGCGCTGGTTGCGATCGCCGACGATCTCATGGATCGGGGCGTAAGGGGTCGAGACGTCATACTTGAACTTGAGCTCGAGCGGGATCGTCTTCTTCTGGACTGGGTCGTGATCGAACAACTTCAGCGAGATGACCGAGTCGGCCTTGCTGAAGTCGATCGAGAGCGCCAAAGGGAGGCCGCTGGTGGACGACATGATCGGTGCTGTGTAAGACATGGACGAAAAAGAAGTTTTAAGTTGCAAAATCGTGGAAAATTTTCCAGAGTGGCAAAGGGTGCCGAATCCCACGTCCGATCTCGGGCCCGGACAATTCGGCGCTTGACTTTGGCTTCGGTGCGGGTCGGGATGAGGAACTCGGAGTGTGGGCGCGCCACGCCAGGGCCGATGCGGAGATGGAGCGGCGCGGCGGGTTGTGCCTGGGTGCGAGCGAAGAGGAACCCCCCAACCCGTAGACTTTCGCAACCGCGGCCCAGCTCATGCAGCGCATGTGCATCCCGTAGCAAGGGGGTTGCACGGAAAAAAACACCAAGCCAAAGAGTAGAACAGCAGCTCCACCGAAAGCACCCAGTCCCAGTGATCCTTGCTGGGACAGTTCCATGCCGCAACGTATCCGCGAGCTGACGACGGGCCCCAACCCACTCCGAGACCTGCGCCCCGAGTTGATCGCTGCGAGTCCCATCTTCACTCTCCCGTCGGAGCAAGTCACAGCCTCTTGGACTCACGTAGTAGGTGTTGAAAGGGGGGTCGAAACCGAAAGAGAGAACCCTTCTCTATGGGTCAGAGAGCGGGGTAAAAGCGTGGATCCAAATTCGCTCACAGGGGGGTTGCGAGCGGGATCGGTCGAGGACGTGGGGAAGAGGCAGATGTGCGGGCAGCGCTGTTGCGAGCAGCGCCTTCGTCGAATGAGCCGAGTCGCACAAAGTCGAACGCGCCTATAAAGCGACTCGAAGTAGCAAGGCGAGGTATTCCGAATAACACCTGGACCAAAGTTTACCTTCAGAGCATGGACAGTACACCATAATTGCAATGAAACACTACATCTTCCTCTTACTTGATCCGGTGATACGTCTCAATCGAATCGTCACGTACTACAAAGCCGACTGCGTTCTCTCAGACCCATGTTGTCTGTCTTTGTCATAGAAGTTTCAAAACTCCAAACACACTAAAAGGAGAGCCAGAAAACAAGGCGCAAGTGACGAAGAATGAAAAGAGCTATGCGAAAGAGGGAAAAGTGATGAAGGACGCCCAAAAAAGAGTACATTGCTCCACCCAATTCAATTATGAAGGGGAGCGCCTTACTCCCTCAAAAAAAGGGGACAGAGCTTGTCTAGGTGACAGAAACTAGATAAAGGGTTGTAAGAAACATGCGGACGAAAGGAAATACTCGGGGGAAAGGGGCGCGATCTACAGTCCTCCAAAGACGTCGAGCTTGAGCGGCGACCCATCGGCGGCGAGCGACAACTCGACTCGCTGACCATGCCTCGGCGCGAGCACACGCTTGACCGGATTCGCCAACAACGCATCACCCGAGGTGATGCTGAGGTTCGACAAGAAAGCTTGCAGCCACGACAGCTTGGGACCACCGAGGTGGGCGAGCCAGTCGCCCTCTGAAGGCAAGGTACCGTTGATGAAGTACGAGTGCTTTTCACCACCGTTGCCGAGCGCTTCGACAGAGTGGGTGATGTTGCTCTGCGCGAGCAACGCAGCCGAGTTGACATCCTTCGGTTCAGGTGCAAGGTAATCGATCGTCGGGACTTTTGACTCGTCGCCACCGTAAAACTCGTCGAGCAGCTTCTTGGCCAGCGACGACTCGATCTCGCCGAGCATCTCGCCGATCGGCTGCTGTGTTGTTGTGCAGTACTTGACCGCGACGGGACCTTGGAGGATGCACACTCGTTGAGGGTCCTGGTCAAAGACGGCTTCGATGTCCTCGGCTTGCCATAGCGAATCCTTCTTGAACAGGACGGAGAAGGTTTGGTCCAAGACGGGGATGAAGGGCACGGGTTTTTGGCCGGGTCGTTGAGCAATCGCGAGGAAGTAGGCGACGTCGGCCGACGACAACAAAGTCTCAGCCGCGGCGGGGTACTGCTGGTTGAACTTGGTCAAGAAGGCTTGCGGGTCGTCGAGCTCGTTGTACGATTGCAGCGCCGAGACCTTGAGCGATCCTGAGTTGACGTTCGACAGACGCTCCTCAACCCGACGGATCCAGTCGCCCATGAGGTTGCGCAGACTGATGTCGATCCATCGCTTCTCGTGCGCGACGTACATCAATCTCACGAGGCGCGAGTTGACTTCGGCGTAGGTCATGTCGTCGAGATCGCAGGTAGTGCCGTCGGACTTGGCGGGGAACCAAGGCTTCTGGAAGTCGGCGTTGAGTCGGTCGATGACGTATTGCTTGTGGTCTTGCAGCCAAGCAACTTGCTTCTCACGGGGCAAGGCAAACACCGTCTTGTCGAACTCGCCCCACAGCTTGACACCACGCGTCGCGACCTTGTGGATCGGCTCGCCGAGCTCGGATGTGACGGTGATGATGCCACCAACGGGCTTGTCGTACGACTGTTCCCACTTGTCGTCATCGACACCCTGGGCATCGACAATCAACTGCTTGACGCTCTCGCTCGTGTGCGCCTCTTTGGCGACCATGACCCTCGATGCGAACAGGAAACCATCGAACGGCATTCTCGCGACGCCGTACAGCTTCTCGCTCCACTCTCCGCTTAAGTAAGGGTACGTGTCGTCGGCGCCACCAAACCCGGATCCGGCGACGAGGGAGATGTTAGGTTGTTGTCGGATCGATGCATACGTAGCGAGCACAGGGGCGTGGAAGTCCTCGCACGAGTGATGACCTCCGGCACGGCCACCGGTCCACTGCAGGATGATCGGGTAGTCGGGGTTGGCGGCGGCGATGGCCACGACCTGTCGGATACCGTCGACCGATCCGGGCTTGAACGAGACATGCTTGATGCCCGACTCTCGCAAGCCGTCGATGATCTCCTTGGCCTTTTCGGTCGAGGGAATACCGGCGGCGACGCACAAGCCTTCGACGGGGAGACCCTCTTGTCGCATCGTTTGCCACAGAGGGAGTTGAAAGGTCCTGCGAGAAGCGGAAGAAGTCAACGTCATGTCAGCCACCCACCCGATCCGGGTACGCTGTGACGTCGGCTAAATGCGAACTCACCATTGACGCTGGTTGATGTAGAGCGAGTTGAGGGTGATGCCCATGCCGGATCGGTTGACGAGCTTTTGGATTTCAGCGATTTTGCCTCGAAGCGCCTTCTCGTTATAGTGTCCACCACCCGCAAGTTCGATGTGATAGCCCGCCTTCATGACGGCCGAAACGAAGCCGGCACGCACAGTGCACGGCGTCATACCACCGATCATCAAAGGCGGCTTCGACAACAAGCGCGAGAAGGGGGTGTCGATGTTGAGCTTGCCGTCGGCGGTCTTGACCAAGCGCGGGCTGTGCGCCTCGGTCCATCGGGTGTCGCGCTTGATCGACGATTGGGTCCAAGCTTCTTGGCCAGAGCTGTTGCCGGAACCGCGGTTGCCGAGCATGATCGTGCGGATTCCTCGACCCTCCCAGCAGCGCACGCACAAGTAGCCGACGCCGGAAGCTCCACCGGTACCAAAGTCGATCGCATGGGTTGCCGACGAGGGGAAGTTGATCGCTTTGGTGCCCCAGTAGATCGGGGAGGTGAAGATCTGCGTGAAGAGGGACTCGAGGAACGAGCCCGAACTCGAGCGAAGATCCGAACCGTCCTCGGTGTTGAAGACGCTCAGGGCCAGAGAGGAAGGCGCCCAGTGCTTGGACTCGGCGTCCCCGATGGCTGCCATCGCACGCTCGGTCGCACCACTCAAGAGGTGCGAGTGATACGGGACACCGATGTGAAGGAAGCGCATGGAGAACACCGGCAATCGCTTCGAGTGGGGGATCTGTCAAAGGACGGAGCACGTTCCAAGTCAGCCACAGCTCGGCGCAGCTCGATCAATCGAAAACGTGTACCTTGCTTTGATCTTTTCCAACAGGGGCTCGACTCTTTCGGAGACCGTCAGCGAGACCGACGAGATCCTTGGGAGCACCGGTGACAACAAACGTCCTGGGACCGTTGTGGAGGCTGACGGCGAGCGTCTCTTGTCGGCCTTGGCCGGCGACGAACGAGTTGACCTCCTTGATCTTCTTCTCGAGCTTGGACAGTTCGAGACCGTTAACGGCGAGCATCGGCGTCGGGGTGCCTTCACCGTTCTCAATCGACGACGCGACCAACGTTGGCGGGAGCGCAACCGGAGGGAAGGTGAGGGAGCCTTGCAGACCAATCTGGAAGAGGACGGTCAGACCATGCAGAGCATGCTCGTAGAAAGGAGTCCAGGAGTCGGTACCGTCGGCCTTGGCGGGCGGGTACTCGGCGGCGATGACGCAAGCGGAAACGACACCTTGCGAGTGACCGGTCGCACCCTTAAACTTGCTTCCGAGCTCGCGAGGACCGAGGTTCAAACCCTTACCGTAAACAACATACTGCGACAACTGCGTGAGACCGATGAGGGGGAGGGAGACGGCGCATGAAGCGAGATAAGGGACAGGGGGGCGGGTCGACGGCTCTTGCAGCCATGCCAAGGCGTCAAGGGAGTGGTCATAGAGGAGGGAGGAGGATTCGGTGGCAGCGAGTTTGCTAAGGTGGTCCGAAGCGAGAGCCAGGAACGGGATGAGAAGTGGGCCGTAAAGCTCATATAAGTCCTGGATAACGGTGGAACAATAGAGTCAGCACCGGTGGGGGGGTCCCAAAACGTATAACATGATGATCGCTCAAGCTGGACATACCTGTAACTCGTCAAAGTAGACTTCGTTCATTCCTTGGCCACCGAAGAGACCGTACACCTCGGCATCCCCACTGTCGACGCCACGCAGCAAGGCGGCATCACGCGTCTTGGGCAGATTCTTGGCTTGCCCGTTGACCTCGAGCTTGGTGCGTGCGGCAAAGTAGGACGAGATAACGAGCGAGCGGATCGGAACCGACAATGAGGCGCCGAGCGAGTGCACGTCGGTCGCCTCCAAAAAGGTGCGGACGAAGTGAGCAAAGGTCGCGACCAAGACGGTCGAGGTTGCGGGAGAGGTCGCGGTCGCGGGGAAAGGAAGCAGCGAGGCGACATGTCGGAGGAAGTAGGCGGTCAAAACGAGCTCCTTCTCGGCGCGATCGTCGCCCGCGGCGTCGGCGTTGTCCTCATCGGCCTCGACGGCATCAAACCCGACAAGGTGGCCGTCCTTCTCCTCAGCATGCAGCCAGTCCTGGAACGTATCCCGTGCGACCTCGGCGGCGATCCACTCTTGCGCAGTCGAAGGGACGTTGATGGAGATGCGGGTCTGGGTCGTCGAGTGGAGAAGCACTAGGGGTCGACTGGTCGCGGTGTGGCCGAGAGCGGGGGTGGATGTGCCCGAAGCGTGGCGGCCATGCTTGCCATTGATTTGAATCTGTAGACGAGATCCGTCGAGAGGGAGAGGGAGAAAGAAGCCACAGCCCAGGATCAAGAGCGCAAAGGGGGCGATTCGGACAATTAGGCGGCGAGAAGCGAGGGGGCGATCACGAGAGCGCGCCGGGACGGAGAGGGGCGAAGCGCGGAGGTTGGGCCCACGAGCGCCAGCAACGAATGGTTCACACGGGTGGAATCCAGATAGAATATGCCATAATGATACGCGAGGCAGAAACAGTAGGAGAACGTCTTTGTCAGCAGCTGTAAATCACAGAATGAGACGGTGCCTGCAAGACTCGAGCTTGGGGGCAGGCGGGGGGGAACCGCGGAGCACCGGAGCAAGTGAGGCGGCAGCCCAACGAGCGGCTCGGTCGAGGTAGGTGCTACAGCACTTGCATATCCTGGTAGGCCATGCCAAAGCATTCCTGAGGGGATGCGTCCCGACTTGGAGCTTGATGACGATCTGGCCATCGGATGCGATGCTCGGCAGCTCGGAATCGGTTGACCCCCAACGGGAAACGAGCCGTTGCGACTGGCCCGCGAGCTCGCAGCGGGTCGCATCCGTTGGTTAGGCCGACGACGAGGACCGCGAGTGGGGGTGAACAGCATGGGGATTCGGACTCACCATGGGTGCGGACAAGCTACAGCCTGAAACAGAGTAAGGGAAAAGAGCAGGGGCGAGAGTAGAATGAAGATTTGGTGCAGACGTGTAGAAAGGGCGGCAACGGGGTGGAGGTGCCGAAAGAGATGCGGATGGACACGAGAAGCGAAGTGAAGTGAGGGTAGTGTAGAACGGACTCAGGTGGGCGGCCGGCGCGACGAGCTCCAACGAGCTGCCACGAAGTCCACTAGACGGCTGCTCGAGCGCTGACCCCTTCTCTCTCCTGGCCACCCGCCTCCATGCACTTTCGTCCGTTGTAATCACTGCAATTCTTTGTACGAACCCCTCCTCTCTTCGTTGCTGATTCTCTTGCTGCCCAAGTTGCTGCCTCTGGACCCTCGTCGAAAACATAGTATTGTCCCCAGCGAACACCGCCGACGCAGCGCTGGCTCCCGAGGGAGCTTCCCCACTCCAGTCTCCGATGTCTCCGATGTCTCCAAGTTGTGAAGTTCTTTATCGACTCGCGGACGGCAGGAGGCCACGTCACAGGCCGATGTGTTGGGTCGAGTTTTCCCTATTCTGACTGGGCGTCCGAGTCGCCGTAATAACTGCAGTATGCTGCACTTCTTACCAGCACTATTGTGGTCATCATTTTCGACGTGACCTCTCTTGTAGCTCTGGTGCAGATCGGCCACTGCAGGAGAGGGATCGTTTTCGTCGGGCCGGATCTTTTTGGTGCGGAGCAACGCTGTGGCCTACTCTTGCTGCAGATTCATATGAGGATGGACCCATGCTGTAAGCGTTAATATAGTCTATAAACTGTTCATGTTGCAATTGCGGAGTTGATACACACTACACGGTCCATCCGATCCCGAGTCCCTCCCGCTGAAGACTATCCTCCCTCACTTAATTGACGACGGCCTCCAGGTCCGTGCACTAGATAGATAGACATGCTGCAGGCCGTGACCGAAAGTCGATCTAGTGCAAACTTGTATCTCTTGTGAGAACTCTGGCCCAAGACCGTCACGCCCTGTCCCTGAACGAGTGGCGTTGTTCCGCGTCTTCAATTGTAGTACGTTTTCTTCATCGCCCGATACTTTCTCAAAAAGTACAACGCTTCCAGTTCTGTACAGCGAAGAGGACCACCCATCATAAGCCTCCATTACACAAGGTAAGGACCAGAGAGTTGGCTCCTCACCCTTCTTGATGAACTCGGCCCTCTTGATCCCCAACTCAACCTTCTCCTTGTCGGCTCCTACGAACGCCGAGAAGCACCCGTGTAGTTTCTTCTGGATCGGGTAGTTCTTGTCCGGGTATTCTCTCGCGAGGTATTGTAACTGGTGGCAAACGCGGGGGGGGGGGGGCATGAGTAACACCACGCCTCTACAGCACGTGCCGCGGTTTGACCGACCTACCTCTTTGTATAGGTTTCGAGCTTGGAACTTGAGTTGTCTTAAAGTCAGGGTCGACATCGATGACAAGCACGCGAGCAATAACTCCGATGAATGGCAGCTGCCGAACGGAAGCGAGGTCGAGCCAGTGGGGCAGAACGGGGTTTCCGCATGTCTCCGCTGGGGAACCGAGATCACGTGACAAGAGCTACCACTGCGAATGTTTCCGAGCTGTTATTACATAGTGACCTGAATTCCTGAAGCCGGGAGCTCGGGGATTAGATGTCGAATTTGACCAGTTCAAGGCCTGTAATCTGTGCAAATAGGTCGGTTCTTTTTCGATGACTTACCAGCTCCGATAATCAACTTTACTATGATCCTCCACCGCGAGCAACTGTCATACCAGGAAATTCGAGTTTGTCCCCCGAATCAGCCGATCAACATGCGCATGGCCCCTTATCGACCAAGGTCTGGAGGGTCCAGGTGGCAAATTTGAGATGTACTAACCATTAGCGTCGAAGCCACATCGCACCCATTCCTTCCATCTGTACTGGGAAACAATCTTCCAGCGGCCAGCAGGTTCGGATCTGGGCAAGCTTACACGCGGACGGCACAGGCCGGGGGGTGGTGGTACAGACATCTCACGCCTCGGGCAGTAATTCTGCCCAGACAAGGGCTATAGGCAGAGCTGAGGTGTATAATAATCGGTTACAACGGCAAAATAACAGATTGCGGTGGCTGTGTATGCATCTGGGCCTGACGGGCCAGAATCGGGCTCACGAAAGCCTTGGATGGGGGGTGGCTTGAGTGACCCCGAAGCTGGCCTTGGGGTGGGCAACCAGCGGCGATCTCTTTACTTTGCTCACCCCATCTACTCACATCACATCCAACGCCACCAAACCGCCCCGAGAAAAGTAGATTATGCTCGCCAAGTCTCTTCTCGTGCTCGTCGCTGCTGCTGCCGGTGTCAACGCGCAACAGCTCCCTTCGTCAGCTCCCGTGAGTGCTTCGTTCTCCGCTATAATGTGGCAGCGCACTCGCAGCGCCGCTGGAGAAGAGATCAGGCTGCTGACATCCAACTCTTTCCCGTATAGTCGTGCGCCACCAGTTGTGTAAGTTGATTGGCATCTCATAAAGTTGGATGTTTCGCTCTCGCCGGTGGACCCCGTTAACGACGGCTGCCAGATTGAGATCAAGCCTAGGCTTGTCCTCGGGATCCGCACGAGGCGATGACGCATGCGACGCTAGTCTCCACTCCGCTAGCCAGCTCGACGTGACGACTGACCGAAGGCCCCATCTTCCGACAATCACTCATGACAGTTCACCATCAAGATCTCCGAGGCCGGCTCGCTCGCTCCTGGAATTGATCCGACCAGTCAGTTGCTACGATACGATCCATCGTATACCCAGAGCTGTGTTGACTGATTGCCTTAACTACACGCCTCATAGACATCGCCGGTAGGTTGGGTTGCGGCAAGCGGACAGCCATACTGCCCAAAACTGCAAACACTGACATCTACCACATGGGCTTCATCACTTCAAGGCCTCTGCGGAGTCCGCACTTTCATCGGGGCCTTCGTGAGTTTGGTGTGGCTGGCGCCCAGCTTCCAATCCGGGCTCGTGATCTGATACCATGCGGTGGAGCCCTCACAGGTCAACTGCTGCAATGACAATTGCGCTTCGGCAGCCGAGGGTTAGCCTCTCTGTTCCGTGGGTTTTTGTGGGGCTTCCTTCCTGACAGCGACATGATTCCACCCGCAGTCGCCACTTCGGTCGCCCTTGCCCAGCAAGTTTGCGCTTCGGCGGGCGTAGCCATTCCCACCACCGTGGGTCTCCATTCAAATTCAAACATCGTCCCGCGTCAAGAAGCTCATGCCGTCTTCTCTCCTATGTTCTGGCATCCCAGGGTTACTCTGGAGCTGCTGCGGGCGAGATCGCTAGCCTCAGTTCGATCCCCATCGCCTCCGGTGAGTTGGTTCCAGAGCATTCTCGAGGGCACCGAGTTAGCTCCCAGTTTTGCTAACTAGTCACGGTACGATGTGCAGTTACGAGTGGTGTTTCCGCGGCCGCTTCGTCAGTGTCGGCCGGCCCGTCGGCGTCGGCATCCTCTGCCATGAGCGCGGCCTCGAGTGTGGCTTCCGGCGCCTCGGCCTCGGCCGGATCGGTCCTCTCGGATGCTTCGAGTGCCGCGTCTGGAGCCGTCGCAGGTCCTTCGTCCGTTGCGTCTGTCGCTGCCTCCGGCACTGGATCTGTCGCTAGTGACGCCACCTCCGTTGCTGGTGTCGCCACTTCCGGCGCTGGATCCGTCGCTGGTGCCGCCACCTCCGTTGCTGGTGTTGCCACTTCCGGTGCTGCGTCCGTTGCTGGCGCCGCTACTTCCGGCGCTGCATCCGTTGCTGGCGCCGCCACGTCCGTCGCGGGAGTACGTTTTCGCGGCGTGGCCCCTATCCTAAAGCTGCACGAATCCTGACCATTCCTTTTCCGCTTCTGATCATAGGCCTTCACCAGTGCTCTTGCTTGTGAGTGTCTCGAGTCGAAGTCAGGATGGTCGTCATTGTACTGACCTAGGTACCACTTGTTTGTCCACCCAGCCGCGACCGCGAAGGCCGCCTCCCCCGCCGACAAGGCCGCCGTTTCCGGTGTCCTTGGTTTCGTCGCCGGTGTTGTCGCTCTCTTCGCTTGATCGTCATATTTCCTCGTTCTTTCGTAAACTTCACCCCTTGGGCATCCGTCGAAACCCTTTCGATTTTTCCCTTGGTCGGCTTGGACATCTCGACTTGTTCACCTATTTGTTCCCTATATCTGCTTTATATCAAAGCTTCGTTTTACCTAGTCGTCGTCGTCCCCAAATTTACCCCGTAGCGCAAGTTTCTTTCAAGCAAAATAATACACGTACTTTCCGCTGTACGTTTTCGTCTGACTTTCGTGGTCGCATGCGACATCCGGAAGCGTGCTTGACCTAGTCTCATTTGTTGTGTGTTCGGCCCTGCGTGTGTTCGGCCCTGCTCATCGTGGAGATTCCGAGCTGGAAGCGTCTTCACATGGTCTCGTACCGACTAGAAGGGAGCTGAAGGGCGAGATTCAAGAGGACCCCCTGACCCAAACGATGAAGCACATAATCGTCGATTCATGTAGTCGTTACAGCTCAAAAAATATGTCTAAACAAGAAAAGCGAACTCGGCACAAGAGATGAATTTGAACTATAAACAAGCGATTCCTCGACATCCTTCAAGCCTTCGAAATCTTGATCTCGAGCCCCTCCCCAAGCCCAAGCTACCCTTGCGTCTCATCTTTCCGAACCGAATGCTCAGGAGCAGGAGGGACCCGAGCCACTTCCACGTCCTCTTCTTCCAACCTCACACTTCCATTACTCCTCCTCGCTCTGGCCAACTTGACGACGATCAAAATGAGCATCAACCCTTGGACGACGAAGGAGAACATCCGACCACCTGGTGTGGAGAGGGCCGCGCCGAGGACGTAGAAGAAAGCATGGAGGTCGTGCGTTAGGCAATGGAAGAAAGGAGGAGGACCATGGTGAGAATGGCGGTGACCGCCGAAGTGGTGATGGCGGTGGCCCTCGGGGCGACGGGGTGGTTCTCGTTCGTCGTTCGAGGGACGACGGTGAGACCGTCCGTCGGGAATCGTTGCTCCACCCAAGATACCGAAGCCAGACGGTCTCCATTCTGATGCCAGCTCCATACGCTCTGCGTCATCATTACCGGATGGCCCGTTAAAAGGAGGGATGTCTTGTCGGTCGTGCGGGTGGTGAGACTTGCGACTATGGGAAGGAGGAGGGACGCCCAGCCGCTCGGCAATCCACTTGATCCAAGCCGGAGGAGGAGGAGGTCCATTGTGGTGGTGGTCATGGTGACCAGGGACAGAAGGAGGTTGTCGATGATTTGGGTCTTCAGGTCTTCGCTCCCCTCCGTGTCCGGGAGGATGCGGTCGGTCGTCTTCACCTTCGGAAAGGGGGCGTCGGTGTCCGTCCTCAGGCGGAGGTCGGCGGCCCTTGTCGCCTTTGCCGGGTAATGGTGGTCGTCGGCCCTTGCCACCGTCCGGTTGCCGGGACTTGCCTTCTTTCTCTTCTTTCTCTTCTCCGGATAATCCATCTTTGCCCTCGTCGCTGTCCTTGTTATCTTCGTCGTCCCCGTTCTCCTCATCCAACTCGGAGTGCCACAGACCTTCCTCCTCATCCTCGTCTACTCCCTCAACTGACTCGCAACCTTGCTCGATCTCCTCGACATTTTCCTGGTTAGCAATCTTCGAATCCAACGCGTTTGTCTCGTTCGCATCGACAACTCGCACACTCGGTTGGATCGCATAGTGACGCAGCTTGACGATCGAGTCTTTGCCATCATCGTACTCGAGCTCGATACGCAGCACGGGGATCATGATGGACGACGAATGCGAAATCGAGTCGGAGTCGACGTCGATTATCTACAAGTGGAAGAAATACGAGGTAAGTCCTACATTTTGTGGACGTGATTGTGTATGGAAGCCCGCACTCGCCTTCAATGTTACGGCGAAAGCTTTCATCGAGACCTGCGCGCCGGCAGAAACTTCGCTCGGTGCTCCAGCGGGTAGTGTCAAAGGGGCCACCTCGTCTTCGGTGATCCTGATTTGAGCCTATAGGCGAAGGCGAATGACCGGGTCAACTTATGGGCAATGAGAGTGCCCGATAGCGCGTTTGGGTCCTTACCGAGACGATGCCCTTGGGCAAGTGCTCGAGCGCCGACTTGACGATCTCGGATTGGGGCATAACTTCACCCTGCCCGAATCCTTCTTTGAACTCATCGCTGAGTGTGAACACCTGAATTGGTTCAAAGAGAGGCAGGGTTAGTCCTCAACCTCTGAAGAAGCCGAATGAATTCCGCGCACAGCTCCCCTCCCCACTCACCTCAGCTTTTACAGCTTGTACCCTCTCCCCCGCCCAGTCCTTATGCAAACTCTTCAACTCGATTTCTCTCCCATTGATACCGAGCACCAACTTTTCCTCATCCAATTCAATGCTCAGCGCAATGTGCGTCAACCTCTTGAGGATCGAATGGTCGTCTAGGTCGTCTAGGAGATCGTCCGTTCTTACGAGGTGAAGGGATAGAGTCGAGTGCTCAGCAGAGGGTAAGGCGGCGGTGATTTGGATGGGGGAGCTTTCGACGTGTAAAGGGGACGCGGTGATGGAAGCGACTGCAAACGGCATGTACAGGATGGTTAATTTGACGAACTCTCGTCTCGACAGGTCAACCCTTCTTCGCTGTGGCGTCACCAGCCTGGCCAAGATCATTGGCCCGTCCGCGCGCCAGCTGTTGCCCGTTGTGGCACGTGAGCGCGTGAGCGCCCGCCGCATTGTCGCGCGCGCTGCCTCCGTCGAGTCCGAGAGAGCACGAAGAACTTGTAGAACTTACAGAGGCCTGCCAAAGCAATGGGGTACAGAGATCGGATCCTCATGGTGTGAATCGCTCCAGAATGTGGTGGTGCGAAGGAAGTACTTCACGACCCAAGGCGACCCAAAGTGTGAAAGGGAATACCACTCGGACGCTTCAAGTGTAACAGACAAGTGGCGCCGGGACCTCCCTCCAGAGCGCTGCGGACGAAGAGTCAAAGATATCCGAGCCGGCCGGCCTTTGGAGTCGGCGAATTGGTTGACGGTCTTGAAGATGGAGAGGCGAACGGAGGAGGACGATGGTGGGAGTCCTATTGAGTAGAGTAAAGGGATGAGAAGCAGAACAAGAGCAAGGACAAGAAGCAGCAGATCCGTGGCGACCACTAGAGTCGACAGGTGTATACTGCGTTCGAACTCATTCGGATGTTCGTCCTGTCGCGCGCAGCAGCCGCCGACGTCCGCAGCAGTCGCAAAGGCGCAGAACCGTCCCGTGCCGAATGCGTAAGTGGGCTCGCAGAAGCAGTGTTGGGAATGAAGTGAACAATTCACCTACGTAATTTAGTTATCCATTCAATCCCGTTACTGAAATCGAAATGACTTGAGCACCAGCGGCGACTCCCGGACCCGCTTCGGCACTGCTGCCCTTGTCCATGTCAAAGCTGCGCACGGTCAGGACCGACGACTGCAGCTCTGCACTTTGCACGCACGCAGTCACGGTAGCCGGATCACGGGTCCGCAGAATTCTCGCATCATCGACGGCAACAGGTCAGGTGATTTTGTTGCAATTACAACACTCGGGGTCGCGCCGCGCTCTTGCTTCCAAAAGCTCGGCCCGTTCCGCGGACTAGCACACCCTAGTTGAAGTCGTCGTACCCATTCCGCTGTGGACTCCTCGCACCATAGTTGGGGAACCCACCCGCAGCGGGGACGGCTCCCGTAGGTCCTTGACCACCTTGTGGGTACCCACCATACCCTGCCCCTGCCCCACCAGCATACCCACTTTGTCCCGCGCCACCGTAGCCGCCTCCGAGATCCGCACCACCCATCCCAGGGTGCATCGGTGTTTGCCCCGAGTTGACACGAGGTTTGGCGATTTCGGCAATCGAGGTTGTCACGTCTGCGAGCATGAGGATGAGTTGATCGATGCCTTTAACGACGATTTCCTCGGGCCTCATTTGTCCGACGGCCTCGACGTCAAAGTAGAATCGCGTTGGGTTGGCATTAAAGTCGAACGGATCGGTACCGTCCTTGGCGGGTGGGCGTTCGTACTGTGACGTAAGCATCCCCGCACCATCAGTGATTGCTGCACGTCAGCCTGTGTCGACCCGTGCTCTCACCTGTGCATTCTCGGAAAGGGGCCATTCCTCGTTCGGGTCGGTCCCTACTTCGAACCACAAGTCGGTATGCCGCAGCTTGTTGTACGGATCGTACTCAAACCCCAGGGCGGCTACCGGGGACCATTTCGCATGTTCCAATGCTTTCCCCTGTGCGTGATCGGTGTAAAGGAATTCCGCGAGTCAGCGAGCTGGGACGATGCCCACGGTTCTTGACCTAGCCTCGACGTACTTTGACTGCAATGCAATTCATCTTGATCTGTTGTCCCTTTCCCAACTTGACGATCATCACACCTGTATCCCGATCGCCAGCTGGTGATAGTCGAATGATAAAGCTCATGAGCATGCCTGCCAGTTCGAACGAACCCCCCGCGCCAAAGCAGCCCAAATGCTGAAGCAGGGTCCACTCACCGACTGATGGTCTCCCAATACCAGATCGATCATCACCCACAACAGTCAACATCTTGGAAGTGACTTCCATCGTTCGGTCCTCGGTGCAGTACGCGTTCAGTTCGAGCGTGATCGAGCACAGGTCGCAAAAGGCATCGCACACGCATTCCTGTAACGCACCAACAGGTTTCGCAGACGACAACGTTAGTGGGAGATTGATCGAATGGATGTGGCTCAACGGGGTCGTTCGTTACCTTGTTGTGGTTGGGTATCCTCCTGTCGATGCCTTCGCTCCACAAGGGGATCAGTCCCAATCGATGAGCGATCATCTCGTCCGGTAGCACGGAGGTGTTCTCCTCGATTTGAACTTGGTCGATTGCCAGGGTCTCAATGTTGGAGATCATGACCCTTCGTAGTGAGTTGGCGAGACTGTTGTAGAACAGGGACCAGAGTGGATGAGAAAGGCCGAAGGATAGGATCGTCGCATCGATTGCATGGGATTGGCGGGATGGATGAAGAAGCGAGCAGTGAAGGACCATCAGTTTTCCATGTCAAGTAGACCACCACCATAGGCAAGGAGTTAGGGATCTCGACGTACGCAAGATTCACGCCATCCGCGACGAACCGACACCGCTCCGAGTCGAGCTTGTTGATTTGAATTCTGAGCTCGCTACCGGCCTGCGTCTTGGGGGGGTCCAAGGGGAGTGTGGACTGCATGACCAAACGGTGATGATCAGGTGGAGGTGGGGTGTGGGGTGGGAGGACGACGAGGGGCTGAGGCGCTGAGGGGCGACGACCACTCGAGAGCAGCGTGCCTTGCTCTGCCTTGCTCGGCGAGCGCGCACGGTCTCGCACGGGTGGCACTCAACTAGCGCGCAGCTGTGTGGCGCTCTCAAATCGACGCTAGACCAACCGTAACACTCCCACAGCCCATCCACACTAAGACAACACACGATAAAATGCAATGCGACAACGCTAGCTTTACAAGAAAGAAAAAGTGCGGCGCGAGTTCTGACCCTGAGAAGCCTTACCAAGAAGCCGCTGAAGCTTATGAAATGGGTCGTCGCTCACAGGTTTGCGTTGCGGGTCCATCATCCTCTCAAACAGATCCAAAGTGTAATGCGCGTCGTTACCCGCGTTGTGTAGTCGTTTCGTAGCGACTTCGAGTTCGGAGCAGCAACGGTCCAACCTCTTGCGCTGTTTGAATCCTTTCCATCCCGCGTAGACGCGTTGGGTGTCGATGATCCACACATTCCCCGCTCCCTCTGCCTTGTCCCCCGTCTTGGCTTGTACAGCCAACTCCTTCACCGGCTTGGCAAACCCATCCTCGAAGCCCAACATCCCCAACGCTTTAAGGTCCATCCGAGAATCATGGAAGATGAGGAACAGCTGCTTGTCCTTCTCCGATGAAGTAATATTTTCGAACGTCGCAGCAAGTAAAGCGTAGAGGTTGTCCAGACCCATCAGGAGGGAATCGGTCTTGACTACCGCAGGGACCTTGACTGTGCGCTTATATTTGGACTTGGACTTGGACTCCTTGTCGGCTTTGGCTTTCTTGCTCGCTGGTAGCGTCGTCTCGGTAGTTTCGATCGACCCACTTCGCGACGATGGGCCGAAATCCCAATCGTCACGAGCGTCAGGTGAGTATCGACCATTGCGTCGCGTGATATTCTCCGCGATGACGACGTGTTGATCCGTACGAGTGACTGTCGCCCATTCAATGGGAGCAGCTGGCCGCTCCTCCCCTTCCGACTTTGACTCCGTTCCCATGTCTAAATCAGAGTCGGATTCCAAAGACGACGAGGAGGAGGAAGAAGGCGCTGTGAAATCGACGCACGTCCAGCCGACTTCGAGCAAGGCGTCATGGCCTCTTTCCCACGTCTCGACATCGAGGGACAAGAAAGCCGCGCCACCGTACCGTTTAGCGTGGGCATAGCGTGCACGAAGTTCGGCGAGCTCGACCGAGCACTCGTCGAGGTCAAAGACAGGGGGAAGGGGCGCTGAGCGTACCGCTGCTGATGGGTGTGGTGATGCGATTCGCGATGTTTCGACAGTTAGCGTAGATGTTGATGAGACTTTGGCGAGCTTAATTTTTTTGCGAGACGGTTCAGAGGTGACCTCGGGACTGGTCGCTGGAGGGGTGGAGGGCGTCGACGCCGACTCGGGCGGAGGCGATGTCGACTTCTGGGCCTTACGAGGCCCCACCTGCTCTCCGACGAGCATGAGCCTCTGTTTACTGGAAGGCGTGGTCATGTCCTCTGCAGCCGCTTCGGAACGAACGAACTCGCGCAACGCTTTCGGGTCGTCGTAGACACGCGCCTCGATGGGCCCCAACTTGCTAGTCGGGAGTAATTGGCGCTTGAGAGACATCGCCTTGCATATTTCGACCGGGACGGCCTCGTCTTCGACGATCCACCGCGTGAGGATCTCGAACTGGGCTTTAGAAATGTAGATCTTGGGCGGGTGGCGGCGATGTTTGAGGTGTTTTTCAACGTACAAGGTGATGCGACCGTTGCGAGCAAGCGGGGACGAGAGCAAGTCGTCGAAGGAGAGGTTGTGCTCGAACCAGGCTGCGTTTTCCTGTGTAACCAAAGAGCGTGACCAAGTGAGGATGACTGATGGAGCGATTGAAGAGGTCTGAGGTCAGCACTTGCTTCCGCCGGCAAGCGAAAAGCTTTTGCGACCGACCATGGCGCAACCGAACAAGAGAAACTGGCGGGGAGGTCTTGTTAAAAACCTCGTACCCGAGCTTCGATGCGCCCTTGGGAGGTGAGGGTGCGTTGACCATGTTGAGTCGGGTCTCTTCAGAATCGACTTTGGCGGTGGATCGCGAACGGGTGCTTGGATGGTCACCGACTGGAGCAGTCACAGTGACAAGGCCGAATACGGCCTTCAACTTGTCGACGAAAGTGGCTGAGGGTTTCTCCGTGTTCTGTCTGAGCTCTTTTTGGGCTGTAACCAACCGCAAGTGCTTGCCCAGTCCGCGTGTAGGCGTCGACAAGAGCACCGGTGTCGATGCCGATCGTTGACGAGCGAGCACGAGCGACGAAGTGGTACTGAATGAGCAACGAACACTGCTTCCACTGGCCACTACGGCCCACGACGACGACGACCACAGTAGGGATGTAATGATGACTATCGACCTAGAGGTAGGAACACCTCTTGGGGGTTTGGGTTCAACGAAGGGCGGGAGAGAGAGAGAGAAAGAGAGAGAAAGAGAGAGAGGTGGTAGGCGTCTAAGGGGACGAAATTCACAAGTTGAAGCACTGGGTGGGCCGCCCCCTTGGGAGTCCCTTGGGGGTGGCGCGCATGCGCTTAGAGTGGAGTAGGCGAGAGGAATGCTTGTTCGCTTCTGCACCTTATTCGTTTCGCTCGAACGGCAGTGCTTATTGCCTCTACACTCGCGAAATTTTTCGACCCACCCACCGTCCCGAATAAGGTGCTGTCTTATTCCAAGGGAATATTGGCGTTTTTGCAACCCGCGGTCCCTGGGGTGTACGCATCATCCCAGGGTCTCGTCCAGGAAGATTAATCATCTTCCTTATCCCAACACAACCAAACACACCGAAAGATACACAAGGAAGGTCGCAATTCCCTTCCCGCGCTCGAGAACCCCATTGGCATCCGATCGAGTCATCGGAGGGGAGAAGCGCACGCCCGGCCGAGCCTGGCCGAGCCGCCGTTGCGAAGCGAGGTGAGCTTGTAATAGGGTGAGTGAGCGCGGTGAGCTCAGCCCAAGCGCGCAAAGTCGATTCTCCCGCTGCCGAAATGACTAGCAGTGGGTCCGAAGAAATTGCTGATTGCACTAGACGGACGTAGGATGCAAGTTGCGGAGAGTATACACGTAAAAAGACAAAAATGAAGATACTAACTCGATCTGAATCTGCTGTATCGAGCGAGACCTAGGGAACCTCGCGCTCGAGACCTCCATTCTCACACCTTCTGCTTCTTCGCCTTGGGCGCTTCCTCATCCAAATCCTCATCCGTCACGAACCCGTCCTCTTCCTCTTCCTTCTCCAATTTCTTCGGCACCTTCGCCGGAGCCTCCAGTTCAGCCTTCCTCTTCTCGATCGCCTGCTCAATCTCGTCCTTAGTCATGAAATCCGTCTTGCCGTAGAGGGACGAACGGATCCCCGAACTATGCTTGGAATCGATGCCGAGGAGCGTCTGCGAAATCGGTTCACAATCAAAGTGGACATCAGCACGTAGCACTCCAATTCCTCTTTGAAATAGTACAAGGGACGCACATTGGCGTCACTTTTGTAAGCGCTCGAAACGAGACCAAGTTCTCGGACGAGGCATTTGAACGCTTTGCCGACCCCATCGCGGTCCCACGAATCGTCACAGTAGATGCAGATCACGTAGCCTCTACCATGTCAACGCGGGAGATTATCACTTCAGCCTCGAAAAGGGTGAGAACGACAAGGAACAAAGAATACTGACTGCCCCTCTTCAGCATGCGTCGAAACTTTGGCGGTATGCACGATACCCGTCTTGGCCAAGGCTCCATCCGGTTTCGCGATCGCATTGACGACCTTGGCCCAAATCGCATCGACGTTGTCGGCCGTAGGGTACAAGAGCCATTTACCCGTCAAGACATTGTACTTTTTGGCGAGTGCGGCGACTTGGTCGTTGAACTTGGCGTGTTCGATTTCTCGGACTGCAGGGTTTGTTTCGGTTTCGTAAATACCAGTGGGCCAACCTCCACGGAACTAGGGGCAGGGAGAAAGACTGACGCTCTTTTTGTGATTTGGCACCCGTCTTCTTGTTGCCTCTGACAGGAGCAGTCTCCTGAAGAATGAGTCCGAGGGGTCTGTCAGTGAGGTGACCGCGCGGAAAGCCCAACGTGGTCCTCGGCGCACTACTGACCGCGATGTGCTTGCAATCCTTGGTCAACTTGTCGACGAGGACTTGACCTTGTTCCATGAAGTCGACTCGAGACTCGAATGACTGTTCCTCGGCAGGTTTGAGTGCATCCTCCTTGTCGTCCTTGCTTCGAGGGATGCAGACCCTGGGCCCAACACGACACACAATATCGAATGTCAACTCGACGTAAGTTACAACTCGGTGAGTGCGCGCGGTGGACTGACCAGTACCAAGGAAAGCCCGTCGTGTTGTTGGCACTGGGTTTGACTCTCTGGAGGAATTCATCGGTATCGGTCTTTGGACCGACGAGCTGATAGGAATCATGTACGATTGCGAGTCAGTCGTGCGTTGACTCGGAGGCGCTCATGGTCCGTGTGGTGGGAAGCTCGGCTTCGTCATGATATGGCCTGTACTGACCATGTCTGCAGTTGTTAAGAGCGTGAGGGATCAGTGACGAGAACGGGCTCTGCAGAGTGCCATGTAACCTACCTGGTCGGCTATCCATGGTTGCCGTTGCTCGAGATGTCACCCGCACACGCGCGTCAGACGTGTGAACCAAGTCAAGTGCGAACCCGCCCTCGACGCGTCCATCGTAGCACGGGTAGTTAGTACTCCGAAAGTGTTTAAAGGTGGGCGTCGGGTATGAATCCAGTCGCTGGAAAAACCCAATCGAATCAAATCTGACCCTTTTCGAAGCATTGAACTCGAGATCTTGAAGCTATTCCGAGCAGTAAATTTAATGGCGCTGGCCTGAGATGGTCCGTGCGCGCCGACCCCGGCTATTCGGTCGTCGTCACGGCTCCGGGCGTGCCGTTCACCCCTACCCCGTTGCCCCGTCGCCTAGCCTTCGATCGAACACAAGTACCAAGCGCGGATCGGACCCAACCCAACCATGGCCACTGTGACCGGTTCTCGAGTCGCCAGTCGATCTCAAGCACCCAGTCCTGCATCGCCCTCCTCGGCTGCATCGGCGTCGATCAAGTCGTACTACCGCGCAGCGACGTCGGCCTTCTTAATCCGTGATTATGGCCACACCTCCCAGTCGCTCCACTCGGCCCAGCAAGTGCTCCTCGCCTCCGCCTCCGTTTCATCTGCACCTCCACCTTCAGACTGGGTGCACACCCTCGCCGAGTCCAATACGATCCCACCCAAGGTCGAATGGGCTCGCAAGTTGACCATCTTTGAGATCACCTTCCTCGCGACTTGTCGATCCCACCCTCTGTCTACACCCGCAACATCAAGCAGTGCTCTCCACCCAACACACCAATATTACATCGACCTCCCCGTTGATGCCCTCATCCCGACCCTGTGGTCCCGTCTAATCCTCCAAGACCCGACCGGCTCCTCCTCGACGAACATCCACGCTCCCCCACTTGCCTCCTGCGTACACCCTTCGCTCGTCGTCGCACTCGCCCTTGCAGCGCTCAAGTTGGATCAACCTCGACAAGCAAGAGCAGCGCTCGAGGCTTACCTAGGTTCCATCTCGGAAGAAGTCGAGTCGCTCATCGAAGGGGCTGCTCGATCGGTCGATTGGGCCATTGAATTTCAGCTGGACGAGACCATGTCCATGTCCATCCATGGCCACCATAACACCACCCACGCACCTAACAACCTGTCCTCTTCGGGCATCCTGCATCCCCACATGGATCCAACGAGGGCCTTGTTGGCCAGCTGGCTCAAGGTCGTCGATCTACTGAGCTTACACGTCCTCCCGAGGCTCGGACAGTGGGAAGCCGCGGGCGATTCCATTCGCTTGCAAAGCGTCGAGAACGCAGGATGGATCGGCGACGTTCGACTTGATGTGAGTTGCGCAGTGATTTCGATTGCATCCACGCTGAGTTTTGTGCTGATGTGATCAACGCTACGCTCTCTAGGCCGCGCTTCATCGACTCGCCGCGTTACAAAGGGAAGAGATTGAACAGTCCGCCTCGCGGGGACAGAGGATACGCGCCCAAAAGGAGGCCGTCGCAACTGCCGCTGCTGCATCGGCTTTGGCGATGGAGCAACAGCAAGCTGCACAGCGTCGAGCGAGGGCGAATGATAAGGGTAATGCTCGTGCGGTGACGAATGAGGGAATGGCCAAGCCCCCGCCACATGCGCAGAGGCAATCATCCTCCGATCTCAGTTCGAAAGGATCCCCCGGCTCGTCCTCCAAATCGAGTCATAACGGACATGGAAGGCACTCGGCCGGGTCAAGATCGTCCGCCGCGCCTGACTCGCACGCCTCGGAAACGGGTTTCGCAGCTATGCGTTCGTCCCTCACTTCGTACCTGTTCCAAGCCGTACCCTCAACATCCACCACCACCTCATCGGCCCTATCCTCGAATCGATCTCTCTCGACGGCCCTTTTCGAGAGTCTTAAAGGTCACGATCCTGTAAGACTGTTATCGACCGTCTGCGTGGCATTCGCAATCATCACCTGGGTCCGACGAACAACGGCGAGGCGGAGGGCGGATGGCAAGGGTGGATTAGGGGTTGTGGAGGGACTTTGGACTGTTGTTGGGAAGTTGGGAGAGGTCGTCAAGATGGGTACTAAGGTTACGCAGCTGTGAAGGATGTAAGGATGTAATGCAAGTCTCTATTGACTCGCTGACAAAAACCTTCTCTGCGCGAGTTGGAGGGGTCCGAGCTTTATGCATTACAGTGCAGAATGCAAGACAGAGGATGTATTTGCTGCACCCAGAAGAAGAGAAGAGAAGGCGTACTCACGCTTTGGATGCAGGCTGTATGCGTCCCTTTCCCGCGCACTGCATCATCAATTGCTTCGGCCCCATAAATCATGTAGCTCCTTTCCCCTTCGGAAGCCGGCGCCGGTCGCACCAGAAGCTTCCGAGGCCGAACGACCCGAAGACCAGGTCAATTCTGCATCTCTCTGGGTTTTCTTCCTCTTCCCATCGAACGTTTCACTCGCACGAGACGTTGGAGACAATTCTCACCCCGAGTAAGCATCCCGGCCCGACGCCCATTAGTAGGCTGTCCTGGTTAACACACTGAACACCGCGTCGTAATGGGAGCGTCTACAGACGCAGTGGTGCTTCCAAAATCCCGACCTGTATTCGTTCCGTTATGAGGTGATGATTTTGCGTACCGCACTACCTCAATCCATACAGAATCATCGGAACTTCTGCTTCCGAACGCCGAACTTAATCATTGGAACTTCTGCTTCCGAACGCCGAACTTAATCATTGGAACTTCTGCTTCCGAACGCCGAACTTAATCATTGGAACTTCTGCTTCCGAACCCCGACTTACCGCCCGGATGCGGAGGGTGCACTCGCGGCAAAGGGTGAGTGTCACAAAGTTCTGTCTCCGGTCAAATGTGTTACACCGAACGCGGTGGTGAGGATCGTCAGACCTCAACGAAAATTGAGGCTGACCTTGGCTCTGTAGTGTGCAGTGATGAGGGCCTGCCAGCATGTAAGCTTCGTCCGGCGCGAAACTTGACCTGAGCGTGCTTCGGATGCCGTTTTCAAGATCTTGATCAAGCATTGTGCAATCTTTCCGTACCAGACATGTTTGTAAATCGAAGCGCTTTTGATGCCTTGGTGTTCCAGCCGGCCGTCGAGTCTGGCACGGCTCCTGCCTATTATGATTTTCCGCTTACCCCGTAGCTGCGTTTTCGACCTTGACCTGAACTTGATCGACCCATCTCCTTTCGATTGATCCGAGTCCCTGCCCCCCCTGGAAGAACTCATCCGAGCCTTGTCGGCCCGTGCCGCCAGAAATGGTCCGCTCGAGTCGATTTTTATTTTTATGTGAGTCGCGACGGCCCAGATTAACTTCACAGCAATCTTATCACACGAATAAAACCATTAGAGCCGTTGTTGTGAATTTGATAAATGCATCGCGTTTTTGCCAGTAAAACGAAGCCTTAATTCAATGAATTTAGATTGTGAGTGAGCTCTCTGTTAGAAATAAACGAAAAGAACATAAAAACCCCGCCCGCACCGACTACGCGCCTTGGACGATTTTGGCCCATCTGAGGCCCAAAATTTGTCCAGCCCTGTCCAGCTGGGCGCTACGCGCGTCAGGTGTCGTGGCGGTTCGCGAGCGCCCGTGTGTGTGTGTGTGTAATCTCTCTTTGCTTGCCGACCTCCCTCCCCCTCAACCCACTTCGACCAACATGTCTAGGTGAGACTAGCTTCCTTCATCTTCGAATGACATTGTCGCCACCTGCCTTGGACGTATCACGACACGACGACACCTGCGCCCTGGGACGGAAGCGAGCCCGTTCTTTTTCGCCCAGTGCGGCCCCGGCCGTCGAGCAGTGGTCGTCGTCGCAGGGCTCGAAGGCGGGCGGTCGACGGGCGAGAGAATCGACGACGACCGCTTGCGGGACCACGAATGTTCGAGTACGAGGTGCTGACCTTGTCAACTTCGTTTACCGTTGTAGCACGACCGTTCCTTCCAAGCAGGACATCCTCGTACCCGAGACTTTGCTCAAGGTACGTGTGTGTGTGTGTGTGTGTGTGTGTGTGTGCATTGTTACGACTCGCGGGCCCGGCGAGGGGCGGCATTCAGCCTGGGCCAGCCAGCAGGGCACTCTGCGAATGGTTGGGTCGGTTCGATGCGGCGCACGCGCGGCACGCACTTTTTTTGCCCGGCCGGTTCGATCCCACACCGCGCAACGCCTAACGCCCAACGCAGTCCTTCGCTTGCCTGGAACAAGATATGGTGCTGATAATATCAATTTGGTTGACCCCGTTTACAGAAGCGAAAGTCGACCGAGAAGTCGCGTGAGGAGAAGAAGAACGCCGCTCTTGAGGCCCGCAAGGTGAGACACCCTACACTTATGCTCCGCACACCCCATTACGAGGACGGACAATCGACTTTGACTTCGACATCGAACTGGGAATAGGAACGGATTCCGGGTTGGTGGGAGGAGGGCGGTGAAGGATGCGGCGGCGGAACGAAGGGGCTAGGGGATGCCGCAATTGGGCAAGGTACAGCGGAGACAGACCGCGCTGTTGTCGAGAGGCTTGGCCATTCTTCGACATCCAGACTTGTAGAATGACGAACGACTCTAGCTCGGCTTACGGAACGACATCGTTATGGACCGGGGGGGGGGGGGGTCCACACACACAGACGAGGACGGTGGCCTCTTGCTGACCGCGCAATCGTGTCCTTCTGCCCATTTCACCATACAGAACTTGAGGTCCAAGCGCCAGGTCGCCTTCAAGCGTGCCGAGCAGTACGTCAACGAGTACAAGAAGGCCGAGCGTGAGGAGATCCGCCTTAAGCGCGCCGCCAAGGCCGCCGGCAACTTCTACGTCCCCGCCGAGGCCAAAGTCTACTTCGTCATGCGAATCAAGGGGTGAGTAGCTGGTTGGGGAAATGACGAGACCGCGAATCGTAGCAGCAAAGTACTGATCTGCATCGCTCGCCGTCTCGCCTGCGCTCAGTATCAACAACCTTGCGCCCAAGACGAAGAAGATTATGCGATTGCTCCGTCTGTTGCAGATCAACAACGGTGTCTTTGTCCGTGTCACCAAGGCCACGTCGCAGATGCTCTTGATGGTCGAGCCCTACATCACCTACGGAGAGCTCTCGCTCTCGGCCGCGCGTTCCGTCATCTACAAGCGAGGTGCGCTCAAGATCAACGGCCAGCGCATCCCCATCACCTCGAACCAGGTCGTCGAGCAGGCCCTGGGCAAGTACGGCATCCTCACGATCGAGGACATCGTCCACGAGATTGTTACGTGCGGCCCCGCATTCAAGCAAGTCAGCAATGCGCTGTGGCCCTTCAAATTGTCTAACGCGCTCGGCGGATACCGAACCCGAAAGTTCAAGACCTTCATCGAGGGTGGTGAGACCGGCAAGCGTGAACACTTTATCAACGACCTCGTCCGGTAAGTTTTTGGGGAGAGACTTAAGACTATGTGTTGTATTGCTCGTATTGGGAAGCTGACATAGTCTCTTCGTTTTGACTTGTAGTGCATCCAACTAGGCGCATCATTGGATCGCTTGGCTTGTTTGTTCGTTCGCCTTGTGGTTCGCTTGATTTAGCAGTAGAAAGAGAGGAAGGATGGCAGATAGGAAGAGTTTTGGGAAGTTGTTTGTCGAGTCGATGGTACAGGTCGGGGTTACGCTGTGCAAAAACAACAATCCCAACTTGATTGTTCTCACAACGCATTTTTCTCCTGCATGGCTGGAGTCTCACTCCGAAGATGAGAGGTGACGAGAGTTGTGGATCTGTAATCTGTTCGGCTAAAGTGAAGAAAGAGAACGGGCAGTCGAATCAGTTGCTTTGAATGAGTTCTCTAATGCCTCGGGGTGCCACACGATGGCTTCGGAGTCGCTTTGGCCCCCTTCCTGGGAGCGGCGAACTTTACGTTAGCGGGGGCCGCGCGGGTGGAACTTGCTTGGCCTCTGCACCACTCCCAAACGAACTCGATCGAGCATGTCAACGACGACGACTGCTGCTGCTGCTGCTTCCGGCAAGCGCAAGCTCTCCAAAGGAAAGGACCGAGCGTTCGGACCCGATGACGACTCGGACGATGATGCGCTTCTTCTGGACGACGAGGACGAGGACGAGGACGAGGACATGATCGCTGCAGCCGATGACGACGACGATGACGACAGTGAGCTCGATCCTGGCTCCGGACCGGGGTGGGATGGGACGGGGAAGAGGAAGCGTAAGTTGGTGAGCAAGACCGATCGTTCGTTGGTCGAAGCGAGCAAAGGTGGGATCAAAATTGTCGTTGGGGGATCGGCGATCCACTTCGTGCTGCTGGAGCAGGAGGAGGGAACTCTGGCAAGCGTAAGAACAAGAAAGGCAAGGGTAGGGTTTGGGAGGGGGAGTTCGAACATACTTGGGATAACGTACAGGAGGATGAGAGAGGCACGTTGGAAGGTGCCGTATCGGGGGCTTTGTTGGGTACCAAAAACAGGAGGTCAGTTCATCCATCCTTACCCGTCGGAGGGGTGGGGTGGTTTGTCGTCGATCGAGTGGGGAGGAGGCGCTGACCATTCAAAGGAATTGAACAGGATCTTGAGGGATACCACATCGATCCAAAGGGGCATCATTCGGCATGTGTACCTTGTCATCGATCTCAGTGCGGTCATGCTCGAACGCGAGTTCAAGTCGAGCTGGCTCGATCTCGCCCTGCAATACGCGAGGGTCAGTCCTCGGCTCTGAACGGACCAAGAAGCCACGATTGGATGCATCAAGGTAACCGCAACTGACTCGATCCTGTCTTGATCTCGACAGGAATTTATCTCAGAGTTCTTTGATCAGAACCCGATATCCCAGATGGCGGTATTAGTCACCAGGGACGGAGCAGCCGAACGGTTGTCTCCCCTCGGAGGTGGGTCTGATCATGCAGATCATCTCTTCCCCTTGAACGAAAAGTTGAGCTGATCTCCACCTTCGCGTCATTCAGGCAACCCCGTCGATCATCTGAAAGCCCTGCAGAACGAAAAGAAGCTGGAAGCACGCGGCGATCCGAGTCTGCAAAATGTGCTCAAGATGGCACAGTCGGGATTGAGGTACGCATTCTCCGGGTTCGTGTCGTTCGTTTAATCAAAACCTGATCAATCTGTTTCATCTCCCTCCTCCTAGCCATCTACCCCCGCACGGATCTCGAGAAGTCATCATCATCCTCGGGTCCTTGACCACCTGCGATCCGGGCAACATACACACCACAATCAAAGACGTCGAAAAGGATCGGTGCGTCCGGTGGGCCTGGTTAATATACTCCTGTATGATTGCATGAAAATTGAACCAAATCGCCTATCGCTCCACAGCATCCGTGTCAACATCATTGGCCTTGCGGCCGAAATGAAGATTTGTCGCGATATCGCCACCCGCACCAAAGGTGGGTCCTGCTTGCCCGTCAGCTGGCTCTCACGGCACAGAGTTGATATGACTGAGCACATAATTCCCCCCACAGGCACCTACAACGTCGCTCGAGACGACCTCTACCTACGCGAGCTGCTCTTTGAATTCGTCTCACCCCCCGCAACACTCGCGCCTTCGAAATCGCACGTACTCGGAGGTCCTTCGGCATCAGCTCCCAGCTCGTCCGCTGATCTGATGCAAATGGGTTTCCCTCAACTCATCCAAGCTCCCTATCCGGGGTTATGCTCCTGTCACCTCAAGCTCAAGAACTCGGGATATAATTGCCCGAGATGCAAGAGTCGTATTTGTGATGTGCCGACTGAGTGTAGGGTCTGTGGATTGACGGTCGTGAATGCGCCGCAGCTGGCGAGGAGTTATCGGCATTTGTTCCCGGTGGGTTCGATTATGTGTGCCGTGGGTATGCGACCGTGTACTGAAGCTTGATACATGGCGACAGGTGGCGAACTACGAGATCGTATCCGAGTGAGTGACCTCGAGGCCTTACCAACGCTCTACGCGCCGCACGCTAATAATATCTCTGCCTCTCTCCCTCTCAGACCATCCTCATCCTACCCCTTGTCATGCAAAGCATGCTCACACCCCTTCTCAACCACAGCGATCAAATCGTCCCTGACCTCAGTCGACATCTCCCCTTTGGGTCGGTATTCATGCGCTACGTGCGAGAAACATTTCTGCCTCGATTGCGACAAGTTGGTGCATGACGCTTTGGGATTTTGTCCGGGGTGTTGCTGAGGAGGACGGATAGGATATGTCTGGGCTATGGTTGATGTACGGGATGATGTTGTATTTTTGAGAATGGACAATTGATGAGGCGTTTGGCTCGTGGGCGCGGGACTTTGAAATGCTTGACTACAAGTCTAGTACGACGGAGAGGGTGTTCTATCTCTCTCTTGGTTGAAGCTTCAACAACCAAGCTCAATGTATGACCCACCCCTCGGGAACATCCTGCTTCTTATAGAAATCGGCGTTGAGCTCGGCGCCTCGATTCGGTTTTCGAGAGCTAGCCAGTAATAGGCGCACGTGCGCAACTCGCCCGAAAGCCGGGTTTCAGATTGGGTCATTCGCACAGCCGGCCAGAGCCGACGGACGAATCGAGGCGGGCGCTCTCGTGCTCTCGGCTCAGTTTCGTCGCATCATACCCCGAACAACCACCTCTGGAACGACTCGATCATCTGGGTGGGTCGCTGGACTGGGTGTGTGGTCTTGTGCAGGGCCCTTGCCCCTTGCGAGTGCGACGTTCAGGGTCGTTTAGCCGTTCCGCCGGTACTCGGTACTGTACCGTCGTCGATCTACGGCGCCGTATCGATGGGTCGTCGGTCATGGCGGTCATGGCGGTCATGGCGGTCGTGCGACACGCGGACAATTGGAACTTGTCGTCGAGGCGGTGACAGTGGATCTCACACCGATGTAGCCACTAGCTCTCGTCACATCCAACAGGACCCCTGCATTGCAGGATCATGAATCGCCGGCTAACGATAGCTGTCCGCTCACCCCTGTCCCGTAACCTCCTCCGCATCTCGCTCCACAGTTCCGACCTCGAAACATGCCTGCTCAATCCGCACCTTTCCGAGAACGTATGGCCGCAAGAATCCAAACCATTTTTGGGTCCAACGATCCGCAAGCCGAGGTACGTCACTCTGTTACCAAGGGTGCTCGGTACTTTGATTGTTTCCGTTCTCGACGGCAAGGAGAGCTGATCACACTTTCAACAGGGCTACCAACCCGTTGGTACCAGCAACAACAACAATTACGGAGCAACTTCCTCGACAGGCGCACCCTTGCTCAACCATGGTATGCAAGTCCTGCCCCCCGATGCGACTAAGATTGAACCCAAGGTGAGAACAAAATCCTTTCCCCCCTACTCAACCCACATCAATCCTGATCCCCTCTTTCCTCCATCTCCCACTCAAAACTCAAGGTCTGGCTCGCCTCCGAGCGCACTTTTCTCAACTGGCTGCGCGTAGCGCTGCTGCTCTCCTCATTCGCTCTAGCCTTGTTCAACTCTGCCGGACCGACGGACAACGTCGCGAAATGGATGGGTTTTGCCTATGCTTTGATCGCGATATGTATGTTGGGCTACGCGTATGGTATGCATCGCTTGAGGAGGCAGAGGATCATTCATCGGTATGCGGGGCATCATGGTCAGTTTTAGCGTTCATTCCGTCTTGAAAGGAGAAAGAGGTGATAGCCGTCGGAAACGCTCACACAAGCGGAGGACCTCTCTCTCTCTCTCTCTCTCTCTCTCTCTTCTTCTAGACGAACTTTATGGGCCCATCATCCTCGTCGGCCTCGTCTTCATCGCCGTGTTGACCAATTTCATCCTTCGCGTCAACCAAAGGTACGTGTCGACGTTATTTGCTCCACCCACTTCCTTCCATCCATCCCCGCTGACGCGGAACTTCATTATCGGCTCGTGGGACTTTGATAGGGAAACGTTGCGCGACCACCCTACGCCCAAGAACCCTTGGATCAATACGGTCGAATTGGTGAGAAGTGCGTTCGTGATCAGTTGATGATCAGAGGCGTGTGAGGGCCAGGGGTGTGGATTGTGGGGACGATCGAACGCTTTTTTTGTGGGAGAAAGGGGTTCTGTACATGCCGCACCTGATTCGTTCCAGTGTCCCCCCCGTGTGCAATGTTCTCTCAGGGTACGGAACCCGTGACTCTTGGGTCTGGGTTTCTTTGATGGTATGATTTTCGGGGGGAAGATTCGACATATGAAAGACGAAAGCCTATGATACATTAGAAAACCTTGGCGCGGGACACCTTTCATTCCGCTTTTAACCTTTCCGACTACCCAAACTCCCCATTGGACACCGAAACCCCCATCGCCAGCTCCGTGCGCCGCGTCTTAAGCGACCTGGCCCCAAATCTTGATCGTCTTATCTGCGCCGCCGGTGATCAACCTCGAACCGGTCTGATCGAAAGTCGAACAAAACACGCCCGCCTCGGCATCCAACGAACCGGGTTGGGCGAGGTCGTTCATGGTTTGGAAGGGAAGGCCGGTCTTGTAGTCCCAGAAGGTGATGGAACCGTTGTCCGCTGTTCGATAAGGAGAGAGGGGGAGGTGAATGGTTGTTTGAGGAACGGTATAGGTAGGAATGAGAAAATGGAAGAAGCTTACCACCCGAATAAAACACGCCTTCATGATTCACACTGATCGTATTAATGATCGCGTCATGGCCACTGAAATTATGCACAAAAGTCCCGTCGGGGCAAGCCCATTTCTTGATGTTGTTTCCCCCGGCCGAACCCGAGGCGAAGGAGTATTCGGTCGGGTGAATCGCGAGCGCCCGAACGGATTTGTGGTGGTGCGTCAGAGTCGTCATCGTTTTTCCGGCGGCGAGGTCCCATAATCTGAGGATGTGAGCATCGCCTTTTAGCTCGGCTCAACGACGGCATCGAGTTCGTTCACGGGGAGGCTTACCGAATCGTCGTATCCATCGACCCGGTAATGACTTGCGGATCCGACTCTTGGCATTTGACATCGGCGATCGTTCCCGTGTGACCGCTGAGCACATGGACCTGGGCTTTTGTTCGCATGTCCCATACGCGAGCGGAGGCGTCTCGACCTGCGGTCACGAGGACATCGAGGGTGGGGTGAAGGCTGTGGTGCGGAGGGGTGAGTTTGAAAAGAGGGTGAAGGGTTAGGGGAGCAGGGTGGGGGAAGCAGGGTGGACTTACGAGAGCGCGTAGATGCCGGACAAGTGGCCGTGGTAATGGCGGATCACGCGATTTGTCTCCAAGTCCCAGCATTTGACCATCTGTAGTGGAAACCAACGGGTCAGACGATGTACTCTACCGCAGAGAGAACGACGCACCTTGTCTTCCCCGCACGAAAAGAGGTAAGGGTGGCGATTCGAGACGGCGAGACCTCGGACGGTGGAGATGTGACCGGTCAAGGACAGTTTGAGTTCACCACTGGCCAGATCCCAAATCTGTGGGCGATCCGATCGCGGGTCGTCAGCGACTTTTGTTGGGCGGCTTGGCCTTGCCGAGTATGGGCCAGCAATGCAGCCTCTCCTACCTTGACGACGCGATCGCCGGCGCCGGATGCGAACCAGGTATTTCCCGGTTCGACGGCCAACGCGCGTACCCAACCGAGATGACCCGAAATAACGCGCATGAGTTTCCAAGGGGCATGGTAGTCGGGTTTGACGGCCCTGGCTTCGCGACGACGGATCAACGATTGCGAGAGCAGCGTCGGCGTCTGGTGAGAGACGGGCAAGGAGGTCGCGGAGAAGGTGCCGTTGGAGGAAGTGGTGGTGAGTGCGGTCGAGGATCGATTGGAGGAAGGTGCGGGTGTTGAGGATGGTGCGCCTGGTGCGCCTGGTGCGCCTGGTGGATGAGGATGGGGGAAGATGGGAGGAGGAAGGGAGCGCAAGGACGCGTGATAAAGGTCGTCATCAGCAAGCATTCCATCCGTTCCAGCGGGGCCTCGCAAGCCAGCCTCGCCTCGGGGTCACCCGTCGCCGAGCTGTACGCAAGACTAACCCTCAATCATGCGGGTACTGCTCGCCACAGCTGGTCTGCGCGCACCTCCGGCAGGCTGTGCCGGTCGTTGTGGTCCTTGCGCGCCCTTTTGCTGCACCAACAACGCCGCCGGCAACACCTTGGCATTCCCGTACTCGGCGTTGATCTTGGCCGCGAGGCGCAGTTTGGCACTGTGCGTGAACAGAGCCGATACGGTGTCAGTGCGTGAACAGAACCGATGCGGTGTCAGTGCAGGCCAGACGGTGGGTCGGGGTCGGGGTCTGGACTGGGCGTCCTGCGTCCTGCGTCGGGCGTGGACTGACGAGCGATCGGTTTCGTCGACTTGGTAGAACGCTTCGTCGGCAGAGAACAGCGCGTGCGTACGCTTGATCGAGCGCCGGATCGAGTCGTCGATCGAAGGCAACGAGTCGAGCGACATGGTCCTACGTCCGAGCTGAGGTCGGTCGTCCGGCGCGGGGTCGGGGTGGGGAGGCGGAGAAAGGAGTGCTGTGTGGGTTCGCGCTGGGAATTGGAGCCGGTTGGAGCTCGGTCCGGCCCCGCTCGGTTCGGAATATTCGACCCCACGCACGACTTGACCCGGCAAATATTCTCATTTCAAATCACAACAACATCTCAAACAGCTTCCGAGAAACACTTCACCCTCCGACCCACTCTATTCACCACCGCCCAAGCTCAGTGGTGGTCCTTCTTCTCCTGCTTCCTCCCCATGTGTTCCATCACCTTCATCTCCTTCTTGCTCAGCTTGGGGAAATGAGCTTCAAACACTTGCAACTGTTGCTTTTGGCGATAGTCCTTTCCACTCGTGCTGTACACCGAAACACGAACGGATCAGCAGTCCGCCGAACATCCTCATGCCTTGAAAGACCACTGGTGGCCCCCAATTGAATTCACCTCACGATCGCCCAATCCTTTTGATCGGCCCACTTGAGGATGGTCTGCCCCTCCGTAATCTGATGCCTCTCGGCAATCTTTTCCACAACCCGATCCGCCTTCCCCCCGTGCCTCGTCGTCAAACTCGTCAAGGTCGAATAAGCCGCGATCTGAATTTGTTTTCTCCGACACAACTCGATCGTCGCCTTCATCTCGAGTTGGTTGTAGAGGTGTAACTTGATTTGGTTCACCGCGGGCACGATCGTCAATGACTCCGAGGCGAGCAGTCGCTCCAAATCCGAAGCGAGATAGTTGGACACGCCGATCGAACGAACCAAACCTCGATGAACGAACGATTCGAACGTGGGCCAGATGGACCGGTCCGCGCCGAACTGCGGGACGTGGATCAGGTACAGGTCCAAGTAGGTCGTGTTGAGCTGTAGAGAGGTTAAATTCGTACATGAGTTACTGAACGGTGCGAGGTGAAACCAAGTCGGCGTGCGCTCCCTCTCCCTCCGTCCAGTGCACTGCATACCTTGCGCAAGGTGTCGTGCAATTCCTGTTCCGGTCCTTGGCCGTTCAAGCGATCGTACTTGCTCGTCAGATACAACTCGTCCCGGGGGATCGCACTAGCCCTGATCGCATCCGCGACGCTCTCTTGGTTCGCATAAAAAGCCGCATTGTCTGTGTGGATCGAATGCTCGAAATGAGATCAAACTTTTCCGGAGCGGGAAGCTGGCAGCTGAGGCGCTGAGGGCCATACTACTGGTCGATGCGAATCGAGTCGAGCGCGCACCTAGATGACGATAGCCTTGGTTCAACGCACTGAGGACGATCTCGGTCACGTTCTCGCCTTTCCAGACCGAACCTGCTCCAAAGGCGGGGGAGGGGAGCAAGGTGCCGTCCGAGAGGGGGAAGAGCCGGTGCGAGTCGAACTTGGTCGTTGACGGGGAAGCGGAGGCAGGCGAGGGAGACGCACCGTTCCAGAAGAATTGGAACGAGTTGGCGGAGTGGAGGTGGAGCAGAAGGAACGACAGAATGAAGGGTCGCATTGTGGGTTGGATCAGGACGAGGTTCGCTGCTTGTGGAGGAGGCACCGAGAGCAAAGCGTGTGAGGAATCAGGATTGTCTCACGGGCGGTGGGCGTCTTGCTGGCTTGCTTACGTCTCCGATCCGAGGCGGTCCGAGCGCCGTCCGAAAGCTGTCCGCCCGACTCGGCATCGACGGACCACAACCAGACCCCCTGTTGAGGCCGTTGAGGCACCGCACGAAGACGCACTGCCCCCTACGACCAGACAGACCGTCCTCGGTGCCGCTCGACTCGCCTTGACCTGACGATGGATCATTCGATGCAGCATGGGGCCGGGAGCTTCTCCGCCGCAGCAATGCCCATGCACTGCAAGGTACGCATCAGCTCAGCTCGTCCCAGAGCACACTCGACACCGTACTCACCTCTCACCGTCTTGTCCTCAGATGAACATGGTCAGCTTACCCTTGCCCTCCCTGTACGCTACGTCGTCGCAACCAGTCTCCGCCGACTGACTCGACCTGCCCATCCACCCCGACAGGTCTGGAACACGGATCCCATGGGCATCTGTCTCGTCTTCCCTTCCCTTCAGATCACCTCGCGCTCGAGCCTCGTCTTCTATGTTGTGTTCCGTACGTCCCAAAGCGCCCAGCCCACCCGGCGCACGTGACCACTCGAAGCTGACCGATCGGACCACTGCAATCCCTCCCCCTCCCTCCCCCATCCTGAACCAGTTATACTGCTCTCGATTGTCTACGAATACACCCGTCTGTCGCTTCTCTCCTTCGACCGCGTACTCCGAACCTCCCTCCGAGGCGCAGGGGATAACTCGAACCTGTCCACAGCTTCGGGGAGCTATCCGCATCGCAACCCTTCGCCTACACCCGGGTCGAGGAGACCTACGAATATCCCTTTCGGCGAGTCGAGGGACTTGGATGAGGCGCTGTTGGGGGGTGGTCGGAGTACGAGGTCGTTTGGCGTCGTGTGAGTTGGGTTTTCTCGGCGTTTTTGGCTCGAGACTCATCCGTTTCTCTTCCTTCTCTCCCTTGGGGAACAGCAAACTTCCATGGTCAATCCAGACACGAAGATCGATGTCGTACACCTTCAACATCGCGCTGTCGGTGCGTCCTCCCCCAAACTTGTACCCGAGCCCGGATGTGCTTGCATGCCCAAACTGACCTCGTGTATCGCATCGGGCTGGGCTCGTACGCGATTCGGTTAGTTTTACATCATGTTGATCATCATGTGTAAGCCCACCCAATCCAGGAAAAGTATGAACCTGACTGTGACTGACTACACTTGCCATATGGTTGAACAGCGTACAACGCCGTCCTGATCGCCGCGGTCCTCATGTTCGTCCTTCACCGTGCACCTACAATGGGTGTTCCTCTTCCGGAGATCACATCGCTGACGTACTCCAACCTTTCATCCTGTCACAGTGGAGCCCTCCTGGGGCATTGCATCTTTCAACGATATTTCGACCTTGGACTCGTCGAGGACGATGGGAAAACTCTGTCGTGTCACTGAGCTTCATGCCGTTGCTGAGGGAAAGGGACGTGCATTTGGGCGAACCCGTGTAGACTTTGTATATTACATTCGCATTTGATTTGTGCATTTTCGGTACCTGTCAGAGCGTGCGCCCGAGGTATGAATAGAGCCGTCGACAGGGGCTTGCCCCCACGGCTCAGCATCGCGAAGCCGACCGTTGGTCGTGCGCCCACGCGCGGACCTCAGTTTCCGCCCGTCGCATGTCGGGGCTCTTTTCTTCCTCGGCGTTTCTTGCGTCAGTCTCGTGTCCCTTCTCACCGTCGTTCATTGGTCTTTCTTGGCTGGTACTACTACATCTCCATCCCTCGAGGGACTGCGCCCGCCGTTTTGCCCCTTGCTCTTCCCAAGTTGCTCGTCGAAAGGCACAACGAGCTGGTCTCACCTCCTTTTAAAAACAGCCTTCATTCGATACGAACTTGCTTCACTACCTTACCAAATCCGGCACCTCTCAGCGGATCTACGAGTATCCCCCGTTCAGTCACGCTGCTCCTCACTTCCCTCGTCATAGCTTGGTCAAGTTTGCTCGGCACGGTTCTCACCTTGGAAATTTCCTCGATTGCGGTGCACGTCGCTTGGTCGAGTTTGATTGCGTCCCAAGGCGGTGATTTCTTGGTTCGTCGTGACTCTATCAATTTGGTCAAACTTGCCGAGGACGGGACGACGAAGAGCGTCAACGACTTTCCCCCGCCTCCGTCACCGCCGCGAAGCCTCCACTACCCGCAGCTCGACCGCATTGATTGACTCAAATGATACCGAGCATCCCACGACCAAAGGGACCAACTCGACTCAATCCACACACCCTTCCCTTCCGTCTGGAACTTCGCTGAACATCTCGACTGCAGCGAGATCAGCCTCGACAGTCCGGCCGACCGGCCCACAAAACTTCATCGGGCTCTTCAGGGTGCGTTCGATCGATCTCCTGGCGGTCATGCTGCACGTCGCGAAGACAGCGACTCCCAAGAGGAGATCAAAGATAAGCAAGTCGAGCGGAAGGAGGAGCCCGAGTTCGAGTTCGGGGGATTTTAACGGATTTGCTGGTTCCACGACTAGTGGTCAGGCAAGAGTCACTTCAATTCAGCTGTTTTCAAAGACCACGACGAGCAGCAACATACGAAGGGCGTCCAAAACAGAATCCAGTCGCAGATTTTCATCAATTGGACCGTCGGCAAGAGTCATGCGTTCATCGACTATAATTGCCGCGTTAATGGCTGCCGGGACTCGCACTCCATTCGGAATGACGACTGCGGATGCTGCGTTGGCGAGGACCACCAGTGTGGCATTATGCGCCGCGGTTTCTACAGGCTCGGGTTTGGGTTCTGACGAGTCAAGTCTGCAAACCGGTGGACTCATGATCCAGTTTACTTCATCAGCATCCGGCGCACCCACGTCGCGCAGGCGCACAGTAGAGACGACCCGCACGACTGAACCCCTGTTATCGTCATCGTCAATGATCAAGCCCTCCGCAGGACCGCAGATTTCAGAGCTACCCGCGATGAGGTCTATCGCATTGAACGTCTCTCAAATACCGCACGTGATCTCGATTTCGGCCCCTAGGCGTTGGTTCACCGGTCGCGGGTTTAGACGGGAGCAGTACCGATGACCTCGTCCTCAGCTTCAGCAACGACTTCGTCCGGCCCTCCAACGTTCTCGCCGGCGAGAGCTCTGACGAAGATCCCCACTGATTCCATATCCAGTAAACCTGAACCTCGGGTGTTTCGAGCGCTATCGATGTTAGTTCCGAATCAGGAAGAGGGCTGCTGAAGCAAACCGACGCTCAATTCGATCTTTCGCTTAGACGCTGCGCGTTGACGAGGTCAGAGATAGTACACAAACAAAGCGGCTGATCTAAAGAGACGGTCATTGGTCAGAGACTAGTAGGAGGAGGGAGTAACGAAGCTCGATTGCGCTCAATCGAGCTCTACGACAAGTTGTTCATTCTTGATCGAGGCTGAAAAAAGGAGAGGAAAGTAAGAGGAAGCAAATCGAAAAGATGTCAGATCCAAGATCGTTTCTACCCTGAAAGTTTCCGTTTTGTGGCACTGACCATCAGCTTCGACGATGTAATCCTGCCCAATCTCGCAATCCTTCAATTGCGCGCGATCGCGGATCTGCACGTTCGTCGAAACGACGCAGTTGTCCAATTTGCAGCTACAGTAGGATACGTACACGCAAAGGCGAGTCAGCGCTTTGCTTTGTTCATCCAGTCAAACAGACCGAGCGCGTTCGATCGACTCGCGACGACTCACTTTTCCCCGATATGCACCCCATCCATCAAGACGCAATTCGTCAACTTGGTCAATCTCCCCACAAAGCATCCTCTCCCGATAATTGACCTCTTGACCCCGACCTTCTCCCCCAAGTTCGCATGCACACTCGAATGCAACCACGAATCGGGGGAAATGAACACGCCCTGAGGCGTATTCGTCGCCGGTGGTTGAGCCGGTAACAACTTCAACGCCGAGCGGTTCAATTCGACGTAACCGGCGACGGTGTTGCCTCGCCCACACCAGCCGTCGTGCGATTTCCAGATCACGAGCTTGCACCCTCCGGTCGCGGCTCGATCGTTCTTACGACCTCCGGCACCGGCACCTCCTATGGCGGCTTTGGATAAGAGACCGTGATCCCATTCGCCGTTGTTGGGTCCGTTCGAGATGCTGGTTCTAAGCCAAGACGAACGTGACACGAGCGCAGGAGTGTTCGCTCCCGTTTGAGGTCCCGAAAGCGATTGAGGCGAGTTGGCGAAGGGGAATTTGGACGGGTGGGAAAGGCTGAGAGGGGCTTGCGTGGTCGATCGACCCATCGCTAGACCGTCTTCCCTTTGCGCCGAGCGAACATCTCGGTACCCGACCGCATCTTTCCCGCTGTTGCGCCACCACAGACGCGCGACCCAACCTGCGAACTCGCGTAGGCTTTCCATGTGGCTTAAGCGACGGGCGTTGTTGGGGGAGGTGAGCAACGGAAAAATGAGGGATGAGAAAATGTAGACTTGGCAGGGCAGAAGAGTGGTTGAAAGTGTGGGTGAGGGGAATCTGTTGTAAGTGACCAGGCGGAATGCGAAGTAAGCATCCGTAGAACGCAAGGAGAGTGGGATCCCGACGTTCTGGACCGACCTTTCCAAAAGAGAGGTCCTCAACGGAATCTCGTCGTCATCGAATTCGTCCATCTCCCTAATATCGAGTAAGGTCGAAGTTTTGCTATCGTATATCGTGAGAATCTCCGAAGGACCTGCGCGATTCTAGGCGGGCATGGTCAATACAGGCCCCATCTCTTGACGGAGCCGAAGGAGCGAGGAACTGACCATCCTTCCGGGCCTCGGCCACTGCGCCTGCGGCCCTTTCGTAGAAGAGGGTCGTCATGAGGTTGTCGTCGGTTCGATGGCGATCGATGAGAGATGCGAGCGATATGGTAGTCATCGGTGTGGGTACGAGGAGGAGATCGCACGGCACCAAAAGGATATCGGACTTTGGAATGAAGAATTGGACGCGTGAATTGGAGTGGAGTGAGCTCATGATTGCGGCGGGTAACTGACCTTGATAAGCCCTTTTTCTGTTGCCCACTTCAACACGGCCACGCTACCTTGACGAGCGACGGCGTCGGGCACCTCTTCCAGCTCAATTCTGGTCGAGGGGGTGCCCGAAGGGAGGTTGCTCGTCGACGGCGCGGTCCTCCTCGCTCGCAAATGATGCGCTATCGGCGAGGCCAGCGAAGACGGCGACAAGACGAGTACATCTGCGGTCCTGGACGCCGTGTCAGCACGCGTACGCTGCCCACTCCCACACGCTGAAAGGCGCGTGCCGCACGCACCGAATACACCCGCTTCTTCGACCCTGTCCAGTGTCCAATCGACCATCTTCTTGCCCACCACAGGCAACAGAGCCTTGACCTGGCCCAGCTTCTTTGTCCTCGCACTCGTTGCCGCACTCGTACCCGCAGTGTTCGACCCCAACCCTGTCATCGTGCCTGCACCAGCCCCTGTCCCGGACGAAGAGCCGCCCATCACCCCGGTCGCATTCGCACCGGCTTGGCTGTCATGACGCTGATGGTGGTGATGGTGCTGAGGGGAGAGCGGCGCATTCGGGCTTTCGTCCGGTTCGTCGTCGGTGAAGGTTGCTAGTGGCTCGATGAGAGGGTACAGGTCCGAGCCGTAGCCGCACGTGACGACGGCGCGAAATTGAGCCTTGGGCAACGCCGTAGGGATCAACGAGTTGGGTAACATCCTGTCGAGACTCGCAGCTCGTTCAAGTATTTGACTGGGCTAAGTGAACCGGGTCGAGAATGGACGAACGCGATACGAAAGGGAGCGAAAGGTGCGAAGGGCGACGGCGACGACGAGGGAGCCGACTAGGCAACGGCTCCTCTCGCGACTTTCGCGCTGTCTCGCGCTGTCTCGCGCGCCTGGTCCATCTGGGTCTTGAGAAGTTTCGAGCCCCGGTCAATTACTTCCTATTCTCGACCGAGTTCGTGGGTCGATGCTAGCGCAATTGCTCCGCAACGCACGACCATAACATTTGCTGACCCTCGGAACCCCTAAAGGCGACCATTCTAACGCGAGGAGAAATGCGAGCACCGGGCCGGCCAGCTGCACGCTTGTGATCAGATTTTGAGACTATGGACCGTGATGTGATTGCAAAGCGGATGAAGCTACAAAACAAAATGTCAAGGTGTACAAGCAATGTGTATAGGGATAAGAACCAGTACTAAGACGATACATCAGAGAGTGGGATATAAAAATCAAGAGAAGGGCCCGAGTCGAGAATAAGGTGTAGGTAGGTGTACGGTATAGTATGGCATAGTGAAGATGACGTGGAATGTCCCCGGGAAGGTACTGAATGCAAACGAGAGTTGCCGAGGAGCCGTGACAGCATGGAATCGTTGAAGGGCCGATCAACGAACACGACAGCTGACAGGGGTCAAAAAACAGAGAGTCCTACGCCTTGGTAGCGTTCGAAGGGGTCCGACGAGGCGGAGGAGCCAGCCAAGGATGCCGTCGCACTTGTGCGATCGTCGGGCGTTTCGTCACATCCGGTTCGAGGCAATTGTAGAGTAAGTCGCGAAGCTCGTGCGACATCCTTACCTTGGGTCGCGCAGGTCGACCAGCCTTGATCGCTTCGACGTTCGCGAAAGGCGATTCGCCCATCACGAGAATCGACAACAGGATCCCGAGCGACCAGACCTCGGAGGCGGGGGCTTGGTAAGCCTCACCACGGAGGATCTCGGGCGAGGCAAACGAGGTCGTGCCAAAGAAGCGGTTATACCACGGTGCCGGTTGGCGAGGGTCGAAGAAGACAGCCGAGCCGAAATCGATCAGCTTGACCTTGTAGTCGCTCGAGATAACGATGTTCTCGTCCTTGATGTCGCGATGTACAATGCCAAGTGTCCCCAAAGTGTAGACGACCTCGACGATCTGCATGAATATGTACCTCGCGATGTTTTCGTCGAAGCGGTGATAGCGCTCGATACATTCGAAGAGATCGCACGACGCGCGCCGCTCCATCGGCGCGGGTCGCGGCGGGGAGAGCTTGTTCGTTGATGTGGGTGTCAAGGAAGAAGCCAACGGAGACATCTCCGCCGACGTCGGCGAGGCCGAGGGCGTCATCGTCTGGGGGATGCTCGGTTGGGCCGCAGACACGAGACCCGGGAGATCCGACGGAGACGAGCACGGCGCTTCGACCTTGTCAGGCGAAAGCCAAGGCGTGCCATGGTGTTCCATGACCTGCGGAACATTAACAACATATGATTAGATACAATTCAAGCGGGCAGGGCCGGCGAAAAGCAGACTCACCAAGTAAAAGTAGCGGTCGTCCTCGAAGGCATCCACGAAGGCGATGATGCCCGAATGCTGCATCTTGTTGATGTGGCGCAAAATGAACGCTTCGGTCGGGATCAATCGGTAGGCTCCCTTATCGTCGCACATCTGGGGCAACAACCCCGGAGCCGGAAGGGGGCCACGGTCCTTGGTCAAGCCGTGGGCGGGTATCTTGGCTCGCTCGATGAACTTGACGGCGACCGAGTATTCATCGCACTTGCGCATTGCGCGAACGACAAAGCCGAACCCACCAGCTCCGAGCTCTTCCTGCAGCGTGTATTGGGCAGCGAACAGCGGGTGCAGGGTGTAGTTTTGCAGCGCAGCCGCCGATGGCGACAGCTTGACGGGGGCGGCGGCGGATAAAGCGGCGGCGGGCGCAGCGCCGCCAACCAGGGGTGCCGAGGGTAAGGAAAATTGCTGCTGTTCTTGAAGATTGAGTGGCCCCGACGGTGTCGGCGGCGGTGTGAGGAGCGTTGCACGTTCCGGTACCGACGATGGGAGGCAAGCTGGTTGTATCCGCGGAGTCGAATGCGCCTGCTGCTGTGACGAGGTCAATTCGGTACTACTTAAGTTGAGCTTGCTCTTGTCAGAAGTACGACTACTCGGTGGTGGCGAGGGAAGCCCGAAGCCCATCACGGTGTCGGGGATCGAAACGGAAATGGCGCAGTTCGAGCGCCCGACCGGCGGGGGCGTCGCGAACGCATCGACCATGGTCGCGTCGGTGTCGACCTCGGCATCGACGACTTTTGCAAAGTACGGCGATTTGGGTGTCATGGGTGGACGAGTGGGAGAGTAGGGCGAGAGCTCCGGATGCTTGAATACACCGTCATGCGACGAGGACGATTCGGGCACAAAGTCCGACGAGCGAAGAATCAGCGAACGCGTGGGTCGCGATGTAGGCGAGGTTGTATCGGGGGTATGGAGTACAGTAGGGAAGTAAGATCCTGGGCTCATACCACGAGTAACGACTTTAGTGGCACTGGCATTTTTCGACACGTTAACGAAGAACGAGGACGCCCCCAAGGGAGAACGGACGCCGGGCGCTATAAAGGGGCCGTCCGACTCCAAGGGAGCACCGAGGGTTCGGAAGGAGATCATGGCAGGCGTAGGGAAGATGGATGATTGTGCAGTCGAGTAGGTGTCGCACGAAAAGACTTTATACCCGGTGTATACGGTAAAAGACAAAGAAGTGTGGCAACAGCAGCGGCGCGAGGATCGTCCAAAGAAAATGAGCGGCGGGCAGGGGAACGAAGCAAGAAGGGTGCGCTGTGCGTGAGACGATTCGCTCGTGATGGCGGCTCGCTATGACATAATATTACGGTAAGGGTTCGCCGTTCGTTAGCCAAGCGTCGATGTTGGAGTGAAGGGCTCTGGAAGAGGCGCTAGCCCCGACCGTCGGGCAAAGACGTGCACGTACCTCCTCAAGTGTCTAGCCCGATCGATAGTGGGAGTTGGGGCCTCGAGCAACGGAGTAAGTCTCAAAGATGTCCGTTCGACCGTTGGCGAAGGTGTATGAATGGACTGATAGCAAATTGCATAAGAGGGACTCGTCAGCGATGTCTATTAGCGCCGTCCCACCATGTGAGACCCGGCGACCCAGGCGCGGGGTCCGGCCGTTCGGCGGTGAAACTAGCACCGTACACATTGGGTCCAGTACGCACACTTTTCAAAGTCAATAGTGCTGACTCCTATATTTGACAAGATTGGCTGGAGCCGTGATGCCGAGACTTTACAGACCGACGAAGGGTGCGCTAGAAATGGCCGAGGTTTCACCAAAGAGTTTGCAGAGTGAATGACGGAAAGAGCTGCACAGGCGGTCAGTGAGTCGGTCGGCGCAGGTACTGTGAGATGCGGATGAATTGTTGGAGCGATATGGGTGTTTAGTCCGTGTCAGCTTGGGTGTGCAAAAACTGACGACATGCCGGAAAAACTTTTGAAGAAGCCGTCATCAATGACGTTGCAATCCATTGACCCGGGGTCCGAGAATGAGACTGCGCGCGAGCCCGGTCGCGAAACCTCACGGCAGACCGACAGACTTCAAGCGCGTGCGTCGTACATCGAATCGGAACGAGCCCTCTGCAATGAGTAATGGCGTCTGATGGACGTACCACAAGCGAATGAAGCTCAAGAGACGGAGTGATAAGGAGCGTATAAAGGCAACGAGTCGCGTCAGACTGTCGAATGAGCCGATGAACGGGTGTGTGAGGGTCCAAGTTGCACCGCGGCGGCTTGGGCTTGATCTGAGCTGGTAAGAGGTCCGAGCTCGCGCGGGGGCAAGAGCCGTCGCACGAGGGCGCTGCTGCTTTCAGCGAGTCCAGCCTGCAGCAGCCTGGACGGCTTGTTATCGTCAGCGTTCGCCGTTCGCCAGTTGGAGTTGGGGTGTGCGGGGCTACAGGGTGTGGATTGCGGAACGAGCAACGATCGTAAGGAAGAAACAGTTTGGTGATCAGCAATCATTGAAGCGGCGCGGGACCAGGTCTACGTACGTAACACCGTTCAGGATAAGTCTCTGTGTCTACTAGGGTCGATCAAAGGGCACAATTAATGGGCTGTCGCTGCACGTGCCAGCGATCTTGGACCGCGCGCCCTGCATCGGGAACAGATCTCGACTTTATCAGCAAGACGCGACTCACTCGACTCGTTCTTTTCGCCCGCGCGGACCCTGCCTCGGCAAATCGACCACTTCGTGCGGCAAAACCTCGCTGTTCCACTACCTCGACTTTCGAATCCCAGATTCCCGGTCAAGCCTATGATTTTTAATCCTAGTTCAACCGTATGTGCAACCATTAGGTAGCTGGGATATCTACGGTTCTGCCGACCTTCCCGCATTCACGAGCAGAAAGCGAGACAAAGACTTTGGACCTTGGAAGCCTGTGGATCGAAAACTCACGGTTCTGTCTGGAAGTTTCCGATCGACGATGACCGACAAAACTGGTGGCTCATGAGTACGACCTAGGTAGGCTTATGATGAGACGTAGGTAGGTAGATAGACTCGGACCCGCTTACTGTGATCGATCTGACTCGTGCCTGGCGATGGACGCGCAAGCGGTCACGATGATCGCCACACGCGTAGCTGATGCGAACAGCCAACGCTCTTGGCGCGCGTAAAGGCGGGCAGCAGTGGACAGGCAGTCGGACTCGGTAACACGACGGTGAAGAAAGAAGAGGTAGGCAGTAGGTCGGTGTCATAGCCAGGGTGAGAGTGTATCTACCGAGGTATCATGGATGCCAAAGATGCATAGCTCCTACCTGGGCCACGTATGGACTCTTTCACATGATTTGTAGGGAGCAGTAAGGAGCCCGTGGCGCATAAGTGAAAGCTCAGGTGACCTTGTTGGAAGCTTGGAGTCGAAAGCCGATTCGCTTGGATTGATTGCAAGAATCACGAAGTGTGATGCCTTCGCAATCTATCCCATTGGCCAACAGATTGGTGCCCGTCGGTACCCGATAGGTAGGGAGGTAGTGACCCTCGATTGGCCGGCCTCTATCCGGTTTTGTCATGAAACTCAAATGACTGCGCGTCGCGACGCGTCGAGCAAGCGCGATGAGATTGATTCGGCAGCTTAAAAGGTCGATTCGACTTACTTAGTTTGCTTGGTCCTATGGATGTGTCATTAATTATTTCTTAAATCAAGAGGAATCGCATGGACCGACCTACCTACATAGACACCAACCCTAAAATGGAAAGCATGGGTGGGTGCCGCGACACGCGTCGGCCGGTACTACACTGGTTTAATTTATGCAGCTGGCAGCCAAGCGCCGCAAATCCATCTCGGGTCGATCCGATTCTAACTTCGATATCTCCTGGTCAGTGGAGCAGTTAGTGTCAATGACGTCGGAGGCAGGAAGATGTGAGGGGTTTGCATCGTTTCGTCTGGAGCCGAGCATCTGTAGTGGTACTCCCAGTAAGCTGTAGCATTTCACATGTGAAAAAGTGGTACAATCCCGAGGCCTACCGAAGAGGGCAAGGCTATTGGCATATTTGACAGATCTAAGTGATAGGTTACATCGCCCCCTCGCAAGGTGGCGAACAACATTCTTGTAACCAGCAGGTCAAACTCTTATTGTCCAATGCACCGAGGACGCCCACTTGGACAGGCCCATCCTCGGGGCAGACATTAGAGAAATAAAGATCGTGAAGACAGATGAATTGATAGTGATACAGTGCCACCTCAAGACGGAGTTATTTGAAGAAGCGAAGTGATACAGGGATCGGTGGTCTGGCGCATGATTAAAGCGCCGAGCTCACGTGGTTCGGTGGGGTACGACACGCTTGATCGCTCGTGCGAACTTGCCGAGGCAGAAAAAGTCGCCCTCGTCCTTGTGTAGAGTGCAAGCGGCGTAGTGTTGAACGATGCGAGACGGCCGACGCTCGGATCCTTCCTCGTCCCACCTCGCGGTCCAGGCCCCCGTTCCGGGGCAGTGTTCATGTCGGCCCTCGCACGCCTGAACCCTCCACCACGCACTCGAGCCGATGGGATGAGTCGGATCCACGACCATCGAATCTCGGGGGAAATGGACGAACGTGAGGATGCTGTTCGACGGCAGGTGGCTGAGTGGTTCGATTGGCTCGATCCGGACACGGGGCTGTCGTTGCCCTTCCTCGACCTTGGGATTCCGAAAATCGTACGACACGATCCACTTGGTGATTGCACCAGCGCGACTCGAGACGAAGTGGTACGATGTCCTGTGCTCACAGTCCTGCTCCAGCATCTCGTATGTGTATTGCAGGCGCGAATGCACCGTCCGGTACAATGTCGACCTCACGGCATTGGCTCCCGGTTCCGAGTCAAGTTCGAGCTCCAGCACGTCTTGCTCAGTCACCTCGCTTTTGGAGCGGGTTTGGGTGTGAACGATGAAGACATCGACCGAATTTGTCGAAAAGACGGCGTTTTCGTCGTACTGCACCGATCGCGTTGTTCGGGACCGTGTGTCTGCCGAGCGAGATCGGCGCTTCTTGACCAGTTTCTGTGGCGCCGCCCCGGACGCCGACTCGTTCGACGACTGCGGCGAATTCGAGGTCGTCGAAGTGAGGTCTGATAGCAGCGAGCTCGGAGAAGGCGTTATAATAGCCGAAAGGGAGTGATCATTCAAGCCCTGCAAGTGCGGGCTCGAGTCCCCCCGAGGCGGTGTCGGGAAGGGGTGGTAGCGCACGGATCCGCTCGAGAGCCGTCGATGGTGACTGACGCGCCCACCTGGATTCGGCGACTCTGAAACCAAGAGCGACCGTGTCCTCGAGTGACCTGAATCATTGAGTGAGGACGGGTCCGGGGTCAGCGAGCGAGAGATGTTGATGGTCGGGGACTGCGTGTAGCCCGTGGACGGGGAGAGGTCCGTAGTGACGAGTCTCGGGAGGGACGACGAGGACAAATGCCTGGCGCCGGGAGACTCGGAATGATCGGGCGTACTAGCAGAGTTGTCGAAGGGGGTCGGTGTCGTGGGCTGCACCATCGGTGTCATCGTCGTGGCGTTATGGTTCGTTTCATAGCCGATGTTCCTCGAGCTCCAGGGGTACGACTCTTCGACTTCCAGGCTGCCGAATTGGGTGGCGAGTGGGGTAGTTGAGCCCGAGGAGCTGGGCATAGGCATAGCCAGGCCCCGTGAGGGAACCGGGACCATTGAGGCAGCATAATAGCTGGCAAATTGGAAAGGGGAAAGAAATGGCGAAGGATGCAGAACGAAGGGGCCTAACTGTGGGGGACGTTGAAGTACCACCGATATGGTCAGCGAGGGGTCCAAGGAATCAGTTTGCTCGCGCGAGAGATTTCTGTGCGAGATGGAGATAGACGTACTAGGCATGAAGGGCGAAAGCGAAGCACTGCCCGGTATCGGACTTGCGCTCATGGCCCGATGAGGACTCGGCGAGGTGTAAGGGGAAAAGGGTGGAGTTGCCGTGCCAGAAAATCCGAGATTCAACGGATTTATGGGTTGCAGCGACAGCAAAGAGGAGCCTAAAGTAACATTGTTACTCGGGTCGAGCAAAAGTTGCGGTTTCAAGTCGTTTGTGGGCTGCATCGACGAATCGGTAAAGTTCGTTGGCGATACGGCGGACGTTACTGGACCATCACCTCGCGCCTGCAGCTGCTGGGCGATCCAGTCCTCCATTGTCCGCTTCCAAAACCGTTGAAGCTCATTCGCCGATGTAGGTAAGTCGCCATTGAGCTCATGATGGGATCTGAGCTCATGTTTGATCGACCTGGCCGACGACGAGTCGATCACGGGTGCCTCCTCGACGAGCAGTGACTGAATCGACTGCTGCTACAGCTCCTGTTGAACTTGCGAGTAAAAGGACACGCCGGATATTGCAGCAACTGCACCACTCGGAACAAAACCACAAATCATATATCGTCGCAATATAATCTGTTCGTCAGCTCGATCGGGTCCTCCGCATTCGGCTTCGAATGCCCGAGATCGCGGCTCACGGCGGCGACAGAAAGTGCGCGAAGGCCGCTCGCGAGTGCAGCAACCCCAACTGCTGCAGGGGGCACAGGGCCACAGGCCGGGCGAGCAGAGCACCGACTAACTTACTCTGACTTGTCCTCGATAGGATATCGCCAAATCGGGTGCAGATCGTATTCAGCTCCGTGGCCAGTGCTGCAGAGGACGTGGGGGGCGGGGGTTCCGTTCATGGAGCAAGGTCAGCGCCAAGCCTTCAGAGCTTTAGCGGCGCCAGTTATATCGCCGCGATTGCCGCGATCAATAGTTTTGGGCCGCCGGAAAGCACCGGTGAGGTTGAGACCCACCGCAGGCTTGGGAGGGGGCCCCCGCAAGGTATGGCTTACCACAACTGGGGGAAGGGGCTTGCATCGTGTGCCACGCCACGACACTCCTCCAAGCGAAGCGAGGGACGTACTGTCTTGCTCCAGTGCTGTGGGTCTCGAGTCGTGTCGCGAAAGTATAGTACGCTCGGTTGTCGTCTGCAGTCGCAAGTTGGCCCCCCACCCGCGCCGAGGATCAAGAATTAACTCCGTTCTTGGTTGATATCGACGGTTGGACGACTAAAACGCTCTGAAGCAGCTAGTAGCGCCTCGAGCTATTGCACGCCAAGAGGCCCCCAGGTCGAGTGGACTGAAGGGGGTATCAAGTGGTAGGGTAAGGACGAATCAGCTGCCGACGAAGAACGGAGTACGTGTCGATCACTTTTTCCAGCTCGCGTCCGCAGGGTCAGACTGGAGTCTCGGGTCCGACTGTCACCGACGCCAGCTTGAGGCACCCATTTTAGCTTTCTGCACAGATGGACGCCCTCCTAATTGTTCCGACTGACTGGTCTGGTCAACGTCGGCTCTTCCAGTAGCTCCATACTTCAAGCAAGTTTTTTCCTGTCGACCGCACGAAGGATTGATCGGATGGTGTGGGCGTTTGATTGGTCATGGGCTATCATTGAAAGGCGATGCGACTCATGAGTTAAGGTGTAGAATAGTCACAGTGGACAGGTCAGAATCCGTGGTGCAGTATATCCTACAGGCTGCAAAGTCGAAAATGACGAAAATGACGTAGGGGGCGATTGTCTCGGCGCAACTCGCAAACTCACGACTTTGTCGATTTCTTCCTTCCGACTAGTGGGGCACTCGTTGGACCAATCGCTGGCGACCGTTGAAGGATCAACCTGCCTGGGTAGGTGCCTGATACCTGCTGTCATCTTCTACTACCGAAGGCAGCAAGCAGACTTGTTGGGGTCACTCGAGTTAATGGCAGCGTGGAGTGGATGATGGGACACCCTCTATCAGCGCACTGGCCGGGTAAGCAAGCCGCCTCGGCAGGAGGGCGACGCTCGTGGCTGGTGGGATCCGCTCAGTGTGGCGGTACGGTTGGTACTGGCACCTGCAAACCGCTCGGCGTCAGAATTCCCACCCCACATCATGCCTTCCGGTATTGAAGCCAATGACGAATGGAGCAGGATATACTACAGTGTTTCTGCCTCGTAAATATCTCGCCTACACTTGCAATGAACTCCAGGCGACTTTCCATCGCCTCCGAGCAATGGCCAAGCGATAAAGGTGGTTGCACAGAAGGTGAGAATCGAACAAACTGCTGGCTTCTATCTGTGTGGTTTCCATTATAGCATATGAAGTTTTGCATTGACTGTACCGGTAACCAAATCTAGCTGCAAACGTCGTGATGATAGTCGACGCGAAGTTCTCGGAGGCTGCGCAACTTTAGCCGGTGCGTGGTGACATGGTGACGCTTAGCCCCTAGATTTAGTGCGCACCCATGGCCCACGGCGCAATTTTCTTATGGAGCACTCAAAACGAGGATATGAATGATGCGTTTCGATATGGGACACATACCCATGGAGAGAAGCCCTTGTACCCGGCCGGGCCCTGCACGTACCTCGCAGCAGCAGGCATCCCTTCCCGCCGGGAGGTCCGGTTTTTTTCCACTTATGGCAATAGGTTCAAAGAGGAACGGTAGGTCGATCCTCCTACGTAAGACAGAGTAAAACATGATATTATCCACTGCAGATCCGGCTGGACGCGACCGGTGCTCAGCCTGTATTAATGTCTGGCGGCCCCGGTCATCACACACCCAATCTGAGCAGCTTGTGTTACACATACGTTTTGGGCAGCGGAGCTAGGTGTCTCACCGGCCGAACAGAGGTCCCAAACAGACAGGGCATCGGCCAGCCCGCCGTGAGCCCTCCGTTTGGAGGCAATGGGAGCGCTAGCTTCACCAACAGTTTGCAGGGAGCATTTTCAGTGCCAAGTTCACTCAGAGTGCAACACCCACCAAGTGGCGTCTACAGCGAGCCACAGTGGTTCGTGACAGCGATCTGGGCCCATTCGGCAGAGTTCCGTAGGGGTAGTAGGTGGCTGTTATGTCTACCTACCTCTCACACAACCCGCAACTTTACTTGGTCGGGTGCTTTACTTTATAGAGGTAAAGCGATGGAGGAGCCTCGACGATTCTATCGGATCGGTGGGCTGCTACAAGGTCCAGAATCGGCATCGGGTACAACGGATTCAAATTGCCCATTTGCCCGTCGGCGTTCCGCGGCTCTACAGCAAGATCCGAGCGGAAGAGCGTCGGAGCCGACTCGAATAGCGCGCGCGTCTCTGGGGGAGTTCCGGCTGGACACTCGCAGTCTGGACTCTGCAGATGAACTCGCTGACAAGAAGGCTCCACCAATCTTGCAAATAGCTGATCTGTTTCGACACTACCTAAGGTGCTACAGAGATTGTAGGGTCCCACTTCTGCATCTGCACCGCCTCCGCCGGCCAAGATCGACGCGAAACAAGTCGTGCGCCGTCTACCTGGCAGTGCCGACTCTTGGGCGCAGCCTCAGTAATCGGCTGCAGTCCCTGCCACTCCATCTGTGAACCTGAGGTGAGTGAACGTGCACCGCCCGACCTTGAGACTCCCACCAGAGATCTTGCAATGATCTCATCGGCGTTGATGCAGAAGGGCTAAGGCCGTTAACGGTCCTGCAGCCCTGCTAGCAGGCCTGCGCCGGCCCCGCGCATCAGCACGAGTTACAACGTCATCGCGCGCTCAGATTCCTTCCAGCAGCAGGCGCCCTGCGACGGGGGCTCTCTAGTCTTGACCCATTCGCCCTTGCGACCGCTGTACTCTGTCCGTCTACTCGACTGATACACGAGCTGCTCAGTCCACTAGAAAATTACCTCACTCCAGCCACCGACATCCTTGCCAGCTCCGCAAGACCCTGGCCCGGCGACCGATCTTCCTATCCGTAACTCGTAAACCCAGGCTCTCGCGTCCTCGTTTCCCTCTCGGCACCCCTGTTGTCTGTGACGGTTGCAACGCTGGGCCTCCGTCTTGGCGAAATCTATCTCACCACCTCTCCTCGTCTACTGTCACTCCTGCGCGTGCTTCCGATCGTGCTCGACCGTGGTAGCGCCTTTTGTTGCCCCCTCTCTGTGCGCAAACGCTGGCGTCCCCACCTCGACCGACTTCGCATCTATCGTCGACGCTCGATTGCGCCCCAGAGAACAAGCGCACACCCACCCGATTCTCATTTCCTAGGCAGCACACGTAACTACAATCATCCTATAACTCTACACGACCCAGGAGCCGCGAACGACCTCGCCGCGGATTGAATGACCAATCCCCATCCAGGATCAGCCGACACGACGTGCACTCCTCGCTACCCGGCAGATGGAACGGAGAATTCGACCTCGGTGCGGACGGCAGCCTTCGACGCGAGTACTAACGGATTCACCACAGCCACTAGCCTCGAGCCTTGGCAGGATGCGTTCCCTTGGTCTCCCTTCGACAGAGGTGCCGCTTCATCGCGTGCGTTCCCAGGAAGAGCCGAAGCAGAACTCAACTCCGAGTGGTCCTCAAGTTTTCCAAGCCTCGGCTCCACCACCCCATCCCGGCCGCTTCAGCAGCCACGAGGATCGTATGCGTCTGCAGATCTAGGATCTGCACGCTCCCACGACTTTAGTTCGAGAGATTCATCTGCGTCATCTTCTTACGTGGCTGTGGACCATCCTCCGTCCACAGCGCCTCCGCTAACGGCGCACTCGGTCTTCGACCCTTGGGCATCGGAGACGTCGAATGGTCCGAATCGCTTGTCCTCGGCGAGGACCGCTTTGGCTCCGAGGATACAGGACAGGAATGCAAGCAGGTACATATCTCAGGTAGCGATTCTTGCGTCAACTCCTCACGCCGACCCACCCCCGCCGCCCATTCTCTCATCCTATGCATTCTCGAACCACCCACGAATCGACCTGCTCTCCCCAGTTCCACTTGGCGACTCGACCTTTTCGGCTCCCGCCGGCTCTCAGCAATCAGCTTACGCATCCTCCTTGACCCCTTCCTCGAACGCACCACTGCTCACGCGTAACTCAGATCTGCGACCCTCGTCAGCTCCCTGGAGCGTAGCAGGTGGGTCACCGTCGGCCCCTCCTCACGCCGCTATGGGAATTCATATGCCGCTACCGCCAATTCGACCGGCCGACTGGTCGGCGCCTCTTTTGCCGCCCACTCAAGCGATCCAAGGTGGGAGCACTCGAAGTCAAAGCCCACACGAATTGTCTCTGACTCGGGAATCGTACGAGACCTCACCGTATGCTCTTTTCCCTCGCTCGTGGTACCGCGCGCCGTTGGGGACCTCGCCTGCGCACCTCGAATCTGATCGCTCGGGCGCCCGCGCGGCGTCTCCGGCGATGGTGACCATATCCGGACCACCACAGCTGCTTCATCTTAGATCGGCGAATGAGCAACTTCCTCCACTACCCCTGTCGAGGTCGAACAGCGATTCGGCTACGGTTTCCGCGCCCGTGCCGGTCACAGCGTCCTCACGGCCGGGCGAGACTCGGCTGCGTTCGGGGCTGCCAGATCGAAGCACCTGGGCCATGTGGTGCGGCAATATTCCTTCTGATGCGACCGAGGCCGAGTTGCTGGACTTTTTCGCCGTGCGTGGGGTGTCGGCCGCCACTGCTGCCGACCTCTACGGCGTGGAGAGCATCCACCTTATTGCCAGGTGAGGCATCGCTTTTCGTTCAGAGCGGGCAAAGATTTTCCACGCTGATCTCCGCATCTCCCGTGTACCTAGATCAAACTGCGCTTTTGTGAACTATAGCTCGGAGTTTCTCATGCAACAAGCCATCACGCGTTCGAATGGAGTCTCTCTGCGCCCCAACGACCGCCGATGCAAGCCCCTCGTTTGTCGGCGAAGGATGCGCGAGGACGATGCCAAATCCGGGGTAGGTGCGCAACGAGGAGCCGGATTGCACCTGTCGTACATCGCTGCGCAAGCACTCGACTTGGGCAAAAAAGGAGTGCGGACGACGAACGACTCGCGCGCGATAGACGAAGAATCCGGCGACTCGTCGGGTGATTCGACCGCGTCCACGAGGTCGAGCTTCTTTTCAGAATACTTCCCCAAGGTATGTACTCAGCTCGCTACCCATTTCGCATGACTATACTGACCACGGTTTGGTGTGCCTCCCTCAGCGATTCTTTGTGCTGAAAGCGAAAGAAAGCGAGCACCTGCAAGAATCGATCCGCTCCGGACTTTGGAGCACGCAAGGCCACAACGAGGATGTGCTCGACCAGGCGTTCCGCACCTCGCTCGAGGGTGTTTTCTTGTTTTTCTCCGCCAATCGAAGCGGCGGGTTCGCGGGCTACGCGCGCATGATCGGACCCATCTTCACCCCCCCTCGAGATCGGACGGGGAGCCGGCATTTCAGCCCCCACTTGGCCGAAGCGGACAAGGTCATCATTGTTGCCGAGGGAGGGACGCCTTTCCCCGTGCAGTGGCTATCGACGCGCCACTTGCCCTTCACGCGCACCCGGTCGATCCTCAATTCGTTCAACAACCATAGGGAGGTCAAGATCAGTCGGGACGGGACCGAGATTGAACCGAACGCTGGGCTTGCGCTGCTGCGCTTGTGGGACTGAAGAAAAATAATGTGAAGCTGCGTGTTGGCAGGAAGGTGATGCAAAACTGATATAGGGTGCGGGATCGCAGCACGGGGTAGGCGACAATGCTGGGGACTTGAAGGTGCTGTTGTTGTTCTTCATCGTGATTGACACTCTCCTATAGTGTATTTATCACAACACCATATTAGAATTGCTTATTCGCAAATATTATTGTTGGAGGGCTCTGCCTTTTTTTTGGCCGTAGTCGACAGAACAAACCTACGATAGCTGTCTTGTTTTTTGTTGAAAATAACCCAGTGAGAACCCGTAAAATTGACGGGATGATGAGATTCAAATAGCAGGAGAATTGGATTGAAGAACACAATACGAAGGTCAGCAAAGGAACGAATATCCATTCATCGCCGTAACAGCAGGACAATCGCCCGTTGCTTGTGTTGCCCAGTGTCGTCGCAGAGTCGGTCCAACTTGGCTTCAACACTCGCGCAATGAAACCCGGACGGTTATTCGTGCTTCGACGTTCCGCCATAGTGCAGGGAGGGAAAAGGAAAGAATAAGAGTAGCGCGGGATTATCTACAACCCCTTGATCATGTGGTTGAGCGCCTGGAACCGGTGACACGATGTAGACAACACGTCACGTGACTGACGGCGCATCGCGCAGCGTAAGCCGCGCCCGCGCCCCCGCGTCAACGACAGCAGAACCCACTGCACGCCTGAGCTCTGTAGAAGAAGTGTCATGAAAACCCAGGCGCTTGCTATACATTGAATACTACATATATCGCTCAACAGTTCCGCACCACCTCAAATATCGACATAGATTGTCATGGGGCAGTACATGGCTTTTGGTCGGGATGCGATACCGCAGTCAGGTGCGGCAAACTCATCGACCCTTAAGCTTTCGTAGAAGCGCGGTCCGGACTAGGTAGCGGGGACAAGTCGAGTTGCAGTATCAGGCATGAAACCCGGCATCCCGAGAATCAATAGTACACTGGCAATTCACTATAGGCGGCCCTCGGGGCCGCAACACAGCCAAAAACAGCGAGTTTAGGTATGGGTTGCGGATCGACACCTTTTTTACTAAGTAGGTAACGTCAAGGTAAAGAGTAAAGTAATAATATTTGACACCACCTCCGACAAATAAATGAAGTACCGGTTTCTGCGGACAAGGTATGAGGTATCGACGTCATCGTAGTTACAGACAGGTAAGATAAAATGAGATGGCGTAACTGTTATAAACATGAATGTGATTAGCTGGGGGAAAGAACAAAATGATGCGAAGATTATCAATGCGATGGAGGGCTTCGCTGTATAATGCGAGTCCTTTCCCTGATGTATGTTCAATGGTACTGGCTACTGGTCCGAGAGCTGGAAGGAGATGGTGCAAAAGACCTCTTCCTCGTCCGGCCCTGGCTTGCCGTCGGGGCGCGGTGCCATTCGAGTCGAGCGCAGTGTGTAACGGATCGGCTGCTCGGTGAAGTAGGGGGCGATATTGAGGCCGAGAGGACCCATTCTGGGAAGATCGAGATACGTAACGAGGCATTAGTTCCAATGTATTGGAAATATTATCGTTCCTCACTCCGCTTCTAGACTCACTTGAGATCAAAGGTGTTGAGATCGCAGAAGGACGTGAAGAATGATGCGGTGTAGACCACGTCGGGCGAGAAGGTGAACTGGTCACGGTTGTGGCCGTGGTTCTGTACAAACCACTTGCGACGCTCGGCGACCGATCGCTCGCGTGTGGAATCGTGGAAGATGAAAAGTGAATCCTGGGGAGGCTCACATCGTGTCAGTTCGGGATGCCGTATCAAGGTCCCGGGAGACGAAAAGCTCACCTCGATCGCATCGACCTTGGGATCAGCGAACCTCCATGGTCCCAAATGCCTCGAAACGCCTATTAGAGAGGCATCCTCCATTGAACCCTTGTTGAGCTTGTCGGCCATGACCAAGTCCCCTGCGTGGAGATAGGTTTCGTTCGACTCCTTCTCTACGCTACCCAAGAACCCTGCCCAGCTGAACCTTCCTCCCTTCTTCTTCTTCGCCGGCTCGCGCCTCTCCTCACCACCCGACATAGGAATGGGAGCACCCCAGCCCTGGGGTCCGGAAGGTCCATCTGGTGACTCTTGACGAACTCGACTGGGATGCCATTTCGGCGAGGACGAGGAATCGAGATGAGAAATGGAAGTCCCGAGAGCCAACGCCGAACCGTGGACATCCATGGGGTCGTCAGGCGCGAGCAAATGGCGATGCTTTTCAACGTATTCCTCTACCGCAGGGTCGCCTTGTAGACCCACGAACCTCCAATATGGCATCCCGTGGCGCGTCGTCTTCATCACGCCGTGGCTGTCGCTATCGACTTCTTCGCGCGGGACAAAGGTTGCGGACTCGGTTTCATGATCGTTGTGGGGGTGATTGGCGTCATGCTGGGCTTGAACGAGTGCTTTTGACAATGCATCCGGGGCGGGGTAGGCGGCAAAAGTGTTCATGCACGCCAAGTAAGGAGACATGATGTACGGTCGACCGTTGCTCGGTTTCATAACGGCGGACGTCGCGGGATCGACCCGTTGAGCGACCTTCAGTCCGAGGCTGAACGGGCCTTGAGGGAAGGTTTCGGGCAAAAAATCTGTTTGCAGCCATATGAAAATGAGTCAGCAAGAGGCGCGATTAGTTGGAATTCAACTGGGTCCCAAAGCAAGGGACATGACCGCCGGGTTTATAGCCGAGACGATTCGCGCAAATCTGTGCGCGTGCACAGGCTGATAATGACACTTCATTGCCTACACGGCAGACTTACCAAAGTCTGACCCGAACTGAACTTCCGATCCAGAATAAGGGGCGACCCCGGGTCGTTGTTTGAAGCGGCCTTTACGGGAGAAGAGCACCGAGATGAAGTCATGACGTAAGCAAAACGTCGGCCTACTTCACGTCGCGTTTCGCACAGCACCAGTGCACCAAGGTTCCGAACCACTCACCTTCGATGAGGATCGCATATTTCCTTGACCGTCCGGTAAAGTAAGGATGCTCCTTTATGGGCTGACACCCGGGTGGTGCGACGCCGACAAAGTCTTTAACGAAAACAACGACCCGGCCGGCGAAGAGCTCCGTGTCAATCTCGGTCGGCCGACTCTGGTCGTTCACGTGCGCGACCTCCATGTTGAACCGATTCGGTCCGATCATCACTAAGAGCTTCATTGTTGGGGAAGGATCTACCCGAGGGTTTATTCGTTGGGATAGCGAGAGACACAGAGAGTCAACGACTGTGTCGACGTCAGAGCTTGGGAAGGCTAGTCTCGGATGTGAGACCTCAGCAAGAGGGGCTGCGTCGCACTGAGGACTCTTTTCAAGACCGAGACTGAGAGCGCGCTTGGAGCTGGGCCTGCGAACGCGCTGAAGATTTGAGCGACGGCCGGTCGAGCAGAAGCTGGCGATGGGGAGGCAAGAGTCGTGTATCGGCCACGTGGAGCTTTGAGATCAAGTAGGAGGATGGTTGTAGTCGAAAGTAAGCTTCGAGTGTATGGCAAGAAGAAGACAGAGAGACGGAGCAAACTTGAGCATGTCAGTGCCCGAGGCTCGGGCGCTCAGGCACTGCTAAGTCAGACTTGCCGTTTCGAGATGTCCATCCGATCCCCTCACCCAAGCTCCTGAGTATAAGAGAGTCTCGCACACTGCCATGATAATTCTCTTCTTATTGACCCACCGCATATCACGACAGGTTCTCACACCGCCTTTTGTGCATCTGAGCCGATCCGGCAGCCGGTTCGACGGTATCGGAAGCAGTAGGGAGGGTGGACAGGTCCGCTGCTAAATGCTTGGGGGGGCTCTGCAATTAGAATTTGGGAACCCCGTGAACCAAAAGGTGGACTCCTGGCGCTGTGGCGTGGTATCGTGGATCCTGAAAGTGCACCAGAGCGGCGTAAAGCACGGCAGCCGCGCAAAACAGCTCAGGGCAAGCGCGAGGCCGGCTTAAACTTTTTCGGCTCGATACTCGATGCGGTGTCGGTGTATAGAGTCAGGTTCTTTCGATGGGCCGCAGTGATCCTTGTTCTGTCTTTCGCTCAAAGCTCGGGATAGGAGTCAATTTTGTGGGGCGACTTTATGCTATGACTTAAAACTTAAGACTTCAGTGTGGGTGTGACTAAGACTCGACGACTATGACGTAGCATTAGTGGTCTTTGGCATTCAAACCGTGGGCGACACTAATTGGCTCCTGATATAATTACAATCGAGCCAGACAAAATGAAAACAGCAGGATGAGACTGCTCACATCACAGATCCACGGGCAGACTGCTCCGGACACCATTCGTGATCGCATCTGGACTCCTTTTCACAGCTTGGCCATCGGAAACGTGACACGAACGACGGCTTTGCCCCAAGTTCGCCGAGCGAGCAACTCGTCCAAAGCCTCAGGAACAGCTTCAAGACCCCTTGAAGAAAGACAGGTAGCCCGAATGTCAGCTTCTCGCTCCATCACTTTCCGATTCATGCATCAAAGCGACCCACTCAAACACGCGATCAAACACGACGGCCTTGAGCGACCCCGAACTGAAGAGCTTGAGAAGAGCCTCCCACGTCGCGGGGACGATCTCGGGTTGGTTCTTTTGGTAGGCACCCCAGTGTACGCCCGAAATGGCGATGTTCTTGAGTAGAATTAGGTTGGCGGGGACCTGCACCGGATCGGTAAAACATTAGGCAAAAGCATGAGTTTCGTCAGGAATCTGCAGAATAGTGAAAATTAAGCTTACCTTCTCGATCGTGCCGGCGGCGAAACCAACAACCAATGCTCGTCCGTTCCAGGCAATGCACTTCAAAGAAGGGATGAGGAGTCCGACAGGGTCGTAAATGCTGATTGGGAGGGGCCGCGGGCGTCAGCGACGGTGCCAGCAGGGTCATCCGCCGTAACGGTCAAGTCCGACTCACACATCCGCACCATGCCCATTGGTCACAGCCATAACCTGCTTCTGCCACCCCCCATTCTTTGACTTCTCATCGGCATAGTTGATCGCAAAGTCTGCGCCCGCTCGGGTGCACACGTCGAGCTTGTCCTGGGTGGAGCACATGGCGATGACTTTGGCGTCGAGAGCTTTACCAATTTGCAAGGCCGCCATACCGACTCCACCGGCAGCGGCGTGAACGAGCAAGTATTCGCCTATAGAGAGATACTCAGGTCAGCAAAGACGGAACCAAGAAATTCTTGGCTGCGAGGCTCGAAGCAAGGCCAATCGGAACTCTTTCCCGAAGCTGGACACCAAATTGGCACTCACCCTTCTTGATCTCGGCACGATAAACGAGCGCGGCGTAACTTGTCGGGTAAGTGATATAAAGACCGGCAGCTTGTTCCATCGTCACATTATCGGGAACAGGTACGAGCGACTTGTAATCGACCTTGATCCTCTCGGCGTAAGCACCTTGCCCGGCGCCAAAGACTTTTTGCCCGTGCTTGTAGGGGCAACCTTTAGGGAGGGGCGAGTCGGGGGAGATGGTACCAGAAAACTCGCAGCCTGCTACGAATGGGAAAGCGGGCTTGTGCTGGTAGAGACCTTGGACTATGAGAAAGACGGGGAAGGGAGCGGAGGAGATGAGGCCGAGGGACGAAAGCCGGAGATGAGTGAGGAGCCCCGAGCCCGCGACCCGGTTTCGTGTGGGGCAGATGACTACTACGTACCCTGCAGCGCATCAAACAAGTTGCATCCGGCGACACTGAATAGACAAAGGAAGCTTGACTTCATCATGTGTGCCGTGAGAATGGCAGGATGGAGGGTTGTGGCTTACTGCACATCCACGAGCACCTCGGAGCCTTGGGGCTTGGGCTCGCTCGCTCGGGTCGTCAATGTCCCCGGCAGCTCGTTGAGCTTGATGTTGCGTTCGATAACGAAACCCTTCATGATCACAGGTTGCTTTTTTTGTAGATGGGGTCGTGGGCGGTTGGAGATCGAGTGAGGTCAGAGAGGGAAGACCAGCGTCCGGCCACTGCAAGAAGGATCGGGCCCTCGGCACGCTTCACCAACCGGTCCCGGCTTGAGGCCGGCCCAGGTCGGCTTGGAACAACAAGTGCATATATCGAGCGTGAGCATCACCTCAGCGGGGGTTGAAGCGGCTGGACTTTATGAATCTCCTCGAGCAGGATGCGATGTAGTTTTCCAAGCGAGAACTCAACAGTACCTATGCTGAAGCGGATAGTGTCGTTCGAGATCTACACCTCGGGTCCAACTCCTATTTCAACTCGATCGAGTTGCCTGTTGCTTGGCGCCTCCGATTGCCACCGGCAACTTCATTCGCCGCAAACTGAAGTTTGTTTTTCCTTGTATTTCCGACATCCAGCCGCGAAAGTGCTCGCAACCGATCCGGACCCATAAGCGAGTCGGTTGGCAATCGTCGAGTCAGGACGCGCGGCCGTAACTTATTATTACAGGCGCGACCTGGCGCGACTCGATCGCGAGCGAGCGAGCCGAAGCGATCCTCGGTCTTCTTGACATCGCCTCGCTTTTGACCCGTATTCGTTTCCCGTCAACTGCCTGCCGGATCATAGCATTCCAAGAACGCTCGGGAGTACTTTCCGAAATTCAAGAACAGGCCAGTACTACTTTTTGAGTCGTCAACTGGTCCGAACCGACTGCCTGTTATCGCCGCTTGATCAGTCGCACGTGGGGGTCCATCAATTACGCCCGTCTCGCCACACCCCCACACCCCCCATGGCCAAAGGAAACCGAGGCAACAACCGAGGAGGAGCAAGAGGAGGGGGACCACCAGGGGGGGCAAGTCGAGGTGGGGCGGCGAATCGGGGAGCTGCAGCAGGGCGCGGTCGAGGCGGAGGCGGAGGAGGGGCGTCGTCATTACGGCGATTGCAACCGAGGGAGGACATGTCCGAGCTTAGCTTTGACTATTCGTCATTGACCGAGGAGGTATCGGGTCAGTCAGACCACACATTTCCATGTGCGAGCTTCCACGAGTCGGCTTTTGGCTGACTCAAAGCCTGCTCCGATTATCTTTACCCCCTGTCCTCCCCTCTCGACGCTCGACATGCCCGTTCACTCAGGTTATAACCTATCACCTTCGTTCCCCGCTCCCAAGGTTCCTACCCGTCAGCCTTATCCGCCACCAACACCTCCAAATGGAGGCCATTCCGGCTACCACACCCCCAAGCGTGGCGTTGGATCTTCAGGCGGACGCGACGGGCGTCCATCTCAGCGCGAAACCAACCACCATCAGAAACCGATCTCCTCTTTCCGTGGTCGAGGAGGAGCAGCTGGACTTGGATCTCATGATACCACAACGGCTTCGATCGGGTTTCGTCCTTCCATCCGAGGTAGGGGAGGTATCGTCGGTTTCACTCCCGGTGGTCATCGCCCGCTGCTCGTGCCCGTCACTTTTGTCGCCGCTTCGGGGTTGACACCCAAGATGCAGGGCGACCTAGACGTCGATGAGGTCCCGGGCGAATTGGAAGAGAAAGTGGTGGAAGGACACTTGGTGGAGAGCGTGAGGGATCTCGATCAGCGAGACGAGTCTTCGCCGGAGGATGAGGAGTCGACCTCCGAGTCTGATGAGCAGGATGAGGTTGGGCTGGAGCTCACCGAACGAATTGTCGTCGAAGAGAAGGAAAAGATACTTGTTGCTGAAGGTGAAGTGGGCGAAATTGAGGAGATGGAGGCTGCCCCGTCATTCGTGATCAATTTGACCGCCTCACGAGTCGAGGACTGCTTGGTCCCACCGACTCTCGTCGTGCCTTCGGATTTTGTCCTCGGTGTTTCGAGCAACACCGCGGCGAGTCGGGAAGAAGTTGACTCGGGCTCCGATGAAGAAGAAGAAGAAACTGAACAGATCGTTTTCCACCCGACTGCATTGACATCGAGCAACCCTTCATCGAGCGCACCTCGCGCGGCACGGGCAGAGGTCTCCACCCCCACCACCACGAAGGAGGCCGTCGCGGCATCAGAACCCATGATCCAACCCCACACCAAGAAGGGTCCAGCGCCCAAGTTGACAAAAGCGCAAAAGCGAGCGGGCAAGAAAGCGCGCCGAGCCGGTCGACTCCACGCTCGATCAGGCAACCAACATCTTCTGGTCGAGGCCGAGAGCTCTGACGAGGACGAGCAAGCCGTTGATGAAGAGGATGCGAGACAAGGGCGCGAGATGTTTGCGCGCATGGAATTGAATGATGATGCTGAGGGCATGCAAGTTGAGGAAGGTGGGGGTAATGAAGGGGAAGATAAAGGAGAAGAAGCGCCCGAGCCCCGCGTTGGGGACTCGGATCTCGAATGGGGTAGCGATGGACCACCGGAGATGGAGACTCGCTCGTCCGCTGGAATAAGGCCCAAGGCCAAAAAGGAACTTCAGAAACGACAGCGGCGCGAACAGAGGGAGTTGGAGAAGATGCAACGTCTTGCATCAGGGGCGAGGTCGCATGTCGAAAAGTTGCTCGGTGGGAACAGAGCCACGGACGATCATGCAAGGAATCTGTTGGGCGAGACTGAGGAGGGAGATATTGATCTTGAGGCGGCGAGGAGGTTCGCGGAGGGTTTGATGGGCTCGAGCAGTGGGGTGCAGAAAACTTTGGACGAGCTGGTTGATGAGGCGAGGGAGGAGCAAGAGGATGGGCAAGAGGGTTGGAGGACGACGAGTGGTAGTGAAGACGATGAGGATGAAAGTGGGAGCGAGAGTGACGAGTCGTCGTCTTCTGGATCGAGTGGAGGTGAAGAGTTTGATTCGAACGACGAGCTCGAGCGTGACCATATGCTTGGGGAAGCCGATGCCGCGTGAGTGCTATTCTACTTGAAAGTAACGTAGTATGGGCGAGAAAGCTAATTTGACATTCTTTCTGCAGAGTTGATCGAGCCATGGCAGGTGCCGAGGCGGTGATGATGGACGATGCCTCGTCCCATCGCGACTCGTCCATTTCTTCCGGCGCCGAGAACGATGCAATCGAAGCGGCCCTCCTGGCTGGCCAAACCATCCGTCTTTCTTCGGTTGGCGTCAGTGGTCCCGGAGGACGAAGGGACCGAAAAGAACGCAAGCGGGCCAAGAAGGGCAAAGGGCGTTGGGTCGAGTCCGACTCGAGTGAGGAGGAGGATGACGAGGTCCGCATGTTTACGGGCGAGAACACATGGGCCGACAATGACGAGGACTTTATCCAAGAGTTGCAGGTGGGTCCCCAAAGGCTCGCTTCGCATCCGCTACTGCTGCTGATCTGGATGGATTTTCTGGCCACAGGACATTCTGGATACGAATGAGAGTCTACTGCTGGGTTCGGGTCGTAAAAATAGGAAGAAGCTGTTCAAGGCGGTCCAGAATGGCAACTTTGACGACATTGATCTGATGCTGGAGGACGATGTCTTGCTGACGAGCGGACCCTGTGCGTCGAGGCTCGACTAGCATGCGGTCTTGGGTGGCAACGCTGACTCATGCCTGTCGAATCTCCTCGCACCCTTTAGCTCGCAAATTGAAGACCAAGTCCAAGGCGTCGAAACCGACGTGGGACGGCGAGTTCGCCGACGAGCTACAAGCTCAGTGGGAGAACGACCGTGCCAAGAAGTCGGACTTCAAGAGGAAGCGTGCCCTTGCAAGGGCCGAAGCCAATGAGGCCGCACCTCACAAGTTCAAGAAGGGGCATGTTCCGCCTGCTTCGTTCGCTGGCTCGTCGGATGTTGCGGTCATCAACCTAAAGATGCGCGAGTTCATATTGCACGATTTGGAGCAAGGTTCTTTGTCGCTGCCTCCCATGTCCAAGAAGTCTCGTGTTGCGGTCCACTTGCTGTCCGAGGCGTACGGTCTCAATTCGAAGAGTGTGGGCAAGGGCAAAGCTCGTTTCCCCGTCTTGGTGCGCACGCAAAAGACCACGACGTACGGTGTCGACGAACGAAAGATCCGCGCCATCATCTCCACGGCCGAGGGGGAGAGGATGTTGGGTGGGGCGCAGTACGGAGGGAGGGCCAAGGGTAAGCAAGGGGGATTGTGGGCGGCTCTGTCTGGGGATGGCAAGAAGTCGAGTGGTGCTGGAGGTGGAGGGGGAGGTATGGGTGGGAAACGACACGATGAAGGGGCTGTAGTGGGACAAGGGGTGAGCCAGTGTTTGCGAGTTCTTCTTCAGTGTTCAGTGTACTCATCGGATGGTATCACTTACTGTGTGCAGGCTGACCGCTTGGGCGAGGACAACATCGGTTTCGCGCTGCTCAAAAGGATGGGGTCAGTTTCCACCATCCTCATCTCGCGTTCCCAAACTTAACTCTGACAAAATCTTCGCGTCCTCTTTGATCGCAGATGGTCCGAAGGCATGCAAATCGGAAGGACGGGCGGTATCTCGGAGCCCATCTCCGCTCGAATCAAGACCAACAAGAGCGGTCTCGGATCGGGTTATTCGGTCTCGCGTATTGAGGCGCAGATCATGGCCGTTGGTTCGGGTCAATAGGTCGTGTGAAGAGTGTTCTTGCTTCATTCATGTCGGGGGTCAGAGGTGTAACCTCTGTCGTAACCCCCGAGTGACTCGGAGCCAGTTAATTCGCTCGATTCCTTGCGAGTCGACGTATTTGCAATTGACAATAGACAAACGATCAAAGAGGCACATGCAAGATCCAAGAAAGACAAAATCCCAATATGTACAATACATTGACCAAACCGAACTTCTCCAAGTCCAAGATGTTCCCTCTCCTTCCTCATGACCCAATGTTCAATACCAACTGCGGAGCCCCCGAAGGCGACGTTGGCGCCTTCTTCTGCGCCTGATGATGCTGTCGAGCCAGTTCGAGCACGTAATGTTCTTCCCTACTGAGCGTACGAGCATCGATACACGCCAACACTCGGGCACCGAGGTTGAAGCGTACGGAACGGGCGAGGGATATGTAGCGTGATAATTCGAGGTGTAGGGTTGGGTAGTAAACGAGGGAGGCGCGGCGGAGGGTCTGTAGAGAGGTACGGCGGGATGGGGTTTCAGTAAAGGTTAGGCAGGCAGTAGATTTGTGGGTTTTGGCTCACGAGAAGAATGCGCTCGAACCCGCTTTCAAAGAGTTCTTGGTGAAAGGCGAAGGCGATCTCGGGTGTCGCGCACGCGCTTGCGAGGGCGTTGATGAGGCGGAAATGCGTTGCCTAGCATGGACGACAGAACACACTCGGTAAGCCAAGCAGTTCCTCTATGCGAGTCGGCAAGCTAGGGCTAGACTCACGCAATATGCCATGGCTTCGTACTCGACCCCACCTGTCATTCCGGACGGTACGGCGGGGGCTTCGACCTGCTCGACGTTGATCTGTTCCAACGGCCAGAACAAGTTCTGCGCATGGCAAAAGATCCTGCACGAATGAAATATAGACGTCTTGTCAGCACCACAGGCCCCGTATTTGACCCCCCCCCCCCCCTGCCCAAGCCCGACTCACCAAAAGTAATCCCTGACACAATCGCTCATCTCGACCATCCACTTCTTGAACGGTCTCGCCCGATGCGCATTCTTGATAAAGTCCACCTTGGCTTCCTCCTTCGCGTCCGGAGGACCCAACATCATAGACCTCACAAGCAACCTCGTCCCTTCGATCCTCGAAGCATCAAAGACTTCTTCCCCTTCATCTTCGTCCGGATCGACTTTCATCTTGCGTGTGTAACGACGTTGGCACTCGAGGGGTTTGTGAAGGGACATGAGGGAGAGGGTGGTCCATTCTGAAGCGGGGATGGGGGCAGCATCGACGGGGCAGAGGTCGAAGAGAGAGAGAAGGAGTTCGACGAGCAATTGACGACATGCTAGATCGCCGGGGCGCTTCTCAGAGAACAAAAGGTTCGCAAGGGGGAGGAAGGGGGTCGGTGAACGCGAGGCGAGGGCTCGCTTGCCGCACTGTAAAACGTTGCCAAGGGGAGGGGGGGTCAGTATGGCGTTCATCCGCAGGAGAGCTAAGGAAGATCCAGCTTACAGCGGTCATGGTCAAAGCCTTGAAGCACCTCAACAGTTCTTGCAGGAGTTGATCGTCGTGTTGTTCCTCCCTGCTCACCCAATTCAAAATCAGAGTCAGCACACGGCAAAGCCCACGCAGAAAACAGCAAACCCACGCACCTCCATTCCATCTCCAACAACTCTTTCAACCTCTCCAGCATCCCGACGTAGCCCCCGTTCGTCAAAAACTCGTTCACCCATCCAGGTGCCTCATTCCTCAAACGTCTACGCATCCTCGCGATCTCACAGACTTCAAGTGCCGAAGAAGAGGACGAACGCATCCTTACGGCCCACCAGACGGCATCTTCTCCTTCAACCGCGGATTTCGTCCAGGGACCACTAGCCGAAAGTGCAACGTCCTTGCCTGAGGATTTGCCGAACGAGCGTAGGATGATTGATGTTGCGGAAGAAGTACGGGAATGCGTTGCCGAGCCGTCTCTTTTCTTGGATGAGGTGACGGGGAGAGAAGCCGCAGCTCGAAGACTCGAATTGCTTTTGCTCTTCCTCAACACGACTGATTTGAACGACGACTCTTTCTTCGTCGTTGCCGGGATGATGGGAGGGGAGTCGGAGGCGTTGTTGAGGGAAAGACCTCGTTGATGATGAGCTCCATTTGGACGAGCGCCTTGGGCTGAAACGAAGGGTCCAGCGGGGGAGGAAGTTAAGTGGCTCGAAGGTGTGGGGGAAGGAAGGTGGGATGCACGTAGCATCTCTTCTTTGAGTGGGAGGGCGAGACCGAGCATCTTGGTTCGCACACTGCGGCTCGGCAATTGCATCGTGTCCTGTTGAGAGAGACGACATGTCAGAGCTCGGTACAGAAGAGACCATTTTGTCTTGGGTCTCACCAGCAACCTCGAAAACGCCTCCTCGATCCGAGCCTCCTTCTCCTCCGCCGTTTCGACTCTAACAGGTTTAAGATCTGCAAAGGGGGCCTTGAGTCCACCTCCAAGTGTATTCGCTCGTTGTCGACGCGTAGGTGCCTCATCCCTTGCAATAGGAGCATACGAAAGCTCTCGATGAGCCGGGGAGACCCCCTTGCCTGATTGGGAGAGGTCTTCAGTGAACAACGAGGGACTCCAAGCAGGGATCAACGGAATGGGGGAGCTCGACGACGCTCGCGCACTCGATTCGAGCTGAGCTGCAGAGAGGGGCCGTGAACTCAGCCAATCGGCGGTATCGGGCGTCTTGACCTTGGCGGCTTCGGCAGTCTCCGCACCGAGGAGTCGTGTAGAGCCTGGCGCACGCTTACGGGTGAGGATTGGTGAAGGTGGTTTGCGCGGTGTTGGACGGGTCTCGATGATCTGAGGACGAAGGTTTGACGCAGAGAGGACGGTCGGAACTTCGTTGACCCTTCGTCCGGCATCGACGACCTGGACCTGGCCGATTTGAGCGTGCTCGGCCGAGACGAGCGAAGGGTTGGAGTTTCCACTGCTCGTGGTCATATGGGTCGAATCGGTCGCACGAGTGGCCATGGTCTCTACGCTAATTTGAGACGACGCCATCATCGTCTCCCAATCGTCCCCAAGTGAGCCAAGGGTCGACCGCCGAAATGGTTCGGCCAGAGCCAAGGCAGACTGGGCGCTCGAACCCGCAGGGGCGTGGAATGACAGAGGCCTTGACGGGGTCGGCGAGTGGAACTGGTTCTCTTTGCCTGCTGCGGATGCGGGCGTGGGTTGAGCAGATCGCAAACGCTTCTCTGCCTCTGGGGAGGTCGGCATCCGCCTGGACTGCTGCTTCTGAAACACCGAGGCCGGTACGGTGGGGGAGACCGGGTTCGAGGTCCCTTCCGGCGGTGCCGATCGAGGCGAGGCGGTCGATCGACCGAGGTAGGCCTGCTTGGTCGGGGTCGTGATGATTGTCGATAACGGAGGTAGTTGTGGAGGAGCACTGGCGTCGCTGCTCGTTGGGGAGGCAGGGATCGCAGCGTAGGGCCGGGAATGAGCGCTGAGACTGACGGCCTCGAAATCCTGGACCATGGACGCGACGCGACCGCTGGGCTTGGCCGATTGCGCGACCGGGGACGACGACATGGACGTGGACGCCGAGGGCGGTACTGCGGATCGACTGCTGCTCCAAGCTTTGGGGTGCTGTTCGGAGCTGATGGGCCGGACACCCGCGACGAGCTGGCGTAGGAGCATTTGTGACTTTGTCGGTGAAGGTGGGGGTGATCGCGCCGACACTGTTTCGGGGCAGTGCGGTTACACAGAGCAGCCAGTTCAGTGAGCGGCCGAGGATCAGCAGGAAGAGCTGGACGAATCCTCATCGACTCGACTCACTGGTGGGGGTGCTTGCCGGTTAGCGCGCACTGGGAGGTTGTGAGGAGCGATCGGCTCAGCAGGTGCGAGTGTTGAGTGAGAGCTGGGCGAGTCGATCACCACCCGTGCCGTGCGCTGGTGCGAGCTAGTCGTGTGCTGCTCCGCCTGGGTCGAGGCACGGACTATGATGGTGACGGTGTTGAGCCTGGGTAGCTTGGATGGGACCTTGCGATTTGGGCACACCGTAGTCAAGATGTTGCCGATCGTGCGCCGGGAAGACGACGCGTGAGCGCTGAGCGAGAAGATGGGTGAGCGAACCCTGACGAGCGTTGGCTGAGCTGAGCGCTGAGCTCGGACCGCCTCGTTGAGCCCGATCTACTCCGATCGCCAGTCTGTGCCTATTCTTCAACTATTATGGAACAGGAAGGCTGGTTGGTGCTCATATCTCTGGAAGCACATTTCTGGTTGTTCTGTGAATGTGAGGACTGCCCAGAGGCTTTGCCTTTACACCCCCCAACCCTTTGAAGAAACAATGCTTTTTGCGTGTATTGATAATCAGGCCTCTTACAAAAGTACCAAAACACAAAGGACCAAGTCACGCGTGCGGAGTCATGCTTTTTGGCGCGCGCGTGACCGAGTCAGCCGCCGCCGGCCCGCGCCTCTTGCTCTCCTTCCCTCACCATCCACACACCCACACCCACGCCCACACCCACCGCGGAGAAGCAGCAGCACTCGCAAGACCACGATTCGTCCTCTTACCCACGGCCGAGCCCACATGCCTTCCTACGCTGTGGTGCTTGGATCCCACCACCTTCAGGACGGGGTCAAAGTCCGAGTTGATTTGCTCGCTCCCACGTGCTTTGAGCCGCCTTGCGGGAGAGGCGCGTGGGCGTCCCTCGACGGGGCACGACACTTTCCAAACGAGTCGTCCCGCATCACCAGCCAACAGCTCCTCATCTCCCTTCCATTTCCTTCCCTTTCTTCCTCTTTGCACCACACTTGACGCCCTTTTCACGCCACGTCAGGTCGACGAGCTCGCTCCGTGCCTTTGCATAGGCGACGTCGTGTCATCGTCCTTTGCTCCCCAGGCGCCACCCACCGATCCAAGATGGGCCCCCAGACCTTGTGCTTGATCGCACGAACCCACAACCCAATGAACTCGCGACAGCGACAGACCTCGCCACTCGGAGAGGTTCATGGGTACTTCCTCTCTGGTGTCACGATCCCCATCTGTGCCACGCACGCGACAACGCTTGACAACGCCACCTCCCCCACACATGGATAGCTCGGCCCAGGGTTTCAGTCCCACCCTCGCTCGAGAACAAAGGACCCGAGCGGCCACCGACAGTCGACAACCCCTCAGCATCGTCTAGCCGTCAGCGGCAGCAGCGAGAGACCCACGTCCCGAGACCCAACAAAGAGTCGGATCCCCAAGTTCCTCGGCCCAGTCCCGTAACGAGAAGAAGAGCCAGCACTCCCCGTCAGCAGCAGCCCCGTCTATGTCGACGTCCGATCAACTTGTTGTGAACCGCCCGTCGTGTCCTGCCTTTATTGTGCCTGTCGTGGCCCGTCCTGACCCGTCTCTGCGCACAAGATCCGAACCTCGTCGCGAACTGCTCCTTTCTGTCCGGTTGGCACGCCACCTCGACGTGTTCCTTTAAGCCCGTGAGCTTTTGGCCATAGTTGGAGTTACCCGCGTCCCGTCCGAGACTGGTCTTTTTCGTTCGAGCTGCGTTGAGCACTATTCGGTGTCCCTTCGTCCTCTTCTTGGAGTTCTGTCCGGAGTCGTCGGTTCTTCGCTCGCGCCATCGCTTGCATCGTCCCTATCGCTCAAGCCTCCGCGCTCACAACTGGTCCCCCGATCACCTCGAGAATGTCCCGATATCAAGTATTCCTTTCGTCTCCGTTCGCGGCCTTTGATCTTGACAGTCCTACCCTCGCCTCGAGCCCGTTTCTACGCCCTGTCCCCACATGTCGTCGTTTCCTGCCCGCACCAAACAAGAAAAAAAGGTCGTCACCCGTCCGTACTCACCAGGTGTTGTGGCCCGTCCTCTTCCAAGTGTGTTGTGTGCGCACGGCGCTTTATGCTCTTGTCCTTCTATTCGGGCTCGAAATCACGTCGGGGAAGTCGCGAGCACGAAATTCGGAGAAGCATGGTCTTCGACAGCAAAAGCTCGAACTCTTTACGAAAGGTTGGATAACATCTTTAGTTCCCGTCGTCGTATTTGGCGGATCGTGAACGTTTCTATCCTGGGCGGTACGATGCAAGACGATGGCGCCCGTTGGTCCGATTTTTTGTTTTGCTTTTTACTCTGGGCCATGGTCGGTCGGTGGTCGCCTTTGGTCGTTCGAGGGGGTTTTCCCGCATGCTGGTCTTTTCACTACGCGGGTCTATGATGGCGGATGACGTCGAGCGTTCGTTGTTGGGTCGATCGTGCTCACGCATTTGTAGAGGTGCCGCCGGAACTCGCCCCAAGATCTCTTTGACAAGAAGAAGGGCAACCCCGGTTGGACTCTGCGTTTTTCGTTGGGGCGTCGGTCGGAGCATTACTTGGATCATCGGATGGTCACTCGGGTTTTCGAGCAGGACGGGCCGATGTTCGGATCGACCATTCGTCCCTGCCTTCTTGGTGTGTCGTCAGTGTGGTGCTCGATGGGGGTGTTGGTTTTTGGAAGGTGGATGAGGTTGGGAAAATGCGGTGAGCGAGCATGTGATTTCGAGCCTCTTCATGTCTCTCGGAGGTGACTCATTGGGCGGGAGGGATCCTCTGTCCTCGCGGATCGAAGCGAGCCTAGCTCTGCTCTCCTTTGGGAAAGGGGCCCCACTATTCCCTCCTTCGAGTCATTATCATCCTTGAGGCGAGGTGTCGTTTCACTTCAGTGCAATTCGTGGTCAGGGGTCCTTCCTTTTCAAGGGAGGGACCCTTGAACTCAATTCGGATTACTCTGCGCTTTTCATCATGTGCTGCTTCCCCTTCCTCGCGGTGGTGTGTGTGTGTGTGTGTGTGTGTGTTGATCGTTGCATGTGATGATGTCGGGGTCTCGAACTTGCTCTTTCGTTTTCTTGTGCCTTTGCGTGCTTGAAGAAGAAGGCAGCGATGCGGGCCCCTTTGTTCTGAGACGATGATCTGCACGCGGTGTTTTTCCTCCTCTTCACGCCCTTGTGCAATCACCCCCAATGTTTCATCGCTCATCAGAGAGAGAGAGAGAGAGAGAAGCACTGCAACAATATGGTGTGATATTTCCAGATAGAAAAATGAAAAGAAGAGAGAGAAAGGAGATCGGACGAGAGAAACAGAAACGGACCGGAGTTCTCTCCCCGCGCGCATAAAAAGAGATAAAGATGGAGTTACTGACAACGAAGTTTCTGCGGCGATCGAGGTGAATGGGATGGGATAAGAGGGATAGAACAAAAACATATAAATATCCGATAGAGAGAGAAGATAGACAGAACGAGGGGATCATGCATGCGAAGACGAAAGAAGCAGGGTACGAAGAGGGTGGGTGGGAGTAGCTTTTGCGAGGCATGAGCAGAACAGATGCGAATTTTTGAGACGGAGGACAGGGGGTCGACTCGAGGTGGGGCTCAAGGGATGAAAGGTATCGCTGGAGTGTGTGGGTGCGGGAAAGAAAGGAAAGCGCCCTGCGCTTTTTAGTTGGTGTCAGCCGGCGCCGCTCCAGCGATGGTCGTTGTCGTTGAGGTGGACGTTCCAACAGCGCTCGCGTCTTCAATCTTCTCCTCTACGCCATTGTTGGTATCAGGCGAAGTCGAAGTCGAAGTATGGTCCTGGTTGTAGACGACTTCAGGAGGCGCATAACTGTTCGCGGAGTAGGTGTTGTTGTTCGCAGCTGAAGGCGCAGCGAAATACGTCCCCAGACTTTGTTGGCCCGTCAGAGAATCCCGTCGAGGTCCTTCGGAGAAGGATCGCGAATGCGACATCGCCGGCGCACTCAACGCGGTGCCACCACCATTCATGAAAGAAGAAGAGATACCGTAGTCCTCAGCCGAAGGGAAGAGGTGCGGATGGGCCATGTTGGTCGAATACGAAGGACGACGATCGTACGCGCTGCTCGACCCCGAGGGGGCGAAATTAGACGATTCGAGGATCGAGTTGAAGTCGAAAGACCCGGGACGAGAATGCGAGGGACGGAAAATCGAGTTCAAGGACGTTGGGACATTGGTGGGATTGCTGCGACTTGCGGGCACCGAGGAGGAGAGGTACGACGATGGCGGCGCCCTGTGCTGGTGGGGTGAAGAAGGAACGTGCGTCGACTCGAGTCGGGCCGAACCACCCGATGTCGAACTGGCAAAGTGCGAATTTGAAAGACTGACACCAGCGCCGCCAGTACCGTCGCCGTATCGGTCACTGACACCGAGGTGCGGAGAGGGAACCGCTGAACCCGATCGACCGACGTGCGGTGAGGCGAAATGCGCCGACGAGTTCATCGCAGGCGACATGTGAGGCGTCTGGGGTTGCGAGAAGGCCTCATTCGAGATGGTGAGAGGGATAGTACCCGCATTGATCAGCTCGTTCGAAGCCGAACTAGTGTACGTGGCGGACTGGGGGTAGGAAAGCGTTATAGGGTGAGACATAGGTGTCAGCTCGAATGTTTCGCCACGGAGAAGACGTGGGCAAAGCTGCACGTGCGAGACCATGGTTTAAGCAAGCAAAGAAAAAACGCTCACGTATTTGCTGATGATCTTCTTCAAAGCACCGGCGAGCACCTTCCAGGGAAAGACCTTGACGTCCTTTTCAATGTTGCGCGGCTTGGGGTTCGGGAAGCCCATGATCAATTTGAAGAACGGTTCCGACTCGGCCTTGCTCTTCGAGACCGTCATCGGCTTGAAGCCCTCGAGGTTGCGGCGAATGCGGTTCTTCTCTTCAACGGTAAAGCGCACCCCGACAAGTGCCTCGAGCAGGTAGATCGTGTCGACCGAGGTGACGAAGCACTCATTCCAGTCGTCGCGGAAGATGCATGAGATGACGATCGAGTTGGGGACAAAGTCGTTCTGCAGGATCGGGCGGAACGTCGCATTGATCTGATTCCCCTCTTGGCTGCGCCAGAATTGGATCAACCGGCGTCGATTCGTCCATTCCTCGTTCGACCACCCCATCGCCATCTGGTTCAAATCGCCTTGCAGCTTGAGCGTCGCCTTGTTGGAGAAGGTGACGAGAGACGAGCCCGTGTCGTCGACGAGCGAGGGCGGGATCTGGGAGGTCCTTAAGAGGTCTGGTTGCGACGGGGGTGCCTCGATCTCGCCCGGGTCCTGATCGTCCTGCAGCGGAGGGTGTCGTAGACTGGCCGAGGCTACCGTTTCGCTGTCGTCGAGGCGAGGCGAGCGACCGGGGTGGTGCGCTCCGCCGCCGCCGCCACCGAGCACAGGCGATGAGAATTGACCGTTCGTTTGCGGCGGAGAGAGATACTCTCGGTTGCGGCGCGGGGTCGAATGGGTGACCAAAGGGCTGCGCAGGCCAGGGGCGTCACGAGCGATCTCGAGCTCGTCCCCGGAACGCTTGAACGTGGGTAGGGCACGCCGCACGGGGGAAGGCGGCAGCGGCGGCGCGGCGTCCCATTCGCCTACGACGGTCTCCTCAAGAACTGCCGAGCCTTCGTCAAGCACTCGCACACTGACCAGGACGCGTTCGTTGAGCGGGCCCATCGACTGCCGCGCGGGCACAAAGGTCGACAAGACGACGAAAGCGTCCATCTCGTTGGGTCCGGCCGACATGGACTGGGCGACGCCGTTGCCATCGATGTTCTGCGCTCGGGCGAACCGGGTCGGGGCGGCAGCGACACCAAACGCGACGACGAACCGGCGCGTTACGGCCGTCTTATGGCCGCTCGTCGACGAGCCGGGACCGAAGGCGGCGATCGAGTACTGTGTCGCGGGCGCGCCGTTGATGGCGTAAGAGTCAAGCACAATCGTAACCTGCGTGCCCTCGTCGCCGTGCTGCGGCGTCCACTGCAGCACCCGGATCGTCGGAGAATAGGTCGACGTGGTCATGACCCGGGGCGAGCTGGGCTCCCGTGATTCCGAGTGGCGCAGTATCGGGGTGTGGTACGGCGAGGCATGGACTGAGTGGTGACCCCCGGCCGAGCCGCTGTTGCTGTTGTGGTTGTTCGAGGCGGGGTTGGGCCCATCGTTGATCGATGACGCGGCGGAAGGGCCGCCCAAGACGGACGTGTGTTGCGTCGAGGCCGAGTAGTAGGAACCGGCATGCGAGTGCGATGGTAAAGCCGGTGCCGGGCTGTGCACGCGCGAGCCCCCCATCATGGGTGACGAGTGCATATCATGGTGGTGCGGCGTCGACGGACCCGCCCCGTTAGAAGGGTAGGATGCCATCTCGAGGTTGTGGTAGTTGAGAACACCAGGCCCGGCGTAGCCTGTTGCCGGCGCGCCGCCCGGGCCCGGGGCCTGAGGAGCGCCTGGCGTGTGGCTGAATCGGGGCGAGCCCGCAAAGCCAAGATGAGGCGACGACAGCGGGGATTGCAGGTGCGATGCGTGCTGGGCATGGTGGGCGTGGTGGGCGTGGTGGTGCGACGACATGCCGCGAGCCGAGTGGCGCACCGAACTGTGGTGCTGCGTCGGGGTCGGTTGCGAAGGGGACAAGTAGGGTGCACCAGTCGTGGACGATTCAACCGAGAAGGCAGCCACCGCTGGGCCGGGCGCGACGCGGGGCCGTGGCGATCGGTCGACAACTGAGATCGTTCAAGCGAAAAAGGCGCGAAAGGTGGACAGGGGGACAGGGGTGGTGCGTGGTCGGTCGGGAAAGGAGGTCAGATGCGCACCAGCCGCGCGGGCCCGAGAGACGTGTTCGGTGGTCGGTCACGTTGTTCGGTCGCGTGGTCGGTCACCAGCGACGGGGGGTATGGCGCATCGTATTCGTACGTTTGTCCATTAGCAGGTCGGAGACGGTCCCAGAGAGCGGAGCGGCGGACGAGAGATGGGAAAGGACACATGAAATATAAGAAAGGAACGGCACAGTCAGCAAGTACCTCCTTGATGCCGATAAGAAGGAACCATGAGCACGAGCACACCGCTTCAGTGGTCACCGAGCGCGACGACATGAGGGGATAAGAGCGAAACACTCACCATCGTGGTTGTACGACGTCGATTCGATGTAGTGGGACATGGCTGAAAATCCAACGGAGAAATTTGCGGGGCTCGGAGTGAAAAATGGAAGGGAAGAGAGCGAGATCTTGAACAAAAATCCAAGGTGATGCACTCTGGGCACGACTCAAAAGCCCCGTTCTCCCTGCGAGTCCAAGCTGGCCAGGCGATCCTCGAAGATCACAACGACGATCCCACGATTCGAATGATGAGCTCGGATCAGAGGAGTGTCTTCGAGGGTCGAATCGAGGGGTGCCGTCAGTGATCTCGGTGGCAAGAGGAGTCACAGGTACGCCTAGGGAGCCGAAATCCGATGCACGCGCCGCGACTGGCCTTGAACGAGCTGAGCCTTAAAGAGGTCTGAGACACAGCAACAGTGCAAGCGCCGCGAGGATGTCATTGAGTCAGTCTCAGACATGTCCGGCAGTCTTCATGAGGAGGCCGCACTCGGCGTACAGGGGCTGACCTGGTTCGACCTGGGCGATCCGGCGACGAGCGACGACAGAAGAGGAGGGCGTGTGCGGTGTGCACCCCCGGCAAACGTAAGACGACGGACCACGGAAGAGCGAAGCTCGACGGACGGAGGACGAGACCTATGACGGTGAGACCTTCGGCTACGGGGCGGCAGCGGTCACTACAGCGGGGGGCAGCGGAGGCTGTCGTAGTTGACTTGATGAAGATCGTCGTGGAGCGGTGGTTGGCACGCAAGAGTGGCGAGCCCAGCTCTGACTTGGGCAGTGTGTAAAGTCGAGGCAAGTGGTCGGCGCCATGGACATTGGGCACTGATCACTGTCGCTCCGCCAGCGCCCAACTGGCTCCACTCTGGGGTGGGTCCCGGCCCACGGGCCCCGGGCCAATTCTGACTCTGAGCTCTGAACCTCAGCCAGGCGCATCTGCAGCCCGCACCTCGGCAGGCCCAGAACCTAAGCCCAGAAAGGATCGGCACCATAACTCAGGGCCACGCTGCTGCTGATGTGGAACCGAGCATCGATGACTCCTCAGAATGAGAATGAGGATTTGAATTCCAGCTAGTCTACAAAGAGACGACCCTTATCGGGCGCTGGACCACATTGAAAGCTCTTAATCGTCCCTCGCTGATGAAGGCTCCAAACTTGGCGATGAACCCGGACCTCACCTTGTTGACTTGTCCCGTCAACTCAAGCTAGTCTCTTCCCCTGTGCCCAGAGGACACTAGTATGGCAGTCGCCGAGTCTCTGACGCTGCTTTTCCTGCCGGAACACTTCGTGCAAGGTCCCAGTGTTTTGAATGGCATCGCTTGCAAAGGAAGCTCTAGCACAGTTGAACTTACAACCGCCCTTGTGTGTGCAGCACAGGGGCTTTGATGGAGTCGTGCATCAAAAGATGTTACGCCGCGGCTCAGCGGTGCCGGCGCATCCTGGCAGTGCTTCCAAGGAACTGTCCGAAGGCCAGTCCACTCTCTCGCTGGCGGCACTCTATGACCGGGGTGTCAAGCGAAGAAAAGAGGAAAAATAATTCTCAAAAAGAGAAGGAGTACCAAGGCTGTCGCACTCGGCATCACCTCAAGTGTGCCTCTGTAAGAAAGTTCGGCGTTGCCTCGCGCGGTGCCTGTCCATGCGCAGCAGATCCAATCCGGCTGCGTAGTGTCCACTCATCGCCTCATAGGTTCTCTGTGGACCATAATCAATTAGGCATAATAAGGCATGGCCCTGGCTGTTAGTTGGGGTCGTAAGTAAGGTTAGGCACGTACTCTTAGTGTCGCAAAGCCTTGCTTGGTCTCCGAACCAGCTGATTCCAGCGCGGCTCCCGCTCGGTAGCGGACAGGCGCGCGTGCACGTGTGATTCCCGAACCCGTGGGCCAATCTCGGCGGCGGCTCTTTCCCGTGATCGGCGAGTCCATGACTTAAATGGGTTTCGGTCTGACGTAGCGGGTCTCCGATGGGCGGAACACGACGAGGCTTTGCTGAAGATCTTGAGCCACCTCGGTGCTATAAGTAAGTAGTAGGGCCAAGTGACGATTGGTATTTACTTTCATGCACCTCAACTCCGAGCTAGTTGAAAGCCCTGGAGCTGACTTTGGCTGGCCGAGGTGCGCGCCTCACCGCCTCACCCCTGGAAATGAGAAATGAGAATTTGTGGTGAGACTCACCAATCGGCCGGGCCGGTTCGGGTGCCAGTTTCCCTTGGCCGACGACTTTCGTGCCGTAAGCAGCGATGTTATTGACTTGTACCCATTGCTAATCCATAACTCTTACCTGAGGACGTACTCACTGTATGAATCATGTTGCTAGGGATGGACATCAGAAAGCCGATCTCGTCTCTCGTTTCCAAATCCGTGACAACTCAATTCGAACGAGGGATGCAGGTCGCCCAATCGCGTTGCTACTGAGCTGTGTTGGCTCCACTCAAGGTTCAGCGCCTGATACGGGGTTTTCTTTCGTGTATACTAGCTCGACACTGATTCACGTTCTCATTCGGAGATCGCGGAACAGACCTTCGATCGGGAGACATGACCCGAATCTTAACGCGCACAGGGTCACAACTGAAGTCGGTAGCTCGTCACTTTTGTACACATGTACACAGTATCTGGACCTTCGGCATGTGACTGAGAGCTCCTAAGAGGCCCGACGTGAGAGAGACGAGAATTGATTGGAACGGCCGAGAGACAGGGGCCAAGAGGAGTGAGAGCGGAAGAGGGCTAGAACAGAGAACTCTGAGACCGGAGACTGGAAGATGCCGAACGAGACTTGAAGCACGCAGAAGATGAAAGCTAAGTACGATGCTGTATTGCGTCCTAGAAGTGATCTCAACGAGAACAAGAAGCAAGCTCCTTCGAGACCTCCTAGTCTTGTAAACCGCAACGCCCCATTCCTTCCCCTTCACCACCTCAATCCCGCGGTTAGCCGCTCTTCCCGCTTTTCCCTCGTCCCTCCCGGTCTTCCATCCGAACCCTGCCCTAAATTTGCCAGCATTGCGCCGTCGTTCTCCCAAAAAAAAAAAACGGTAATGATCGCCTCCTCTTCCTCCCGTGAGCCATCTTGAGCCTCCTTCCTCCCGTGAGCCGTCTTTAGCCCCCGTTTTCCGGTCCCGGTCAGGTCCTCCGTGTGCAGGTCGGGTGCATCCTGGTTGACTAGTTGACTGATCGATCGCCCGAGGTGAGCTGTCGTCGAGGCGGCGAATCTGATTTCTGCCGCTGCGGCCGCGATCCTCGTCGACCGCCGGAAGTGATTCATTGCCGAGGCGCCTAAGTCCACTACCACTGCGTTACTTTGATATAATAATTTCGAAGGGATCTCGAGCATCACAGGGGTCAGTTGGTGTGTTGTGAATGAGGATTAGCAGGAAGGCGGCTATCGGTTGTTTGATTAGAAGCGCGCGTTTGTTTAGTGAAGCCTGGCGATGCGCACCAACCGTTGTCTTCTCTCCACGGTTGAATTACACGCTCGTCAGGTACGTACATCTAGCATTACGGCTAATATCATATGCAATTAACTGACGGTTGGATTACACGCTCGTCAGTCTCTTATCGGGTCACTCTTACATAGACCTCCCGAGCGGCGGACTTGCAACGACCTAGACCTTTGATCTGATTCGCCGCCAGAACGAAAGGAATGGCCCCTGCAATACCCCCCGGATTGCCTTCAAAGACGACGAATGAACCGATTTAGGGTGGGATGGTGGCCATTGCTCGTGAAGAGTAGCTAGACAGCCTGCGGAAGTCGTTGATCTCGTGCGACGATGACCCTCCGGAGGATGTCCAAGAATGAGGTGCTCGTCGCTTGTCGGACGACAATGAAGTGAAAGCCTTACCAACCGTCGGTCGGCCTTGTGGCAAGGTAGATGCGCAATGATAGAATCCTCGTGGATCTTCACCGTGTCGGGGGGCAGAGGGGCTTGTCGTGATCTTGATACGCAGTCGTGCTGGATACGCAGAGCTCGGCACCTCAAGCGCACGCACCGAAATCAAGGGCGACCATGGCGAGAAAGAGCAGGTGTTCATGTAATAGGAGATAGCTGAACAGATAAACCTGCTTTGAGAGCGTAGTCGAGCGGACTGAAGGGCAGCGGCGTAACTCGCTTGGCGGCCCACCTCTAAGTCTTGAGGCCTCCTATGATCACCAGCCTGACTAGGTCCACTCGTCCCCCCTGATCGGCTCGAAGCAGTGTGTCAGGCCCGAAAGGGTTTGATAGACAGTCGATAAGGAACAGCAGCGCTAGTAGACACTGACATAGCGATACGATGGTCGGCAGCGAGGGGTAGCGGCAGTACGAGAGGAACAGGCTCCACTGACGTAATCATAGGCGAAACGAACCCTAGCCGAGAGCCGGATTCGTAGCGATGTCAAAGGTTCAGTCGGACGACCGTCAACAACTCTGCAAACTGGATCCTCTGGTAGGTGTGTCGGGGCGGCAATAGAAGTGGTGACTTGCACCCCAGTCGAGACGAGCCAAAACCCGACCTCTGCCCCTGTCGTCGGCATTCCGCAGGCACGCATCGGTATGATAGATCACAAGGTCGGCGTCGGCCAGGCACCCTCGGGTGAGGCTGGGGGAAGCGAAATCGAGAGTGGAACCCCGAAAGACAACACTGCCACTTGCGTCAAAGCCGCCGTCACGTCCTTATTGATGGGAACTCCGCCGTCGGAGTTGACTTTGCCCTAATCTTGTGGTAGAGCGGCGTGATGCAGTGGAACACTCGGTCAGAGGCTTCGCCAACTGCGAGGTAGTCTTGGGAGTGAAGAACACAGCTGTCCCAGCATGTGCTGGAATGCAGGAGCAGAGACTGGTGAAGAGAATCAACGATGCACTGAAGACCCCGAAGGGGACATGCAGCGCGAGTGACCACCTGTGAGCCCGCATTTGTAGGAGCACAGGTATAGCTCACAAGGGAGAGGGGAGAGGGGGAGGTCCGAGCGTGCGAGCTCGATCGGCGCTTCAAATCCTTGCAGCAAAGGCCGAAATGAACATCGCCGAGACAGGCACTTGACTCGGAGTCTCGGACTTGTCTCGATCTCCGAATGATTGCAATTACCTCGGTGATAGGTATCTCAGGCTCGATCTAGACGCAGTAGTAGCGGGAAGGTTCGAGTGAAGGGCTCCACTTTAGAACCGGCCATCTATCTATCTATCTATCTACTTCTACCTAAAAGAATGCATGACAAAATAAGGTTCTCAGGCGCGCGCCCGCCGCGCCGACCTTCGTTTACGCAGCCCCGAGCCCTAGTAGAGGTAAATCTATCTGACCATTATTGCGATTTCCTCGCGGGACACTCGTTTCCAAGTTCAACAGTCTAGGTTGTCATTTGTATATGGTCATATGGGTTGTTCCGTCCTTCATCTGATTATCGTTCCTATTATGGTACTTGGGATTGATTTTATTTATTTATTTGATAGACTTCATTAACAGCATAATTATATTAATACCTAGAAATCTTCGGAAAAGTCGGAGGGAATGCTGTTACGCACACTGGCAGAAGCCAGTAGTGTAGGACTCATTGACCCTGAACCAGGATCAACCATACCCACTAAAACCCCCTTTGGTGTCTTACAGAGACACTAGGCGACCCTTGGACTCCTGGATAGAGGCTCGAAGCCCCTCGAACTCCGTTTCGGTGATCGGTTCCAAAAGATCCGACGAGAATCGACGACGGCGACAGAGCTTCCAGATCGAGTGAAAGAAGAGGACTCGTAGTTCGACAAGTCGACGTTTCGAGCGAGACACGACCGGGCATACAAAGTCCACAAAGACTGGGTGGGGGGTCGGGGACAGAGCAGACCAGAGGCGCCGGGCAAATGGGCAGCCGACCGCGAGGTGAACCAGGCACTCGGGTGCTTCCGAGAGGCACATCACACAGGAGGTAGATCGATTGTTGGGATGTGGGCTGGTTGGGGAGGCGACTTGGCTTCCCGGATGGAGGGACCCCAGGGAGAGAAGGTGGCCGGTATCCTCGGCGTCCGAGTGAGCCCGGCGAACCTTGCGCAAAGCCTTCCACCAAGCGTTCCAGCGTTGCTCAGGCAAATCGAATACCTTCTGGTGTCCCTTGGGGAAGATAAGAGGGAAGATGAAGACTTGGTGGCGTTTGGACGCGTTCACAAACGAAGACGGGGTCATCACCTCGCCATCGGGCCCTCGAAAAAGCGTCGGGTTTACCGAGAGTTGTATTCCGTGGCCCGCTGGGAAATAGAGTACGTGCGTCGCCCATTGCTCGAGGTTCTGGCTCTTGGAGAGTTCCGGGGGATTGAGCGTGGTCACCAACGCCCAGGCTTCGAAGTATCGGACCCAACGAGCAGGAAGAAGTTTTGTCGTTTTTCCCACCGCATGGTCCCACTTTGGGGGAGGATGGCAAAAGTAAGCCCACCAGATCCAAATCCAAGGGCAACGATGCTGGTTGGGGGCCGGTCTGGACAAGGTGAAAGGGGTTGGTTCGTTTGGTGCCTGGAGGCGGATGCGGATGTCGAAGAGGTGGCGTGTGAAGCAGCCGTCCGGGGCCCGGAGCTGGAAGACCCACTTCGCGTGATCGATTGCTAGACGCCGAGGCAGATCAATCAAACCGAAGCCGCCGTGATCAAGAGGGGTGCAGAGGCGCGACCGGGAGACCTTCGGACGTCGCTGAGTACCATCCGAAGCTCGACCGTGAATGGCGAGCATGGCGGCCTCCTCGATCTCCTTGACAACGCTCTTGGGGGCGGGAAGGAATCGACTGTAGTACAAGATCTTTGTGTAGCAGTAGATGTTGATGATCGAACACTTAGCTGCATATGGGAGATCGTACATCGGAATCGAGCGTATCCGAGCGATGGTCAAGGCCTTGACATCCTCCCAGCCCGCATCCTCGGCGATCTCCACCCCGACCTGAATACCAAGGTAGCGAAACTGCGAATCGCTGAGACGCCAGGTCCCGAGATCTGGGGCGATCGACCGATCCCGAAAAGCTCCAAGGGGGTAGAGGAAAGATTTGACGTTGCTGAGCTTGCTGGCACTTGCCCGTTCGTAAAGCTCGATCGCCCGATTGAGGTGGTCGAGGTCCGAGAGGTTGTGGAGTGCGCAGCAAGCGTCGTCGGCAAAAAGGAGTTCGCGAACGTTTTGGAGGCCCGCAATATCGATGCCCTTGACTCTCAATCGAATCTGACAGGCAAAACCTTCGATCGCCAGGACGAAGAGAGACGGAGCCAAAGGATCACCTTGCCGAACGCCCGACAGGATGTCGAAAGTGGCAGAGAGCCAACCGTTGAGGAAGACCGATGCAGATTGGTTGGTGTAGGTCGCTCGGTACCATTGGCGGGCTTTGGGGCCGAGGCCAACGGCGCAGAGGACTGCATCAAGGTACGGGTGGGAAAGACGATCGTAAGCCTTTGCAAAGTCCATCACCGCTAGCATGCCAGAGAGCCCGGAAGTCCAGGGTCCATGAGACATTGGACTTCAGCGATGTTCGTGCCGATCCAACGGTTCGGAACAAAGCCACGTTGGGTTGGGCCGATCAGGGACTCGAGCAAGGGAGCGAGGCGCTGGTTGTGGGCTTGCGAGATGATGCGCTCGTCCGCATTGATGAGCGATATGGGGCGTTTGTTCGAAAGCTGATCCCTCTCGTCGCGTTTGTGGATGAGATGGATGTGGGCGGTGTTGCGGGGAAGAGGTCCAGGCTGACGGGCCTCGGTGGGGATCGAGTTGATGACGTTTCGAAGAATCGGACCAGTGGCCGGCCACGTAGCGCGATAGAACTCAACCGGGAGGCCGTCAGGCCCTGGCGAAGAGTTCGACTTACACGCCGCTCGAGCCTTTGTCATCTCCTCCAACGGGTACGCTTCCTCGAGCTTGAGTGAGTCCGCGGGGGAGAGGCGAGTTGAAGCGAAGCCGTCGATGATCGCCTTCAGGGCCGCGTCATCGATGGGGTGGTCCTCATAGACCCGCTCGAAGTAGTCGCTGACCGCTCCAAGCATCGAATCAGGGTCGGAATGAACAACATCGTTGACCGTGAGCGAAGGGATCAGGTCGGATGCTCGCACTTTGCGCAGGCGGATGAAGATGGAAGAGGGACCCGCCAGAGATGGGTCGAGGCGGGACCGCAGGGCCGCGCCGTAGCGCGAGTGGTCAGCCCTCTCTTGCTCCGACCCGCCACGACGGAACCGAGCGAAAGTCCGGGCCAGAGCCTGCAGCTCGGGCAGCAGGCGGTGTTTGGTGGACGTCCAAGCTGCTGGTGGATCGTTGGGCGTCTGGAGGAGGGCTTTGTTGTAAAGGGTGCGGACAATGGAGGTGAGGTACTCGCAGGTCGCGTCGCCCTCGATCACGTGCAAACCCAGCTTGAATTTGCCCGGACCGATGTCGATTGCGCCCGGCACTTGGAACCGTGCCACAACCATTGAGTGCGTCGATTTGAGGACAGGAGCCCAAATTTTGTGATCATGGAAGAGGTCGACCCAATCAGGCGAGACATAGATGCGGTCAAGGCGACGGCACGTGCCGGGCGCTGAGCGATTCGTCGTGGCTCGTCCTTTGGGATGATGGAGCCGATAGGCGTCGAAAAGATTGTTGGCCGTGGCAAGGTCGCGCATCTCCTGACCCCCATAATTCGTTCCGTTTTGGTTCTCCGAATCGAGGGGCTGGGACTCAACACAATTCCAGTCCCCCCCGACTAGGAGCGCAGGCGGCGAGGGTTCGTCACGTACAACATGTCGGAGGGCGGTGCTGAGGTGTGAGAGGAAGCGTCTTTTGTCTGGCTTGTCGGAGAAAGGCGCGTATATTGATACAACCCGGACTTTTGAATCACCCACACAAAAGGTGGCGTCGGTGACTCGGTCCGGGAAAGAGAAAGAGGCACGAAGAGTGTTTGGAGGCGACTCGGGATCAAAAGTAATGACCACGGAGTCGCTCTTCCAAAGTATGGCAGTGTTGTTGAAAGGAGTGAAAAGAGCGGAGAGCTTTAAGTCTTGGCACTCCTGAGTCCACTGGGCCACCCTTTCGGGGGAAGGTCGGCCAGTTTCGCTCAGGAGAAAGACGTCGGCGTTATGGGAGCGGAGATTGGAGAAAAGAGAAGCACGCTTACGGTCTTCATTGATTGACTGCACGTTGGCAGCAACAAAAGACACGTTTGGGATTTTAGTTGTGCTCATCATCTTGGTCCATAGCGTCTTCCACGTCCTTAGGAGGTGCTTCTTGGTCTTCGGCTTCTTCGTCGGCCTCGTCGTCGGTGTCGGCGTCATCGGGTCGGGCTTTGGGCGCGGCTGAGGGCAACTGCGTGGGCGAAGACGGCTCGGGGCTCGGCTCGGAGGCTTCGAGGGCAGGCGCAGTGGGAGGGGCTTCACGAATGGCTGGCTTGGAGAGGGCGGCAATCGACTTGGATCGAGTTATGATCGACTTTGGCGTGGCCGGAGGAGGGCTTGGGGATGGAGAGGTGGTCTCTGAGCTGGGGGACTCGGAGGATTTTTCAACGAGGGAGTAGGCAATTCCCTGATTGGAGGCAGGCTGAGGGGCAGGAGGAGTGGCAGTTTTGCAAGGGAAATTGAAGGAGAACTCGGGGCGGGCATTCTTCGACAGAGAATCGGGCTGAGCTCTGTTGGACAGATCTTCAGTCTGGGCAGCCAGATCCTGTTCCACTCGACGTTTTTTGGTCGTGCGGTCGTGGGCGGAGGCCGGGGAGATCGACTTGGACACGGCGGCGGGGGCGGCGGTGGTAACGGTGGAGGCTTGCGGGGCACGTGACGTGGGGGGTCCCTGGGGGCTCGACGCATGACGGGCCGGGCAGTGCTGGGTGGCGTGCGAGCCGGGGCGACGGGGCAATCCTTACGGACGTGAGCCGCGGAACGGCAGAAGACGCAGTGGCGCATGCCACCGGTGATCCTCAGTGGGATTCGCTCAGTGACACCGTCACGAGCAATAGAAAGTGAGGCAGGGGGCAAAACATCTACATCCTTAAGGGCAAGGATAAAGTCGTACACCCCAGAGATGTGTTTCGTCTTTCCAATGTACTGGATGCGACGACGGAGGACCGTGCCATAGGCAGCGATCTGCTCATCGAATAGGCAGAGGCCCTCGGGTCGGAGAAAAAGCCCGTAAGGGTGCATTGTACAACACCTCCTCTAGTAGAGCTGTACAGCTTCTCGACTTTGCACAGAGTCTTGCCAACAGTGAGGCCGTTGGCCACCAGGGTGCCGAGATCGGCGGCCTTGGGAAAGCGGAGGCCGCGCTGACCCTTGATGACGCATGGCATTGCGCCGGTAAGGCCAGGGTAGTATTTGTCAAGCGCGAGGAGGACTTGCTCGACCGAGGTTGAGGGTGGGGTGTTGATGATGACACAATTCTCGATGTTGTGCATCAGTGGATGGACGGCGACGGCAGTCGAGGCGTTGGCGGTGGCGTTTCCGTGCTTCGCAGCGGAGCGAGCGCCGACCGCGGCGGAGTATGATTTGGTGGTGGTGGCGGGGGCTTGGCCGGGAGGATCGGGAGGGTCAGGGCGAAGAGGTAGTATAGCAGCATGGCTGGCGTTGTTGGTGTTGTTGTTGTTGTCCATCCAATAGGAGTTTCCTTTTTCAAGTCGGCGACGACGCTTCCCAAGCCTAGCGGCGTGTCATTCACTCCTTAGCCACTCAATCTCCCTACTTTACTAGTCTCTATTCTCTTTCCTTATTAGCTTTACGCTTTACTTTCTAGCCTTCCGCGAGTCTGTCTCTTAGCCTTTAGCCACTCTGTTCTCGTCCCTGTTCATTGGACTGAGTCGAGGTCATCATCAGATTCCACTGGAGAACATTTCTGCGACATAGGTCAGGCCCAACGGTTCACGGGGGCCAGTCTCCGGCCTCGCCTCTAAACGAGACGTCGTCGTTTTGGTGCGGCGTGTACTACCACTGCAGGTGTTTGCTAGGTTACCGATCTAGGTCCCGATAGTTGAAGATGCAATTCCGGTCGCGTGTGCCTCACCCAATGCCTCTTCTGCGCCGCAGCGTCGAAGCGAGAGGCTTCGGCGGCGTTCCTGGAGAAAGTGTAGATCACCAACGGAGAAAGACTGCCCATGTGCAGAGCGCGCACGGTATCGCCCGCGGAGCTTGGCGCGCACGCGCCAAATGGGGGGGGGGGGGGAAGGGGGGGGGGGGAAGGGGGGGGGGGGAAGGGGGGGGGGAGGGGAACCGAGGGGGAAGGGGCACAGAGCATCAAGGCACGACAACGTCAGCAACAGGTCGGCGCATACATCCCACGTCCGTGAGGTCGTCAAGTGGGGACCCAACCTCGAGTTGAATGAATTGACCGACTCACTCGGGCAGCGATCGTCGTCGGCACGAGAAGGCCGAGAGTCGTTTCAAAATTGAGGCGAGACTCAGACTCTAAGGTCTCGACTCTCGACCTGGAGCTTGAGGAAGGCCCCGTCTGAAAATTAACGCCGATCGTCGCCAGCTCGACGAATTTAAGTGGTCGACGGGCGTGCCTCATTTCCGCACCATTCGAATCATCACGCTCCGTAGGTTGTGCCTGGAGATTGAGGCACATGCAAGGACCACCTCGATGTTTATTATTTCCCACCTACGTTAGCATATCTACCGAGGTACGTACGAAGCATGGCACTGCCGTCGATAACCCCGGACGAAATTCGTCGAATCAGCAGAGAAAGCCAACGGCAAGTAATCAAAGTGCCTGTTCATGTATAACCACCAAGTGAACATGTGAATACAATCACCGTATTTCCCCCTGCTCGAGCAAGCCGGTACGCATTTGGAAACGTCGGCACGTTCCCGCGGGTGCAATGCCTATATTGAGAGTTTTACCCTCGATACCTCACTACAGGGCGATCATGAAAAACCATATAATCATATACCAAAATGTATCGGTACAATATGCATGAGCGTGGCTGTTAGGTGATATCGTAAGTGGCCACAACACAACTTTCCCTCAAAGCGTGGACTTCAAGGAACGTCTGAGTACCGTGGTTCGCCTCGTGCCATGGGAGCGGAGTCCGGTGCGGAGTCAGGCGGAGTCGCGGATCCTCGAAGGGCGCGGAACGTTTTGTTCGAGGAACGGGTTTCGGAAAGTTTCTTTCCTCAATGGATTTAAAGCTCGGTCCTAAGGGTGCGTCCGGCGAGTCTTCGATCCTCTTTCCGTGTGATCTAGGTATCTATGCACCGCTCTGCCGCACCGAGTTCCCTCTCTGTATCCTCCCCTCCACGTACGCGTACACAGTGATACGTCCTCTGCCGTACATTGGGCAACATCAGATTGGCACTTTGCTCGGTTCGTACCGTCACACGACTCGCCGCGCAGCTCGCTCGGCACCACAGTCGCGTCCAGTCGTCGTGGCCCGGCCGCCACAAGTCTTCCGAGTCCAACGCTGATTGCATGCGCGCTTAACCCTGCACCTACCACGCGTCTCGGCCAAGCTCGATCTACCGCCTTTGGACGAGTGTTCGAAGAACATCACAAACGCAGACCTCACAGGAAATCAACCGCGTTTCAGAGCTCCGATGAGTGAAGTCAGTCACGAACAAGGTCAGTTGGCAGATACTTCCGTGCGCGCCGGTGTCGAACCCCCTGTTTGTCGGGTTCCGACTGGCAGCCTCATGGCTCCGCCCACCCGAACGCGTCCGAACAGGACGAGTCTTTGACAATCAGACCGCGCCTTGCCATCCCTGTTGCACCAGATACCCTCCAAGCCGAGTCGGACCGCGCCATTTCGAGCTCTCCAGAGATCGCGTCGAACGTCAAAGTATCGTTACCGGTTACGGAGAAGCGCATAACTCGCCCACCAAATGCCTTCATCCTCTTCCGCGCCGAAGTACGTCGTTTCCTACTCACCAAAAGATGCGCTGCGCGTTGCGTGCCCCTGAAGTATTTTTGTGGACTGACTCTAATTCGCTGTTCCCCCATCCTTGGATCACCCCCTTTCAAAGCAAGTCAAGCTTATCAAAGAGACCGAGCCTGAGCTCCGGTCCAAACCCCAGAGCGAGTTGTCGAAGGTTCGTCGCTGATGCATGCCTAGATCGTTAAGCGCGCGAGGTTAAGAGCTGAGAAGTACTCAACCTTTTACTTCAGATCATCGGTGAACGCTGGAAGTCGGTGACAACAGAGGTAAGGCAACCTCCCCCTGAGTAGCGGTTGGCGAAAGCGAAGTTCGCGCGGACAGCGCGTGGGGACGCGGCCAAGGCGCCACCCCGATGGCAGCGGTCGCGGCCAGAGCACCCTTCTACCCACAAAGAATGCATGGCGGTGACTGATCACGTGCTCCATTTGTTCCATTTCGTGGCACTTCTAGACACGATCAATGTACGATGAGAAAGCGGAAGGCCTCAAGCGACAGCTGCTGGAAAAATACGGTCCAGGTGAGCGCCCACTCTTAGGTTCTACGACACCGAAGGGACCACTTGAGAGCCTCACGCTGTGGCTCGCATGGCCTCGCTCGAGGCCACTGTCATTTATTCCCGTGCTTTGATCGCTTGTGAGGGAGACTTTGTTGTGTAACTGATCGATCCCGCCTGCCCGCGCTCTCATTGATGCAGGCGCTCTCGCGAGAGGCCCGCGTAAACCCCGAAAGAGCGAGACCGCGCCGACCGAATCGAGCTACGACGGCCGACCCAACTCGGGAAGCGGCTCCATCAAGGCGGCTCGAACGACTTCCCATAGCTCCGCCCCTATTCTCGGACACAGCCTCGCGAACAACGAGTTCCAATACGCCTTGCCACCGGCTTCCGGAAATGGGGCGCCGAGCTCGCATCACTGTGCGGTGATGGCACCATGGCATCCTTCGTTCGTTCCCAACGCCTCTAGGACAGAACTGAGACCGCGACCTCTTTCATCCACGGAGTCACCCACGCATGCAAGCGGGATGGTCCATGTCGACTCCTACTTCTCGGCCCATCACACCGCACAGTCGATTGGCGCCCATTCTCAGGCGGTCTACGCCTCTACTGCAAGGATACCACAACGTGGCGAGGCCATTCGTTTTGCTTCGGGTAACCGCGGAATGTTGCCGTCCCCGACGATGATGGGCTCGATGCCGAGGGCCGGTGAACTTTCCATGCCCGCACCGACGGCCCATCGCTCTCGACCCAACCCTTCGCCAGTCGCTTTCCAACCTTACGGTCACTCGACGTCGTACTACTCGGCCCGAGCGCCGGAGTCATATTGGTCGACCGAAGCAGGGTCCGTCTCGTCTCGATCACGTTCGTGGAATCAATTGCCTCGATCGGCGAGGGTTTCGCAGACGTCCGACTCGCGCTCATGGGACGAACGACATGGCTTGCACGACGCCACAACGGACGATAGAGACTATCAGCGACAGCGACAGCCGCAATACCAAGCTCATCACCAATACCAGGAGTATCCAAATTCGGGTACCCAGGAGACTTATTTCACCGCACAGCATGGCACGTGCTTGTACCCCCTACCCCCGATCTCGAACGACGGCGGCGGTGGCGGCGATGACGGCCGTGATTCGACCTCGACAGCAGCTGAGCTCGAAGAGGCTTACGCTTATGTTTCGCGCGAGATGTTCCAAACGGACGAGTCGACGGAGCACGATCATCATCGCGAGGCGACGTGGGATCAACTCGTGCAATGGGATGCCGACGGGTCCGTGCCGGCCTCCCATGCCCATTGACCACTCCTTTCGCATTACCGAGTCGTCGCGGCGTTTCGTTCCTTCTTTACAACAACAGCCCCGGCTCGCCTTGTATACGCGTTCATGTTGCATACTTTGTTGTTACGCGATTGCCCATATCTATTCTCGCCCGTGTAGGTTTTCTCTTCTCGTTGTTTGAAACCAAGTCAATAATCACGTGTACCATAAACTCATTGTTTCGTTCTTTTCGGTCCCACCCATTCTTCATCGCATCCTCCACCTTCTGCATTAGGCTCAGGCACGTGTCGCTCCGTTCGCAGTCGGCGTGGAGATAAGATTTGGTATCACGGGTATATTGTTAATGCATTGTAATACAGTCAAAGGTCACTTGTCATAACGCGAGATCATCACCCCTCACCTCGGCGCGCCCGATCGTCCTCAAATCATCACGTCGCGGAGCGCGCCCTCCGCTCACACCCTCGAATTCGGCACGATACTAGGTTTACGCCCCGCGTTCGAGTTCACATTCGGACTTCTACCCCCCGGTGTGATCACCCCACCAATACCAGGTGTCCGATTCACATTCGGACTCCAAGTTGAAGAAGAAGTAGAAGGGTTCGCCGATGCGCCGAACCGATCGAGCATGTCCTCCTCTTCCTCATCGATCGAATCCCACCCCCCGTACCCATTCCCATTGAGCATCGTCGATGCCATTCCTAATTCTTCGTCCAAAGGAGTGGCGTGGAGGAATTTGCCATTGACTAGGGCCGTGGGGTGTCGGAGTTCGTCAGGCATGCGGGCGAGGTAGTAGTAAAAGTACGCGCACGCCAGGGAGCCACCGGCGACGAGGTCGATCAAGTAGTGGTGGGTTAGGTACTGTGTGTGAAGATGAGCGCCAGGTGAGTCAGATCAGATGCAACTACAAGACTGATCTGGTACAGGTGGAGCCACTCGCCATTGTACTCCAGTAGAGCCAGAACACGTAGGACCAATAAAAAACTCGACCCTTGGGAAAGAAGTGCGATAGAAAGAGGGCCTCTATCGTCGAGCATCCAGCGTGAAGGGAAGGGAACGCGCCGAACGGTACGGGGGCGTTCGTGAAGGTGTTGTTGTAGCCGTTGCCGCCAAAGATGGCGTCAATGCGAGCGAGGCCACCGGGTGAGCCGTGCATGCCGTAGTTGGCGGGGATCAGCCCCTCTCGGATCTCGTACCCTGTAGAGGAAGAGGTATGTCAGTCTCTGTGTAGAAGTTGTATTCGTGCTCTGCCCACGGCATGCGACCTTCAGATACTTACATGGTGGAGCACAAGGAAAGATGATCTGAATCATGACCCCGACCAAGTTGAGATACCCGAATGCGGAACCCCAGAACTTGAGCGCGCCAGGTGGGGAAAAGACAAAGAGGAAGGCGGCGACGAAGAAGGGTCCCGCGAAGTGGACAACGCCGTAGGGGATCCACGCCAGGACGTCGAGGAAAGGGGAGGTGTAGCGCGTGAGAATGTCGGAGATGTTGGCGCCGTAGAGCACCGATTCGAGCGTCGGCAGCACCGAGACCCAGATGTGGGGGCGGTACTTGGTCGGAATGAATTGGGAGGAGAAGAAGAGGATGAGCCAACCAAAGATTGGTGTTGCTGGTAGGACAAATTGAGATGTAAAGGGGACGAGCAGAGCGGTGGTATAGATGCCGACGAGGAACACCTTGAAGAGAATGTGCTGGGGCATGACGCATAGGGAGAACAGGGCAACCTGCGAGTGAACACGCGTACGAAATCACGATCAGTATTCGTTGTTTTGAACCGTTGTTTTGAACCGTTGTTGAGAACCGTTGTTGAGAACCGTTGTTGAGAACCGTTGTTGAGAACCGTTGTTGAAGTCCGCTGTGTTCCAGGCCGGTGGGTCCGTCGATGAAAGGTGGTCCAGCGGAAGAGGCCCGTGCTCCTGACGCCAAACACGACGCCCCGGACCACTTATCGTATCGCGCCTCATTCGGAAGTTGTACCATGTTCCAGGTTGACCGAGGCTGCAAACCGGCGATCCGTGCCGACGTGCCAAGCCCGAGCTACTCGTCGCGAGCGCGCAGCAGACCGGTCCGTAGAGGCCGAGTGTGTCTACGGCCCGGTCAAGGTCCTTCCCACGTGATCGAGTGCAAGTGAACGGCCTGCCCATCTTGCAGAGTGTGCTTCGGAAAACTTGATTGATGCAGGGCGCTAAAATACGGACCCAAGTCGAAGGGGAGCATCGACGGAATATTCATGGGCGGCCAAGCTGAGCTCGACGTCGCTCGAGGAGCAGCATGGCCAAGTCCAACCGCGGACATGCACGTATCTCCTCGACCGTGTGAAAGGAAGAACACTCACGATGACGAGGAAAGCATACGGCCAGTCGCGCTTCCACTGCCACCCATAGCGTTGCACCCTCGCCAGTCCAACGCGTGGGTCAAAGTTGATCTCGAGCCTCGACGCGGCGGCGAGCACGCGTTGCTGCAGGTACGGCGATAACCGGATCGTCATTCCTGTGAGGTCAAGCCGGGCGGGAATGGGGAGGTGGCGAAGCGATCGTCACAGACCGGGTTGGATCGGATGCGGGATGGTATGTACGGCGTGGGGTGCCGTTGTGCGATGCGATGCGATGCGATGACGCGTGATGGAACTGCAGTGCGGGAGCCAACTGCGGTCCGATTCGTCTCGGGTGGTTCGGCCGACCAGTCAAGACCCTAGCCAAAGAGAGCGCAGGTGCGGACGGTGAGCAAAAATCGACAAAGCCGTGGGCTCGAACGCCGGTCGGACGGGTGGGCCTGGCGTGGGGTAGTGCGAGGAGCCGGAAGGAACAAAGCCGGCCACGAACAGCGCTGGGCTTTTCGGCTCACAGGCTGGCTCCGGCTCGGTCTTCGGCTCGGCCTTCGGCTCGGTCTTCGGCTCGATCCGATCCGACTCTCGGACTCCTTCTCCTTCCGAAGCCTGCCCCTATTCAGATGTGAGGCAGAAGGATAGTGCAAGAAGGTTACGAACAATTTGTGTTATTGCCCATAATACACCACTGCCTGAAACAACTGTAAGCAAGCAGCCAGTATTGAGCCTCCTATCAGGCTCCTTCAAGCGTGCCGAGTACCGAGCACCCGGCATGGCAGCTCAGGAGCCTTACCAGGACCGATCCGACGACCTCTACAGCAGTGAGTTTGGTATCCTCTCCACATCAGCTTCTTCAGTCTCGCCCATCCCCTCCTTGAAGCCGTATTCTCGCAACTCGACGTTGGCCCACGCCGCTCGGACACCACAGTCCTATGGGGGTGAAAAGTATCGCATCAATGAGGCTGCGGCACACAACCATCCACCAAGACGGTGAATCTGGACCTGGACCCTCGGTTCGCTCACATCGTATGCGGGTGTTTTGGTTATTCTCCGCAAGAAGCCATGGTGCGAGACGATGACGACATTGTCTTCCGTTCGAGAGCGGATCCATCGGCGCACCCACTTTTTCGATTTGTCGTTCGAAGCACGACATGCCGTCGTCAATCGATTCTCGTTCAGATTGTGCGGGTGATGCGGAAAACGGATCCCTTGAAGCTCACCTTGGCTCGTTCCATTTGCTTCTCCTCCGTCGCCTGATAAAAACCCTGATTCGAATTCCACCCCTCGGTGCACTCGGACCAATCAAGCCACTCATGCGGGAACATAGCTTGCACCCGCGACAGTTCCCCACCTGTATCACAAGGCTGATCACCGCATTCTTGTACTTGAGGAAGGATGATCAGTGGAATCGGGCTTGAGGAGACGGGTGCCAAGACAGAGGCGAAAGCACTCATGGTCGTTTGCATCGTTCGACGGAAGGGAGAGGTGACGATCACCGCTGAGGACAGGGAGAGGGATTCAAAAAAGGTCGAGTAGGTTGAAGGCACCGAGAGCGCCTGTAGCTCGCCTGTCTTGGTGAGCACGGGATCCGGGATCTTTGGTGAGAGAGTGAACGGGGGGGAAGATGAGGTCCAGGTCAGCCTTCACTCGGGAGGGAAAGGCGGGCCCATATGCTACACGTCATAGATTGTCCAACCGCAGGTGTACGCACCGAGTGATCCTCTGGGACCACATTGTGCATTGCTTCGCCATGTCGCAAGAGAAAGACTCTGGGCGGCATATTGACGAGGATAGCTCCGTCGGGGATTCGTCGATCGAACTACTTGTCGCTCACGGTGGGAGTATTCGAGAATCGAAGTACCGAGTACCCGAGGCCAAGACGTGTTTGAGGGACACGGAGCTGAAAGATGAAAGCGATCAATAGGATCAGAATCGGTCACATCCGATACAGTCGAAGAAGCTCCCGAGGCCGTGAGCGGAGTAGCAAGTGGCGGATGGCGGCGAAGTGCCTCCCCGATGACGACCGACGGGCGCCGTGGTCCGAAAGAGCCGATCAAATGCGTCGTCTCGGTCGTATACGAACGAGGTGGAAAGCCGGGCCCTTCCAAACGCGATTCGATGGAGAGAGGCGATCGAGCCAGCGCAGGGAAGCTTGCGACGGCCTAACTGGCACCGACACGGAATTCGCCGACGATGACCACGGACAGCACTCACGTATCAATTCAGGCGAATCTCAAGACAGCGCTTGCAAGTCGATTGGATAGTCTAGGATCGAAGTATATCCTTCTCTATTGCGTAAGGGGTCGAACTGTAGAGCAGTGCCAATGATGCGAGGTTGGCGAGTGACTTTCGAATGAGTGCCGTGACGGAGAGCCACGGAACAAGCCTAGCCGATTTCAACCGACATAATCGGATTTTCCATTCTCTGAGACCCTGAGGTTGGTAGGAATCCAACGCAAGGCGAAGAGTATGTAGAGTTGAAAGCAGAGGCTTAGGCTTTTGTAAACTCACCACTAAGGCCGGTTCTTGTTTTGGCTGTTTCTGCCTGCGTCGATCACCCGTGGTCATCACGTGACTGTAAAGTTCGGCAGCCATCCAGTAGGTCCAAGCTCAACTTCGGACCGACCTGCCTGATCTCTCTTTCATTTACCTGCCTATGACTGACAACCATTGTATTTGGGAAGCGATACCTGAGTGGTACATAGCCCAAAGTGGATGCCACCCGAGCGGTGCACCGGTGATCGTCCGCATGCATACATCCACGTCTTCAGGCTTCCTCCCGACCGGCGGTAATCAGTAGCCAATCCACACTTCATGCCGAAAAGTGACCCCAACAGGAATGTACCTCTCGGAAGTGCGTGATCGGGCTGACTAGCTTGCGAAGTTTTCGAGCGGCAGACGAGGTGGCGGCGCCACAATTGGTCCACGGCGCCCAAGGCTTGGCGCCTGAGATTGTTGGCCCTGATCTTGAGCTTGAGCGCGCGACCTCACGTCATCCTTTCTTGGCCGTTCGCCAAGGCGTCGGTTTTCGGATCAGCGCGACTTGATCGTTCTGCAGCATATTTTTAAACTTCGGATTTTTTGCGCGTACATAGTACGGGTGCCTTGATCTCGGCAGCAAGGTTTCATGCCATCCCTCGCCTTCTCCGCAGCTTTCCCTCCTGCCGTGACAACCTGCGCTCGATTCAACTTTGGCTCACTTGGTCTCTCGCCTCTTGATCATCTTCACATTGGTCTCTTCACCGTCAAGAAAGACGAACACTCGAATAACCAAGGTACATTCTTTTTGGGATTGCCCGGCCTCGCCTTCTGAAACCAAATCCCGACCTTAATCGCCAGACATCTGAGATCGCCCAGTGCGCTCGATGAGCTTGCCAACCGTGAACCCGAACTCGGAGAAGGGGCTCGCGCCGAGTGGATCTGCATCTGCCACGACCCTGACCGAAGAGAAGCCCCCCTTCTTGATCTCTGCTTCGGAAGCCGTCTTCCAGTTCGAAAGTGATGCCGACCATGGCCTCAAGAACGAGGTCGTTTCGGAGCGACAAAGACTTGACGGTCCGAACGCGCTCTCCGGCGGCGGAGGCGTATCGGTCTGGTCGATCCTCGCCACTCAGATCTTCAACGCCATGATGCTCGTGTGAGTTGCCGTCTTCCTGCTTTGACTTCCATATTCACCGTCGTTCCTTCAACATTGTGTGTGTGTGTGACCTACCGATCGCCTCCGTGTCTGCTTTTTCGGGGGATTAGGCCGCCACGACGGCCGAGATGGGAACCCCCGAAGAGGTCGACTCCTCGAAAGCTTGGCGCTTCTGCCCGGCCCGCGGGGGGGGGGCAACGCTCATACTGTATCGCTCTGCTCGAGCTGACTCGGAGATAACCCGTTCTTGTTTCGGCGCTAGTTTGATTATCTGCTTTGCTGTCTCTTTGGGCATTCAATCATGGATCGAAGCCGGTGTCATCGCCGCCGTCGTCGCCATCAATGTTGTGAGTGCAATTTGCTGCAACGTTGCTTGCCAGCTGGGTTCCGACGGGATGCCGCGAGCGAGGTCCGATAGGGGCACTCGAGCTGACCCTTTATATGATTTGCGTTGTTCTGGCTGTATCTAGACCGTTGGTTTCGTACAGTAAGTCCAAAACTACAATCGAAGTTCCTTTAGCGTCTCCTGCACGTCCAAGGTTCGACCGGGTCACGGTGCCACCGGCGGTCGAGAGCGGCGGTGGAGAGCGGGTGGGGGCGATGACGTCGCGAAGCAAGAACCGCCACGGGAACTGCCGTTAACTTCGTTTGACTAGCAATAGCACCAGTGGACGGTGCCGCGGACTAAAGCGCGGCTTAGACTGCCATCCTCGGATGCTTACAGTGTACCTAATGTCTCCACACCATCCTGCAGAGAATACAAGAGCGCCAAAACGATGGACTCGTTGCGCTCGCTCGCTTCGCCTACCGCCCAAGTCATCCGCAATGGCAAATCCATCGGCATTCCAGCCCCCGAAGTCGTCGTGGGTGACATCGTCGAGGTCAAGACGGGTAAGTTCCCAATCTGGTTGCTCATTAGTTCGTTTTTGGGATTGTTTTGCTGACCACGCTGTAATTCATGTACCACGCGTTCGTAGGTGACACGATCCCCGCCGATTTGCGAATTATCGAAGCGGCAAACTTTGAGACCGACGAGGCCCTCCTCACAGGAGAATCGCTTCCCGTCGCCAAGGACCCCAATGCCTTATTCGGCAAGAAGGATGGAACACCTATTGACCCGCGAGACATCGGTGTTGGAGGTTCGTCGTTCAAGTCCTCCAGGCGCTTTGAGTCGTTTCGCGCGAATACTGATCAGCTCGGTGTTACTATCTTCAGATCGCATCAACATGGCCTACACCTCTTCGACCGTCACCAAGGGACGTGCCAAAGGTGTTGTGACCGCAATCGGAATGCGCACCGAGATTGGAGCCATCGCCGAGTCGCTGCGAGGTGGTGATACGCGCGTGCGCAAGGTTCGCAAGAACGAGGACGGGCATGCCCCCTGGCACCGCTACGTTTCGGCCTACGCTCTCACGACGTGGGACGTGATCGGTCAATTTTTGGGCACGAATGTCGGTACCCCGCTTCAGCGAACCCTTTCGTGGCTTGCTATCGGTACGTGGCTGGGCCTTCGCAATGGGGTCTTTAAGGGACTGCGCACTGACGGGAAATAATGCAATCGCTGCTTGCAGGACTCTTCGGCATCGCTTGCGTCTTTGCTTTGATCGCATTCGCGGCCAACAATTTTACCTCCAACAAGGAGATTATTCTTTGTAAGCTTGCCGCCTGAGTCGCTTTCGGTTGTCTGCGTTAGTCTAACCCGGCTCCGGTCCTTCGGCTGCGCAGACGCCATCGCCACCGGTCTCTCGATGATTCCCGCTTCGCTCGTTGTCGTTCTTACCATCACGCTTGCGGGTGGAACGCGTGCCATGGTTAAGCGTAACGTCATCGTACGCAAACTCGATTCCCTCGAAGCACTTGGCGCAGTGTACGTTCCTCAGCCGCTACTTCTAACTCTAGGGCAAATGCTGATGCCTTTCGACCGACGTTTCTCTAGTACCGACATTTGCAGTGATAAGACGGGGACGCTGACGCAAGGAAAGATGGTCTGCAAAGCGGCTTGGGTTCCATCGCGAGGCACGTTCCTCATTGGCGACTCGAACGAGGCCTTCAACCCGACCCTCGGCGACCTGTCGTTCACCTCCGAATCCCCCGTTGAGTCGGCCAAGAGGGAGAACACCCGAGGCAACGATTCCTCGCCATCCAAGCAGCCCGGGAAAGCTTCCGCGAAGGAGCTGATTTCAACCCACGGAACGCCCTTGGAGACACTGCTCAACGTCGCTTCGATGTGCAACGCCGCCAAGGTCTTCCAAGACGAGGAAGGATGGGCCGCTCGTGGTGATCCAACCGAATGTGCGATCCAAGTCTTCGCTCATCGCTTCGAATGGGGTCGCGAGCGCTGGACCGTCGGTGACGGAGCCGTGTGGAGTGAGTCCAGGTGGTAAACTTGGTCAACACCGATGGTTCGATTAAATTACTGACCGATACAACTTGATGCCTCTCGCAGCTCAAATCCAAGAGTTCCCCTTCGACTCTGACCTCAAGCGCATGTCCGTCATCTACGCTCGCAACTCGGACGAGAAGCGCTCCGTCTTCATGAAGGGCGCAGTCGAGCGCATTTTTGATGCCTGCAAGACGATCGAACTCGAATACGGTCCCGTGCCTCTCGACGAGGCGATAAAGGAAAACGTGCTTGCGAACGTCGACGCGCTCGCTGAGCAAGGTCTTCGTGTGCTTGCCGTGGCGCAGAAGCCGTGGCTGTACACTGGCGCCGATAATCCTAGCCGAGAGGAGGTCGAGGCTGATATGACTCTGCAAGGCCTTGTCGGTTTGTATGGTGAGTCTTCGAAGAGAGAAAAAATGGCTTACTTCTGCCCGTGATACTGACGCCTAACACGTTCCTTCCGGCCTTGCAGATCCCCCTCGCAACGAAACCCAGGGCGCCGTGAGGAGCTGCCACCATGCTGGTATTCAAGTCCACATGCTTACCGGAGATCACCCCTCGACCGCACGAGCGATCGCTCTTCAAGTCGGAATCTTGCCTCGCAACATCAACGCGCTCTCAAAGGGCTCGGCCGACGCCATGGTCATGACTGCGGCGGAGTTCGATCGCTTGTCGGACGACGAGGTCGATGCTCTTCCCCTTCTCCCTCTCGTTATTGCTCGGTGCGCGCCTCACACCAAGACACGAATGGTCGATGCGCTCCACCGACGCAAGGCGTTTTGCGCCATGACCGGTGACGGAGTGAACGATTCTCCTTCGCTCAAGCGTGCCGATGTCGGCATCGGCATGGGCACAGGCAGTGATGTCGCCAAGGACGCCTCGGACCTCGTGCTCGCAGACGACAACTTTGCCTCGATCCTGAACGCCATCGAGGAAGGCCGTCGCATGTTTGACAACATCCAAAAGTTTGTGCTGCACTTGCTCGCTGGTAACGTCATGCAGGCCATCGTCTTGCTCGTCGGTCTCGCGTTCAAGGATGCGATGAACCTTTCCGTCTTCCCTCTAACACCCATCGAGATCCTTTACGGTCAGTCCAACATGGTCACCTTTAGTTGCTAAGAATATGAAGCGTACTAACACACTTTCTCGTTTGTTCGTAATTACAGTCATTTGCGCGACGGCTAGTTTCCCCGCCATGGGACTCGGCGCCGAAAAGGCATCGCCCGACATCATGAAACGCAAGCCCCATTCGCTTAAGACGGGCATCTTCACTCCTGAGATCCTGATCGACATGGTCGTCTACGGCATTCTCGGTGGAGCAACCTGCCTCTGCGTCTTTGTCACCATCGTGTGGGGCTTTGGCGACGGCAATCTCGGCATTGACTCGAACAACTCGATCGGTGACGGTTCCGAATTGGTGTTCAAGGCTCGTTCGGCTACCTTTGGTGGGTGCCGAAATTCCGCGCATACTACCTCCGTATAAAGTGCTCTGACCCTTCGTTCTCGTTCGCGTGCTGCAGCAACTATGACGTGGAACTGCCTCTTCTTGGCCTGGTTCGTTAAGGATCTGCGCCGTAGTCTTTTCAAGCTGCGCGACGACAGCGAGCGACCCCTCACGCAGTGGACGCGCGACCTTTGGGCGAACCGGTTCTTGTTCTGGTCCGTCGCGCTCGGATTCCTCACTGTCTTCCCCATCATTTGTAAGTAGAGCCGGATGGAGAACGTAAATAACTGTGAATGCTCGAACCTGATCCTGATCGGTTTGCGCCCACTCCTTCCCGCAGATATTCCTGGCTTGAACCGGGTCGTCTTTGGCCACACCGAAATCTCGTGGGAGATCGGGGCTTCCTTCATCGCCTTGCTCGCCTTTATCGTGCTCGTCGAACTGTATAAGTACGGCAAGCGAGTGTACTTCCGTCTCCGAGCCGCGCGACACCCTGAAGAGATCGAGGAGATGCCCGGTGTGTTTGCGGCGTGGAAGACGATCCAACCGGATCAGGAAGTTTAGGGGTTTCCGTTGCTGTGCGACCGCTTTCATGAGGGACCAGGCCGATCTTTTGTATCATGTTGACTGCTGAGAAATGTACTAATTTCAAATCCGTAGGAATGCTCCTTCTGAAGAGGCAATCTTTGCACATAACACCCGGCAATCTTGGGACGAAAGGGATCTGATTCCAGACTTGAGTTTGGCTCGGGCTGTGTGACCCCTATCTTAAGGGCTATGTTCTCGAGGGTGGCAACAGCCCTGGCACAACACAATATCGCTTAATACTAGGTTCAGGATGGCTGGGGCAAAATAGAGAGAGTCCTGATGCTTTGATTAATATGTGTCGTGGGGTGAAAATAACCCGAGCCACGATCTGCCACGCGGGTCAGCCTCTCAACTCGTCGTTCTTGGCGCTCTCGGCATCACCTCGTTCGGCTCACGTCAAGCCTGGAGGTCGGAGCGGTTGCACACGTTGCAAATCCATTCAAATATACCGGATCTGGTAACGACTGTTCTCCACCGCCTCTGTCGTCTCGTCCCAAGGCTCCGGGCCCGCCTACAGAATCGTCATCGTCGCCAGGTGGAGCTCGATCAATCGACTGCCTTGCACGCCGTAACGCTTCGCATCACGAGTTGGGTATCTAGTCAAGGCGTTTTGCTGGTCCCACCACTAGCACCCTCATCATGACTGAGAATGCGCTTGCATCGCTCAAGACGAATGCGCAGAGGCTCGGAGCACGACTGGGGGAGAACTTGGCCGGTCAGTCGAAGCTTACCTTTGTCTCCGTACTGGAATCATGCGACTGACAATGACCGATAACACTACGCAGAGCACTCGCGTGACCTGGGCCTGATTGCAAGTTACCCCATCTTTGCCCGCCGGCTGCCAGGCTCCGCAATGACGTCGCGCAGCTGTCAGCTGACCTTTCGTTTCGACCTCTCTGCATTACGCAGGATGGCTTCGCAAGTGGCAGTGGGGGAGGCTCGGGACGATATCTAGAGAATGGAGCCGTTATCACCTCTGTGGGGATCGAGGAGACGAAGAAGATGCTGGCGTCGAAACGGGAGAGCGATCGAGTTGACGGACTCAAGAGGGTCATCGCGGTAAGTTCCGTACCGTTTGTGGCTTTCAACATTCTGAGAACTGCCGAGAACTGATGGCTGAACATGCATGTTATCCAATGTACTTGCAGATGATGACCAAAAAACTGCCCGTCTTGGGCTTCTTCCCGCTTGTCACCTCCCTGCTGTCCCCATCGACACCGCTGCAGGCTCGCACGCTCATCTCGCTTTACATCATCCACTGCGCCAACTCTGCCCCCGAGCTCGCCCTCTTGTCCATTAACGCCTACCAGAAGGATCTGTCGGACTCGAATCCGATTGTACGCGCCGGCGCCATCAAAACGCTTTCGTCCATGAACCTGCCCGACATTCGTTCGCTCGTCGGCGTTGCTGTTTCCAAAGGGGCACGCGACGGCGCGTGGTACGTCCGCCGAGCCACGGCCGATGCGGTCGCGACCTTGTGGAGGGCGGACCCGACGACCGCGAACCGCAACCAATTGCTGCCGACTTTGATCGTGCTGCTCAACTCGGCGAGCCCGCTGACGATTGGATCGGCGTTGTCGGCGTGGGAAGAAATGTGCCCAACGCGATGGGATCTGCTCCACCCGTGTTTCCGCAAATGGTGTCGCATGCTCGTCGACGTTGAGGAGTGGGGCCAGACCGTTGTCCTACGCGTTCTCTTGCAGTATGGCCGATCATTCTTCCTCGATCCGGCTCGGGAAGGCAAACTCGACCCGGATGCCGAACTCTTGCTGAAGGCCTCGGATGCGCTGTTGCAGCACATCAACCCTTCGGTCGTGTCGGCGACGATCAAGGTTCACTACTACCTTGCACCTTCCGATCGTTTGCCCAAGATTATACGACCGCTGCTCCGACTGCTGAGATCCTCGCCCGAGGTCCAAGCGATCGTGCTCGAAGATTGCGCCGTCGTAGCCTCGACGAGACCGGAGCTCCTCGCCGAGCACGTGTCCGAGTTTTACGTGCGTTTCTCTGAGGTCTTGTCGTTGAAGCAGGCTCGTTTGAGAATCCTCGTGGCCTTGACGAACCAAACGAACGTGCGCGAGATCATGAAGGAACTATCGGTGAGCGAAATGAGTGCCACTGTCTGCACTACGCTGCTAACGCTCGGACCCTACCAAATTGCCAGATCTACGTCAAAGATGGCGACGAAATGTTTTCCGCGGATGCTATCAAGGCCATAGGCTCGTGCGCTCAGCAGGTACCGGCGGTTTCCGAAGAGTGCCTCCAAACGCTGATCGAGCTCACCCAGAGCAAACACGGTAAGCTGTGTAGACCCTCCGTTCAGCCTGGTGGGGTCTTCTGACAGTGTTTGATACCTTACTTACAACAGAAGTAATCACCGCGCAATCGGTCCTCGTCTTGCGATCACTGTTGAGGTCACCCTATCTACCGAGCTCGACTTCTCGTCCAGCCGTCATCACGCGTCTCGTTGATTTGCTCGAGGCCGATCGAATCAAAGCTCCGACAGCTCGCGCGACGATTTATTGGCTGGTCGGACAATTCGTACCCGGCGGCCTTGTGTCGACCGTCGCACCCGACGTCGTCCGCTTGGGCGCGATCGGCTTCGCTGTGGAATCCGAGATCGCGAAACTGCAACTGCTCACGCTTTCGGCCAAATGCGTCGTCGCGTCAACTATGACGAGCTCGGCCCCCTATTTGCGCGAGTACTCGCTCTTGTTCGAATACTTGGCGACTTTGGCACGGTATGATCTTACCTACGAGGTGCGGGATCGAGCAAGGTTCTTAAAAGGGGTTCTCGGAGCGGCGGGGCTCGGACGAGCGGATGTGGGCAAGGCCAGAGTCGGTCTTGGGGAAGAGGACTTTAACAAGGGCGTGATGGTAGAGAACTTTACGGGGACGAGTGGCGACGCGAATACCGAGTCAGAGTCGGACAAGGCGAGGACGATGTCGAATGAGCAAGCGCGCAAGATCCTCTTTGAAGGCAAGACGTTCGATGTGGAGCGAGGTGGGTCCTTCGTCCTGATGTGGTTGAGCACGCGTAGCTTGCTGAGTCGACGTTTCCTTTCTACGCGAATAGACGTGAACGCAGGAGACGGTCCCTTCGACCTAGGAAGCTTCTCTCTAGCCCTACCGACCAAACGCCTGGGGTTCGGATCGTCATCGCCGTCTGGCGTCCCTTCGTACCCAACCAAAGTCCCCCCTTCGTCGATCCGTGATCCTCCCCCATCGCTTGACCCCACCCCACCCGGCTCAAGAGGTCAAAGTCGGTCACCAACCCCCCTACGCGGCTTCGGTTCCGACTCATTGAAGAACTCCGCTCACGAAGGAGCTGCGGTTGTTTTGACCCCGACAGATTTCGCGAGGTCCGCGAATGGGGTGGAAGGGGCCACGAGGTCGGGGTCGGGGCCGGTGAGTGGGATGTTGGGTGGAGCGGGGATGCAGGCGAGACGGAAGGGTTTTGCGGTTTTGGAGGATTTCTATAAGAATGAGAGTGGGAGTGAGGAGGAGAGTGAAGAGGATGATGATGATGACGAGGACGAGGACGAGACGGAGACGGAGGATGACGATGAGGAAGATGAGAAAGGAGACGAGGACGATGAAGATGATGGAGAAGACGTAGAGGGGAGCGATGAGGAAGAGGTAGCGATAAGTGACGAGAAAGGTGAATCGATAGGGTCCACAGAGAGAGAAGTAATACCGTGAAATACAATGCGTGTGGCGCCCACGAGGTTACAATGCGTGTGGCGCCCACGAGGTTGGCCATACCTGCTTTGGATACCGTATGCTTGCGGCCAAATCCCGCGGGATGCGCCGGATAGCGCCGGATAAACTCTGAAGCAAAGACTCCTGTCTAAACAGGAGAGGATGACAACCTGCGACGATTGCCTAGCAAATCAGCAAATTCCCACGCCCCATGCAGCTTGGAAGCGCCGGGTAATAGGAGGTCACAAATAGGCCATCCTGATCACTCGGCCGATTGAATCGTCGATCGGTCATTGCCGAGCAGTGCCGTCATTCCGTCCGGTCATGCGATTTCCACTTTGATCAAAAAAAGGCTCTTGTGGGATGTGCTGGTATCAAATCTATTGAGTACCTTGTGACGAGTTAGACAGCTTTGGGTAGTAAGTAGCGCGGTATTGAACATCTGGTGCAAGCTGATATCGGCGGTACCAGCTCGGCGTTCGGCGACACGCCGCGCTTGGCGCGTTTGCGGCGTGGGCGTGGGCGTGGGCGTGCGAGCTTTACCAAGTTAGAACATCCTCAGTGGTGCGCTTGCTCGGGTTGGGCGGGGCGCGCCTAATTAGGGACGGGCGAGTTTGTCTTTTCTGAGTCGCCTGTTTCCAGCGGGCAGGCAGGATAGAGCGAGCTCACTGTGCATTCTGTGTCGTCACGCGCCACCCTCTTCCGTATGACCTTGACCTGACCTAAATCTGACCCCACCGACTCGTCTCCGCTCCACCACCGGCGCGTGCCGTTCCAAGTCGCCAGTCTGCATCGCCCGCCCGTCCCACCCCTATTTTCGTATCGCGCTGCTCTTCTCCACCACCCGCCGAGGTCTGTCAGCTGCGCTCATGGCGCCTTTCCCGTCGCGTCGGTCGTCGTCGTCGGCGGCGTCGATCCTGCCCATCTCGATTGCGCACCACCCGCAGCCCGCGCCACAGCCGAGCGGTACGACGTCGTACCCACCCGCCAACGGTGCTCACGACGGATCATCCTCGTCGCACCACGATCGATCAGCTTCGACACCGCCTCGCGCCTCGTCACCCGCGCCTTCGACGTCCGGCCTGACGCCGAAGCAGCTCTATGGAGGCGTCGACGAGCCCCAAGCGGGCCTGCTCCATGGCCCCGGCCGAAGCTACGACTCGAAAAAGGCCGTACGACAACTGCTCGAGGTCAGTCGGGACTGTTTATCTATGGCTTACCTTTTTTTCCTCCGTTAGGAGTGCATGACCTGCTCGTAATGCACACCCGCCGCCCGCGGGGTTGTTCATCTGTGTTTCGACGTGGGGGCGTCATTATCGTCAACGGCGCTCGGCTCGCGCTCGCTGTCGAGAGTGCTGCGGAGCTTTGCGTAGCTTTTGGCGGCCACCATCCGCATCGAGACATCGAGCAGTCTCGATAGTTGCTCGACGGCTCAACAGGGTGTTTACGGTGCGGAATGCAACCTTCCACTCGGTCGAGGTGGTTGACATGACCCACCTGCGGCCGTGTGTGTTTCAGTGCGATCCACCACAAATTGCTACGACACAGCGGTAGCTCGCGGAGGCGGTGCTGCGTCGAGCGCACCAAGTCACATCGAATCCTCATTCCAAGGTTTAGACTATGGCATTCAGTGCGTCAAATCGGATCGCGGTGTGGTATGCTTCCGTGACGAGGCGGTTCGTGTGCCGCACCCGGCCCCCGCTCGTCACCGTTCTTCCGAGGCGTCCGGCCCTCGGGCCAAGTGTTTCCTTCTCTTTCTTGCCGTGGCTTTGGCGCCTTCCAATGGGAATACGATTGTGGCCACTAGCGTCGCTATGCTAGCTTTCTGCCCCCGGCTCTTGGCGATGGGTTCCAACCAGCTCCCCACTTCTGCTCGTGTGCGCTCGGGGGTCGAGGTTGTTCATTCAATGAACTGACACGCCATTTCTCAACAATCACTGTAGGAGAACCACATCACGTACGTAGACTTTGTCAGAAGCTCACTCGCTGGAACATCGTTGACGTTTCCTCATAATTTGTCCGCCCACAGCAAGCACACTTACTTCAACGACGACGGCTTCCACAACCATGCCGCCCATCATCTGCTTGCTTCCTACTCGCTTGGTGCTCCCGCCTCGCTGCTCAAAAACATCTGGGAGGTCCACTTGATCGAGGGTACCAAGCCGATGCTGCCGCTCCATCCGATCGGATTGACCGAGGCGAACTGGACCAAGCACTTAGGGAATGAAAAGTAAGCGCTTTTTTGGGGGCTTCGGGGCTTGAGGCTGACGTCTAAGAGAGGTTAGCGGGCGTCGAGAGGCTGAGCACTGTACCCTCACCACTGTCAGGTTTTACCCGAACTATCTCGCCTTTTTCATGCGCCAAATCAAGGAGATTCCCCTGGCCACGAGCCAGTATGCGGAGAGGAAAAGTAGTGTCATCCCCGTGCTTGAACGCTACCTCCTCGGTGGGCAGGGTCAGATGCTCGTACGGTGCGTTGCGTGCCATCATCGCTATCACCAAGGACAGTAGACCGAGTGTACTGACATTCGTCATGTTTGGGCGACCTTGCACAGAGCGGTCAGTGGAGCTTTGCATGGATTGATCAATATTGGCTACGGTGTCGAGTTCGGTCTGGACGCTTTGGTTGCAGAAGGTTCGTTATGCTGGACTGTCCAGACTTCTGATTCTTGTCTTGTCTGCTTGGCTCATTTTCGCCCTTTCCTGCCCGTGAAAAGGTCTGGCCCAGTCCGCGGTCACGTCGCCTCAAGTCTCGCCGCTCTTCGATGCGGCCTGGCCACCACCACCGCGCACCCAAACGGCGATGCAGTTCACGCTCTCGTCGGCCCTGTCCTCGTTCAAGCTCGGCAGCGGCTCGTTTGGGACGATGCCCATCGCTTCACCCTCCGACTCGTTCGTCCAGACCGCTGCTCGATTGCCCCGAGAACGTCGAGTGCCCCGAGAGGGCCTGGCCGGCTTCACGATCCTCGAGAGGATTCTTCACGATGCCCGTCTTGCTCCCGATGTCGCGGTCTTTGAGAAGGACTTCCCCAAATTGGGCAACTTGCTCAAACGCCGCGCGGACATTATCATCGAGTGGTGCGACGAGTGGAAGTTTAGCTGCGACGCGAGCCCGGATTACGGGGAGGAGCATCAAGCCAAACGCAAAGAAGGGACGCCGCTCAAGACGCCGAACTGGGAAGAGGTGGTCGAAAAGTGCGAAGAGTTGTTATGGATGGCTACGGTGAGGCGAAGTTGTGCATGATCGATAATTTTCTTGTGATCGCCGTTTCTGACAAAATCTGCGGGCTATATTGGGCGCCCAGGTGCTTTACGCTTCGAGCACGAGACCAGGATATGCGTGCAAGCCCAAGATGGACTTTTTCATCATGCACGGCCTTACTTCGGTCTTGTTTTTGCCAGCGATCCTCGAAGTCGTTTCTCCCCATTTGCGCCCCTACATCCTCCACACCCATTTCCGCATGATTGTCAGCTACTGGATCTCGCGAGGACGGTAAGTGCTGCTGTGGGACGCAAGCCGAGACAAATTGCTGTGGAGACTGATGGTGGCTCCATTTTCTGACTTTACTGATGACTGCAGACCGAATCTATGGATCAAAGAAACCCTCATGGCCGCACCCTTGTACCCGATGCCCCCGGACGCCTCCTCCCCGTCGACGAGCGCCGTAGCGCGCTACCTCGCCAGTCTACACGCCAGAAAAGAAGGCGAGTTGGGTCCCGATGGGGTGCCCAAGACGCCGCAGGTCGATGCGAACGGGAGACTGCGACTCGAGGAGGAGTTGGCAGAGGCGACGGAGACGCCGCTGGATCTGCTCGGGGGCGGGAACCCTTGGTCCACCGTGCTCGCCAGCGCCGTGGACCATCCCGATGACCACGTCGCCAAGGTCATTCGCTCGCTCGCCTTTGCGGCGACCCATTTTGGGCAATCCCCGGCCGGGTTCTACCAAGCCTCGTTGCCTGGAACCGAAGTCATGGACGGGAGCATCTTCATCCGCGCCGCTGGTATGACGTTGCAAGCAATGGGATGGTGTCACGAAGGCGAGTCTCCCGGCTCGTGGGATCGATCTGCGCTCGGCTTCGAGTCAGCATGGGAGAACGAACCCCGTATTCCCGGTTACGACTTGCCCGCGTCTCGTTCATCATCGTCATCGTTCAAGGGCAAGCAGAGGCCCGAACGACCTGAGGACCAAGAAGAGGACGATTTTGTCGGCACACCGGGATCTCGCTCCCGCACCAACTCGCCGCCTCGTTTCGGCCAAGGCCTTGGTTTCGACCCAGCAATGCCGGCCTCGCCGGTTCGAGCGGTGTGGGCCTCGAGTTCGAGACCCGGTTCGGGGGTTGAAGCGAGTTCCAGACCCGGTTCGGGCGCTTCAACCCCCAGGGACGGCAGGATGCAGACCCCGATCCTCTCTGAAGGCGTACTGGAAACGAGGTTGATGGTCGGTCGTGGCGACGAGGCCGAACGGGAGGAAGAGATGAGAAGGAGAAGGGACGCAGAGGAGGATGAGGATCGAGAGTTGATGGCTTGATGGCTTGATGGCTTGATGGCTTGAGGCTTGATGGCTTGATGGCTTGATGGCTTGATAGTTTGAGAGAGCGCACATTATCACCCACCCACCCGGCGTTTTCTTGTTTTTTTCCGTGTCGCCCCCTTACCCTATCACCGCAAGAAGACCACCCACAACGACGACCCATTCGCTTTCTTCTTTCCTGCCCTTCGCTTGTTCGACATAATGTTCCGTGCCAGCGTCGAATGCCCTATGGACCCGAGATTAGTACATCCCCGAACCGTTTTCGCCCATTGCGGGCTTGAACATACATATCACGAACCCTTTTTGTGCCCACTCGATAACCGGCTTTCTACAAAGCCCGATCTCGATCAATGATTCTCTACTTTTGCAATCGCATTTCTCTCAATACCTCAAACGGTCGCTTCTTCTCATCAGGGCTGTCTGGGCTCGTCGAGAACCAAGAGGAGAGGAAAACTGATGGCACTGCAAATTGAAAAGTAGGGTATCTTATACAACAGCTCTGGGAGATAGGAGAAGATGTACTATTCAAATCCAATCAAAATAATATATATATATATTATATACATAGATTGTTACGAGTGCGGCACGAAGATGATTACTACGGCGAGTCGTGTCGAGTTGCGTTGCGCCACGAGCTGAAAGGTGTGGTCAAGTGCTCATCCATTGCGCCCACGCGTGGTCGTGAGCGGCATCAACATCGACATCGACGACGGTCACGCTCGGTTCCCCATTCCGATTCGCCTCGAGCATAGAATGCATCTCCTGCAACCGCATCTCTGCCTTGGGCGTGTAATAACATGCTCCCTTGAGCCCTTCGATCAGCCAATTCAACTCATCGGCATTGACCTCGTCCGCGACCGACTGAGGGCCTTTGGCATCATTTGGATCGTACTGTTGCGTCGCCAATTGAGTCCAATCCGCCGCATGCTCGAGTTGAAACGCATGGTGGTAAAGCATATGTCGATCGGCGCCGCGGAGGTATTCACGCGCGTAGTGAGCGTTGAGTTTGATCGTTTGCCGAACACGAATCGTCATTTCGTGTGCCAGCATGGGTAGACCTGGTGAGGGGAGGTGGAGGACAAAGGTGCGTAGCATGGGGATGAGGTCGATGAGATCGCGATCGCAGCGAATGACGCGGGCGAGGTAGTCCTTCTCGTGGTCCTCTGCGGCCGCTACGGATCCAGCGCTCGAAGGAGAGGTCTCGCTATTGGATCCATCGCCGTGGTGGTGGTGGTGCTCGTGGGTCAAACCCGCTTCGTGTATATACCGCTTCAGCATCTCGACGCCTCTTCGACCATCATCCACGGCTTGCAGCAAGGGTCGAATCGATATCTCAACCTCATTCGTGGCCAGCGGCGGACTCGCGATGCGCGCAAACAGACGCTGCGCGGCGGCGACCCAACACGCGAGCGTGTGGACGGCAAGTTGAATCCCCTCTTCCGCCGATGGGGTCGTGCGTAGAATCGATCCAAAGGCGTTCAGGATTGAGTCTTGTGGAAGGTCCGGTTGCACAATCGAGACTTGAGCAAAGTAGTGGTGGAGGTCGGATTCGGTGATCATGCACATGCGCCGCGAGTAGGCAGCGATGAGCGCATCCAGGGTCTGTGAACCCATGTGTCAGTGAGTCTATAAGTCCTCACTATACGCGTGTAATTTTGGGACTTACATAGAGGGCGAGGCCGAAAGAGCTCTGCAGTTCGGTAATCCGAGCCGCGTTGACCGCCGTCTCGATCAATTCCTTGTAGTGCGCAATCGCAGTCCGCAGGAGCGACTTCGATTTGCGCGGCACGAACTCGGAGAAGGCGGCTGTTTGGGTTAACGCTATCAGAGCAGCCAGCGTTTCCACAGAGACATCTTCGAGGAGACCGTGATCGTAGCAGAGCGAGTGGGCCTGAGCGACGAGGGCCTGACATGCCGATTGACGACGCGAGCCGGCCGACAGGTCCGGATCGCTCTGTCCGTCATCGGGTGCAGCAGCGATACCGAGGACTGCCTATAACAAGAGTACCTCAACCGGGCGTAAGTAGCTGTGCGCGCGGGACCGACACTACTTCCCCGCTGGTGCAAGACTGACCGAATGGGGCGATGCTCGCGCTCCGACTGCGCAAAAGGCAGCGATCGCGACCTGAATTGGGCCCGGCAACTTGTCGACTTGCTGGTATTGCGGTATCGATGCGCGGAAGAAGTCGAACGACGGCATCTGGAAGCAGCAAGACGAGAAAAAGGCTAATCGCACAATGAGGAAGAAGGGGACGGCGGTCAGATTCGGCCTAGCATAACAGGCAGATCAGGAGAACGAACCTTCACACAAATGCTGCGTCAGCGACCGAGCCAATTGAGGAGTCGCGAGGCGCCAGTCTACAGATTGCTGCCCAATATGAGCTCCCTCGACTCGAGTCAGCGCTGTCTGGGGCTGTGATCGGGCTGAGGAAGTTGACATCGAGGCCGGAGACGACCACGCTACCGTCACGGGCTCGAGTGGTGTCTCTTGCTCGCCCGTCGATCCAAGCTGCTGCTCGATTTCCACTGGTAAGATAGAGTGCGAGGTAAATAAGCTATGGAAGGAATAGTGGAGCAAGCTAGCTGGCGCTGGTACTGACTGAGCCTTTCCTCCATCCGATTTAGCCGTTCAGTTTCGGCCGCATCTTGGGCAGACATGGATCTGCCACCCCGACATTTGCCGAAGAGTCACCCCTAGGGTCAGTACACACTTTCGATTCAGGACAGTTTGCGAAATGTGTTGCACTGACATTTTGTCGTTCGGATGCAGCGAAATGAGATCACACTCCTCGTTGCGGATCTTGCAGTTGTTGCACACGGGGAACGCGCGATCGCATTTAACTAGGAGCCGCATAATCCAATTGATCAGCATCAAGAAAGGTAAGACCAAATCCTTGGGAGCCACAAGGCCAACCTTTGCGAATCCTGCAACGCGCGCAGCTCTTTTCGGTGATGACCGTGTCGGCGTCGCCGGACTCGCGCGGTTTGCTCGCTTTTCGCTTTTTGCTGTTCGGGACCGGAGTACTCAACGACGAGTCGGATTCCAACTTGCTGATCGCCGTCTGTGACGAAGAAGCTTCGGATGGCTTGCTCGCGGACTTTTGTATTCCCGTCAAGCCCGGTTGGCTTGGATGGAAGCGACCCTCCCCTGAGGCTGCGGCTACTGAAGAGCCCGGTTGACTACTACGCGACTCGAATGGAGACGGGTCGACATTGGCACTTCGGCTACTACTCCCAGCTTGCGATAATTTGTGTTCCGAAGCCACAGTGCCGGTGACGGTAGCGGTAGCCGATGGCCCGACGGGAGGAGACAGTCTCTGCCGATTGGAAATGAGGTTGAGGTCGTTGGCGCCTCGAGCGGACCTAGAACGTTCGGCGCCGCGGTTCCCGTACCCGCCGCCGATCGTTGTTGAGCTCCGAGAATGAGACGACGATGAGGACGTCGACGCGGCGACTTGACCACCCGTTTGTACTTTGTGGTGCGTGGGATTAGGGGTGGACCACGAGGACGGATGTTGGGGTGGATGTGGAGGGTAGGTCTGGGCCAGGGTCGAGATGTGTGCACCGTATGTCGGCGCTAATGGGTCCTCTCCTGAGTACGCGACGGCGACGTGGGGGAACACAATCGCGGCAGTCTTGGACGACGGCGGCAATTGAGCGGGTCCCAAACTCTGCGCCTGGCTCGCATACTGAGGCCGTGACTGCAGCATTCGATGTTGCTTTTGTTGGTGTTGTACGACTTGGGATATGGGATGTGACAGCATGGACGGCGGGTTTTGGTGAGTTGCGTCGTGACCGATGGCCTTGGCCGTTGTCGCCCAGGAACTCAGACCGGAATGAGGATGATGGAGCTTCGAGTCGTGGCCCTTCCGACCGGTCATAAGCGTCGCCGTCGATGCTCCTGTTGGCGCGGCGCTAGCGGCGACAGGGACCGCCTGCTGTTGCTGCTGCGAAGAAGACTGAGGATGACGGGACCACTGCTGACGACCACCCGCTGAATCGACGTGGTGGGGTGGATACGGCTGTTGGTATTGGTGCTGTTGGTGATGATAATGATGTCCTTTCCCTTCGTCGCCTCCAACCATTGTCGCAGCTGGTCGTCAGCTTTGAGCCGCGACTGCGAGTTCGGTCGGTCGTTCGGTCGTTCGGTCGTTCGGTTGGTCAGTCGATCAGTAAAACAGTGGAAAACAGTGGGGGTTTATCGTAAAAGGTTAAACCGCTCCAAGGTGATGAAACCTGCTGAGGGCCACCCTCACGCCGGGGTTGCCAAAAAAGCGTTCCTGCGCTCAAGGAAAACAACTTCAAGGAGAAGGAAAGTCAATCGAGCAAGGCAGAGGCGTGGAGGCAACTATCTTAAATCTTTCGGAAAGCAAAGTGATCGACGCGGTCGCTAGACGTTCCGCGTCTGTGCGTGCGAACCATGGCGGTTGTACGACTTCCGCGAAACGCAACCACCGCCCATCCAGCAGATTCGCTGCTTTGAGGCCAGGCCCTCTGCCCTAAGCTCGCGGAAGTCCGCGAGCAATCCATTCGCCGCTTGTTCAAAGCTCGTCCCTGAATCCCTGGACGAGCGGCTCGTGAAGCGCTTAACTCCGTCCTCTCCCTCGGACCTCGGTCTCAGTCACTAGTGTAGCGGGTAAATGGGCCTGCGCCCACGAACTTGCGCTAAACAATTCGCTTTACTAGCGACCGTGATTTTACGCACGGAGACAAGACCTCTGAGTGTGCGCAAAGTGGTAAAGAGGGGTAGTAGAACAAAATCCAGTCGAGCGAAGGGCTGGGAGGAGCTGGGTGTCAGACGTCAGACGTCAGGTGGTGGGAGCCTGGACGGCCTTAGCGCCGTATCGATCGCTCCCCTTCCCCCGTTCACGTTGCCGCCGCCCTCTTAGAGTTATTCTCACGGCCTGATCGTCAGGCACATCGGACTCGAGAACTTTCAAGCCGTCTCAAACATCCGGGCACTCTTGAGCACATGTCGCATTTAAAGCCTAAAATGGCACTCTTGAGCAAACTATGTACCTGGTCTAAGTCAAAGTTAGATACCTAGGTGCCTGCTAGGTAGGTATGTTTTCAAGCCAATTGTACATCAGAAGGATCAAGATGAGGAGAGCAGAGATAGCGAGAGACATTCGATGAGAATTTTGATCAGTCCAACGGCTAATTAAGAACGACGAATTGTATTTTATGCACATCGAGGGGCCTTACAGGATCTCCTAGGTTTACCAAAATCTTGCTTACCTCATCTCGACCGATCTGTTGGATCATTTGGCCGAGGTGCTTTGGCCATGCCTCAGTCGGTAGGTACTTGTAGTCGAAGTGAGTAACCACGTTGTTTGATTGGTACTCTAACTCTAGACATCGCAAGTACGTGGAAGATATGCAAGCACGCTCTAAGGTCAACACTTGGCCACACCATGCACCTCACCCTCCGTCTTGCTCGATCTGCAATCACTGCTCATGAAAAATTGGCAGCTTTACTCCGAGGGGTGAAGCCCCCCTCCCCCCAACGATTTCACATGCCCGGGTCGCCCAGCGGTACCTAGATCAAAACACACGCACACACAACAAACAAGAGAGTAGGTAGCAAAGAACTTCAAGAAAGTAATTCCAATCAAAGAACACATCACCAAACTCCCCATCTTACGGCGCATTAATAAGTGCGATCAACGCATTACGATAATCGCCCGAGGTTTCCTTCATCACGTCCGTTAACAGCTCCCTCGAGTATTTTTGGCGGTACGCGCCCTTGAGCTGTTGGAAGCGTTGACGATCCCAGTGGGCTCGGACAATGCGCATGATGAGGAGGAGGTCTTTGGTGCCGAGGCCGGCCATGGCGTCGTGCAGACGTTTAGCGTCTCGCCCTGGAATTGCAAGGGACGGGGAGAGATTGCAAAACACGCCTTAGCCGACAGCGCCTACACTTCGAGTGATACAGGCAAGTACTCACAGCACCCATTCGTATCGTGCTTTCCTCCTTCCAGAGCAAAGAGGTACATCTCCTTCAGATGGCCATCGACGCAGCGCTTGATGTTGTGGGTCAACGCGGCTCGGGTCAACGTCTTGTACTGCGCTTGCACGGCTTGGAGATGTGCAGGCGATCGCGCAAAGACGATGGAGGATCTAGGCATGATGATTCTCTCAGTGAGAAAGTGTGGGGGAAGTGTTTCATTCGCAGCGGCGGTGACTTACACGTGCTGTTGATCGATGCTGACCTCGCCCGTGACGTGAACCTGAATGGCCTTCTTGAGTTGCTGCGTTGACAAGGCCACAGGATTTCGTTCAGCGGTGTGTCCCCTGTAATCTCCAAGCAAGTCACCTCGCCCGTACCTGAGCATCATCCTGGACCATCTGCTGATTGAGCTGAGCTGGAGCCGCACCAACGAATCCACCGACGCCACCTGCCCCACCCTGACCCGCTTCATTCTCCGGCGTCCTTCCCATATTCGGTTGATCCCTCCAATCACCCAGCAAAGCGACAGCCATAGCCGACTTTGTCTTCATCGACAACTCATCCAAGACTTCCTTTTCCATAGACTTGCCGGTATGCGCTTGGAAAGCGGCTTTGAGAAGATCTATCGCCAAGGGTGTTCGACCGATCAAGACCTCGGTCAAGATCATTTCGTTCGTTCCCAAACCTTTACAAGCGTCTTTGACGAGCTCGACATCCCCCATCAAAGGCCCCGCAAGAATCTGCAAGATCAAGGTCTCATAGTTGCCCCTCAACTCCTTTTCGAGCAACTTGATCATGTCCTTGCCTTCGCGAGCTTTGTAGGCGTAAATCAGAGGAGGGATACGTACGGCCGGCAAGGCAGTGACGACGAGGGTGATTTTGTCTTCGTTCGTTCCAAAACCTTTGCAAGCTGTTTTGATCGTCTCGACGTCCTTGGCGGGGTCGTATCCGTCAACGGCTTGGTTCGCGCGCAGCTTTTCTTGAGCGGGCAAGAGCGGGTTCTCGGAGGGGTGAACGCGAGTCCCGAGGTATGTGTGAGGAATTGGGGCGGGTGCTGCGTAGCCTGCTTGAGGGGCGTAGCCTACGGGTGCAGCAGGTTGTCCGCACTGGTTCGGAGGGGGTGCACCGTACTGTCCAGGGGATGAAGCACCTACGAGTCGGACACAAAGAGGACAAGATCAGGAATGAGATGGTTCCTTTTCCGGACAGCTTGGATCACTATTCACCGTATCCCTGCTGCGGAGGTGCGCCGTATTGACTCGGAGGTGCGCCTGCCGATCAAGACGAAATCACTCATCAGAAATTCTGCCTCTTGACCTCTCTGATCACGCAATTCCGCCGACTGACCGTAGCCCTGTTGTGGCGGAGGTGCGCCATATGCTCCGGCCTGAGCTGGCGGCTGTCCGTACTGACCCTGCGGCGGCCGTCCGTACTGTCCCGCTGGAGACTGACCGTATTGTCCTGCTGGTGGAGGTTGGCCGTATTGTCCTGCGACAAAAGATCATGGTCCGCGTGAGCTCGCGACTTTTGTTCCGAGGAGACGAAAATTTCTCACCTTGGGGTGGGGCACCGTATTGTTGCTGCTGCGCCGGGGGTGCACCATATTGAGGTAGCTGACCATCTGTGAGAAACATGCCCTTTACATGCCCTTTAGCTTTTGGGTGACAACGGCGGGAAGGACTTGAAGCAGGAACGGACAAGGCTGCTGCTGGCCTGGTGGGGGCGCTTGGCCGTAGGCTTGTTGGCCCTGAGGTGGCGGCGCACCGTCTGAGGGCAAGATAACATGCGTCAGATAAGTAATCAAATCTTGGCAAGCGCGAGGGTGCGCGCGAGGGTGCGTTGGCATGACCTACACTGCTGCTGAGGAGCGCCGTACTGGGGCTGGCCTGCTGGGGGCGCGGGCGCGGCGTCTAACCGAAGTTTGAAGTCAAGGCACGAGTCCGGTCAGCACCAATCAGGGATGGCATGATCGATTCTGGAGTGCGTGTGACCCTTCGACGATCGCTCTGGGGCTCTTCATCAGCCACGGGGAAGAAGCTCTCCTCGTTCCCGACCCCAACCCCCCACCTGCAGTGGCTGGCTCGTCTTGGAAGAGCTGATCGCGGGCGCATTACGGTCGTCATGGGGTCCTTGTGCATCTGATGTGTTTCGAAACCTCCGCACGCTGAACGGTGGCGCATAACTGTGACGCAAGCGGCTGCTCGTCAAGCTCCTACGACCACTGGAATAATGCCAAGCCAAGAACACAAAGGCCGAATCGATCGACACCGTACCTCGCGCAAGGAACGACCGCGTTGAGATACTCACATTGGTTATTGTAACCGGGTTGTTGATTAGGGTAAGCTGACATGCTGCTCGGACGATGTGATGGCAGATGGTGTGAGGACGGAGGGAAGGCACGAGAGCGTGAAAGCTGGAGCCGACGGCGCGGGTGACGTCGATCGGGCTTCACGGTGGCTTCACGCTCTTATCTGCTCTTATTAGACGCTCATTCACTCTGTCACGTTATACAATCCGCCGCGGTGGCGGTGCAAGCTCGGGCACTCGACGACGCATACATTCAGCCCTCAGCCGAGCAGGAGCTCCGACCCTCGACCATGTGGATGATGGCATGATACATTGAGTAGGTGGTCCCTTGACGAGAAGCCTTTTTTTTCGTGTCGTAATTGCGGGTCATAGTTTCAAGCAGTTGCCCGTCGTACGACCTCTAGATTCGCGTGAGCTACTCCGAAGCACAATTGCTGCCGCACAAGTGCTTGCGCTCGGACCTTGTCGCGGCGAAAGCCCACCTCCGCTGCCTCCGCTCCCTTGGAGCCTCTCCTCTCTCCGCGCGTATAAATCCGTCCCACTCGACCCCACCCTCCGGCAAAGCGAAACACAACCATGCCCGCGCCCCGACGTAAGAACAAGAAAAAGTACCTCGCCTCCGGAGGGGGCCACTATACCTCCAAACATCAAGTTGGTGGACCGGGGATCTTCATCACCACCATACGGGGCAAGGAACCGCGTTGCGTGCAAGAGTTTTATAATGTGTTGGATGAGGTGGGTTCGGTATCTTCGGATGGGGAGGTGGTAGTTGGGTGAGAAGCTGATGAGTTTGTTTTGTTCGATGGTGTGTGTGTGTTTGTGGTCAAAGGTCGCGGATCGGTTGTACCCCAAAGAACGATTGGCCGAATTGGAAAAGCTACGACCCGTCAAAGCAGCTACTACCAATGGTCCTGATGCTGTCAAAAACATGGACGAAGACACCGCGCAAGCACCCATCCAAGCCGAGGAAGAACCAGAGCAAGAGCCTCCACAAGTCGAAGAAGAAGAAGAAGAAGAGGACCAATTGATCGAAGCGCAAATCGCACGCGAGATCGCCGCCCTCAACCCACGTAAACCCAAGAAGCCCAAACCATCCTCCTCATCCGACCCTACGAGTACAACAAAAGGGGACAAGAGCAAGAAAGAAAAGGCGAGGTTCCTCTCGGTTGAGACGGGAACAGAATGTGGTCAGTTTCATTTTGGTCGTTGCCCCACACGCGGAGCTGATGAGGGAGATGCTGACTACTTGGCATTGGCTACAGTTTGCTTCTTCTCCATCGCATGGCCTTATGACCCCGTCGAGCTATGCAAAGCCATCGTCGACGATCTCCAATCGACCAAAGTCATCAAAACCAGGTCCGTCCGTACCCGCTCTCGGTCGAATCCAATTAGTGCCTTACTCACTCGTCTACTTCTTCCACCCGTTGATACGAGCAGGTTCTGCCTTCGTCTCACGCCCGTCAGCACCTCGTGCCATGCGATGAAGACCGAGACCGTGCTTGAGAAATCAAAAGAGTTGATTCGGCGCACGTTCGAAGAGTATGCCGCTTCGAAAGCGCTTTCGGAGTTCACGGTTCGTCCTGCTCACAGCTCGCTCCATCGCGTCGCTGCGAACTCAAGCTCATCGAGTTCTTCCACTCTCAACAGTTCGCCATCGAACCCTCCATACGCTCCCATTCTGAACCCCTCACGCGCACCTATCTAATCGAACAAATCGGTCTCATCATCAAAGACCTCGCCCTCTCCACCTCCCTCTCACTCAAAGCCAACCTCTCACAACCCGATCTCGTCATCATCCCCGTCGTTTTGATGAAAGAATATGCATTGGGGATTGTAGAAGGAAGGGGATGGGGAGGGGAGGGTAAGAAGTGGAATTTGGATGCGCTGGGGGCCGATATTAATCAGAAGCTTTTGGGCGGCGGGGAGAAGGAGGACGGTCGGGTGGAGGTGATCAATCGGTCGACTGGGGGGGCTATACCAACGCTCTAGTCTTGTTCTGGCATTAAACTCAAGAGAGCAACGTTACAACCACCTTGACCGATCTTACTAAATTGCGATCTACTGCCCCATCACATCCCTTCTCCCCACCCTCCTCCGTTCCCCGACTTCCTCCTCCAACCTCTTTCTCAACATCCTACACTGATCCTTCGCTCCCCTCTCCTCCAGAGCCCTCATCAAAATCTTATACGCCACTTTCCGAACCTTTTCAAACTCCTCGTTCCCCATCTTTCCTACTCGCTCCACCCCCATCTCTTGTTCGGTACCTAATACTTTCTCAGCGATGGAGAGGATCTTGGAAGCGTCGACGACGGTATTCCACTTGACCAACCCCTTCAACCCGACGTTATTGAGGATCCCTCGACTGATCATCCTTTCCTGCTCGTTGCCCACCGTCCCCCTCTCCCCATTTTGGATCCACTTCCACCTCTGCCTAACCTTCTCCACCTGTTTCCTCCCCTTCACCCTCCCCCTCCTCAGTTCCACATCCCAAGGTCGTCCCAAAACTTCCCTCAACAAGTATCCCGTCGCCATCGCCTTATCCAACCTGACCACCTCGTTTCCTAAATCGTCTTTCATCCTCTGTCGTAAACGCGAGAGGGAAACGTCGTGTTTCGTTCGTACGTAAAGCGTATAAAGCTTCGTATAACATATCGTCCAGAGCGTTCGTCCCTGCTCCGACAAAGCTTGCAAGGTCTTGGTTCGAAGACGTCCCCGAACGAGGTTGAAATCTTGTAAAGCGAGGTCATGACGACGCGTCAAGAGGTGCGAACTTAATCTGGCTGATAGAGAACTGACGGTCGGTTCCAACGTCGGATGGAGGAAGAGCTCGGACCATACTCGATCCGAAGTCATGGCTCGATGGGAGCGCAGCATCGCTTCGTACTGCCTCAATGTACGAGAGGGGGAAGCGATGAGGAGGAAGACCTTGGTCGCTAGCTTGGCTTGACGGGCGGTGATGAGACTTTCGAGGAAGGATCGTAGGCACGACGAGGGGAAGGATGTGGGGTCTTTGATCATCAGGGATTCGATGATGCGGGTGTAGAGAGGTTCGAGGGGGGCGTCAATGCGGAAGTGGTGGATTAAGAGGGTGAGACACTCGTCCAGCATCACGCGCAGGGTCGGGTCAATCGCATCGCCAGAACTCGGCGCACACAGTTGTTCCAAAGATGTGACAAGCGCTTCGGCGGTGTACAAGACGACATCACCACGGCGATGCCATTCCTCATGATTGGCCAAGACCTTCAGAGTCGAGGCGGCGAGATCGAGGCGGGTTCGAGGGTCGATCATTGAATCGGCGGCTAGCCATTGGGCGACGAGGCCCGTTCGTGAATGGTACAAGGCGGCTTGACCGAGGAGAGCGCGTTGTACAGCCGTCAACTCGGACATGGAGGTCGAGCCGTAGTCAATGATCCGATGTGCGAGCGCATTTTGATCCCCTTCTTCGATCGTTTCCGTCCGTGCGGCCCACTGCAAAAAGGATGAGACGAGCGTCGCCTTGACCTCAGAGCACATGCCACTCTTCTCAGCGCCGAGGAAAGCCTGCCACGACCATTCGACGAGCTTGTCCGAAAAAGCATTCAGTTCGCGAAAACGGTCCTTGGTCTCGGTGCTGCCCAATTGACACGCCTGTAAGACCGCGGACGGAACTTCGACAAAGGCCATGGCGGCCAGTGTCGTCCAGGTATCGGGTCGTGCGCGCGCCTCCGAGAATCTGGACAGGACCTCGGCAACGTGAGGGAGTCGTTCCATCTTGTGCTTGACAAAGTTCAAAACCACGGTTTCTTTCGAAGAGGGGGTCACCTTGGCTTCGGGCTGCTGCTCGGAGGGGAACTCGACGTAGCTGGAGAGCAGCAGGTTCAGGGCAGGGACATGGTCGATCTCTTCGGTCCTCCGTTGCTTTTGGGCCTCCAAGTTTGCTTCTGCTCTCTTGGCTACGAATGTCGGGGATGGTGTGGACTTGATGTTGTCATCGACACGCTGTACGGTGCTCTTCTTTCGCAGGAGTAAGCCGACCGCGCTCGCACCGAGAAAGATGGCCTGGAGCAGGAACGCGGTGAGAAGGTTCGAATGGTCGGTGTTCGAGTGGGGAAGGTAGGCGATCGGAGGGGGTGGAATCGGTGTACTCTTCCCCTCGGAGTGATTGTGGGCATGCGACTCGGGAGACGGGTTCAGATCAGAGCTGGAGGTGGTGTACTCGAGGATGGGCAACGTCGAAGGCAGCTCGCGCTGGGATCGACGATGCCGTCGGATGTGCTCGAGCAGCGCTGCAGTGGCTTGTAGCGGTTCGAGCTGTGAGACTTGATCGTCGTGCTTGGGGTTGGTTGAGGACGATGCCTCGCTCGTTGGGGGACGTGGTGGAGAAGCTGAGACCTCTTGGACCCGATGAGCGGCTGGAGAGGAGAGAGAAAAGAAGCCAGAGCGTTGGTGAGTGAGAGCTACGCAGACCGTCAGAATTGAACAACTACCGACCTGTTGCCAGTATCGGGACCGAATTCAAGTCATCCCAAGAGCTGGGGTCGTTGGTCGGCGACGAGGTCCAGTGCGGTCGTGGGAGTGCGTTCGCTGTCTCGCTCGAGGTAGCGAACGTCGCCGAAACGGTTGACCCAGACGTTGCTGGTCTGCTTTCGCTGTGACAGGAAGAGCAGAGAGAGCTCGAGTATCGACTCGGAGCGGCTGGTGTGGCTGGTGTCGCTGCTGGGATGGCCTTGGAGGATGAGATACTCGTTCTGCGTTGAGGACGACCGCTCGAGCGGACCTCGGTCGTCGCAATCCCGGTACAGCAGGACGAGCTCAGAGCAGCCAAGAGGGACGGTGATACGGCCCATGCCTTGGCTTCAAAGATCGTCCGCCGTGGGAGCATCCCCGTCCGTAAGCGTGTGCTTCGAGGCTGGATTGTAGACAGCGCAGGCTGAGCTGCTGAGCTGCTGAGCTTGAGCTTGAGCGCGGTGGCGACTCGGACTGGCGAGGCGACCGCTGAGGATGCAGTGACTTGGCCAACCGAGCGGATTCACTATCAGGATTTATTTTTATTTTTATGTTATTTTATTTTTTAGAAAAAAGATCTGAACACCACCGGACCGCTATTGCCGGGACACGAAAATGCATATATCCAGCCCTCGTTCCACGCGGATCTCGGCCGGTGCCGCGCGCGATAACTCGGAAAACTGCTCGGGCGCGACGACCAGAGATGCAGATACAGTCAAACCTGAGAAAATTTATATCGCCCAATCTTATACCTGGCAAAAATTTATGGACTTTTCAATCTCCCGACTTTTTTGGGCTGACAGAACCTGTCCAATCTTATATCTTATGATTTATGGGTTTACAGGTCAAATTATAAGATAAGAGAGAGCCGGAAATGAGCGATTGATCAGGAATCGGCCTCTCCTTCGGCGTTCTTGTTGACGAGCCGCTTGCTGGAACAGTCCGAAATGCCCCGAAACAGCCGAGAAGCGAGCACAGTAGAAAAGGCGGCAGTTGACCCGTTGACAGGCTATTAGTCGCGACGTACTTCTCTCTCCTCTTCCGCCGACAACGAACAGAGACGCCGAAATGAACATCTTCACAATCCGAGAAGCCCTCATCAGAAATTCCTCTTCATATCATCATGGTCTCATTCCCTTCCCGGAATTCAACTGTTAACGCCACGCTCAAATCTTGTCTGATCGCAAGAACAAAGGATCGACCGACCATACACTTTTTCCCAACGGTCGCGGGCCTCTCGATGACGATCGCGGCATCATCAACGCGATGAACGCGATGAAGACGACGAACGATGAGCTGGTCGAAAAGAGGATAGTTCACGAGCAACGAGAAGATGAGTATCCACTTTCTCGTCGATGTGGAGGAGGACAACCTTGCTGGTGGAGCTGAAATGACCGATCAGGAGATTGTGGACCTGGTCATTGCCGAAGAGTTGGAGGAGAATTGCGAGGGAGAACTCGAAGGAGGAGAGGAGGAAGCGGAGATAGAGCTTCGACCGGCGGAGCGAACGACGCTGAAGGAGGCAATCTCAGCGCTTGATGTTTTCCTTAGGTTTGCTATGAATGGGTACCCAGGTCCAACGCATTTGATTTCTTTTTGAGCACGAGGCTAGGAGGATTCGCAGGACTCTTGTTGCTGAGCAGGATGCCGCGAGGATTCAGACGACAATGACTTCGTATTTCCAGCGTCAGTAGGTCAAGATATTTTTGCTTGGAGCTTTCATAACTTATTAGATGTCATCATGCCTCGGTAGATGCCGTCCATTGGCTGCAATTCAGCAATTCGGGCCTTTTGAATTTCATCCCCCTCAAAAGTCGATGTACCGGCTCGAACGATGCACGAAAATTACTTGATTTGTTGTAGGAAGCTCAAAAGCGGAGTTTCAGGTCATAATGTACTGATCTGAAGCCGAACTCTCCAAGCTTATACCTGTCTTAATGGGAAAATCCGACCACCGAAAATATAAATTTTCTCAGGTTTGACTGTATGCAGATGACCCCAACACGATATTACACGGGCGACCCTATGGGCTGCGGGAACCGCACGGATCCGTTTCTGGTTTCCGTATGTCCGGCTGGCGGGGCGGGTCGTATGGATTCTGTAGTCTACCAGACTAGAATGATCGGAATTACAATCCACTTCTCCCCAAATCCCATATTTCGGGTGCATGAAAAACAAAACAGACGACCGGTACATGCTCTAAGGTCTTGTATACCCTTTTCATCCATGACATTTGCCGACAAGTTGATGTTGTCATGTTTTACAAACTATAGGGAATCCAGCAGGAAAACACCGAGTTTCTAAGATGGTCAACCATATGGCGCCGTTACGGATTGTGGACATGAGAATTCCGCACGATGGAGGGTTGCGCGTGTAACCCCAGGCTGCAGGCCTAACCCAAGCCACCCAAGCCAGCGCGAGCGCCGAGCAGGCCCGGAGCGGTCCCGTGCGATATTGCTGGTTATACCCTCACTCACCCATTCCCCCACCCTAGCACAGTAGCACAGCATGGTGGCCACACGATCATCTTCGGCGGCCAGTACGCCCAACAAGGCCGCTGCCACTTCTCTGACCCCCAAGCCGCCGTCGTCCGGATCCCCTTCTGCGACCGGGTATGAGCCCGCTCCAAGATCGACCTCGTACGAGTTTGGCGGCCCGATCGGTGCGTTGGGCGTCACCCTCGCCGTGCCCTTCTTCGCCTATTGTCAGTATGCAGTCTGTACTCTGAGATCGCCAACATGAGATCGATCCTCCAACTCACCCCCCTCACACCCCGTTGATCGCATGCTGCACTGCACCCATCCAACATTCAACAGGGCTCACGTTCGCGTGCACAGCTCAGCAATGTCCGTCGTGGCCCATGTCCAGCTTCCTCGACTTCCACGGCCAAGGTTTCCAACGGATGACGACTTCGCAGTTTTACCGCGACCTTTTCTCCAAGGAGGCCTCGATCGCTTACGGGCTGTGGTACCTCTGGACCGTCGTCTGTTGGGCGGTACTCCCCGGCGATCAGGTTCAAGGGGTCGAGTTGAGGGATGGGTCGCGTCTGACTTATACCCTGAACGGTGGGTGGCCCCGCGTCGCTGGTGCTGGTGCGGGTGGTGTGTGACTAAACGCCGCATGGTAATCCCCGCCAGCCTTCGCTACGATGGTCCTCACGCTTGTCCTTGTTGCGACTGTCACCTACACCCAGGGCCTCAAGCCCTTGCTCTTCATCGTCGAGAACTACGTCCAGCTCATTTCGGCCGCCATCCTCATGAGCGTCGTGCAGGTGAGAGGCAAGACCAGGTGTGCGTGTTTGATCAGTAACAGCATACACCACACTGATGCTTTGCCCTTTCCCTCCCTTTCCCTCCCAGGCCCTCTTCGTCCACGTGCAATCGCACCAAAAGGAAGTCTCCGAGACGCTCGGAGCTCCCCGAGGATACCTCAAACAACCCATGCTCGCCCTCGGCGGCAACACCGACAGTGGCTTTTACAACGTCAGTAGCACTTCATGACCTCCGCGTTAACTTACGCACCAGAGCCTGACAAATATCATATCCCCCTCTCAGTGGTTCATCGGCCGAGGCCTTAACCCCCGCATCGGTTCTTTCGATATCAAGTCCTTCAACGAGCTCCGCCCCGGCATGATCCTGTGGATCGTCATCGACCTCGCCATGATCGCGTACCAGTACCACACAATCGGGAGGGTCACCGATAGCATCTTGCTCGTCGTTGCATTCCATTCGTGCTATGTCTTTGATGCGCTTTACTATGAGGTTAGTTCCGGCTTTTAGTCCGAGTCTGAGGATAACGGTGCACAAGACTAACTTGGGGTGGTACTGCCTTCGTGGACAGGCGGCTATTTTGACGACCATGGTCAGTAGGCAGAGGTGGTCCGGTCAGAATCGCATACCTTCTCGCGACTGACTTGTATTCGATCTGCTCTCGGACAGGACATCACGACCGACGGCTTCGGCTTCATGCTCTCCGTTGGCGACCTCCTTTGGGTCCCTTTCACCTACTCCACCTCGACCCGCTACCTCGCCCTTCATCCCAACGACTTGGGTCCGGTCAAGACGGTGCTCATCATCGGGCTGCAGTTTTTGGGATATTGGATCTTTAGGAGCTCGAATAGCGAGAAGTACGAGTTCAGGAAGGGGAACAATCCCAAGAGTGAGTGTACAAGCCCGGTAGGGTCCTTCGTGCAAAAGCCTGATACCATGCGGTCTGTCGTGGTCTGTGCACCAGACCTCAGTTTCCTGCAAACCGAACGAGGTACAAAACTTCTCACCTCCGGATGGTGGGGCCTATCGCGTCACCCCAACTAGTACGTCACACACACACACACCCTCTCATGCCTCCCATCAACCCTAACCCCCCCACTCCTCCTCTCCCACAGTATGGGCGACTGGTTCATGTCCTGGGCCTGGTCCCTCCCCAGCGGTTTCTCCAGCCTTGTACCCTACTTCTATGTCATCTTTTTCGCGATCCTATTGATTCATCGGGGTATGAGGGACGATGAGGCGTGCGCGCACAAGTATAAGAAGGATTGGGAGACGTATAAAGAGATTGTGAAGTGGAGGATCATCCCTTATGTTCATTAGGGGGTCGCGTGGGGGGGGAAGACGAGGAGTGGCTGGGTGGCTGGGTGGCTGGGTATTGAAGTGGACGAAGAGGTAGAAGACAGGAAAATCTACTAATTTTATTATCTACACGTGTATGAAAACAATCGAGAGAACAATCGCGCATACCGAAGAAACCCCCTCCCTTTCCCCCCTTGGCACTCATTCCGAAAGCCCAACAAAAGCACTCGCATAACTGACGCTACTCCCCCTGAGATCCTTAACCCGTTCACTCTGCTCGTACCTTGTCCAAACCAAACGACACTCTCCTCCAACCCCCTCCGAACCCTCCTCCGCTTCCACCTCCCTCTCAGCCCAGCTAGTCATGGCCCCCAACAGTACCCCAATCGGATGTCTCCCGCAGATCGTATTCCTCGTCTGCTTGAGATAGGCATTGAACTCCTCATGCGCAGAACGAGGAGTTCGTCCTCCTTCCTCCTTCCCGTTTTGGTTGAAGGTAATGATTCTCATCCCCTCCCTATCCACTCTCTCGATCGACTGATCGATTGAACAACACCTTTCCCCCGTGCCGAGACTGGACCCTCTAGTTAGGGCATGTCCCTCACCTACTCCGAGATCATGGCGGGGTATGAAGTAGGTGTAACCGAACCTCGTTCCCCAATGACAAAAATCGGAAGAGATGACGAACAAGGTGTCCGCGGAACGGAGGTAAGGTTCCAGTAGAGTACCGTAGGTTTTCTCGGAGATGAAGGAGAGGGAACCGACGAGGATCGGGATCAGCGTGATGTCGGATCGACTAGGGAGGGGGAGAAAGATCGGTTAGATGAGGTAGAGGTAGAAACAGTCATGAGAGTCCCGTAGGTGGCTCGCCCTTCAAATATTCTGCGAACGTAGCTATTAGCAGCGTAGAAATTAGCAGGTTGAGCATTCTCCCGGAGCGCTTACAAGGAACGGCGGCTTACGGGAGGTGCATCTCGATGCTAGGATCCGAGACGACGTGCCCGCGTCAGCTCGTCGGCTTGAATCTAATAACAAAGGCCCGATAACACCCACCTATGTTCTTCCTCATCGGTCTGTTGATCCATCCATTCAAACTTGCCCGTCGCCGCGAGCTCGGCGATCGCTTCAGGGGTTCAAAAAAGTGCCATGAAGTGTGATTGATCAGCCTCGCAGCGCGAAGCGCGAATGATTCTGAACCCAAGCACCCACTCTTCTTATCTAACTTCAACGGCCCCAAAGGCGTAGCATATTCATCGCACTGCGAGAGTGCGCACCCGGGTAAAGCGACGTGGTGCGACGGGCCGAGGATGAAGATTCGTTTACTAAGTGAGAGTCACATCCGAGGATGCCGAGGCCCGTGGGAAGTCGAGCATCAGTGTGTTGGGTGTTCTTATTGGCACCTGGAACATTCCCTCACATGTGTTGTACGTCAATGCAGCGGTAAGCCCACGCCGCTGCGGGACCTGAATACGCATACCCCGCGTGTCTGTTGTATCAGGCCAAGACGACGACGCCAGCAGGTCCCCCCACCCCACACGCAATCAAGTCAGACAGCGCCTCCTCTACTCTTCCGAGCGATACTGTCGAAGTCACTCACGGCGCAATGACGGCTTTGCACCCTCCGATCGGATAGCTAGTGGGTGTATTGGGCTCATCCGAGTTGTCAGGGCCTACAGCTTGCAGCCATTCCTTCAATTGACGATCGAGCTTGGAGCCTGTCCGCCGTTGCCGCAACGGACGAATGGGATGGGGTCAGTGTGCAGTTCCCTAGGCATGGGAGGGAGTCAGTGTAAGACTACTTGCTCGAGTTGGTGTACCATGACCCTGCGTGCGAGGCGGTGCGAATGAGGGGGGACATGGCTGATTGTGGATTGACCGAGTGAGAGCGATGACGAGGAGCCCCGATTGCGGCGAAGTGGGGGAAGGGAGCCAGAGAGGCGCGGGCGAGCTATCGGGCGAGCTATCGGGCGAGCTGGGAACTCGGACTGAGCCAGCCATCGAATGCTCTCGGAGGTACGCAGATCTTCCGTCCTCGAATGAAAATAAGAACAAGATCCATTCCACAATATCACCTCCTCCTATCCTACATCCCCCTCGAATCGACCGGTTCGACCAACTCCATCCTCACCTTGCCCCTCTGCGTATTCTTATCCTTCTCCACCGAAATCTCGACCGTCACTTTATCGAAAACTCCGATCGTCACCTTGTCCTGTCCATCTTTGGACATCGGGATCGAGATCTCGTACTTTTCGGCATCGTATTCGTTCTCCCTTTTGAAGGTGACGAGGCCTTCTAGACCGAATCTGAGAACCACGACCAAAAAGACCTCGTCACTCCACCGCACACCCAAAACCGAACGAACCGTCACCTTTCCAAGAAACTCACTGTGAAACAAACACAGCCAACCCGTTCCTGAACGTCCTAATCACGAACGCCTCGGCCCTCACCTTACCCAGCCCCTGCCCAACTCTAGCAGTTTCCCTCCCCTCAATCGCCAACGCGACATAAAACTCGATACTCGCCCTCGCGGCTTGTTGAGCCCCTCGATGTCGTTTGTTCACCACGCCCAGCGTCTTCTCCACGAATGCTTTGGTCTGTAAACCCGCGTGTAAGGGAGTGGAAGAACAAGCGGCGGACAATTGTCGATGGACCAAAACATCGGCGTAGCGACGGATAGGCGAAGTGAAATGCGTGTAGATCGGGGAGGCGAGACCGTAGTGACTGAACTCGGACCGCGCCAGCAATCCGGAACAGAAGTATTCGGCGGAGAGCATGCAGCGCGTCGCCATGATGCGGACGAGCGTGTTGAACGCCGGTAATTCCGGGTCCTGAGTAGGGTCCAGATTCAGGGGATCAGTTCATGCGTTTTGGCGAAGCGTGGTGGGCGGCGAACTTACGACGCATTCGTCAAGCGATTTCGCCAGGGCACCTGAACTGGACGCGTCGAGACTCATCCCCCTTCGTTTCGCCAAGACGTCCTGCAGGACCTCAAAGTTTGTCTTGGGCGGGGGAGCGTGCCGCCTGCGTGAGTCCAAAGAACACCAATCCCTTCAGTTCCAAACTCCACCGGCTGCGTCGAACAACGCTCAGGACGCACCTCAGCACAGCGGTCTGAGGGAACTGTTCATAAATCCTCCTCGCGACCGAGATATTGGCCAACAACATGAACTCCTCGACCAACGAATTCGTCTCGTACATCTCCTTCTGTTCGACATCGATCGGTTCGGAGGACTCGGCCGATTCCATGTGAATCTTGACTTCGGGGGAAGCGAGGTTCAAGGCGCCGGCTTGGAAGCGCTTGGCGCGCAACTTGATGGCGATTGAGTTGAGAAGTCGGATGCCGTTCGTAAGAGGGTCGTTGAGAGATCTGGAAAGGTCGTTTGTCATGTTAGTGCCTCCAATCTCAAGCCAACTGCTTCGACAATGGAACGTACTTGTCATCCTTCCTCTTTTGCGCTGCCTCGTACGTGAACGCCTCCTTGGAAGCAATCACACTCTTGGTGAACCTCACATCGACCAAATTCGCCTCGTCGTCAATCTCCCATATGACCGAAAACGCCAATCTCTCGACATACGGTCGAAGCGAACACAGGTTCGTCCCCAGGAGAGCAGGCAACATGTCGACTCGTTTGTCGACGAGGTAGACTGTGGTTCCTCTTGATGCGGCTTCGGCGTCCATGGGATTATCGGGATGGACGAAATGCGAGACATCGGCGATATGTACGCCAGCTTCGATGTTGCCGTTCGGTAAACGTTTGGCATGCAAGGCGTCGTCAATGTCCTGGCATCCAGGTGGATCAATCGAGCAGACGATTTCGTCCCTCATATCGACTCGACTTTGCCAGATGCCCTTGGGGTCGTCATCCTTGGGCGGAACGACCCAACTGTCCCCTTCTTCAGGAAGACAACTCAAAATCGCGTTCGAGAAAGGTCGATAAGGCACTTCCCATTCTTCCAGCAACGACTCGAGTTCACCCTCCTTACTCCCAACTTGACCCAACGTGCGGACGAAATGCCCTTCGGGGTACTTGGACGTCGTGGGCCATCGATCGATCGAGACGAGAAACTTTTGCATCGACAAGAGCGCGGCTTGGCGCGTGAGGATACGAATGCGAGGAATCGAGCGCGAGACGGGGGAGGCAAAGATCGGGGTCGAAGTTGTCGAGGTTAGAGCGGCAGGAGGTAGGGACGATCGATCAAGGTGGCAGACATATGTCCTCCAATTGCGCTTCATGACCCCGACGACACGGCCGGTCGGTTGCACGTCCTTTCTCGCCACGGGGTTCTTCGAGTCCTCGTCATCATCACTCTGACCATCGGTCTCTTGTTCGGATCCATCGGCCGATTCAGCATCTGGATCGTCGTTCTTGGCTACGGTATCGGCATCGACGACATCGACGGCCGCGCCTTGCCATTGTGATTCGGGCAAGAGTTCAACAACGACGACATCGCCGGCGACGGAACGGTTCATGCTCTCGAGGCCGACGAGGAGGATCGGTTTCGAACGACCGTGGCATGCGACCGTGGCCTGTGCGCGGGAGGAGAATGGTCTTGGTAAGTGCCTTTGCGGATAGACCGCTCACCTCGGACGCACCTCTTTATAATTGTACGGGTTGGGATTGAAGTGGCCCTGGAACAATTTGCCGGCCTTGACGCCGGCTTGAAGGACCGAAGGCAAGAGGTACTGTGGGCAGGACGACGACGCAGAAACGTGAGTCTCGGGATGAACACAAGTTCGGCTTACTCGGCTTCCTCGCTCACCTCGGGATACAATGCCCTCCCCTTGTGACCGCCAGCGGAGCGATGGGAGTCGATGCCCGCTTGAGCGAGGAGATCGAGCAGTTCATCCTGGACCTGCTGAGGTTGGGCATGGACGTATTCTCGGACGGTCATGGTCGGAATCTTCTGCGCTTGGGCTTGTTGTTTGTTGCCTTCGTCGTCGGTCAAGAGGATTACGGATGATTTGGCTGAGGCTGTGGTGGTGGTCTTTTGTCGCTTCGATGACGAGGGTTCGTCCGAGGCCGAGAGTGGAGTGCCCAAGTGCGCCGCGTAGTAGCTTGCCAAATGACGAATGGCTGCAGGATGAATCCAATCAGATGAGAAAACGCAAGGGTGGCCCGCCCGCCCGCCCGTTTGCTAGACTGACCCCTATCATTGCGATCATTTGGCGACTCGGCATGATTCGTCTCGAGAAAAAGTTCCTCGCTGGCCTCGTTCCATACCGTATAAGCTCTCTTGACTTGCTCGGCCGACGTATTCGCTTTTGTAGCGTTCTCGTCGCACAAAGCCCTCAGTCGATTCCAGAGAGGCAGGGAACGATGCCTTACTTCATCGAGCACGGTTTGAGCGACGAGGAGGATCGCGGGGAATTGGGGGGAGGAGACGAGGTCGAACTGGTGCAGGACGACGTTGGTGTCGAGCACGACCCAGTTGGGGATCGAGGAAGGGAGCGGAGGGAAGGAGGACAACGGCCGGAGGTAGTGTTGGTGTACGACGCGTTGTAGTTGACCTCGCGCGGTCTTGCGCCAGAACGATTGCGACTGCGACGAGGACGAGCCGGTGGTACGAGCACGTTGGATCGTGATGCGCGAGGGCGGTTGGTGCACATCGACCGTCGCCATCTTGGAGAGGAGGTTCAACCAGTGCAGAGTGGGGACGGAGCGCAGAGTGGCAAGTGGCGCGGGCGCAAGTCGAGTCAGCTGCGAAGAAGCGCCTCGGCTTGTGTAATCAGAGATGCGACCCTGACGAACTCATGGAAGCTGGGTTAATGCCGCGAGCAAACTCGTGCATTTATCAATTACGCGCGCGCGTTTACTCCCGAAGCTTGACGCATCTACCCAGGTAGTAAGGTGCAAAGTTCACTTACAAATGGTGCATTCTTCGCGCAAGTTTGGTGCGTTTGCTCCGGAAGAAAGGTGTGTTTACCAATTAAGGATGGTGCATCTACCACGCAGCGCGCGCGCGGGGCAATCCGCTCAAGGCTACGCTTAAGCTTAGTTGCTCCATAGTTAGTTAGTTAACTATGTGTAAAATCCCACCTTCCAGCCATAACTATCTAACTATCAACTATGACCCAATAGTTAGTTAACTAACTATAGTTGGGATAGTTAACTAAGAAAAACTATCAAAATGGCCCCTAATAATGACGCACGCCGAGCGTCGTTGAGGGCTTACCAAACGCAATTGCCCCATACGGCTCAGCAGTATGCAGCAATTGTGTGGCTGTATTGAACCTCTTGATCCTCTGGCTCTGCCACCGACTTGTGAGAGCCGCTCGATGCCATGCTCTCAAACTATCCTCTTATGATAGTGTAATAGTATAGTGAACTCGAGCGGTAGACCTACTCTTGAAACAACCGCTGACAACAGTAATCTGTCATTTGAACAAGATTCTACATGACAGACTTACACCTCATCATCATCATCGAGGTGAATTGTTTCTCTACTACTAGTTCCTGTGGCGCGCGTCTTGGCGGACACGACCTTTGAGGGCTGCGCGCTGTATGACAATCTGACGATAGCTGTAGATATGTATGCAGAGTTGGAGTCAGTGATGAGACCAGAAGGTGCGGCAGGACAACAGAAAAAACTCACGAGTAAATATCAGCGTAACTCAATCACGGCAACCAATTTTCTTACGAGCAGCGTCATTCTCAGCAACAGCGCCGGCCCAGCTGCCAACGCACGTCTTAGCATTCAAGAGGGACCCGGAAGTGGCGTGTTGCAGTTGATTAATGGTACGGCGCCCAGCGGAAAAGGCGCGTTCCGCATCGTAGGCGGTCCAAGGCGTCGTCAAGAAATCGCCATCTCGGCCAATGCTCCGTTCCCCGGCAGTCCTCGGCGACCCCTATAGTTGCCATAGTTACAATAGTTAACTATGATATCCTCCGAGCCCGAACTAACTAACTATCAACTATGCCTCAATAGTTGGGATAGTTAGTTAACTATTTGCGGTGGCGTAGTTAGTTAACTAACTAAGCTTAAGCGTAGCCTTGACTCCGCTGGATCTCGTGTAGTATGGCTGAAGCTTGACGAACCCTCCTACATGATCATCAAGTACGTCCAACTTCAAGAAGCACTCTCATCAGGACCTCATGTAGTTGGAAAACGTGCCTGCACCCCCGGCTCTCGTCCCAGCCGCGGCCATCGTCCGGACCCCGGACCGAGTAATCCCCCCCCACACCCTAGGCTGCAGTACAATGACTAAGACGATCAATCATATCAAAGCTGCTGGATGTGTCCCTATGGAGTGGGACACCTTGTATAGCATTCCTCGCCGTATTTCCTGCCTCAGCAACTCGGACAAGGAAAATCATTGACTGCCTTTCCAAACCATTCGTAGACCTGTCCAAACAAAGCTAGTAGCACATCACCAAGTGTTCTCGCAAATGTCACTAGCCGCGATCATTATCTCATTATATGTATATACATCCTTCCGTTTTACTCATAATGGCACGGCTTAGGATCGACGACCTCACTCCTCTTCTTGCAGCTGCTCAAAATAAACCACGACCAATGTGAGTGTTCTGGTGACAAGGAAGGGTCCGATGCAGTGTGGAAGAGCCCATACCTTGAGCGATTGACTCCAACATCAGAGTTGCATTGCGAGCCCGGCATTGCGTGCAAGGCTTCAGCGAAGCCGCGCAGTTTTGAAAAAGGATGCTTCCCTCTTGCGCTTCGATCGGCGAGGGCTTGGGGCATTTGTGGATATAGCGGCAATTGACCGAACGGCCAATGTACGTGTTTGATACCTTGGCAAGCAAGCAACGACCTCGAGCGCCTCAGACACCGGCAGAGAGTTGGTCGGGTCGAACTTTACGACCCTCTGGAGTCTCATCGGCGGCGCATCTGGCATCGAACCAATCGTTGCAATTGACGGTGCCGGGTTGGGCCGCGGGCTTCGCGTAATCAACGGAGCAGTACATTGAGCGTCGGGATTGGACTCAGAGGTGTACATTGTGCCGATCGAAAGGTCAATCAGAATGAGGGTAGGCGGGGATTTTTTTTCAATGCCGGGCGATCCCAAGGGCTTCTCTTCGAGCTCCGGCGAACTCTCCTTGAGCGCGAGTGGGATAGATTCTCCATACACAAGAGTGTCAGCCTCAATATCAAGCAAGCTTGAACTATCACTAAGATCAGATAGTTGAGATCAACAGTAGGATGATTGACCGGGAATCGGCGGACGAGCTCCACTCCCCTCTCGCAAATCGAGGGGAGGGGGGGGGGGGGGTTGGGGGTTCAGGATTTGCTTCCAACTCCGTGTCACACCGCAAGCGAGCATGTTTAACCACGTCTAACATGTATGCGCGTTGGTTAGCATAGAAGTTGTCCTGTAGTGGCTTGAGTGGGCTCCAGCTCCAGTCTAACTCAGACTGAAACGCAACCGCCGCGACCAACGTTTCCATCGTTCGACAAACGCAGACGCCGCAAGCGTTGCCATCGGGCTGTCGCGTAAACTCTGTCCTAGGCATCAAGTCCCCCTTCTTCGGTACTCGCGGTTTCACGATCACTCGCTCCCACTCTGCGTACGGGATTGTGAGCCGGTCACTGCCTCCGGTGACACGAGGGATGGGTCCTTCTGCCCGAGCCGTGATGAAAGGAACGATGTTCTGCGATCATGAGCTCGGGGATTATAGTCAGCCTATCAGGTAAGCGGAATCCATACAAGTCGCTTCTCCCTCTCACCTTCAAACAATTGGCAAAGTTTTGTTCCGGCGATGGAATGTTCGGGTCGTCTACGCTTTCTTTAGATCGCCGCAGCGAGTCATGGAAGCGGAAGGTGTGGTCGGATAGACGGGCCTCAACAAGCACCCAATGACCGGGCACAATGTCAGGTGATCCGCCGGATGCTGATGGAAAGAGATCGATGGAGCACCGTGCATGTTTCGATTACGGCGAGGCAACGTTCGTATTTGCAGGCTGTCCATTCGTGCTCCTGTTCAGGTTGGTTTCGCCAATGAAGGATAGGAGGAGGATCGGCGAGGAACAGTTTTGTCCGTTTTGCTTCCTAATCAGCAACTTCAACTAGCCATCAATGACTGCTTATGCTTGGAACCAGTATCGACCTACTTCGGTGGCCATGTACAAAGGAAGCTTGAGAATTGGTATGGTGTCCTTGAGCGTCCATTCATCTGCTTTCCTTCGGTCACCAAGAATCAGCGGCCATTGCCCGTAGTCGGCTTTCTCTTCCGCCGACCAGAGGAGGTTCGACGACATGATCGCTTGACGTTTGGCTTGCATTGTGTCATGCTCCAGCTGTAGATGGTTAGGTGCACAATTTTCGAGGAGGTTGACGACTTGGCGCAGTCGATCCATGGCTTCTTCGCCCCCATCGGAGGAGCTGGCTTCGGAGTCGTCGACGGCGGGGTCTGAGTCGGCGTTCGAGTCGACTCAGTCGGAGCAGCCCTCAGGAGTCATTGGCATTTGATTGGAGTGCGTCACTGAGGGAGATCGTCAATGATATCGGGTTCCCGCTGGCCCAAGTCTTTCTTCTGGGTAGACGTAGTCGAGGACATCTGGGAGGTGCCACGTGCAGGTGGGCGGGTCATGTCGATTGGTCGGGTCCCAATGCGGGGTCGGCCACCCTTGTTCTGGAGCGTTGCATTCATCTGCTGACTGGACATGACGTATGCGACACGGGTTTTGGAACCAAGGCGAGTATCTGTGGATGGCAACGGATGGCAAGAACTGGCGTGGCGCGGTGAACATGAGTCGAAAGTAGAAGTAGGCATTTGGCGCGACGCGACGCGTCAAGCAGGCTACGTGCACCCAGACAAAATTAAGCAAGTTCGCTGGCGGCGATGCGCGGCTGTGCAGTGGATGCAGGGCCCACTTTGCTTGGGCAGTGACACGCATGATCGGATCACTTGACCCGTTGTAGTACCCAGTAAAAGAAAGAGTGAATATTCGATGCCTGGGGGTCTTCGTCGAGCCCGTGTGGGGGGGGGAGTACGGGCACGATTTTCAACTACATGAGCTCCGGGTGAGAGTGCGTCTTACTAAGGGTGGACATACTTGGTGGTCATGTAAAAGGCCTCGTCAAGTTACAGGGTGATACATGGCATACTACACGAGATACAGCGGATTGCCCCGCTACGTGGTAGATGCACCATCCTTAATATAATTATACCAGTGGGAACCCGTTAAATTAACGGGAGGATGTAATTCAAAAAATAGCAGGATAATCGAACAGTCTACATGATACCAGCGCAGAGGTTAAGAAAACACAACACGAAGTACAGCAAAGAAACAAAATCCATTCATCTTACATTCATCGCCGAAACAGCCTGCATGTCGCTTGTTGCCGGACTTGGCTTCGAACACTCGTGCAATGAGATCCGGACGGTTGCATGCTTTATCGGCCCCGGTGCAGCCTTGATTTCCGGTGAGTCGGGGTCGTACGTCATCGTGATGAGCAGCGGAGGCTTTGCATGTTTGACAACGCACGCCATCGCATCCTGGTATCGCTGCGTGATGTCGCGCGGTCTATTCTTGAACGTCGAGCCCAAGGTCATCGAACGTCCAATTGGGTTCGGGGCCAAGCCGTTGATGCCTTGGGTCGTGGTGAGGTGTAGGTTCTCTTGATGCACCGGATGTGTAGAGTCGATCGGTCTCGACTTGGAATATATCCATAAATCACAGACTCCAGGAAGGGACCGTGGGTGCAATGCGGGATTGAGAAGTACTCGTCGCCTTTGGCAAGTAGTGCGCAAAGAATTGTGAACGCGAGACTCGCCACCTCGACCCCTTTACTGGACCTTTGTCCTAGGTGTTCAAAAGTTCAATGTCAGTCTGTGCTTGCGCCTTAAACAGAATTGAACATCAGAGAAAGAGCCGAAGACGCGTACGTTCGCCATCACCATCCTCTTCGTCCCCTTCCTCGCGGTCTTCATCCTCATCATCGCGGTCTTTGTCCTCCTCGTTCGTCATCCAGACCGAGACCGGAAGTACCTCGCGCAATTGGACACCATTGTCGATCTGCTCTCGGATTCTGGCGATGGGCGGCCCGGCTTGGTGGAACCCGCAAAGAGGAGTGTTGAGGTGGGAGCTATTTTCCTCTGCGGCGAAGAGTGTTGGGTACCGGAGAGGCATCGCAGACGGATGGAGCGAGCTGACGACTTGGTACTTGGGTCGACCATCGGGACATCGATGACTGTGCACCTGGACAATAAGTTCTTGCGGTCCACGATCTCCCGTGTTGGTGTCGGAATCGCAGATAAGCATCGTCATTTCCGTGCTCGGCGGAGGAAGGTTGTGGGTGCGTCGGTCTCGGCCTGGTGGTAGACAGAGGCGCAGGACCCACTCTTTGGCTGTATCCCAACCCGCGCGGGCTTTGGCCGATGCGAACTCCTTCACAAAGCGGTTTCCGGTACGCGGACTCGAGCTTGGTCAAAGTAGGCCTTTGTATGCGACTGCCTGCGCCGTTGAGTCCAAGTCGAGTGTCGGTGGCGGCTGGGTCGATCAGCTACGTTTGAGCAAAGGCTGGAGCGTTGATTGACGACAGGGATCTGGACGCCGAGTCGAGGAGTAAAGCCGATCAAGCACGCGAAACACGCGGGGTCCTAGAATGCCCAGTCGAGTCTGGTCAAAGTGAGCAGCGAGCAGAGTCAACGACAACGCGTTGTTGTACGACCGGGCGTTCTCGCGCAATGCTATAGCTTCTGTGTGCGTGGGAACATTCTTGCACAGTTCAGCATGTGGGTCTACTGCAGACGACGGTTGTTGGACGGAGCAACTGACCGTTATCCGAGCCTTCACGTAGCTGTCGACACTCGGGATTGTGCCGGAGAGGGGGAGGTAGCTGCACCTTGCCTCGCGAAAACGTGGGGCTTGAGGAGTTCGAGCGCGATTCGAGGCCTGCGCGCTCGCCTTTGCGCGCCTTTGCGCAGGAGGATGTGGTGGTGGGGTGAGCTCAACGTGCTGCTCATTCTACAAAGCTGTACGGGGGGCGCTCATTCGGGTCGCAACACCAAGATCGGTTGAGTTGTTGTTAATCACGCGCGGGGAGCTGATTCTGTTGATCGGAGCGGGACGAAGAGGAGAGTCGAGCAGCGGGGCGCGAGTGTAGCTCGCGCCCGAGACTTACTGACACAGACTCACACCGCCAGCGCGCCGCATCACGTGACAGACGACACAGACGTCAGACGTCAGATCGTTAGACGCCAGCCCTCGCGTCGCGCGTCAGGCGGAGCTCTGCTGTAGAAGCAATATCATGCAAAGCCACGCGCTTGCGGTTCATTAAATGAAATATGAGTGGAAGCATTGGTTTATGTCAGCGAAGAAAAGAAAAAAAATACTGGGAGCGCTGTAGCTTCGTTGGAACGGCGCGGAAAATACAAACGTCACCACAGCGCTTGTACATGACTTCTGATCGGAACATGGACACCACAGGCAGGTGCGGCAGACACAACAGTATGCTGGTACATCCACCACAGGCGGCCCTCCGGGCCGCCACCTAGTTAAAAACAGCGATTTTAGGTACATTCCTTAACTCAAACTTTTTTTTTACTAGTTACTAGTTAGGGTAAATTGGTAAACACACCTTTCTTCCGGAGCAAACGCACCAAACTTGCGCGAAGAATGCACCATTTGTAAGTGAACTTTGCACCTTACTACCTGGGTAGATGCGTCAAGCTTCGGGAGTAAACGCGCGCGCGTAATTGATAAATGCACCATTTACTCGCGGCATTATGTATGGATGCTGAACTCATTCCCGATGGGGTAATTCGGGCCGAGCTCCCCTCACCTCGCGCACGCGTGCTCCTGCTGACCTTTCACTTGTTCGCAGCCGCAAGCGCTTGCTTCTGTGGTGTAACAGCATGTCTCCCTCTTCAACGATACCGCTTTTCCACGACGAGCGACCACTAAAACGGCGGCGAGCCAACTCGTTCGACAAAGCACCGTCGACACCGCTTGTTCTATCTCCTGCTCCTGGCCCATTGTCAGCTCTCACCACGCCCCCACTTTCCAAGCCCCGAAAATCTTACTACCACCTCATACCCACCCCCCTGAACCCCCTCACCGCCCCTCCCACTAGGCCCATCGCCTTCCAACAACCGCTGCATCTCACCTCCTTTTCCTACTCCCCCACTCGTCAACTCTTGCTCACCCCTCAAGACCGAGATGCTTCCCTGGCGGTGTACACGCCTCCTAGGATAGGCAGTGATTTGAATACGGGCTTTGAGCAGGCCGTCTGGAGGGATGATTCAGGGGATGAAGGGCTCGATGCCTTGTTGGACACGCAAGCTTTTTTCTTCGGGGCTAGGGCCTGGAGGTGGAAATCTTTGACTGACCTTGCAGCTCCACGCGCAGACTCCAACACTACGTCGAGTCCGATCCAGCAGGAGCAGCGGGGGAGATGCTCGACAAGGTCAACATCATCACTTGGAGGGGAATGATCACCAAGCTATTGCTCGCTGTGTACGAGGTCGAAGCGGCACACAACGACGCTGCCAATTCAAGAAGGACACGAGCCGAAGGATGGGAGATGAACGTCATGCTATTAGGCGTGGGTTCGGGCATGCGTCATCAGGAGAGCAATTCGACTTGTCTCACTCGACTGATTTTGTTAAATATTGTCGGGTGCACCAGAATACTCTCTATCTCGAAGAATCGAAAACGCCCGCCCGGCTCGAGGCCAAAGCCGCTTCGGAAAAGTCTTACCTTCGACAATCCTACTACGGCTACTCCTTCGAAGCCTTCTCGACCCGATCACCCCAATCTACCTCCTCTTATACGAGCCCCACTTTCGAAACCCCGAACACGAATGTGCAATGGTGTTCGATCGTCAAGACCAATTTTGGAGGGTTTAGGATGTTCCTTGGTGGAGAAGTTGATTGTCTTCGTGCGGGGTGGACGGAAGCCGATCCGATAAGGACGGACGATTTCGTCGAACTCAAAACTAATATAGTCATTTCGAGTCAGAGGGATGAGATGATGTTCGAGAGGTAAATAGGGAGATGTTGGTTGTTGCGTGGGTCAGCAAGTGCTGATGAGCTCCCGTCCCTTCGATCGTCAACAGGCAAAAGCTTCTCAAGCATTATACCCAATCATGTGAGTCCCAAAGGTATCGTTTGACAGGCTTCCCGTGTCCCACCGACCTGACTCACTGATACCGTTGTTCTCGAACACAGTCCTCCTCGGCGTCCCGACCATCATCGTAGGTTTCCGCACTCGCACCGGCCATCTGACGGCCCTGCAGTCCTTCAAGACACTCGAGATACCTCGATTGTACGTCACGTCATATTTCTTACCTCCTCGAGTCGGTGCGACACCAGGCCTCGACCGATGTATTCTAATTTGTCGCGTGTCACCTTTGCAGAGTCCGAAACAAATCCCACGCCTGGTCCCCAACGACCTCCCTCACATCAGCGTTCGATCTCATCCAATTCATCATTTCCACCCTTTCATCCGACGAGAATAACCAAGCAGCCGAAGAAGAGTTCAAAGTCAATGGGAAGATCCCTGGGCAAGAATGGCCGGTTTGGAGGATGAGGTTCAGGCCTTTGGAAGAAGGACGAGGAGGTGGAGGTGTTTTGGAACTTGTGCAATTGACGGGGGGCGTGGTTGAAGAGGAGGTCTTAGGGGGCAAGAAGAAGGAGGAGAGGGTGGGCTTTCTATTGAAGCGCTGGGTCGAGGGGCTGGGGAGGAGGATAGGGGGCACGGGGGCATGAAAGGATAGGGGGTCCGAACGCTGCGTAGCTCCGTATAAATATTCACGGCGAAGGCACTGCATCTGTGTTGGAGGTCGATATCATACAAAACCATGATCCACAGTATTAGTGATGTCGACGAGAGTGGGCAAGACGGAAAATCCTTAAGGACGCACGTTGACCGCGGCTCGTGCATCATGACGCCAACGTTAACGGTGGAGGTTCCGAATCTCAGTTCGAGTGACATGACGTGATTTCCATCGTTCCCAAGAAGGGAACTGCAGTAAAAAGGATTAGATCCTTGAGGTTCAACACTACGACATTTGAAGGGGATGATGGAAGTAGGTCTACAGCCCCTGTCTGAACAAGAGCCGAGGAAGAATTTGCCCGAATCGGCCGTTCGTTCGGATCCGCATCGAATCGATTTCGGCCTTTCTTTTGCACCGGTGCCGCACCGCACCACGTCCGTTGGCGGCCGACGCGAGCTAATTTAGCGCGCGTTGATGAGCCTGAGCCACGGGACACGCGTTCATTTTCCGTTCATTGCGGTTCATTGTCGTCCCGACGCGCGCGTGCTTGTGTTCGCGTCATCGCCTCTCTCCCCGACGCCGCCCAGCGCCGGGCCGTTTTGAGCGGCTTCGCAAAAGTTCGAAGTTCGGGCCCTTTCTTTCTGCCCTTCCCTTCTTCTTCCCTTCTTCTTCGAACCACCGCCAGGTTGACTTGCGACTTTTTTCTTGGAGTCGTTTACTTGGGTTCATTCGCTTGAACTTGGTCTACATCGCTACCTCCCCAGGACACTACATTCGCCTGCCGTTGGTAAAGGCCGGACACGCGACAGCAGCTGTTTGCCGCGCCCCACGCCCCCGCCGCCTTTGGCAGTGCAGCCGGGCCGAGATGTCGTACGCGAACCCACCTCGCTCGTCCAGTTCGACGCGCGAACATGGCGAGCTCCCGGACCCCCAATACCGCGGTCGAGGTCACTTGACCCAATCATCCACGTCGTCGAGCGTCGCCGCACCGGAATACGAGCTGTCGGCGTACCCTCACCTCACGTCACACGGCGTGTCGTTGAGGGACCAACCTTACTTGCCCTCGAGTTCGACCATGGGCAACCAAGGCGCCACGCACGAGAGTTCCCCCCTCGCTTCCAACGACCCCCTTTCGGCTAGGGAGACCCTTGTAGGGGATATGGGTGCGGCACAGGACGAATTCCTCGCTCGCGACTACGCCATGTACTCAACCGACGGGAGCGGCTCCCGTTCTCCGAACCACCGCGCCGCCGCTGCCCAAGCCTCGACCTCGCAAGCGCAGTACACCAAAGGATCGACAACCCCCATTCACCCAGGAGCTTCGGTGACGCTGCGAGCCGTCGATTCGGCCGTCTCGTCAACGCAAAGTGATCGAGGAGAAGGTGAAAAAGCCGAAAGGAGGTATGGTTTGCCTTCGGAAAAGATGAGCGGCTACCGTTCGCCGCGGAACCGATCCCATGAACGTTCGGCCGGTGGACCCAATTCCGGTTTGGGTAATTGGAGTGGACCGGCTGGATTGGGCGCGAGTCCTTATGGACACCTGGGAGCGGGTGATGGGAGCAATGTGCAGAGCGCGACGAGCTCGAATCAGAATCTCGTTTACGCCGACGGTCAGTCGGAGCTCGATGGCGACTATGATACGGAGCCGAGGGACTCTGGTTGTGCTGACTCGGAGGGGTGGATGGATCACACAGGCGATTTCATCAAACCCCCTTCGAACGCGTTTACGCGCACCGTGTTCGCCATCTATGACTCGAGCTTCCTCGTTCGTTGGATCATCTACATCATCCCGCTTCTGGCCCTCATCTGTGCGTATGAACCAAATTGGACCAGAGCGCCTGGACGTGGGAAACTGACTTGTTCTCTTGGGATTCGCGCAGGGATCCCGGGTATTGTGGGCTTGACCGTCGCTCCGAAGGCGACAATCTGGGAAGTGCCGCTCCTGTGGTGGTCGGCTTGGCTTTCGATCGCTTGGTGCGGATGGTGGGGAGCCGCTTTGAGTGAGTCGTTGCTGCTTTCCTGGGTGATGGTATTTCCGCCATACTGACCGTTTTTTCGCCTCCCGTAGCCGCCAGGATTTTGCCCCACTTCTTCCGTCACACGATCGGTGTCGTTGCCCCGGAAATGCAGCACCTCGTTACCTATCTGAAAGCGATCAAGTTCTACGTCGGTACCGCGCTCTGGGCCATGGGTAAGTTATGCCCCTGCATGCGCGCTTCCAAACCCGGGATGGGCGTACTGATGCGACACGCGTCTGAATGCAGCCAACTGGGTATCGTTCTTGCCCCTGATCCGCCTCCATGCCAGGAGCTCGAATTCGGACTCGACCCTCATCCTGTTGACCAAGGGCCTCTTTGGCATCTTCATCGTCTCCATCATCCTCCTCATCGAGAAGCTTCTCATTCAGATCATCGCCCACAGTTTCCACAAGAAATCGTACGAGGACCGCATCCTCGAGCAGAAATTCCAAATATCGGCCCTCGTCGCTCTGTACCTCAATACGCGCGACCTTGGTCGATCGGACACTCTCGACGGCGCATTCTCGGGTTCTGGACGTCCTCGGAACCGTCGACAGCACAGCGATCCGACACTGTTGGTCAAACACGCGCTGCGAGGGGTCAAGAAGGTTGCGCAAACGGCGACGACGGTCATCGGTACCGTAGCGTCAGAGATTGCGGGCGAACAGGTCCTCAAACCAACGTCGGCGCAGTCGATGGTCCTCTCGTCGCTGGGCTCGGCGAATAAGAGCAAGCAACTTGGACGCCGAATTTACCTCTCGTTCTGCCCTCCGTACCGTGACTCGCTCTTGATCGAGGACGTGTCGCGCTGCTTCCAGAATCGCGAGCAGGCTGAGCGCGCATTCTCGATCTTTGATCGCGACGGGAACGGCGACGCGACGCGTGACGAGATCGAGATGGCCGTCCTGGACATTCACCGTGAACGTTTGTCTTTGTCCCGCTCGATGCGCGACATCGACTCGGCCGTCGGTCGCCTCGACAGCATTGTCATGTCGCTGTGGTACGTCGTCTCGATCCTCATCCTCGCCGGTCTGCTCAACGCGAGCTTCAACACCATGATCGCGAGCGCGGGTACGCTTGTCTTGGGTCTCAGTTGGCTGATCGGCACGACCGCGCAAGAGATCCTCGCTTCCATCATCTTGTTGTTCGTCAAGCACCCTTACGACGTCGGAGATCGCGTCGACATTGATGGCGTCCCTTACGTCGTGTTGGAGATGCACCTCTTGTCGACCGTGTTCCGCAACACCAATGGTACCGTCACGCAAGCGCCTCACTCGCTCATCAACACCAAGTTCATCCTCAACATCCGTCGCAGCGGGGCGATTAGCGAGCCCTTCGTCTGGGATGTCGCGTTCGAGACCCCTTTCGAAAAGATTGAGCAATTGCGCGCTCGCATGCTCGCCTTCGTCGAAGCCGAACGTCGCGATTTCCTCCCCAAGGTCGACATCATGATCAAAGATTTCGAGGAACAGGGCAAGCTGACCCTCACGACCGATATAAACTACCGTGGCAATTGGCAGAACGGGGCGTTGAAGGCGCAGAGAAGGAACAAGTTCTTGTGCGCGATGAAGATGGCCATGGCTGAATTGAAGATCTACGGACCTGGCGATAATGGGGACCCTTCGCCACCTCCTCCTGATCCGACCAAGATCATCATGGTCCCTTTCGTTGACCCAGGCCATGAGGAACATTTCGAGGCTACGACGGTGGGTCAGAAGGACACGGCCAAGACTTCAGCGACGAATTTGGCGAGCAAGGCCAACAGCGTCGCGATGGAGTTAACGAACCGAAGAGGAATCGTCGATGACGAAGAAGATGATTAAGATACGGGGGATCGCGATGGCGTGAGGAACGAATTGAGGGCGTAGATCCGTTTCTTTCATAAAAGCATTCTTCTGACGGCACATAGACGCTCCACTTTATCACGAATAACGAATCCTCTTATTATTTCTTTTTCTGCGTATACCTTCTTTACTTTGATCTACGACGCCCAGGGGCAGAGTGTGCCCTATGATTTCACCTCTTCTTGTCGACAGTGCTATCCTCCCCGTCTTTCCTCTGCATTTACTCCTTGCACTTTCGCAATGCACATTGCTCGTCGTCATTCAAACCCGCGGTATGATACAGTTCATGGGATGAGCATTTTGTCAAGAACACGAAAGGCTTGCATTAGTGCGGTGCATCCGGACTGGCGAACGTTTCGGCAGCGGTGACTCTTGCCCCGCGGATGCTTGCGGTAAGCCTCCTATCCGAACGGTCCGGCGAGGTGGGAAGTCTGGGCCACGGGGAGGAGGTGCTCGGATGTTTTACAACCGTTGCACGAAATTTCGATCTAGGCTATCGGAATTTCCCATCGTCATCTTTCCCACATGCCCATGCTAAATGCCAAGAGGGGACGTCCGTTGTTCCTTGTTAGCGCCGGTCACCGTGCGTCCTTCTCAGGATACCGGGCTGTGCGAGGAATGTTTCTCGGCCTCCATTCGTCGCACCTTTCTCCCCTTCCGCCTCTCTCCCGTTTGCTTCCCTTCTGCGGCATTGGATTTCAGCAAGTCATACAACCAGCCCTGTTCTTTTCGTACAGCATGAAGCTCTCGCTTTTGATCGTGGTCGTGGTGGCCGCGGGCACCACGCATTCGGTCCCGGTTCCTGCGCCGATTTTGGGGATTCCGGTGAGGACGTGGGTGGAGAGGTTTCCGTTGTACACAGGCACTGACTACTGCCGTACTACTTTACGTTGCGCGGTAGTCCCAATTCACGGGCATCCTCAAGCAAGTTTCATAAATCGTTCTTTCCGTCCTCCTGCCTGCGCGCACGGTCCGCTGACTTTGTGTTCGCTGTCACTCCTTCACCGAAGCAGAGAATTCATGCCTGGGAAGGTACGTGGCTCGAATTAATTTGATGTTGACACAAAGACACTCAGAATGGCTTATACTTGTTCTCCGCCTTCAGCCCGGTTTCTCCGTCGCTACAAAACTCGTCTCGTAAGTCCGTGGAGATTGGGACCACCGTTGCCAAGCATCGTGTTGACAAGAGTAGTACAGACCCAAGTCTGACCCCCCGTATTTGCTGCTTTTCAAAGTTTACTTTCATCAGGAATGTCGGCTTTGAATAAAGGTGCTAAGGCCTCCTCCTCCACCTCCAGTGGGACGACTAGTGTAGGTTCGGGGAGAGCGAGATAAGCGCCGTCAGGGTTGTCCCAAGAAAGAAGCACTGAAGCCACGCGTCATTAAACATCGATCCACTCTAGAGTCTCGGCTCGCTCATGAAACGAGACTCTCCCGTCAAGTACAAGAGGGCTTGGTGAGTCGGCTCGAGGTACGCGCACTCGAAAACCCTGCTCTGAACCCCCTTCTTGGCGACGGTAAAGCCCCTTTTTGGCAGGCTCTTCCGGCCTAGGCTCGGGTTCCGATTCCCTCAAGTCACTTAGTTCATTCATGAAGAAACGTGAGGAGTCCCCCGAATTGGCCAAAAGGTCTTGGTGAGCTTGTTATGGCGAATCGGACATTCGATCGTTACAACAAGCTAATCGATCTGTGAATGATTAGCCCTTTCTTGGCGGGAGGATCTGCGAAGTTAGGCAGCGATTATGTGCATACGCTCAGCCGGTTGGTGAAACGAGAAAAAGATGCGCAGGTCGACGAGAGATCGTAAGTCTGCCTGACCGACACTTGCGCATAAAACAGGAGTGCTTTCCTCGCTTCAGACCTGGCGCTCACGTCTAGCCTTGTGCTCGCTTCACCTACAGTCCATCACCGGAACCTGGGGATCATGTGAAAGATCCATCGATATTTAACGTGACACGACGATTATCGCCTTCGGGCTCGGATCTCATCCCCAAGGATCTGAATAGCACGGCGGTCGTAAGCTCGGTGAGTTGAGCCGTGGCTGGCCTTCTGCAGATATCGAAATAGGACTGACCTGAACATTGATGAGATTACTAGTAACTCGGAGTGTCAATGTACAGCCTCTGGCACTTGGACCTGGCTATTGCAGTCAGTCGATCAGTGTTCGCGCCCAACAGACTTGCGCGCCAGACCGTCACTTTCCGCCCGCAATGGCTCTCATCCTAATCCCATACTATTGGATACCATTTCGTTCGGTTCCTTACTTAGCTCAATTATCCTGTAAAGTCGTTTTGTGTATTTTACTCCACCCATCTTGAATCCGGGACTCGTCCGTGAGATCGTCCTCACTTGACTGTACGTCGAGGCGTCCTGAAATCCTCAGGGCCAACTCAGTGATCTAGTGGCCTTCTGTCGTCGAGCATTGATAACCGTACATGCGTCAATGGCCACATGGCCGATATCAAACTCATTCAATGGGTATAGCATGGCTTAGACGCCGATCGGCCCCAGATCACTTGCCCAGGCCTGGTTAAGATGTACGATCGTCGTCAGAGCGACGCCGTTGCGCAGCGCACGCCCGGCAGCGCACGGTACTTTTCGTCACGGGATAGTTTTTCCGGGGGTCAATGCCTGCGCCACAAACCTTATGTCCTCCCCAGCTCGTCGTCTTCTTCCATCACGACTCTAAGCTATCCTCCTTCTCACAGAAGAAACAACGAAACCTCAACCAACATGAAAACCTCAGTGCTGGCACTCCCATTGCTCGCGGCGACGGCAGCTCGAGCCGTTCCTCTTCCAGCACCGACGTTTGGTGGCGCAGCCATGTGGGAGTGCGTGAGAGACCGTTGCTATCGCAGAGAGTGTGAACCAGAGCTAACTTTCGTTTGGTGCCTGAATCACTCAGCCCTATGTTTTGGATGAAGAAATGGGGCAATATGTTGGGCGGCGACGCAGGACTGGTCAGGAGCTTTCGCAATCAACGTCTGAAGTTGATCTACGGAGTCGTGGGGGCTGACGTAGTTTGATCATCTTGCAGTCAGGTATGGGAGATTTGAGCAAATGGGCTAAGTGAGTGATTGTGGACTCGACAATTGGCCTTAGCATTTGCTCACAGTGCCCCCTTAAAATCCCTAGTATGTTCTCGCCGACTGGTTCGTCGGGCTCGTCGGACTCGTCGTCATCGGACTCGTCGTCATCGGACTCGTCGTCATCGGACTCGTCGTCATCGGACTCGTCGTCATCGGACTCGTCGTCATCGGACTCGTCGTCATCGGTAAAAGCTTTTCTTCGTTGAGAGTTTCATGTCCTTGCCTGAATTCTGTATCAATCGTTTTATATCAGAGTGGACTGGGAGAGATATCAAAGTGGATTAAGTACGCTCATGATACCCTTAGGTCCGTGAGTTTGCGCTTATCTTTGCTCAAGGAACTCCGCAGCGCGTTTACACCGACTGGATCTACAAGCAGCCCGACCGATGATTCGACCAGCAGCTCGGGCTCGATCCCAAGCTCCACATCGGAATCTTCATCCTCTTATGTAAGCTCATTAGTTGGTAAAATTATTCCTTTGGGTTCAACTCATGACTTTCGACCGATCAGACCGACGGAAGTACCGGGACCAGCACAAGCACAGGATCCGGGGGTGGCTCGGGCTTGGCTGCGCTCGAAAAGATAGCTTCGCAAGTTATGGTTCTGGTCGCTCTGAACATGCATACAACGCTAACGCAAGCTATGCTACACCCCAGTGCATACATGACGGGATCGAAGGGTTCGGGAGCGGATTCAACAGCAAATACTGCGGGTGAATCGACTGGCAGCACTTCTGGCGCGTCCAACTCGGCCCGGTTAATCAGGGGCCTGAATACCACCCCTCCGACCGGCGGCTCCTCCGGCACGACCGTCTCCAAAGCCGTGGTATCTGGGAGCACTCCGGCGACCGAGGCCCAACGGGCTAGCAAAGCCAACGCTTTGGCGAGGGACAAGGTGTCGGTGCAGGGCAGAACCCAAAAAGCTGCACTCAATAAGACCACGACGCCGACGGTCCCAACGACGGGCACCACGGCTTGAAAAAGAACCTCGGTACCGCAGGCGACGAGCAGGCTGCTAGAGAGCCGGATCTCGGGTATTGCTTCTGGGCATGACCTTCGTATTCATTCTCGGTAGATATTTTCGATATGCATCTGTTTATGAGTATTCCATGAAGTGAGTCCAGTCTTTCGCGGCGCCCTCGGCACACGGTTCCACAAAGTCGGAACAAGCCAAAGAGCACAATCTGGGGTTGTGGCAAAGATTTCTATGGCACGACCGACGGTTATTCGGACCCCGTACCTTGCGTTTGATGCGTTGACCCGTTGAGAGGAGTCGATTCTGCATGATGATTGGTCTAGACGCCTACAAAACTTCCCCCGCAAAACCCCCAAAAAAACCCGCGCTACTCGCCGAAGGACGCCGTTGCAGCACTAGCGGCGTTCCGTCGCGGTCCGCCGCAGCCAGATTGGCGGTCTGCTGGCCCTCGGACGTGTGGCAACTACCAGCTGGTTACCTTCCCCCCTCTCCCTCTCCCTCTCCCTCTCACTCTCACTCTCCCTCTCTCTCTCCCTCTCCCACTGTACTGTATATTCTTCTCAACTATTCTCCGACCACCATGAGGGTCTCGCTCGTCGTTATCGTGGCGCTCGCATCGAATGCAGCTCACTCGGCACCGATCCCGAATCCTAATCCTCAGCCTTTGCTCGGGTGGCTAAAGTGAGCGATCCCGCTTTGAGAGATTACCACTGCCCGCTCTAGCACACCGGAAGTAGTAACTAACATCAAGCTTTAACGAACGCTTCTCAGTCCAATGCACTGGTTCAAATCAAGCACCCCTGCCGCTACCCCAGCCGCTCCAACCACTAACGCGACGGTGAGGAACGATTCGGACAGCGCTGAGCTTGGGTCGATGACCGTCACGATGACTTATACGCCACCACTTCACTCTCGTAGAATTCGACCGGAGATTTATCGGGATTGCTCGGGTGAGTCATACAGACCTTAGAGATCTACTCGGGAACGACCTGACAAAACGGCTTGCTCTTCCCCGCAGCGCACTCGCATCATCCAGCGCAGCCTCCAGCGTGAGTTTTCCTGTGATTCCTCCGAGCTACACATGTTACTCACATTTATTGGTTCCTCGATTTCATCAGCTGCCTTCCGGCGGTACTTCTGAGTGAGCTAGTAGACAAACAGGGTTTGGACAAGACGTCGAGCGCTGAACCTAAGCCTTATATTATAATTCATTCGAATATCACTAGCACTCCCTCCTCGTCCTCGACTCCAGTGGACACCACACCCCCTTCGAATAGTACGGCGAGTAGTTCGACCTCAAACACTACGGCTTCTGCATCTGGACCTACCGACGTGAGCTGCCTCACTCACACCGCTTGGGCTGCTCGACGGCAACTGAAGCTTGTGACCATTATTTGCCTACAGAACATGTCGAACGACCTATCGCAGATGTTTGGGTGAGAAAACCCATGCGTATCATCATGTGTGGTCTTAAATTCACCGTCGATCGCGTTTGTACCCAGTGCATTCGTCACGCCCGATAACAGTACGACAAATGCCACCACCCCAGATTCGAGCACCGACGCCTCCAATACGAGTGGCACTGCTTCCAGCACGAGTGATACGCTATCACCGTCCCCTTCGGACAGAAAAAAGTCCAAGTCGAGCGATGGTACCTCTTCGGGCTCGAACTCTTCGGCTACCGACAGCAGCAGCTACAATTCTTCGAACACGGGGGCTGGAAGCAAAACCGATTCGAACGACGCCGCGGGAAACGCCACCACTCCCGATTCGAGCACGGACGCCTCCAATACGAGGGGCACTGCTTCCAGCACGAGTGATACGCTTTCACCGTCCTCTTCGGACAGCAAAACGTCCAATTTGAGCGATGGTACCTCTTCGGGCTCGAACTCTTCGGCTGCCGACAGCAGTAGCTACAATTCTACGAACACAGGGGCTGGAAGCAAGACCGATTCGAGCACCGACGCCTCCAATACGAGGGGCATAGCTTCCAGCGCGAGTGATACGCTTTCACCGTCCTCTTCGGACAGAAAAAAGTCCAAGTCGAGCGATGGTACCTCGTCGGGCTCGAAATCTTCGGCTACCGACAGCAGCAGCTACGACTCTTCGAACATAGGGGCTGGAAGCAAGACCGATTCGAGCGACGCTGCGGAGGCATCCCCGTTGCCTTCGCCTTCGCCATCTCCGACGCCAAAACACAAGAGCAAAAACAAGGCCAAAGCGACACCAGAGTTGGGGACCCCGGTCAATACGACCTATTACACCAACGACACGTCGACGAGTACGCCCGAGAAATCCACTGGAAGCACTGGCACGGGGTGGAATACGACTTTAGCCTCGAAAACAACCCCCACCCCGGACTCTGGGTCCCAAGATGCGACTGATTCAGGGGTGGACAATTCTACACTAAGCTTGAATGCGACGACCACTCCCAATACTCTCAACGCAACAACGAATGGGCTGAGCGCGTCGAACGACACTGATGCCACAACGAGCCTGAACACGACCTCTCTCCCCGCGTCCGATTCAACCCAGAGCGACTCGGATGGGGTCGACTCGACGAATGTCCTCAATACGACTGTGGCAAAATCAACGGTAGGGAATACGACGGGATACAACGCGTCAAACCCCTTCAACGTTTCTGTGACGAGTACATCGGACAATAACGCCAACTCGACCGCGGGTCTCGACGGGACCAACACCGATGACAGCCCCGAGGGGACCAATTCGACCTCTACTCCAGACCAGTTGAACACGACGTCCACTCTTAACACCACAGATGCAACCTCCGTTGATCCTTCGAGTCTGCCAAACTCGACTTTCGACGTCAGCACCACCAACGATTCGAACTCCGCGTTCGCTGGCACAGGTGCCAACACAACTGCCGGAACGTTGAACGCGTCGACCCTGACGAGTTCGGATGCGACCACCACTCCGAACATCACCATTCCGGACACCACCACTCCAATCACAACCGCTTCTACTCCGGACACTATCACTCCGAACACCACCACTCCAATCACAACCCCTCCGAACGCCACCACTCCAATCACAACCCCTCCGAACGCCACCACTCCAATCACAACCGCTTCTACTCCGGACACCATCACTCCGAACACCACTCCAATGACAACCCATCCGAACACCACCACTCCGAACGTCACCATTCCGGACACCACCACTCCGAACACCACTACTCCGATGACAACCGCTCCAAACACCACCATTCCGGACACCACCACTCCGAACACCAATACTCCGATGACAACCGCTCCGAACACCACCGCTAATTACGGAACTTGGGAACCTCCCCATCAGTACGGGAATACGACGACGAGCACCAATGATACGACGACTGGCACGACGGTTGCCGATACTGGAGCAGCGACGGATTCGACGAACACCACACAGCTCGACGAGGGAAGCAACGCTGTAAACCTCACCTCGACCGCCAATGCGACGAGATATTAAGTCTACTGCTCGCCTCACTTCCTCTGGCTGCCCATGTTCATAGTAAGGCTTTTGTTCATGCTGGCTTCTAATTTGTCCCGATTGTCCCGGGCCAGCTCTTGTTGAAGATTTGGGCAAAGCGTAGCGCTCGCAGGTATTCGAGTGCATAAACATATCCTAATCCTCAGTAAATAGTGTCTGAGAGAGAGAATTTGGGGACGTCCTGCATTCTCACGAGGTGACTGGCTCAACCTGGAAGGGGAACATCGTTGGAGCCCCTGAGTGAGGGATTGGATTGAATGGGGCCGTGACCTTGAGCTCACTTTAGGCTTTTTTTTGTTTTATTGGGGCTCATAAATTTCAATCTTTCTGGTTGGCTGGGACCGCTAGAGCCAGAAGAAGTTATAAAGCAACGACGGCAAGCAGTTGGGTGAAAGTCAAACCCCCTGCGCGCAAAGAGCGCTGCGCAGATCAAAACCCGCCGAGCACCTAACGCGGACTCCAACGGGCGGTGAGTACTGCTGCCGCATCACGTCCCAAGAGCGGGAGCGAAGATACTCGAAAACCAGGCAAGAGCGCCTAGAGAAGGAAAGGGAGATAATATACAGAAAGTCACGACTGGAAACACGGAGAACCATGTCGCAGAAATGTTCTCAAGTGGAATCTGATGATGACCTGATGACCACGAATGAACAGGAACGAGAACAGAGTAAGGTAAGGTTCCAAAGAGCTGACCTGATGATGACCACGACTCACTCCAATGAACAGGGACGAGAACAGAGTGGCCAGAGACTAAGAAACAGACTCGCGGAAGGCTAGAAAGTGAAGCGTAAATCTAATAAGGAAAGAGAATAGAGACTAGTAAAGTAGGGAGATTGACTATTAAGGAGCGAATGGTCTTTTCGGCTTTTGCTGCAAGGATTTCACGCGCAGATTCAGGCTTGCGTGCACGGACCCTCTCTCCCGCGTGGATGCTATAGCTGTTGCTTCCCACACACGCGGGCTCACGGGCGGTACTCGCAACGCACGCTCCCTTTTGGGCCTTCACTGAGTTGTCGACGTTTCCCCCAGTGGATGCTACAGCTGTGCTTCCCACACGCGAGCTCACGGGCGGTACTACTCGCAACGCACGTTCCCTTTCGGGCCTTCACTGCGTTGTCGACGTTTCCTTACCAGCTTCTGCGGCTGCGTTCACCACCTGTAGGGACAGGTGCGTTCTTCACTCCCAAAACTACCTCCCAGCTGACGAGATCGCTGATCGAGAGTTCCATCTTGCCGGACGTTCACAGCTGCTAGCAGCTCGTTATGAAACCCTCGACGTGGCTCGCTTAGAGTAGCTCGAGGTAAGTGCTTCGATACACCCAAGCTTGTTGCATGGTGTACTTTGCACTTGGATCCCTGAAAATTCTTTGTGGGGGCATTTTGCTCCGGGCCCTTGTTGGGCAACGAGCTAAATCGCATATCTCTCAGCAGACCCTTTGCCGTCCTTTGCACCAACCGCGCCCCAACTGTCTTTATACAGTGTCTTTCCTTTGTCGCAATGGTATGCTGAGACGATCAGTGGACTTGTTCCATCATCAGTTGCAGCCGACTGATATCCAGAAGCTTGGGTCGCAAAGCTCCCAATTGTCATCCCGCCCACCATCCCTGTGTATCACCAAGAAGTTCGGACTCTCTTCCGTTTAGATCAATCTCTTGCGGTTTTCCCCAGAAGGCCGGGTTTTCACCGCTTGAGGTATTTGTTTAACAAACCCTACACCACCAATGTTGTCCTTCGTCTTGCTGCAACTCGAACCACTATTCCGCTACGACTCGCGCGAGTGGTCAGGAGAGTCGAGCTCGCAACGACCCTCATTTACGCAGGGAGGTGGGCGCGGAGCGCCCCCGAGCTCTACTACGTTGACAAATAACTTAAAAAACTAGGAAACGGGCGACGCGCACTAGTAGGTAGTAGGCGGTTGGGAAGAGAGACATCTGCCTTTGATTACAACCCTGGACTAGTGTTGTTATGAGACCTCAATATCCCTACTTTACTAGTCTCTATTTTTTCTCCTTATTAGCTTTACGCTTTACTTTTTAGCCTTCCGCGAGTCTGTCTCTTAGTCTCTGGCCACTCTGTTCTCGTTCCTATTCATTGGACTGAGTCGTGGTCATCATCAGGTCAGCTCTTTGGAATCTTACCTTACTCTGTTCTCGTCCCTGTTCATTTGTGGTCATCATCAGATTCCACTTGAGAACATTTCTGCGACAACAGGCCGCAGCCAGGCCCCAGCTCTCGTCACCCCGATGTAAAGCTCGGTTGCCTTACGCTATTTAACTACCCTTCTGATTTCAATATGCATCTATTGAAATCGTCAGTCTTTTGGACCGTGTAACCTAGTCGTGAAGGGCCTGGGGTATTACACCCGACAGCGCCTGATGCCCTCCCTTGGCTGAGTCTCGAGTGCTGGCTGTTGAGTCGCCGGGGCCGAGCGAAAAACGATCCAATACAACGAAACGGGCCGCGCCTTGACGCGATGATATTGACCAAAAACGAGCGACCTTTCTTCCCGATCCATGCCGTAGATCTTGACCAACACGAACGAACGATCCATTCGACGGAATCCAACACACGGCTTAGGAATAAAGGAGAAGTGGGTGAAGCGTAGTCAACAACCGAGCGACAGGAACGAGAAGAGGAAGGGAAGGGAAAAGGGGGGAGAAAGGAGAGGGGTGAACTTCACATAGCCTCCAACGCAACGACGATCGACCCGGCTTGCCGATCCATCCAAGAACGAAAACCGCTACTGCGCAAAGTAGAGAGAGAGAGAGGTGCGCAGCCTTCCACTGCGCAACAAGTTTCAAGACAGTCAGCTTCTGAAATAAAAGTCAACCTTCGAAAAACATCGTCCGGGGGTGAGGATCTGTTATAGAACCTTTATTTGTAAATCTTTCCAATGAGGCCGCACATAGCTGTCGGAGGTGCCGCAGAAGCTTGACACAGACTCCGATTGGGACTTAGTGTCGACGCATTGCAATAGCCTGGCCGCAGTGCAAAGGTCTAAGGGGAAGTGTTGAAGGTGTTAGTAGGCCTTGCACTGATATCGGGGGCCGGATAGCTTAGTAGGTCAAAGCTTTTCCAATCAGTGGAAGCGACCCAGGTTCGACTCCTGGTCCAGCCGTTCTCATCTTTTGTTGATCATTTTCGGGATCATTGTTGACTTTAACACCTGAGTATGGAGCTTGATAATTCAAAGCCGGTCTATTCTCACGGCCATGGTCAAGGTCAATCGGCGATGGGTGCCAGACATCCTTAACCTCCGCCAGGCCTGAGCCCGTCCGTCGCGACAGACGCCGTTGCGGCGGCCAATCCGCAGTCCGGTCCGGCGGGGGAGTACGTTCGGAGTATACTCCAGTCGGACGCTTGACTCCGAGGGTCGAAATTCCGACGAAGACGCGCTCAGGTGGTTCTGACCTCCTTGATCACTGGCTTTACTACTCGAGACCTCGATGATCTCAAGCCGAAGATATGCGATCCTTGTCCTCCTCGTATGCATCACGGTCACCTCCGGCGCACCGACACCGGACCCCTTATCACTCGGCGGGTTTGGTAAGCTTTTAAAGTGCGTCCCAACTCATTGCCTCGCCTCAGCACGCGTCGCTGATGAGCTCAAACGTATAAACCCATCTGTTGCGTGATCTGGCAGTCCCTTTTCGTGGTTCGGTCATAAAAACTCGAGTGACGGCACCACAACGTCGGGTACTTCAGCGAACACCAGCACCGCCAGCACCTCGCACCCAGAGGACACGGCTAGAAACGCCGCAGCAGTTGCGTTAGAGAAGGCCGACCCGTGGAACAATACGCTGGTTTGTGCCGTTGCTTGTGCCCAGAAAGAGAACGGTATCACGTGAGCATCGCGAAACCCAAGATGTTCCGCCGCCGGAAGCTGCCGCTACCGTCGTCCTGACGCTCTCGGCGTCCGGCTCGCTCACGACTTGCACAGGAAAAATCGGTTGTGCCCGCAACTGTGCAAGATGACGATGAATTTGCGAAAGGCACCGCAAGCAAGTGAGTTGTTGTTACCGTTCGCTCTCGGGACGGAGGACGAAGCTCACGTATTTCGGCGCGGGCGAACCTTTTATTTGCCGAGGGGTATCTCATCAGATGCAACAGCGACGATATCCTAGTAGCGCAGCGTGTCAGCGAGGGAGGTTGAATACATGAGATAGGTTTCCTAAGACAGTGTATATGGCCGCAATGAAGCAATTGCGAAACACACATAATCCCATGAAGGCACTTAAAAGCTCAGGCTTCTAAAGCTGCAAAACGAAGTTGAGCTGAAGCCAAAGTCTTCAGCCTCGACTCTGTGTCATCCGAGGATTCCGAGCACCGGATTGCCTATTCTTTACTCTCGAGTTAGCTTCGGCTTTCACAAATCCGTCGCTTCGACAGGATCCTGGGACCACCGCGAGCCTATCACGAGCTGGCTGGCATACAACTGGGCGAAATTGATCCGTGCCGCTGCACGATGGCCGAAGCCCGCCGGCGCTGAGCCGCGCCTCGGGCTCTTAATGTGCGCACCCGTTTCCCCGCTTATTCTGCGCCTTCCATCATCTCTTTGGTCATCGAAAATCTTTCGTTCACGTAAGGAGTTGCATCCCCACCTAAACCTGAAGTCGCGTGCACGCCTTAACACTTGCTTGCACAATCATCTCGAAGGCCTGCTCGACCCCGGTAAAGGTGAGTGGGGCCCCAGCGAGACCCTCGAGACTCCGCGCCCTGACAGCTGACCCGAACTGACGCCTCCCTAGATTCACAGCCCACGACCCAAACATGGCCAACTCATCCGCACATTTGATCTCCCCGGACCACCCCTACCAGAAAACGTATGCGAGCCGTCCCAAGGCGACGTATGGAACGAGCCGGCGTCCGAGCCCGCAGATGGGCCTGGCGATGCTCAAAGACACGATCCCCTTAACGACCTTCCTCGGCTTGGGCGCCTTGTTGCAATACCTCGTCATCCTAGTATCCCCTCCGACGTGGTGGTGGACCAAGTGGGTCTTACCGCTACTCCTCATCCTGGCGCCATGGGTCAAACCAACCATGATTCATTACGGTCTGAGCTCGTCCCCCGATCATGATCGCGTCATGCCAGGTAAATGGATGGCCCGCATGCCAGGAGGTGAAGAAGATCCCACGACCGGTCGCGTCCAATCTCCCGAATTCGTCATCTTCATGATCGGTGCCCGTTTCCATGGACCCTTTGGTCGTTTCTCATCAAGTTCGAAAAAGTTGGGCAAGGCGTTCAACGAGATGTGGGCCCAACTGTCCGCTGACCCCGACTCGGGTTTGCTCAACGTCGACATGTACCTCGGCACGTCCGAATGGAGAAACAACAAACTCAAGACCGTCGCCGTGTTTAGGAGCAAGGAGGATCTGTGGAAGTTTGCGAGGGGCCCGTTACACTCCAAGGTGTGGACGGATTACTACAACCTCGGTGGGTACGAGGATCGTGGGTATGAGATTTGGCACGAAATGTTTGTTGTGAGTTCCTTTCGGCTTGGGAAGAGAATAGACCGCCCCTTTCTTTGATTACCGAATGACTGATCCAAGACCGTCCTAACCCCAACCCTTTAGGTCAAAGAAGGTGGCTTTGACGGCATCTACGTCAACCACGACCCTTCAGGCAATACGATGGCCAACATCTTCCGTCAACTCAACGAGATCGATCCCGAAGGAACTCGCAGCGAAGAAGGCGATCGTTGGAAGTCCATCCTGGTGCCCATCAATAGTGCCAAGACCAAGACTTCGGCGGGGAGGATGGGCCAGGAGGAGTATAAGAGTGAGAAGGAGGTTGTCAACAAGTAAGGGGAGGGTGGCATATGTTTTATGAGGGGTATCGGGTGTGTTTTGGTCTTGCTTGTCGCGGGGCCATACGGGGTTCCATCTTGTTCGTTCTCAAGATCATGTTTTGTTCTTTGGTCTGACGGTCACTCCTTGTTGAAATTTCAACGAAGGAGCATACTCGTGCGCGGGTGAATTTGCACCCATCAATCTACGGCTGAATAGAACGATAACCCGCCCTCGTTGACGATGGCCCAAATGATGATCCGCAAAGCTTGCGTCAATTCGGGAAGGGAATAAGGCAATCCGACGCTGTGGAAGACGTGCAGGGAGCCCAGTCAGCTTCCCGCGACATGCACCGTCCTAGAATTCGGGAAAGTGCTCACGGTGGTACATGTATGAATTGTACGGGTGTTTCTTGGCGCTTTTCGTTGGGAATGTCCCTGTCGACATCGCGCCGAGCGGTCCCGACGTCATTGGAATGTGTTGTCGCCAGGAATTTGGCCCAGGCCAATGAGGCGCAAAAAGTAAACTCGCACAGGAAGAGGCCTAAGGAATAACACATCAGTGAGAAGCATCCCACTCGTTAAGGGAGACTTACCGGCATCCTTGCTGATCCTCAAAAACTCGATGCCACCCCCTTCACCTCGACTGGCTCGTAAAACCTTGTCCACGTCGATGCTCGAATGCAATACCTCGTCCGACCGATCAAAGACCTCGCCCAGCCCGGTAAAACCTCGATAACCTGTTTCGTGGTCCAATGGCGCATAGGTTTGGTCGACATCGGGTTTGTCATAGCTGAATTTGCGCGCGAGAGCTTCGAGGGTCAGGGAGTAAGGGGCGCCGACACCGACGTGGATGATGAGATCGGGCTTGGGTCCCGTGGAGGTGGTGTGCAATTGGGGAACGATGGAGAGGGAGGAGGCGTAGGTGACGGGGATGAGGGTCGAGGTGAAGTGAATGGGTCGGGTCGATGATGATCCATTCGATGAGGGCGGGGAAGTGGCGGTGATCGAGGACTTACTCCGCGAGGAGGATGCAGCGAGGGGTGCAGGGCGTGAATCGAGTGTGGTCTGGTGCAGCTGTTTCACCGCTTGCCACGAAGGGTTGATCGTGTGTTCTCCGAACGGCTGCACACGATGGATCCGAGATGTCAGTGCGATGGGATGACATGATGTTAAAGTGGGGAAGTCGAGTGGGACCCTCTCAAGACAGGGCAGATGAGCTCACTCCAAAGCCCGTGATGTGGACATGAAAGGGCTTGGATTTGTTCGAGTGGTCATGGGCTGGGAGCGGGGTCATTTGGAAGAGCTTGACTTGGCTGGCGGTAGGCGACAGGAGGCAGGGAGAGGACGAGGTCCGAGCGCAACGCCCAGGCGACGACAGCCGACGACTTGAGTTTGGTCGATGCTCTCTCTCGCCTCCTTTTAGACCCCACCAGCTTCCGCCCTTGATCACCACACTTGGCACGACCGACCTAGTCCACTCTCCAAGCCACGGCGTCCATCTCACCGCTTGCAAGTGTCACCGAATCGACTCCTTAGCTCAGCCAGCCAGCCCCCCCACGACGCGTCATCAACCCATTCCTTGCGTGCTCACGACCATCACCTCCTCTCCACCATGTCCAGCACCTCCCCTTCGTCCACTTCCAAAGATGGCCAAACAACACCAGCCGCCGCCGCCGCCGCCGCATCGAGTTCCCCCCCGTTGGACCAACTCCCGGCCTTGCACGAGGACGACGAGTTTGAGGAATTCGCTTCCCAGGGTCAGTCATAACCCCCTCACTCTTGGTTTTTTTTACCGCCCCTGATCATTTCATTATATCTCGTGTTCAGATTGGGATGACTCGGCGACGTACTCGAACGTGCTCGCATCCAAATCCGGCCCAACAGGTGCCGGCGGGGCAGCAGCAGCCACAGCAGCCGCAGGAACGGAGGCGCAACAACAGCAGCAGAAGCAAGGGCTCGATTCGCTGTGGCAGGACAACTGGGACGACGATGACGTCGAGGATGACTTTTCCGTCGCGCTCAGGTGAGTCTAGTGCCAGGGGGAAAGGGGATCGTGGAATGGAGGTGAGGTGGGGCGACACTTGTGCGTTCGCGTGCTGATGGGCTTGGTTGTTTTCCGGGTCTCACAGGGAACAATTGAGGAAACAGGATCAGATGCAGCTGTAGTAGAGCTTTGGTTCAAGTGACATGACACCCTTCTGAATGATCCTGATCCCCCGCGGGATTAGGTCCACCAAAGCCTCATTCGACAACGTCGCACGCGAGTCCAACTCTTGATGTTCAAACGGAAAGTACAGGGTAATAGACCAGTTAAGAGAGCACTTTCTATGGGGCAATTTTAACAGAACAGTCCACGACAAAGACGGAAAAAGGACAGGGAGCCGAATAACCCCCCCCCCCCCCCCCCCCCCCCCCCAACCCGGTGCGAGGCTAATAGACGCGGAAAACTGAAAGGGACATAAACACTGACACCGAAGAAAGCCGGAGTGCGCTGAGGAAGTCGAACATATCACAAGGAGAGGAGATGGGGCGTTAGATCGTTTGAATAGGCAACGTCTTGGCTGTTCCGAGAGCGGCCTTCTCGGCGGGGACCTTGCCGTTGGAACCGGACGAGGAACGACTCAGTGTCGCTGACGCGCCGTTGTTGAGCGCGTCGACGTCTTCGGGTGATTCGAGGTCGCGGCGCATGAAGACTGTTCGGGGGTAAGGGGGGTATTAGAACGGATCAAAAGCATTTGGGTCTGAACAAGACGTACCAAAGTCCTAGCCCGTTTCACCGCACTGGAGAGAAGGATAGACACGATAGATTCGAAGAATCAGTACCGCTGTCTCGATGATAAAAACCCATCCACAGCAACCGAAACCCACCTCGGTCTCATCAATGCCCAAAATCTCCTGATCCTCCGTCGCGCGGAAGTGCAGACCGGGGATGTGGTCGATCGCAAAGAGGATGATATAGGTCAAGACCCCGGTCCAGGTGATGATCGCCAACGCGCTCGCGAGTTGCCACCCCATTTGCTTATACTGCTTGTTGATCCAACCACCTGGAACAAGAGAGGAGTGGAAGTGAGTTTGGGAAGACGGGTAAACGATTTTTAGGCTGAACTTGCCCGCGATGACGGTGTAGCCGTCGAAACCGGCGACGCGCGAATCGGCAAAGAAGCCTACGAATGGAAGAGGGTCTAGAGTTAGTATTTGCAATGAAGAAAGAAGTCTGAGAAATAAGACTCACCAGTTAGAATCGCGCCGGTGAAACCGCCAATACCGTGGAGCGCGAACCCATCGACCGCATCATCGACGCCCAACAAGACCTTGAGTCCGGTGCTAAAGTTGCACGCGCTCGCCGTAACGAAGCCGACGGCCAGCGCAGCGGGGGCACCGAGGTATCCGGCCGCAGGGGTGATGCCGACGAGGCCGGCAAGGATACCAGAACAGAGCGCGACAGCAGAGTATTTGCCCGTGTGGTAGTAGTCCAGCATCATCCAGGTCAAGCCGCCCATTGCCTGCGCAGCCAATTCGTGATGAGGAGGACAGAGACGAGGTCAGCGATCGCGTTCAAAGTCCGTAGGGATACGGGCGGAGATGCAAGTGAAGAATGATTTGGGAGGTATAGGCACAATCCAGCTTTGTGGGGGGCAGAAACGGGGACCGGGGAGGCGAGGGAAACAGGGAAACAGGGAGGACTGGTCGCCAAAAGAACGCGACGATAACAGGATGCGCGGCGCGTCAGAGGAAAGCAACAAGAGCTTACCGCAGCCAAGTTAGTGATCAGGGCCGCTTGAACGGAACGCAAGTTCATGGCCAGCTCGGAGCCACCGTTGAAGCCGAACCATCCGAACCAAAGCAAGGCGGTGCCGAGAACGACGTGCGAGACCGAGTGCGGGCGGTATGCGAGCTTGGCCGTTCCATAACCGCGTCGGCGGCCAAGGTAGTACGATACGACGAATGTCGCAGTTCCCGAAGTCATGTGCACAGGTCCTCCACCGGCAAAGTCCAGAACGCCCTTTTGGAAGCCCCACCCGGTCGCATTCCAAGTCCAGCAAGCGACGGGGTCATATACGAGCGTGGACCACACGAAGGTAAATATCATGATCGGGAGAATTCTTGCTCGCTCCGCAAAGGCGGAAATAACATTAACAGCTGTCACGGAGATGAACGTCGACTGGTAAGCGCAGAACAACAATGCTGGGATCTTGGATGAGCCGACAGAAGGAGCGTCGAGGACGTTGATGAGGCCGAAGTGCTTGAGATTGCCGATGAACATTGAGCCTTCGCCGAACGCGAGTGAGTAGCCCCAGAACATCCACTATAGGTCTCTACAGTATAAGATACTAGATATAAGCTTCTAGAAAATCAGTTGCTCACCTGAATCGCCCCGACCGAGTAGACCACCATCGAAAGCATGAGCATTGACAGCGCGTTTTTTCGTCTGAGAAGGCCCGAGTAAAGATACCCGATACCAGCCGCCATGATCATGACCAGGACCTATTGTTCCACGAAGCAGAGCATTATTAAGTTTCTGGTCATTTTCTCAACAGGACGGAATGAGGGCTCACTGCGGCGGTCAAAATCCAAGACATGTCGCCATTGTTGTAAACGGTGACGCCCTCGGCGCCAGCAGAGGAATCGTACGCGGTCACGTCGTAAATGGAGACCAGAGATCCTGAGGCATCGTAGCTGATATTGACCATTGCGTGGAAATAGGGTTTTTTTGAAGAATTTGAAGGAGACTGGGGTGAAGAAAGAAGGGGCAGGGCGTAGAATCGTGTGATCAGCAGCCGTATCAATCGGGCGGGACGATAAGTCGACTCGACTCGGTACGTTCTGGAGGCGATCTCTGCCCGCGGCTCGGGTGCTGACTCAACTTGCGAAAGTGGCCATACGGAACTCACGGGCTGATCACTCGATCACTGGCAGTCTTAAATTTCTTGCCCTTGGAGCGATGACTTGCGTTCCAATGGAAAGTCACACAAGAGGTGGGGAGAGAGGCAAGCTCTTGATAACGGACCGGATCTTGTCTGGAACAATCAGGGGGGGGGGGGCGAAACCGATAGGGCTCATGTGATTCAACTTCGACACTCGACTTCGGCGAGAGGCTCGAGCCCCGAAACAAGCGCCGCGTCCTGCCCACAATGGCCTGACATCGCGCGCTATCGAAAGGCGGCGGGGGGAGGGGGGACACGCCCGATAAAGGATCAGGCACGCCTTGGCATTCTCTGTCGTCGTCGGTCGAGCGAGTCTTCACCGGCGCCTGGCGGTTTCGGGCCGTCCAGTGAGCAACGCTCGGTGTTTGGTCCGGAACATGCAGAACAGCGAGAAAGTTCCTCAATTGCGGCCTCCAAGATGACCCTCAGGCAAGCGGACCCGACCTCCGTCTCGGAGACCGCAGTCGTACCGGACTTCCGACGACCCCTCCGATGTCAATGATCCGTCCGATGCCGCTGATACTTCTGCTACCAAGACTATACGATGCATCATGCTGCTGCCCTCCGGCAGGCTGAAGCAGACTTTAAATACATCGGATTCTTGCTTCACTCCACCGTACTAAAGGCGCCGTGACCCCACCAAGAATATTCGGTGACATCTCCCTCTCCTTTAGAGCCCACCCTGCTAGGTAGGCTTATGTACATAGGGCAAGTGCATGGAGGTTTTCCCTGGAAGAAAAAATAAAATAAAAATGCCCGGATTTGGGATGTGACATGTAGAGCGGTGTATTACACACCCGAGACGAAGAGAAAGAAGCGCTCGGACCGCCTTATGAATAAGAGACTGAAGAGCGTATAATCCAACCGTGGTCTTTGCTCCACGATCGGTACGTATCGCCAGGCTTCACTGTACAAACACGCGCTCTTGGTCAAATACCCAGAAGGCGCTTTCTTGCTAATCCTCACCCACTTCCTCTAAGCAGAAATGGATCGACCCTCGACTCTTCGGGGCCAGGCCAATCCGCAAGACTTCTTTCGTCCGAGCCTCAGATCGATCGCAGTGGACTTCAAAGGGATCGTACAGTCGTATCTTGGTCCTGATATCGGCTGAAAGAGCATATGTGTAATTAAATATAGAAAACACAAAGAATACCCCCAAAAGAAAACGAATGCGAGATTGCTAGAAGCACAAGCGACGCTAGGTCAGAGAGAGAGGCAAAGTGGTTGGATATGGCAGAGTGTACAGCGCTGGTCAAAGCCGGCGAGTCGGTGCAGTGGTCTCTACATTCCGTCTCAAACGCTCAATTTCTCCTCCGTCACGGGGACAGCGGAGTGGGGCGACTTGATGTCCTTGTTGTGGCTCGACGACGAGTGATGGCTCACTTGGCGACTAAGGTCTTCGCCAGTTGCTCGGTTGTGCAATTCGGAGAATTCCTCAGGCTATGGTGGTGTGGAGTAGATGAGCGGTCAGACTTGGCTCTCAGCCGTACAATGTTCTATCGGAAGCAGAAACTCACGTTCTCAAGATCACGGTTGCGGAAGACTGCAATAAGAATATCGAGACAATCCTGGTCAGCTTTCAAGAATGCCAAAACTTTAGAACGCTATCGACTCACCAAAGTCGTAGGCGTTCTCGCCGAGCTGAGTGCATTGCATTAAGGGGGTCGATCGAGTCAGTTGAGCTGCTCAAGCGTTTCGTAAAGTGCAGCCTTTCACGGGAAACTCACCTCGGTCTCGTCGATACCAAGAATCTCCATGTCCTCAGTAGCTCGGAGTTTGAGGCCAGGAATGTGGTCGATGACAAAGAGGAGCAGGTAGGTGACGACGAAGGTGTAAGCCATGATCGTCGTCGCTCCGGCGAGTTGCCACCCAAGCTGGATGTAGTTGTGGTTGATCCAGCCGCCTGTTCAATGCCCGTTTACGCGTCAGTCTGATCAAATCAAAGTAATAATCAAAGAATTGTTATTACTGACCAGGAATCTCGGTGTAGCCATCAAATCCAGCGACGCGGCTATCGGCGAAGAGCGCAGTCAAGACGGATCCGCAGTAGCCCCCAATGGCGTGGAGCGCGAACGAGTCGACGGCATCATCGATTCCGAGCAGAACTTTGAGGCCAGTGCCAAAGTTGCATGCAATTGCGGTGAGGAAACCAATGGCCAACGCCGCGGGAGAGCCAACATAACCAGCCGCAGGGGTGATGCCGACGAGACCAGCGAGGATACCGGAGCACATCGAGACAGCAGACCACTTCTTGGTGTAGAACCAATCCATCGCGAACCAGGTGATTCCACCCATAGCGGCAGCGATGTTGGTGACAGTCGAGGCCTGGACTGCGCGCAAGTTCATCGCCAGTTCGGATCCACCGTTAAATCCGAACCAGCCGAACCAGAGGAAGACGGTGCCGAGGATGATTTGGAAGACCGAGTGGGGGCGGTAAGCGAGCTTGGCTGTACCATAACCGCGACGACGGCCCAAGTAGAGCGACCACGCAAAGCCAGCGGTTCCCTGTGAGAGAGCGTCGTGGGTCAGCAACGAACAACGGGGACTTCTGCACCAACAAGGGCTCGCCACAAACTGACCGAAGTGATATGGACGGGTCCTCCGCCGGCAAAGTCGAGCTCACCGAGCTTGTAGAGCCATCCGTTGGGGTTCCAGACCCAGTTGGCAATAGGGTCGTACACGATGGTGGCCCAACAGAAGCAGAAAATGACTGTAAAGGGACGAGCAAGCGACGGCGATCAAATTTTGACCCGCACCGTCCGCGAACGAAATTTTCGACTTACGAAGCGGTAGAATACGTGCACGTTCTGCAATACCTCCAACAAGAATAACCACAGTCACAGTGGCGAACATGGATTGGTAGAAGTAATACAACAGAGCAGGAATCTTGGAGGACCCGGCGGATGGTTCGAGCGTGACGTTCATGAGGCCAAAGTGCTTCAAGTCGCCGATGAAGGCACTGCCGGTGCTGCTCTGTATCCCGGCACGAAGAAAATGGTTCACAGCAAGAATAAAGAAGAGTGTCAGCGCTTTGTATATCTAGATTCAATGAAATGAGGGAGGAGCCCGGCCTAGATAGAGTTGACCACCCAAACGCGGCAACAGCAGCACTTACAAAAGCCAACGAGTAGCCCCAAAAAAACCATTGAATTGTAATAACCGCATAGCTGTACACAAGGCAAGATTTGCAACCGGAAATTCAGCTACTGTCATTCACAAGATGAATCGTCTCGCGTTAAAAGGCCGTTGGTAGTAAGTAGCTCAGAAACCGCCCAAAGCTCTATCGCCATCGAATCAAAAGCCGTATCACCGCCGCGGCCCGTTTGGCATGAAGCCCGGATAACCACTGGGATGAGAGAAGAGTGGAATAAAGCGACGAAACTCACACAAGGACACCGAGCATCATCATAGACAAAGCATTCTTCCTACGCAAAAGACCAGAATAGAGGAAACCAACTCCGGGGGACTGTGCATCGAGTGAACGAGGGAGGATAAGCGTAGGCATGGTCAGCGGCGTGAACTTCGGCCCGATTCCTCCGCGGCGTGGCTCGTGTCGATCTCCGTCCGAGAACACCGGGAAGAATATGGACCACACTCACCATGATCATGACGAGAACACCGGCGACAAGCACTGCGACGACAAAATCGAGGCGATTTTAGCGTGTCAGCGCTCGGTTCCCGTCCGGGTTGCCATCGACGAAGTCAGTGGCCGTATCGACCAAGCGGGAATGAATCTTCGACTTACCCCATGCCATGTCACCGCCATTGTACACGGTCTGAGTGCCATCTACATTGGCAACAAGAGTCCCTGTTGTATCGTACGCAACGTTGACCATGATGAGACTGAAGTCGAAGATTTTTTTGGGGTGTGGGGTGGAGAAGGAAGAAAGAAAGAGCGGAGGAGAAGCCCGAAGGGAACGGGGAGCCCGAACTGATTACTGGGCGCTGGCTGGGCGGCGCGCGGCAAAGATAAGCTGGATGAGGGAACCCGAATTCGATTAGCGATTGATATTAACGGGCACCAAGACGCTGCCCTCTACCTCCCCGGAAAAGCGACTTAAGAAGCGCAGTGCCTTCGTAGGTACTAGGCAACGAGTGGTTGTTGCTCGAGGGGTGTGAGAAGGAAAGGCAGAGAATCGAGATGCCCGGCGGGACCTCTTGTCGACCGATTCGGCCCGGCATCCTTTCGATCAGCAGTGAGTGGGATCAGCGCGCGATAGGCTAAGAATAGTTGCCCCAAACAATGGCCTGACAATTGGGATCAAGGCCCCCCAATCTACGGGTGACAGAGTATGTACCGCATAACTATCCTAATCGTTCCTACAGGCGTGCAGCTCTTGGTGTAGCACTTTCTGCTAACCACATCCAGAATCGCGCCGTTTTTATTGGCCCGTGACATGATCGCGGTGATGTCTGGGCGACGCGCCGCGCACGGCCCCGCCCGAGACAAGGCCCCTCCAGCGAACGACTCCTATCCGGCTCGGGCTACGTCAACTAGGCGCTCGGCAGCACGTCGCGTGCCCAGTAGATCAGGGTCGGTACCGACCAAATGATCCAGTACTTTTCAGCAGGGTTCAGTGGCGAGTTGCGTGATTACTGCTTCCCATCCAATCCAAGGCCGCTCGTCCTGTCCTAACCGGTGACTCCGCACGATTCATCCACTTTGGGTCACCCGGAGAGCAAAGGAGATTTATCTGGTCAAACAGAGCTGCTCTGCATAGGATGAATGTTTTCCAACACCTTATTAGCCTAGACACTAGACACTACTGAGACACCGGTTGATTCGTTATGAGGGCGACCGTTGTCAGCCGAGCTGCCCGAGCTTTGGCTAAACGGCAACTGAAGCGTCGCGGCACACACTTCACAGAGCCCAATCAGAAGAAGTTGAGGCAGACAGCTGAGTCACCCAGGCATGCTCCAAGATGCCGATACACTCCGATACAGCGGGTCGGAAGATTTCGGTGCCGGCCAAGGGTCGTTTGGCGAATCTTTGAGGCACGAACAAACGCGGGCCTGTGCCGGTTTCCTTATCGCAGCCAATCAGCGAACGGTGCGAACCCTCCCGGCGAACGAATCCACCGGGCACATCCCGCTGGAATCAAACCTCGGAAGGACTCGGGCAGCATGTCTTACAACAACGCAATAGGGGCTCTTGCCGGGAAACATGGTCATGGCGGTCTAAATGGGTACCTGACGACCATTGCTGACCACCTACCTAACTAGTGCCGTATGCTAACGAAGCGGCGCAATTGAGCGCTAATGGCCGCGGCCCGTTTAGCTTGGCAACGGCTCGCGCCGCCAGTGCCAGTGCAAGTGCGCGACCGACCGATCGTGCCTCGGCTCCGACTACCGTAACTCGACGGGTCGAGATCATCCAGTCGTTATTCACACTGTGACTGGGAAGAAACAAAAACAAAGTTATGTTAGGTCTGGACCGTTTCTTCCGCCTCCTCGGGTGAGATCAGTTACTTGTCCATCCAGCCGGATTGGTGAGGCTGCGACTCCCCCGAGGCCCGGACCGATGAACCCCCCCCCCTGGCTAGCTTGCGCTTGCGAACAGGGGTCGTCAAATCTATCGCGGCAAGGTCTGCGGTCACGTAGCCAGACTTTCTAGAACGAGGCTTACAACCAAGTATTAAGTAAAATGTTGCTTTTTTTCTTGCAAGAGTACCTCTCTTCCTTCACACCACCGCCCTCCCACCCACGTCATCTGCCACATTGTAAGGTATGCGCCTCTGACGTGCATAAAATACAATCTGTCGTTCTTGACCGCTAGGCTAAAAGCAAGTCGTAACTAGAACTCGGCAGTTCTAGCTACTCAGAGGCTATTTATAGGGCTGTTCTGTAGGCATCCCCTTACACACATCCCGCAGGCGTCCACTTGATCATCCTCGCCTTGACTGCTGGCCTTCGCTTCGTCCTCGGCTACATCGATCCACGGTAAGCTCACAATGGATTCAGTAACTAACACATGGGCTCTCACCCCGGAATTGTTCTCATTCCCCTTTGTGTGGCTAGGCTTGCTTCGTTGGAGTGCCAGAAAAAGGTGTGAGCTCGTATGCCTAAGCCACATCCGCTAGCCTGCCTCTTCCCCCGGTGCCTAGGTCACGTCACTTAGGAACAAAATCATTCATGGCTCCTCCAAAACCCTTCACGCTTGTGTCGCATCGGTTGTCCCTTCGTCGTAACGTTCCCGTAGGTGCCATCGAGTTCGCAGCGAATCGGTTCTTGAGGAAGAGCTGAGGTCGTGACCCCTTAAGAACCGCGGTCCTCAAGGTGCGAATCGCCTTGTATGCCGCCACAGCGTGTCTCGTCATAAACACGCCGCTGAGTCGAAGATCAGAGCGGGAACCAAAAAGCGGGGGTTGACCGACCGAACTGTCCGAGATTACCGAATTGAACTGACCGAAATGACCGAACTGACTCCTTTTTATGCTTGGCTTGGTGCTGTATTTCTGAGTGCGTCGGAAAGTAACTAGTCCGTCGCTACATCAGGACCGCCGCCCGAGTGCTAGTAAACACTTACCGCAACCACACCGAAGAGGAATGAATCAAGGAAAGTGTGGCAGATTTCGGAGTTGGACACACCAGTCTTAGCATTTCCGAGCGCCTCGTGGTGCCAGGCTCGGCTTTTCGCAGCGCTCGACACACGTTCGTGTTGTCTGAATTATAGCATTTGGAAATACTTTCAAAAAAAAAAACGAGGCCAGCGTCTCAAAAGATGAGGGGGAGATGGGCCTGGGTGGAGAAATCTACCTCCACCGCCAGCAGCGCGCGACAGGAAGCTCCTGAGTTCAAAGAGGGGCCGTCCCCCCGGTGCTAACTCACTAGCACGGAGGTGATCGGAAATCGAGGACCAGGGTCGGATCGACACAGCCCTGAAGCGAGAAATGGGAATCACGTGGGTACCTGTGGTCGTCTCGATTTGTCGATTCCATCGGTCAAGGTGAGCTGCGTCACCGGTGCGACGTGGAGAGTACGTGGAGGCAGTGCGTTGCTCGAGGTCGCCTTCTCGCCACTTTTAATTCGCCTCTTGTGCTTCCCCACACCCACTGCACGACAGCCCCATCCAAGCAGAAAGACAAAGCTTAAGACCCACTCTCCGTCTACTTTCTACAAATCATGTTCTCCCTCATCTCTCGTCGCACCGTCTCGCGTTCGGCCGTCATGTGAGTTTCGCTGCAGTGTGTGGTGCTCGGCTCGTGCCCCCACATCGTTACGTCACCCGTCACCCGCTCCTCGGTTTCGCGCGAGCCGAGATCGGGATCGCGGGTGGTACCCAGTCTGGAGCTCACTGCTCGTTACCGAGTTACAGATCATTACCAGTGGTACATTAATCTAGACCAATTGATCACATGGACCTTGTCCTTCCCGTCTCAGTGCGCCCCGCATGTCGTTCAGCACGACCCCGATGTCGTTCGATCCCGCATCACAGCACCGCGCAGGCAAGCCTCCCGGCCTCGATCATCTCGAGAACCCTTCGCATTCGGAAGAGATCGTTCATGCTGAGAGGGTGGGCAAGGACCCCTTGGGAAAAGGCGAAACCGGTGGGAGTGCTTCCGAGGCCTGGGACAAGGTCAAGCAGGTTGCCGAGGACGTCAAGGACAAGGTCATCGGGAAGAAGTAAGGCCCGGGGCGGAGCATTGTGCTTCGGGGGGAGAGGCAGAGGGTTTCCGCATGATAACATGCTGCATAATTGATTGGGCTGCCAGGAAGCTCCCACGTACTTCAAATTAAAAGGAAAGGAAAGTTCCATCGTTACTGCAGACGGTGCATCCCGTGCCTCGCGGTTGGGATAGCGTATTCACTTCACGTTGGCTCAAGTGCGAGGCACCGATTACGTGTAGACGACCTTGCAAGAGTCCCGTAAACATAGTTACGCACATAACAACATCATAGCCCCTTGTTGAACTCGACATGGTCATAAGGCAAGTCGTGGTACTTCTCCTCCAGCTTCTTGGGACTGGCCGCTCCTCGTTGCGGGAAGACGGCGATCGCAGGGGGAAGGAATACAAGCAAGGACAAGCCAATCAAACCTTCAGACGAGCGAAGTAAGATGAGAAAAGGAGGCGAGAGAAGAAGGGAGTGCGGGAGAAGACTGACCAAGGTTGAGCGCCGTGGATAACCGCTTCCCATTGGGTCGATCGAAAGCTCCTCTTCGCTCCAAGAGCGTAATGACCAAAGGTGGGAGAATGAGAGTCGGACTGGATGCAACAACAAGGGTATATTGAGCACCAATTTCGAGACCGGCTTGACCTTTAGGACGCTGGGGCAACTCACATGTTGGTCAACACGCGACTCGCCGCCGTCTGCCCGATCGCATATTTGCCCGCAATCGAACTCTTGCCCAAGACTTCGTCACTGACTCGGCCTGTCACCACATCCTTGGGCTTGTAGATCGAGATACCGTCTCTTATCTCCTTCCACCTCATCAGACCGATGTTGACGCAACCCGCCGACGCAACGGCGACGAAGGGCACCAATTTGCCAAGCAGCATCCGTGTCGAAGGTGTAAGGGATCGCAGTCGAGGTACGAGCGAGGTGAGCCCCACGGCGATCGTACAGGATGCAATCGTGGCTGAGGCGTAGGCCTTGGCGATCTCGGCGTTGGTCATCGAGATGGACTTGTTGGCGTTCGAGTAGTTGACGGCAACTGTGCGAACGTGCAGACATCGCATTAGCCACGTGTCGACCAGATGGGAGCAACTACCAGGTACAAGGTCGTGAAAGCATCACCCACCATTGAGGGACTGGTTGGCGAACTGCCAAAAGATGACACTCTTGATAGTCGGATTGGGCATGAGCATGCCACCGACGATGAGCAAATTTGTCGGGACAAAGGCCGACAGCCGGAAAGGTAATGGCACGGGGAGGCCGGTGTCTACGAGTTTCAAGTGGGTCCAAAAAATCAGCTCTAGCAGCGATCCGAAAAATGACTAAACCGAGGGGCCCACCAGGATGTATAGAACTCTCGACGACTGAAACGACGAGAAATAGAAAACTGTCAGCTCGGCAGGATTAGCCACGAAGCAAGTGACCGCGCTTGCGCTGTTTTTTCTTCCACAGCCCGTACTCTTCTTCCTTCCCCCATGCTTTTCTCCCTTCTCCCACACCATCTTGGTATTCGCGGAGAAAGCGCTGGGCATTTGCGAGCTCGGTCGACGAAGCCAAGAGTGTCAGGGGCGAGGTGATGGAGGCGAAATGCTTGAGGCGGCCGACTGGGGGATGCAACGGGTTGCCAAGGTCATCAATCCGGTTCATCTGGATTTTGAAACGACAGCCAGAGTGCGAACTGACCATATGTACTCGTGTCGTAGCGAGATTGAGCTGAGAGGAATGAGGCGGGGGTCAGCTCGGGTCCGAGAGGCGCTATCTGGCACGTCTTTCGATCCAAGGAACGGAGAGGAAGGAAGCAAGCAATCCATCGCCGAATAAGTCCAGCCTACGTGATCCGCATTTAGGTAAACCGGGTATCGATTTCGTCCGGTTCAGCGAAAGGAAACCCGCCCCTCACCGAGGTCTAGAGGACGTGTGATGCCGCGGTGGCGCGAAGGTGGAAGCTGAACTCACTAATGTCGACCGGAGATTGCTCTGCCATGACGCACCCAAGCTGCTGATCTCAAATCACCCGAGCCAATGGGTGTATGCCCGACCAATGAAGTCGGGAGAAGGCAGCGCGTATATCGGCCGGAGCGGACATCCAAGCCCAGCGCCCGATTTCGCAGCCGGCTATTACATGGCTACAGCCGCGATCTGCCGCGATCCGCCGCACATAATTGCGCCGGCCGGTCACTAACTGTCACCAGGCGGTCCGTGCGAGCGCTCCAAATCGATCAATCGATCAGATCAGACGTGACTCCGAGTTCAGCTGGCCGATCGGCTCGCCGTGTTTTGCACTCCCGTTCCCCAACCCAACTCAGCCTCGTCGCCAAAGGCGATTTCAATCGCACAACCATGCTCCCAAGGGGTACAAGGCTCTTCTCGACGGCCTCGTCTACACTCTCTGTAGCTTCGAAAGCGAGAAGGGCGATCCCGCTCTACCTTCGACCCCGAGCTTCGCAATCAGCTCCTAAACCCCATCCCATCCATCCGAGCCCGTCCGAGCTACTCCCGCCCCCACCCCTCAACCAGGATGGTTCTTCGAAGCTGTTGATGAGTCCCAAGGAGAAGGGCAAGAAGAGGGAGGAAGGTCTCGAGGCGCTCGGGCTCAAAAATTGGGCCGAACCGCCTTTGGTAGCACAGGCCAGGGCGAAGACGGTCAAACAGAGGAACGTGTGGGAGTCTTATCTGGGTCAGTCTAACACCGAACGAGGTTTTTTTTTTTGCTGTCGACGAGCTGACGACCAGAGCCTCAGTCCTACCGCCGAGAACAAGGCTCTACATCTCGCTCGGCGTATTCGTCTTTGCCTTGATCGGCCTCTACGGCGGCGATTATCTCGTACCCGAGACCGAGGTCGAACGCAACACGAGGATACGTAAAGAAGAGCTGCTACAAGCACGACAAGAGGCGGCGGCGGCGGAATAAGGAAAAGATGGCGGTACACCACAGGTCGCCTCCGCGTGATCGCCTTGAACCCACAATTTCGGCCCGGGCCAGCCCTCATCTTTGGCAATCTCATTGGCATACGAATCTCTACATGTTGTTTTCAAGTAGGGTATAGACGAGATTTATTGCATTCCAATAGAGACACGTGCATACTCATCTTGGTCTATCGAGAGGGGCGAATCGTCGGGCGAAGATTCTTATCTATTCATCTTCAAACGGGCTTCTCCATCGGCGTCAGGCTCGCATAGTCGATTGATCCATCCGACGTTCTACCGAATAAACGAAGTCGTTTCAGACCGCCATCTGTGGGAGAGATCGACGCAAAGAGGAGGAGACGGGGATCAGCTTTTTCCCTCTCCGGAGGGGACGTAATCTCGGCGGTGCTCGACTGACCAGGGTATATCCTCAAGTACACATGGGTCCATCTCTTGCCTTTTTCCTTCAGTCCCCTGACGTGGTGGGCGTGAGCTCCGACATTCTGTCGATCCAACAAGCATGCCCAGCCTCGCATGTCATCCTCGATCGAGGGAGTAATGGCTTTAGCTGTCCCGCTGTCGCCGGTTTTCGTCACTTCACACCCATAAAGTGCGACCTGGTCGGGGAAATTGCCTTTGAAATCTTTGGTGTCGATATCGCACCACTCCAAAAAGCCACCCCCTTGGCCCAGTTCAGCCACGAGCCAATCGCCTCGATCGGTATCCAAATGACCGCGAGAACGACGCGTATGCCACCCGTCTTCCCTGTCCTTTCCTCGTCCTGGCAGAAGGAGGTACGAGCCCACACCGTAATGTTCGTCCGAGGTCGAGGTGACGCGACCGCCCTGCAGGATAGAGGCGAGGTCGATCGGATCGGAGTCTGGGCCGCTTACCGACATGGGTACTATGACTTGACCTTAGGCTCGAAATCGACCGATCCCATCGTCGGGATGTTGAGTCACTTTGAGGTGCGTGAAGGGGCCCATGGGCTGGGGCAGAAGTAGAAAGTGTTGCTGCGCCGGTCCGAGCGGGGTCAGGGGCAGGATTTGCTGCCACTGATAGGGGCTCGCCAAGGTCATGGTCTCAGCGTTCGCTCCTGCAATCTTCCGGCCGACAAAAAACATCTTATGTGCTCACTGTCATTCTTGATGAATTGGCCTGATGCGACCGTAGTGCCCCACACGTCCGTCGCTGGGCATTCATTGCCGGCGAAATGCCGAGTGCTTTCGGCACCACACGACACGCCGAGAAAGAATACATTTAGTGACACCGCGTCTTGAAGGTTCAGTAAGAGAGAAATTTTGAACGCACTCGATATCAAATCTTCTATCGTCCCTGCTGCTCCGAGTTTGACAATCGCCATGTGAACCAAGGCAAGAAGTTCGAAATCGGATCCGGGCAGAATGTAGTCCGATTCGGGATCGTCAAGCCTCGTGCCTTACCAATCATGCCTGCGGTTATGTCGCCGACTGGTACAAGGATTCGTAAGACAAGGTTAATCAACAGCTCTTCAACGGATTCCTCAGTCCGGCTGCTAGTCCAACTCACCTTTCCCACCCATCCATGAGAGCCCCGTTCGGCCCAAACTGGCCCGGCATATCGACCGGTGGGCCCAGCTTGATCATGTTGTGAACCTCGGCGAAGAAGTCATCGCTGAACGACTCGATCGTGGACCCTAATGCGACGCTGGACAGCTCGACGAGCGATTTGAAGTACGTCGAGGAGGGGTCCAGACGAGTCGCTGGTGCCGCTGGTGCTGCCATGGCGGAGATGACGGAGAGGTCGAGGCGGAAGTCGTGGTTCGAGGGGGGGCTGGAGAGGAAGCTGGCGAGGGTGTAGGGCTTCAGGAAGAAGCTCAAATAGATGCCTTGCTTGGAATGAAAATTTGAAGGTTCTTCCAGAATCCGAGGTGCGAGTAGCAAGAGATAAAAGATGGTCGGACGACAAGCGGGCCCGGCTTCGGGGATAGGCACCACCGACAGCCAAGGACAGCCAACGACCTGATTTACCCCACACGACAGTTCGTGGGCGGTTGTGTGCCGTGCGCAAGTTCCGTCTCGGCATTGCTGCTCTTCGAACATTTTTCACGCCTCCTTCTGGTGGTTCTTTTCCTATGTCGAGTATCGAAAGTAGCAAGAATGAAAATGTCCCCTCAACTATATTCCAGTGAGACGAACCCAATTTCTGGGAGCTGCTTTTGACTTTCCCTTGCCCGCGCGGCGCTGCAATCGGACTCCGAGGCTTTGCGAAAGGCTCGTTGATGTGACCAGCTCTTGATCACGTCCATCCCACCCCTCTGCACGCCCCCTGCCCGACCCAAAAGATGTCAACCATCAGTCAGTTCATACCCGAAGCATTCAGCTCTGAAGCCTACGAATCGCTCGAAGCCGCGCAGGCCCAGTTCAACAGGGATTTGCTCGAGTTCTTCCCCGAAGTCAAGCCCCCACCTGTCGTCGAACCAACCTCACAACTCGATAGCCACGGTCGCGTCGTCTTTGGCTGGGACGTCAGTGGACCCGCCCGAGTCGATGTCGACCCAAAGGCCCAGGAAGAGATGCAGACCATCGTCGGGTGGGCGATCGAGGCGCTACGTAATGACCAGGAGAGGTGCGACAAGGTCCGCATCCTCTCGCTCGTCGACTATGGCTGGTTTCAGGAGAAGGAGATGCAAGGCATGGCCGAGATTGTCAAGAAGAGTAAGAACCTTGAGACATTCGCCATTGTGAGTTTTTAAGTTTCCAAAGAGGCGCCTTTCGCAACATGCTGCCGTATGTTGGTGCTGATTCCCCTTTTTTGGGACACCTTGACACATCGCGACGCGTCGTCGTCACCAGACCCAAGGCGACACCACCCACAACGCGTCCTATAGCCACTACATCGAGCCTTTATGGGAGGCATTGAAGCAAGCACCGCTGCTCGCACAGCTGATTGCCAACAACGGACCGATCGTCCCATACAAGTACGAAACGTTTAGCTCGTCCTTGGCCCGCCTCGAATTGGCGAACGCGCAGGTCGACGACACCGACGGCGAGTTACCTGCGGGGCTCAAGTCGTTGACGCTTGACTACATCTCGGGCTTCAACAAGGCTTGGTTCAACCCTGCGGTGTTCAAAAACCTGGAAACCTTGAGACTGCGCGACGTCAAAGCCCCTGAGATCGAGATCATCACCTCGGCGATCAAGGATTTTGTCGCGACGGCGACGAAGGGGCCCTTGACACGTCTCTCGTTAGACTTATTTTTTGATTGGTTCGGGTCGATAACACCCGCGCCCGAGCTGGTTCCGGCGATGAATGAACTCCTTTCCGTTGTTCTAGCAACTTCATTCCCTCACATCGACACGCTCGAAATGCTCTCGACCCCGACCCCTTCCTCTTCGGCCTATATCAACGACACCTCCAAAGCCGTCTTCCTTCTGCAACCCCAGACCATCAAGAACGCGCTCCAAGTCATCGAGACCCTCTCGAACCTTGGCGCTACTTATTCCCAGCTGGAAACGCTCGTCCTCTTCTTTGGTCCGGGCGACGTCCTCGTCACGGCGCGAGAACACGAGCCTTTGCTCGCAAAAGTGCTCGAGCTCTTGGCACCGATCAAGTCGCTCAAGAAGCTCGTGATCAACCTCGTCCCTTCGCAAGCCAAGCTGGATGCTTCGGCGGCGAAGGCTTACTTTGATGCTCTTCCGGCGTTGGAGCACGTGTCGTTCAGAGCCAAGTACGATAACGCCCACGACTGGATGGCATACAAGAAGGACGGCAAAGCCGAGGGTGTGCCTTTCTGGGAACTGATCTCGGAGGAGGACACTTTGGTAGCGAACGTTGCTGTGGCTGATGTTGCCGCCGAAGAAGCACCGAAGACTCCTGAACCGGCCGCAGAGGACAAGACCGTGGGCAGGGCAGGAGACGAACTGTAGTTGTGGAAAAGCTAGATTGGAGATTTGTGACACACAAATTGCATTCCACCTCGTAGCATTGTACCGACGAGTTGCGACACGGGGGCGGCACTGCTTCCCTACGTCCTCACTTTTCATGGCTTGGACTTTTTGAACTTTTTGCCCTCACGCGAACTCGAACCCTTGTCGGCGCCTGCTTTGCGCTTCTTATCCGCTTTGCTGTTCTCCTTCGACTTCCCCTCTTCTTCGGCATCAGGTGGAAAAGCACCGACGACTTGCCTCCTGGCTTCTCGTAATACCCGCTTCTCACCGAGTCGAACGGTAATGGCCATTCTCCTTCTCGGGATGAGGTCGGTCTGGGCGAGCAACGTCTCGTCCTCCTGTGAAAGTGGCCATGGCAAATGAGCATCATTCCCGCCCTGTTAACATGTTGGCGCTCATACAGACTGACCTCTATGCTCGTCTCGTACTCCTCCATCCGCCTGTCTAAGATCGCGACCGCCCATTTCGCCGAGATCGGATCCAACCTCGGTTTCGGCGGCATATCCTTCCTCTGCACCTTTTCAAAGTCAGCCTGGTCAAGCAGTAACGTCCGGATCGTCGAGATGAGCTCTTCAGGGAGTTCAAGGGTCTTATCGAGGACAAAGGTGTCGTCGATACCCAGTTCGAGGAGCCATTCGGCACGGGTCGATTGCTCGTCTTCGCTAAGGTCCGACCCCTGGGGACCGCCGACGAGTTCGACGACAAGTCCCAATCCGATCTCGACGAGGTCGGCGCCGTTCTCCTCATCGACGTGGCCGTACCTTCTCAACAGGTCCGAGTTGGGTGGGTCGGCGTAGGTGTTGAAGATCTGGGCTCCAGCCGGTATCGACGCCGTCGACATCATGTTGAGCGTCGAAGGTTCGTAAAACAGTCGAGCGTTGTCACTGCCGAATCGGGCGTTGAGGAGGTCCGCCATGGGTACCATCGCTACGTCAGCGACATCTTCTCGCTCTTCTTCTTCTTCGTCGTCTGAATCAGAGTTCTCGTCGTCGCCGTCGTGTTTCCGCTTTGGCTTGTCCTCATCCTCGTCCGCCGACTCGACGTGAAACGAGCGACTGAGTATCCAGCTTCCACACCGGTGGAACAAGTCCAGCGTGTAGTCTTCCTTGTTGCCCAAGACGCTTGCGTACTCCTCAACGAAGGGCAAGAGTTCCTCCGCATACGCCAGCTCGGCTTCCTCCTTGCCGACCTTGTCCAAGACGGCAGAGCCTTTGAGTTGTTCAAGCTCAGGATCGGACCAGAACATGAGCGAGTCGAACGAGGTAGGGAGGAGGTCAAAGTAGGGCTTCCATTTCGAGGTGCGGAGGTACTCGTACATGAGCGAGAGGATCAGAGGCGTCCATCCCGTGAGTGTCGAGAGCGGCACTTGGGACGAGAGCGACGAGGTCGAGGTCGTGAGCAAGATGGAGCGGGGCAACGAGAACAGCAGCGTGTCCGGCTGCAGCGAGAATGGCGAGATCAGATCTGGAACTTAAATGCGCTTATGATAATCGAGACGCGCACCTGAATGTCCTGCAGCGCCACCGCACCTCGGCCCATACCCTCGAACTGGGTCAGACCGATACTCGGGTTCACCGTCGCTCCATTCGACTTGAGCCAGTCCACAAACGCTTGCTCTTGAGGTGTACTGACTTGTCCGTTAGACATGGCTAGACAAAACTTCGTTTGCACGTGAATATGGCCAGGCTTAGTTTGAATGAACAACGATGGCACGAGATCCCGGTGGGGGTGCTCCGCTCATGGATCGTGGGCGCCTGCGAAATGAAGGCGCTCGCACGGACCCTGTCCTGCAGGGCGCACCGGCCCGATCTGAGAGTCATTTCCGTACTTACGACTCTGTAGCGTACCTCAGCTGAGTGGTCGCGTTCATCCGACAGCGTATTTCAGTACCCACCGGACTGAAAAGTACGATCACATCTGGCGCGGGCCTCTGTTGATCACACGGTACCTAGGTACGGCCGTCGGCACTGTACACCCGCGCCAGTATGAGTACTGGCAACCACAGTGACCCCTCTTGGGGGTCCGGTTCGACATTCGCCACTTCTGAGAGCCGGGAAGCCCCGTTGCACTCACGTGAGTACCTGACTATCAGAGAAGCGCCGAGTATTTATCGATTCGCCCACGTCTCCATGTAGTGAAGCAAGGACGGCAGTTCATCGGCTTACAAAGCGCGGTCCGCGGATCAAAGCTTCATCAAGCACGTGATCTGACTGTGTTTGTCCGCGAAGTGCACGTGAAGATTGGGCAAAGTCATAGGCTACACCCCAAAGTCAAAGCCAAGTAAGCAGGTCAGATTTGTTGCGTATTGCGTCAGATTTTGTATTGGCTCCAAGAACACGAAGGTTAGCCCCACTCACAGGGAGAGGAACGGCTCTAGTGCTTAGTAGTGTCTTGACGCGGCACCGGTCTCGATCCGAGCCTCGGCGAGGGACAGCAGGCTCTAGCAGGCCCTTCCCAAATCGCCGAAACGCTTTCGTTTCACGCCCAATCGTGCCATTCAGGCGCGCGCACGGTGGGCTCTTCTTGATTACGCGTGCACGACGCAAAGTGGGAGGTTTATTTTTGGGACCACGGCCAGGGGACTACCACCTCGAAGGATCCCGTCATCGTCGGCAAGTCGTGCCGAATAACTAACTCTTCTTCCTTCTCCGCTCAATTCACCCCTGCCAGAAAGCCCAAAAAACAATCCTTGACTTTCGTTACAACTCATCCCGTACGCAATCAACGTCGTGCCCCTCATCATCATGCTTGGCTTCGCAGCAAGCAGCGGCTCGTCGTCGTCCCCGAGCTCATCGTCCTCGGTGCTCCGACTCAAAGTGAAGCGATCTGAACCTCTACCTACCTACTCGGGCCCCAACCAAAACCCACCTTCGTACGAGCAAGCTACGGGCAAGAAGATCTTACGATCTCCTACACCGGAAGAAGACGAACATCACCCGCGGCGTCGGTCGTCCCTTTCGCATTGGCTCGACTTGGTCGTTTCGCACTCGTCGTCGTCGTCGTCCGAATCGCAATCGAGTTCGGCTGGTCCGAGCGTTGGGGCCAGAAGAAGGCGGAGGAGGGCGGCGGCGTGTATTTGGGGACAAGCTAGAGCTAGGGATGAAGCGATGATGTCGGGTTGGACAAAGGAGATCGCACCAAGGGCTTAGATGGGCCGGAGGATCGTAGCCTCGGCGGTCGTCCCGGGATGAGCTGCGCCTCGAGGGTTTGTCGATAGGCTCGCGCGGAGCCTCGCGTTGGGAGCGGACTTGTACCTAGCCGTACTACAGTATCGTCTTTAGAAGTATCTTTAACAAACCCTTGCTTGTAGCTTTTGGTATGTGCGGTCTAGTGGTGTGTGAATGCACGGCGTTCCAACGATCGGGCATGCTCGCGCGTGCGTGCCTCCGAATCTCACGTGACGAGTTCGCCGGCTTTGTGTCCGAACGCCGCTGGTGCTAATGAGCGCGGTTGGCGTTATGGGATCTGGACTCCGATTGACTCGAGAACTCTTCAGAGTGATCAGCTACGCACTAGTGCCGGTTCACTCATGGCTTAGATGCATTTGCCCTGGACGGGCGGGGGTAACATGATCTCGGACCTCCGGGGTCCCGACTGAGCCCGATTCAATGCAAACCTCGCTCCGTTCGTTCCTCAGGTCACTTCCGACTTTCTGCCGTCCCAAAACCCCTTCCCATAAGAGACGCAGATTTCGGACCCCTTCTCGACGCCGTTGGGACCACTCCACACGCTCATCCTTACGCCTTGCATCGTCGTCCCATCGGCGGCTTTGCACTCCCTGGATTCGAACACGGCGTTCGGTCGGTCTAATACACCTCGATAGTCGTTGATGAAGCGCGCTTCGTTACCGGCTTTGGTGGCGTCAATCCCGATCGTTTCGTAGCGTACTAGCGAGGAAGCAGTCGTCTCGGATGAGGCGTCTTCAACGATAGGGATTCGGGCGAGACAGAGATCATAATCCGAAGTCGGATCGACGTCCTGTTCGGGATGGACGACGCCTAGATAATCGCGGATCCATGTCCGAGGTGGGATCTTGGCATTTGCGAAAATGCCGAATTGACCTTTTGCTGGGTGGGTAGCATCGATGATGCGCTTGATGCTCAGTTGAGGTGGGGCGTTTGGGATGGGGACTTGGGGGGAGCAGTAGAGGCGACGATGGGCGGCGGAGAGGTGTCTCGAGGGAAGCGGTGCAGTGAGGAATTGCACAGTGGTGGGGAAATGACTTGGGGGTTGATGCGAGGATTTGCCTTGGCCGGGAGTGTTGGTGATCGGGCTACCAGAATTGGAATTGGTTCGACCCTGTAGGGGGACAGGAGTAAGGGTGACCGGTGATCGATCAGCTTGGCTCACACACTGGTGGACAAGGCCTACATCGAGGCAGACCTTGGATGCCGAAACCATCCTGTGAATTTATGTGTGGGCCATATCCGCGCACAGTCGGGATCGCGGCAGCCACCGTCGACGGGATTCAAGGGAGGAGGCGAAGTTCTAAGTGCAGGACGGGAGGAACTGGGGTTGTCGCTGTATTTTAGTATGTTTACTAATGGGGGCCTTTACGACGAGGGGAAATCGGACGCGCGCCCGCCGCCCACGGATGGGCGCAAGCTATGAGCGCAAGCTAATAAGCTCAACTAAAGGGGAGAGGCGTCGAGCTTATTAGGCGCAAGTTGTTTTGTGGGAGAGCTGGTCGAGTTCGAATTCCAGTACGGTTAATCCTCGGACTCTGTTCTACCCAAACAATGAGAAAACAAAGAAGAAGACCATCGTCGGAGTCGCTGTGCAACGCGGCCTGATACGTGCACGTGAGAAAAAAACCAAGAAAGCAGACACAGCGAATCGCCACACATCCCCACTTCCTCTCCATCATCCCCATCCTCGAGTCTGACCTATCCCGCCGCATTGCCAGTTGAAGCAGCTGTTGACAGCGGGTGACCACGTTAGCAGCAGCTCGCAACTTTACGTCGAGCAGACGGAACTACTAGTAGGCAGTCACACTTGGTGTGCATAAAACTCACTTTTTGTGGACAAAGTTGTTGATTCATCATTGATACCGGTCATGACGTCTTGCACTGCCGACTGGCGGACAAGGAAACCCCCTGTAACGCCAAATCCCGAGGTGGAGGCAAAGGTGGAGGTGGATGACGTAAGCAAGAGGTGGACGGTGCGGTGAAGGCGAGGTTGGCGTTCAAGATCAAGGTCAAAAACGAGCAGCATGAAATGCGGTAAATTCAAAGGTGGAGGTACAATGGGGAGGTACAATGGGGAGAAACAGACGTAGAGATGAAGGCAAAGGATGAAGTTGGAGGTGATTCGAGGTGGAAGCGAATGTGATGGTGAAGGGTGAAGACGATAATCGGATGTAGAGGTGAAGATGGTGATGGTGATGGTGAAGATGGTATGATGTGGTGGGGATGGTGTGATGTGAAGGTAGATGAAGATGAACGGGCATGTGAAGGTGAAGGCGAGAGCAGGGTGAGCCCAAGTCCGTCGTACGAGGTCGGGTCCGGCCGATGATGCCGCAGCTGCGAGCCGGCCACGAGCGGGACTGACCCGATACAATGATAACCAACAACCTCTCCCAAACTTTTTACCTCGCAAGACGACCAGGACTGCCGTGGGCCCCTCTTCGATCAAGAGCGAGATCGGAGGCTGGTGACGATCCGAGTCAAGACCAGAGGAGGGCAGTGCCCAAGTCAGCGACGGTGGTACATACTTGCAACAAGTGGGAGGGGTGAACTCACGGTGGCTGATGGTACACTACTGCCGACTTCCACCACCTACCGCCTCGGTGCTGCGTCGATGCGCTAGTCGGTTTCGGCCCAGTGGTGGAGGAGCCATGTGAGAGGTACTCATCAACGAAGAAGAAGGAAGGAGAGAGAGAGAGGTGAGAGGGGGGGGGGCGCTTTTATACTCGCCCTGAGGCCAGACTTGGCGCTTATCAAGCGACTCGAGGTCAAGCTCTCGCTTCATCCGTGCCAATGACGCTAGCCCGCGCCGCCACCCCTCGGCATCGCAGCTCCCTCGGCGCTGCGGTCTTCCGAAAAAGGAGACCCCTCCGTCACCCGAGGTCACCAAGTCGACGTGAGTTGTAGCAGCAACAATTGACAAAGCAGTGTTCTTGATGGTTGCAAAATGAAACTCGTATTTTAACGCATCTGCTCGTACTACTCTGGGTCCGAACGACCCATTACTCGTGTTGCCCGTCCATGGCTCGGAGTCATTTTGAGGGGTCAGAAGATCGAGCTGATGAGCCAGGAGCGCGCTCACGCGCAACCTTTTCACGTCTGACGCGACGAACATCTCGGGTACTATCCTCTCACCCCCTCATCTTTCAATCTCTCACCGACCATAACGATCGCACACGCACACAAACTGCTCGACCAGGAACTCCCCACCGTTCCGGAAGCCCTTTTGGGTCAGCATCAGGATGTGCGACAGGCGTTGGTTTCGCTGGTAGGCACCGTCGATGGCGAGTCCGAACCCACCGTCGCTGCTGGTTCAACGCTCCACCCACCGATGAACACCCTCTCTCTGCCCCTTCCCCCTCCCCCCCCACCACACACACATCCGGCTGTCTACTAGTCGTGATTCTCGACGGCTCGACGCTATTCTCCTCCGAGTGGTTCTCAGCCGCTCGGAGCGGCACCTCGCGACAAAAACAAACGCAACGGTTCGTCGGCTCAGTTCTTGCAGAGGCGGATCGCATCGTCGCGGCGACGGCCGGACGAATCCACCTCGTGATCGTCTTCGACCACGCTTCGGCTCGTCCGGCCTTGAAGGCCCGGCGTACCCACACGTCGAGAGACAACGGGAACGGCGTCCGGCGCTCGCCCCAAGTCTCTCCCGACAATTTCCAAAGGAGAAGCTCCGACTAGCACACCGACCCCATGGCCGAATGGCTCACCGATTTCGGCGGTCAAGGCGAGCCGACCTTAGCGGGACACGTCTTCGACATGTCCTCGGAGGTCACCGTCATCATCTCGGCGCACGAAGCCGACCCCCTGATTGCGGCAAGCACCCGAGTCGGGGTCATCGGCGGCGTACGCGTTCAAGGCGACCGTACCGCCCTCGCCAGCAAAGACTCGGACTTCTTCATGATGATCGGAAGTGAGCGTGCGAGATACCGATTAATTCCCTCCGTCAAGCATCGGGTGGTTCGAGTCATCGACCTCGAGATCCTCGAACGTCAGGGAAAGTTCCCCGGTGCGGAAGGAAGGTTCGTTGCGGGGTTGATGCTGGGATGTGACTACCTTCCAACCGGTATCGAAGGTTACGGGCCGACCAAGCTCGAAAAGTTGGATCCGTCAGTCTTTCAACTCGCCACTTGGAGCCAAGGTTACGAACACGCCACAGCGGTCTTGCATCGAGTCGGCACTAAACTTGACGTTCGTACCATCTGCGATGCGATTACTCCCATCCGCAACCTGTACGACTTCTATCGGTGCGACTTGGTCTCGAAGCTACCGAGCGCCCCGCGAGTCATCGAACATTCCCCCCGGGTCCTCTTCCCCGACACTTCGTTCGATGGGGGTTCGGACGAACACCTGCGTCGCCAGTCCACGCCCGCGCTGCGGCCGTTCCGTGCAACCCCGCTCCTGCAAGGGCGCCAAGGCCACGGATTCGAGCTGGGTCCCCTCCAGCCTCTCGCATTGATTCGCGATCGAAAGACACGACACGAGGCCGCGGCCGTTCGGCGACTCGAGGCCGTGCAGCCCGGGAGATGTGCGTCGACCCGCCAGATTGCGACCAAGGGCGCCGTCGGGGCGGATGGCTTTCACCTTTTGACCCCCGAGTGCCCGATCGTCGAGTTCGCATCGGAAGGCTCCAATAAGGCGAAGAAGAAGAAGATAACGACCCCAGCCCCGCCCAGGGTCAAGGCAATGTCTGCGAAACAGGGGCGGTGGGCACACGCGATCGCCTCGGGCCAATCTGCTACTACGTCTACCGGCGACTCGGACGGCTCAAAGGGCGCCGGGGCTCTGGCCCAGGTGTACAGGATGTTCACGATGTCGGGTGTACTGGAAGATCTCGTGAGGGAGGTGGATGGTGGAGGCCCTGGCCTTGTGGAAGATTCCAAGAAGCGGCGGCGAAAGGCCAAACAGGCGAGGCGCCGGCACAAGAAGGGTCGGAAGGCGACAAATCCGTCGACGAGCTCGGGAACGTCGCAGAAGTCGATCGAGACGGCCAGCGATGCCATGTCGATCGGTTGAGCTCGACGACCTGTCTTGCTCTTGGCTTACTCCTGGCGTACTCCCGGTGGCGCTCGTTCTCGCTTTCTTCCGCGTTCCGATCCCCTCCCTCCCCTGATGACACTCTAATCGCACATCGAAGTTCTTTTCTGGATAGCCTCGTCGCCTCATGATTCGATCCCTAGGCACGTTTTCTTCGTCTTTTTCACGTACGCTTTGCACAAGTTATAGGGTGCTATTCAGAACACAGATCATCACATCATCATATTGTGTGACTATTGCCTCGAGACTATAGCGCACCCCTCAGCAGGTGGGAGTAGCGAGTAGGCGGGGGAGCGGGGCAAAGAGGAGTGAAAAAGGGGGGGTTGACGCGGAGTCTGGCCGGGGAAGAGGGTTAAAGGGTTTTGGACCTGCGATCGCAGGGCACTACTTCTTTCGAGTCAAAGTGAGAACTATCGTACGAGTTTGAGCTCTTAAGGCGATGGTTTACACTGCCTCGATACAAGGGCAGGGTGAAGAAGGAGAGAGAGAGAGAGAGAGAGAGAGAGAGAGAGAGAAAGAGAAAGAGACCAAAACCGGACTGCTAGCCATGAGAACCGTCGCCATGATGCTTCCCCGTAAGCAAAGAGTACGATGAACCCCCGCGAACCATGTACGTTTCATATCAACACCCATGAACATACCATCAAACTCCCCCTCAACCGATACATGGCCCCACAACGCTCACATCTGATGACAAAACCCGGTCACCTGACCTTTCCAAGCGGCTTTTCCTCGAGAACTGTTCTGCTAGTTGGGCACTGCATACGATGTTGACGAATCAAGTCTCGGTACCTATCGAATTTCTGGCCGTGCGCCATAGCCACAGGGACAAGACGTGGTAACTGAGGCTCGCAGCCTGGCTACCGTTCCACGCACCCACGGGTCACGGCACCAAGTTTTGTCATCAATGCCATCATCTTCCGCATTGAAGTCCCACTCCTTAAGCCTGAATGCACCGTTGTATTTCGCGTCGATAGAGTGATGACTCAAATCGTCGCTCGAATGATCCCTCATGTCAAAGTCAACTCCTTCGTTCGTGTTGTCGTCCGTCTCATCAATCGTGTCACCGGGGCCGCTGCCGGCAAATGAAGCCAAATTCCGCAGGTCACCCGCTGTCGTTCGCTGAAAAAGTTTAGCGTCGTCGGTACACCAAAGCCGAAGCTCCACGCACCCCTCCATCTGTTGTTCGCGCACGTCCCGGATGCACCGCCACAAGTAATCAAGGCTCAAGATCGATGGCGATGGAGGAGGGTTCGGTCGGCGTTTTGCACGCCGCCTCGTCAGGATGCCGTGGATATTGTGGGATCCGGTCGCATCCGCCATTTGAGCTTGTCAAGGCCAATAGAAGTCGTAGCGGCAGCAAGTTTTGGACTTGGTCGCCTCGACAACGATCATTTCCGGCGGCCAAGACTCGGAGAGGAGGGAGGCTAAAGATGGCTTACGGGAGGGAGATGAAGAGGAGGTGGTGTTGTACGGGCCTTCAGTTTTGCACCGCCAAGACTCGGAAAATGACAAGCAATGGTGGGATCAGTAGGGCAGGATTTGGATGGAAGACCGGGCCCGATGTGCGGATGAAGCGGTGAAGGGGAATGAAGAGAGAACAGCGGTTTGAACGACCGGGACGTTTGAGGGGAGTTTGCTTCTTGACTTCAGGTAGACCACTTTCAGGACCAATTTTCTGTTTCCACTTGTCTCTCGCTTTTTGCGTGTTTCACGTCTCGTTCGGCATCGTCTCCAGTCTCCGACCTCAGCGTTTCGTTCTCGAACTCTGTCTCTCTCGTGTCTCTCGCAAGTCGGGTGTCTTAAAAGCTCGTAGTCATACCTTAGCCCTCATGTTATCATACCATCTTTGATTGATAACATCTTTGATTGCTAACGCCAGCAGCGTAGCCGGAGGATTTTACAAAAGCCTCGCTCTTCGGGGACAAGCCTAGAGCGGCTCCTTTTCTCATTCTCATACGTGGCAGGACCTCATCCTCTTCTTCTTCTTCTTCTTCTTCTTCCCCCCCTCCTTTGGTCCCGTGGTCGCCCCGTTCTCGATGATCGTGTCGGCCGCCTTCTTCTTCCTCCTCGTGAATTTCTTACGCTTGGTCTTGGTCTGTCTTTCTTGTCTTTCCCATCTAGGGACGCAAGATTAGCTTGTGGTAGTGGCAGTGCGTGTCGCAGGGAGTCCATGCTTGAAACGATGCCGATGGGTGCATTGCGATGGAGGAAGGTTCGAAGCTTGAAAGTGGGGGTGCCACTGGCCAATGTGTGCCGAGGCCAAGGGCCGATTAGCGTAGGCGAGTAGCAAGTGCACTACTTGGCCGCTACTAGTATGTTGCCTCCGGGCGCGGGCGGTGGGGGAGGGATGGTATACCATTCTGTACCAACGGTTTCCTGGGCCAAATTTCCAAAAGCTGTCTTAACGCGTTACGATGTGCATAAAATACAATCTGTCGTTCTTGACCGATAGGCTGAAAGCAGGTGTTGTACAATGTGTAGCCGGACAAGCAGGTCAAGGTCGTGGTGCTGTTGCAGGTCACGGCGTTCGGATCGGTGCAAGGCAGGCATTGTTTGGCTGGAGGGTGCCCGAGCGGACGATACAATCGAGATCAGTATTGAAACTATGTGACAAGATTGGGTGGTAGAGCGATGAATCGCAATGACTCACCATCCGGGCTGAGGCAAGTACCAGGAGTCTTGCTGCAGTCCACGGCTGCGCACCTGCTCAGTGGAGGTCATAGATAGGGGCTCAAAGTCAGCCCAATCGCCTGAATTGGCCCCAGTACCAAGGCTGAGCGGCATGATAGATTCTCGCCCGCCATCTCGAGGGGCTTCGACGCGCGAAAGCCATTCTTCCCAAGCGAGCATAACGCCATCAACGCATCTGCCCCCATGCAAATCAATGCGCCGCCAAAGTGGCAGTGATTTGAAACCAACGTTCTTCATGTCTTGGCCCAGCTTTTGGGTCATGCAGTACAGACCCTGCACCCATTTCCGAACAGGCGGCTTTCAGTACCGAGCGTCGCATCGCATTTTTTTTTGTGTAACTGGGCTCATAAATTACGATCCTTCGGGTTGGCTAGAATCGCTACAAAAAGAGCTAAAGAGGTAATAAGCAGATCAAGCTCGTCACGTCGGACCGTCCTGACTGATTATCCGGATCGACTCGAGCACGTCCCACTCGCTTTGATGATCTCCCTCTCTTCCTTGCTTCCGCTACACCGGCTCAGCTTCATTCACTTCTACTGGCCTCCCGTCTGGTGTAATACCTACACCGTCTCCACCGGCGCTTCTCGAAGAAAACGTTGATCGTTTCTCTCCTCTTCGACCTCTCCCGACTCGTCGCTACGGTAAAGACTGACCGACCAGCGACCACGTACGGCCACCTTCTCAATCTTCACCTACCACGAACCCACCATCACTATGTCGAGAATGAACACCCGAGCTGTGCTCGCCCTTGTACTCGTCGCATCGCTTCAAGCACTCGCTTCGCCCATCACCGGCATCACCTTCGCCGCCGGACCCGAGCAAGCCTTGGCGGTCCGTGCGCCTGCACCCGCCGCTGCAGCCACCGCGCGATCCCGTGTTCAACAACTTGGTGCAGATCGATATGTACAACTCGCCACTCTTCACACCCGCGACGATGAACATCTCTTGGAGGCCCGACTTCTCAATCACATGATGATCGAGCCAGGTTTGGCTATCCGAGCGGCTGACGAATCCGAGAGCGAGGACACCGAGGAGGCTGAGACAGATGACGAAGCCGAGGTCGAGGAGACGGTTGAGGAGGTCATCGAGCGCCGCGGCAATTCACGGGTGTTTGCTACGTCGGCTCGCTCCATTCTGGCCGGAATGAGACCGTAAGCTCATTTGATTCCAGCAGCGAAGCTACCGCAGGTTCCTTAGACTAACGTCGTGGAGTCCCCGTTGCTACTCTCTCTCAGCCCTCACGTCATTCCCAATCCGAAAGATCCTGACTTTGGCAAGCTTACGGCCACGCCCGTGCGCACAACCACCACGACTGCGTCCGCCAAGTCGACAGCGACCACAACCCCAAGAGCAACGACCGCTCCATCGACGACGATGACAACGACGACGACGACCACCACCACCACGACGTCCACACGGGATGCTGCTGCCGCGTCGATTCCGACCGGGCTCGGTTGCTTCCCCAGCAACGTCAAGTCGATCCCGACCGGTGTGAACTACACCGCCACTGATCTCGCTTCCAGCTGGTGGTGCGCCGACTCGAGTGAATACGCCTTCATAGGCTTCTCTTATTCGGTCGATGAATGCCAGTCCCCTTCGACGTTGCTCGCCAGCTTTACGCGCATGCGCAAGCAATTCGGCGCTCGCGACGTTCGTCTCTATGGCGCGTGCGACGCGACCTGGTTCAATGACGCTCTCGTCGATGCTGCTGCTTCGGCGAACCTCGATGTCTACCACTTGATTTGGTTCGGCTTCGATGGTGACGACCAACGGAAGAGCCGCTACAGCGCTTTTGTCAAGACGATGCGCACGAACCCCAAGGCCCCGTTCGTGTTTAAGAACGTTGCCATCGGGTCCGAGCCGCTGTACGACGGGGTACTTTCGGCTACCAACTTGGTGACCGAGATATTCAGTATGAAGAGTAAGATGGCGCCGTATGGAACAAAGGCCACCTTCTCCGAGATGCCATACGGGCTGCAAATCAACAACGGCGCACCGTCTACCATGGCCGCGGCCGACTTCGTCGAAGGCAACGTCCTCCCCTTCTTCGACTCGCAGGCCACGGCCGGAACAAACGCCTGGGGGGTCGTTTCCTGGTCACTCAGCTACTTTGCTTCGCTTGCACCGGGAAAGATCATTCGGTAAGGTCAATTCATGCCTTCGTTGTTTGCGATCGGCCCTAGCTGAGTCACCGTCCCGGTACTCTTTGACTGCGCAGCATGACCCAAACCGGCTGGCCGTCCGATCAGTCGGTGTGGAAGGCCAACACCCCAACGGCCGTTTCCAGCATCTCGAGCCAGGCATCCTACTACGCCTTACTCGACTCCAAGTGCTCCTGGTTCAAGGCAAACGGGGGCATCGGGTGGTTCGCGCACATCTACTCCGATGACTCACTCCCGGGGTGGGGCTTGCTCAACAACGGCAATCTCAAGTTCCCCTTCGCGCCCAAGTCTTCGTGCTAGAGCATTCTATTATCTGTACTGGTCGTAGTTGTTGGGTAGTGGCGTAGCCTTCGATGTATTCCAGATATCACCCAATCTGAAGGTATCGGCTTCTATTCTGGGGCTTAGAAAACTCAGATATATCCCATTTGGTCATGAAGGTGTCCCGGCAGAAAATCACGAGACTGCCTCGACTTCCGATATAATTTACGTGCACGCGAAGGACGAGGCCTTGGTAGGGTCACCGTTCGTGTAGTAGCCAAATTTGGGCCAGCGGCACATGCGGCGTTCGAAGGCCACACCAAGTCGCTTGTCGCCGTTGACGTAGTTGACACCGACAAGTGAATCGGGCGCCTGGTTCTTCTCGACCCATGCGATGAGCGCGAGGATCATATCGTCCTTGGCGGTGAAGGTCGCGCTCTGAAGGTTCCCCCCAAGGGAGATGTCACTTTGGCTGGCCTGACCGAGGTTGAACGCACTGTTGCCGCCCCCGCAGTGCGACATGCCCGGGATCGCGAAAAGACGGTACGATTCGTCGACGTTGCCGAGCTTGGTCTTGACGCGATCATAGTACAGGAGCGACGAGCGCGCCGGGATGAGGCTATCGGCGAGATCAACATAGGTGATGAGCTTGCCACGACTGAGGAATTTACTGATGTCAGGGTCGATGGCGTTCGTCTGTCCGGGGTCCATGTCGTCAGCGATCTTGAGGAGCTTCTCGAACTCGGCTTCCGAGTTGACCGTGAGGGGTTGCGGGCTCGTCTTGTTTAAGACTTGGTAGCTGGGTGATGGTCGGAGGCACTAGATCCGATCAGAGAGCGTGGAAGTACAAGGACAGGTGTAAGGTCAGGCTCACGTGAAATAATCGGGTGAAGGGCCATAGGGGACGCCGGGAGGGCCGTCGGCTCCGGCGAGGACACCAGGGTAATAAGTTAACGACAATGTCACCTTCTCGTACCCGTTCTCGAACGAAATGCTCCGTCAGGCGTAGGTGCTTAGTCCGATCGTGGTACACCGGGTTCTTTGTGAGAGCTATCGCGCCTTGATTGTCGCCTTTCAGCTCGATCGGCCCACAAATCGTGATTCCCAATTCCGCGAGCAAATTTCGCAAGAACTGACACTCTCGAGACGCATGAGTAAGGCCGATGTATTCCGCTTCCGTTGACGACGTCGCCGCTCGGCTCTGGATCCGAGAACTCCAAGAAATTGGCCCGTCAGCCAGCTTGAAGACATGCCCCATTGTAGATCGGGATGTGTTGATGCAGGAACCCCAGTCTGAATCCGAGTATCCCACGTATCCAACCAACGAATCACGTTTCGCCTTGTAGACAATGCCGAGTTCGAGAGTTCCCTTGATGTAGCGTAGGATCTTCAGAACTGCCGCCGAATGGTCGCTGCCCGCCTTGTTCGTGAATCTTGCCAAGTACGACACCGGGTATGCAAGATCAGGCCGAGTTGCAACGACGGCGTACATCAAAGATCCAATCGCCGACCTGTACTGCGTCTGTAACAAGGGATCCGGAGTGTCGCAGGGTTTGAGCTGAAGACCCGGTTGCATTGGTAATACACTCTTGTTAGCATCCGCCATGCCGAATCTTGCAAGTACATCGAGCAAATACTGTCGCTGCGACAACGCAATCCCGCCCGCTTGACGAATGAGCTGGACGCCAAGGATGTACTCTGCATTGCCGAGACGTTTGACTCCGTACAATCGATCCAATTCGTCGAGCACGCGATCAATTTCGGATAAGTCGGGACCGACGAACAGCAAGTCATCGACGTAAACCGCGATGTAATAATCGTCTTTGCCAAGTGTTCGATGATAGACACACTCTTCGCTCCGAAGACGATTGTAACCAAGCTTGACGAGGGTCTTATGGATCGTCTCGTTCCATACCCGGCCGGCCTGCTTGAGACCGTAAATCGAGCGGTGCAACTTGAGACAGACATTGTCGGGCAGTCGGATTCCCTCCGGTACGCGCTTGTACAATTCCTCTTCAAGTTCGCCATGCAAATAGGCCTTGTCAATGTCCGCTTGGATGATGTGGTAACCCCGGGCCGCCGCCAACGCGATGAGAGTACGAATCGAGACAAACTTCGCTGTCGGTGCGAACGTCTCTTTGAAGTCAATTCCCGGCCGTTTCGTGAAGCCTCGTGCAACAAGTCGAGCTTTGTACGAAGTCGGCCGACCATCCTTGTCCCGTTTCGTTCGGAAAACGAACTTGGACCCGAGAACCTTGGCGCCGGCGGGAAGCTCGTCTCGTTTCATAATCGTAAAGACTGAGTAATCATCACGCAATGACTCGAACTCATCGATTGCACCTTGCGCCCATTCGTGAGACTTGTGGTGGGCCATGGCTGCCTTCCAAGTCGTGGGATCACTAGTCGGCAAAACAAACGGACCGAGGAAGATCATCGGAAAGCCCCGTGGCCGGAGCTTCTTACGTTGTTCGGTATTCGCCGTTTGCCAGGCTCGACATCCGAAGACCCGTAAGTGATGAACGTAAGCAGGTTTCCCGGTCCATTCCCGAAATGGCACCTTGCCACCAAGGGCAGAGTGTGGGGAACGATTCTTCACATACACGTATCTAGCCACGGCTTCGGCCCAAAACATCGTGGGCAGACCGGATTCATACAGCATCGTTCGAGCTGCTTCCGAAATCGAGCGCCTGGCCCTTTCGGCGACACCGTTTTGCTCGGCGTGCTGGGGATCGTGAGTTGTCGCGACAAACCCGTGTCGTCCAACCATTGCTTGAACTCCGTCGAAAGGAACTCGCCACCGCGGTCCGAACGGACAACTTTCAAAGTGTGCCCTGACGACAGCTCGACCCGTAGTTTCCACGTTTTGAACCTTTCAAAGGAGTCCGACTTTCGCGGCAGCGTCAACACCCACATGTACCGCGTACAATCGTCGACGATAACTAGCGCGTAGCGATGATTTGCAAGTGACAGCTCGCCGTCGAAGGACAAAAGATCGATGTGGACGAGATCGGGGGGTTTTCCGGCTCGCGATTCGGAGTTTAGGAACGGCTTGTGCGTAGCTTTGCCGGCCAGACACAATTCGCATTTCAAGTCACTGCGAGACTTCATGTTCAAACCTGTCACAGCGTCAGACTTGGACAGCTGGTGAAGGGAACGGCAGTGCAGATGAGCGAAACGTCCGTGCCAGGTGTGGAGAGGCACTGCTGTCAGAGCTGTGGCTGACGCACAATCAAGGGGTGCACTTCGAGCGCGAACCAACTTGGGGTCCAGACGGTACAACCCCGAATTGAGCTTCTGTCCCGTGAGTAGGATGTCGCCATTTCCCACCACCGTGAATCGCCCGTTTTGAATGGTGATCTTGCGACTATCACGATCGGCTCGACGCCCGGCGAAGAGATTGGCGGGGGTACTAGGGACGAAGACGCTGTTGACCAAGTTGTACCTCTTGCCGTTCTTGTCTTCGACGCAGGCCGTGCCTACTCCCATGATGGTCTTTCCCTCACCATTGATGCCCTTTAACGAAGACGGAGCTGTCGCCTTCAGGTCGGCGAACGCGGCAGGATCATTGATGACATGATGAGTCGCTGCCGTGTCGTAGAGGATCATTTCTCGAGAGTGCTTCTTTGGTAATTGCGTGAAGAACGCGCCAACAGAATCGATCCCCAGAATGTCTTCAACCGAACGGAGCGCCAAATTCGCCATCGGTTCCTCGCCTTTGGTCGTCTTGCGTCGTGAAGACTTCTTCTTCTTCGGCTTGGAACAGTTTTTGTTGAAGTGGGTGTCTTCACCGCAGTTCCAGCAGGGGCCGGGTGGCTTCGGTTGGGCACCAGTCGTAGCCAACAACGCCGTCGCAGCGTTCCCAGTATCTTGACTCAAGTTTGCTGGAGCTCGACCCGCTGCGATCACTGTGTCGACAGTTGGTATCGCATCGACGCCTTTGGATTCGAACTGATCCAGATACGACGGTCGTCGAGCCCCCACAATTGCAATGAGGTGGCATGCAACTACTCGATCCAACGTCAAATTGTGAGCCCGTAGGTCAGTTGTGAGGCGAGTGATGGATCCGGCCCAAGGAAGATAATCGTCTTCCTGTGCTGGTGGCGGTCCGACCGAGAACAACTTTCCGACCTGCGTGATAATGCCGCGAAGGGAAGACCGACCGAGGTGCTTTCGAAGGTATTCGACCGTCTGCTCCGGCATCATGTCGTAGCACCTGACCAGAAGATGCGCCACACTTTCTGAGCAGGTTTAATGCATTGCCTTGTGTACCGCATCATGAGCTCGATCGAGTTCATCGTCGTCCTTGCATTTAGCGGATGGGTACTGCTTGGGAAAGGAGAGCTGCCACTGACGCCTGTCGACGGTGAAGCGAACGTGGTCGAGCCATACGTCGAGGTTGTTATTTTTTCAAACTCGCAAATGCAGGGAAACGAGAAGCTTGCGAGTGGGTTAAAGGGTCTGCGTCGACGGACGTGTCGATGATTGACTGATCGCCAGACATGGTGGAGCGTCTGATTCGAGGTGGTTCAATACGTTAGAACGCTCGAATCAGAAGGAAGCTAAGAGATTGAATTCGATTGAACCCCGCGCGCGCTCGCGCTCATGTAGCCTGCAGAGTGTACTCCTCAAGTGTCAACTCAACACATTTCGGATCATCGTCGAGTTCGATCAGGTTTCGCTCCTCGGCTCCTTCCTCGACCGGACCTCTGTTTCTGTGTGTGTGCGTGTGTGTGCCATCGTGCGTGCATCCGCCTCTAGCCGATCGACGGTCCAAAAAGCGGGGGATATTCTTAACTCTCTACGACACTACGATTATCTACAACACGTGCTCGCGCGGACGCATACAGGCACCCAGCTGACGACGAGTTGACGCCGGCCGACACACAACGCACACACAACTCAAGCTGCGTGCCATGTCGCACGGCAAGGAGAACGTTTACGACGATCGACCACCGCCGACGAAAGCCTCGTTGTTGAGATGGTGGAAGGCCTTCACTGCCAAGACGTCGTCGTCCTCGAACAACACGAACCTTCACAGATCGTCGTCGTCGGCGTCGTCGGCGGCGAACCACAAACTGACGCGTGCTCGAGCCTCGACGGCGCCGGGCGCTGTCTCGGGCAACCCGACCCCCGTTACGAGACCGTACCAACCTCCTGGACGTGGACTGGCCAAGGGGAAATCGGGCGAAGGGAGGGTCTTTGGTGTTTCGCCCGAACAGAGCCTCAAATACGCCGCCGTGGCCATCTCGACCGTCTCTGCGTCAGTCTTATACGTCTCATCGCCCGTCACCGCGTCCGCGGATCACCGGGAAAAGGCCAACTGACCCTCTTCACACTCGTCCTCTCCCATTCCGTAACGGAATTACAGCGATGGCAAACCTTACGTTTACGGTTATGTGCCCATCGTCGTGGCCAAATGTGGCATGATGCTCAAGGAATCAGGTTCGTCTCCCGCCCGCGGCAGCCCCGTCGTCATGACCCCATTTGCTTCCGTCTCTGTTGGCTGACCAGGTCCCGAATCTCGTCGCTCGTCGCTCGACTGACGACATGTACACATTCCGTACAGCAACCGCGACGGAAGGCATATTTAGGGTATCTGGATCCAACAAGCGCATCAACCAGTTGCAGGAACTCTTCGATCAACCCCCGCGCTACGGCAAGGACCTCGATTGGGCCGGTTTCACCGTCCACGATGCGGCGAGCGTACTCCGGCGATACCTCAACATGATGCCCGTGAGTGATTCGACGGATAATTGCTTTTCGGATCAAGCCATCGCGGCCAGTGAGGAAAGAGGCGGGGAATGCTGACATATTTACGTCTATTCCCGACGCGATCCACGATATAGGAACCTGTCATTCCCGCGAACCTATATGTCGACTTTGTTCACGTCCTTCGTACGTCCGAGTGCTTCGGGAGTCTACAGAGGTGTTGACTGACTTCTCTTCGATCGGGCACGCGTCGCACTCGAACAGAACGCCGCCTACCCGAGGAAGCCTGCATCGCCGAATACCAACGCCTCATCTCGCTCTTACCCCCGACATCACGATACCTACTCCTCTACCTGCTCGACTTCCTCTCCTTGTTTGTGCGTTCGAGCCACCTCAATCTGATGACCGCGTCGAACCTCGCCGTCGTGTTCCAACCTGGACTCGTCTCGACGCGTCGAGAAGGAACCGGCGAAGGCGCGCTGCTCGGTTTCCCCGGTTTCTTGGATGGCAAGGTGCCGACGAACCCGACGAGCCAAACCGTAGCGAGTGGTGCGGGTGCGCAGGCGAGACAAGGCGCGGGTGAACATGGGAGGGGCAAGGAAGTGCTCGAATTCTTGATCGAGCAGCAGAGTCGGTTCATGATTGGGTTGGAACCGCCAACGTCTTCGGCTTCGGCGGCGGCGGCGGCGACGCAGGCAGCGGCGAGTTGGAACTTGACACCGAGGACCTCATCCAACGTCGCGGGCAACAAGGCGAATATACAGGCTCAACCCTCGACTCCGACGCCTATGTCCGCGTCGACGCCGATGGGCGGATCGAACGTCGTTGTTGGACCGCGATCGAGCTCCAAGGGCCACAAGGACGAGGGGGACGACAACTTTGAACCCCCTTCGGCGGAGGCGCAGTTGTATCGACGTGGGAGCGAGAGGAGCGTCGAACGTCGTAGGTTGAGGAAGGCAGCGGATGGGTTGAACGCCAAAGTCAAGAGGTCAAAGACGTTGCCGGGGAGGGAGTCATCGTTGATTGATCAGCACCAGCACCACCATCGCCACCACCAACCACAGCATTTGACGCTGGAGTCGAATAGTGGGAGAGGGACAGGAGAACAGCAGGACTCACCGATGTTGATGGTTGGGTCGGTGCCGATGAGGAAGAGCGCCAGTGGGAGTTCGAGTCAGGGAAGTCCAAGACCGTACAAGGCACCACCGCTCTTGTCATCACCACTACCAACCCAGACCCCTCCTGGAACGTCGAGTCCTTCCGCCAATGCCGATTCGAAACCACGAGGGATCTCAGCACGGAGAACACCAACCAGTCAACCCAACGTTGCGGTCCCCTTACCGAGGAAATCTTCCATGACCGCCGCTTCGACCACAACCTTGCTTAACAACAGTCTACCGAGCGCGACGATGGTCATGCCTAGTGTCACCTCGACGCTGTCATCGACGACGGTTTTGGTGCCCCCTCCTTTGGGACCGGCGGTGTCGAGGCAGTCGTTCGAAACGATGTATACGGCGCAAAGTCAACGGAGCGATTCAATGGATGTTACAGGACCGACGGCGCCAGCAGCTGCGGCTGCTTTGCCGAGATGGATCTCGCATCATGGGGATGCGGAGACGACGGGCAGTGAGGAGGGTCGCTAGGATGGATGGGCACTTGCAGGTGTGCCTTGTGTGAAGGGGGCGCTTTCCCTCGGATATGTGGGTGGGAGTTGCTTCTGATGGGCATCAGGGCCTATGCCTCTTCGTTTTTTTCCTTTCTGCTTATATGTTGTTATCTAATCTAATCAAAGCCGATGGGCGATCGCAATCGCATTCGTTCCTTGCGGGGGACATGAGGGCTATGCGTTACAACATGAGAGGGACACACGGACTTGGATTGGTCCCTTGTACATTCAAGGTTTAGGTGGTCGAGCGGCGTTTCCGGGTACGCTATCGCTTGAGACGGCGTAGACGTCCTTCTCGAATTCCATCGGTGATCGCCGAAGTAAGACTTGAGACCAGAACCTGGACGATAACAGCGCATGATCAGAGGTCCGAGACAGAATCTTTGGAAATTTAATGAGGAACCGACTTTATGATCCCGAACCACTCCTTGTCGTTGGTCGGCATCGGGCTGGGATTCAGAGGTAGGACATGTGAATTGATCTTTTCGAACCCTTTCTTCCAATTCGGGAGCGCCAGAATGGATTCTTGCGTTTTGCGAGACACGAGCAAAACCTTGGTTGAGTTTCTCGCCGGTCTTGTAGGGAAGGAGATCAGAGGACCGGAAATGGAAATGAGGGACCCGAAGGTGATGGGGGAGGGGAAGGTGGGGTTGAAGTATTTGAGTATGAGTTCGGCGGCGCAGGTCGCGCCTTGGGAGTTGCCAAAGAAGTGCAGTTGGGCGGGGTGCCAGTTGCAGACTGTGAGGAGGTGGTCGAGGACTTGGGTTAGGACTCGGAGAGTCGAGGTCGGGTTGGGGCTCGGGATCACTGTGGGGTCATGTGGACGTGTGAGCGAGCCGACGGACGAAATTTCTTTTCTCTTTCTCCGACAAGGAGCGTATGAACTCGTCTTGATCGTGGGGCACAGACCTTCGCCGAGTTGATCGAAGGAAGGCCACCATTGCCATGCCTCTTCTTCCAAGAGTGGGACGCGCAGGGGTGCTCGGATCGAGAGGACCGCCGTTTGAGGAAGGGACAGCGATTGGCCGAATCTGAAAAAGGGGGTGTGCGAGTCGCCTAACGCCGGTCAGGGAGAGAGCGGAAGGGAGGGTCAGCCGAGGGGCGATTGATTTGAGCGAAGTGCACGTTACTGACCTAGCCCGTGGAACAGTATGAGCAGGTTGGATTCGATCAGCTGGTCCTTGGGTCCTTTCGGGGGTGCATACGATGAGGTAACGAGGTGCGACAGTTGAGGAGCAGGGTGCGTGCGAGCCAGTCGGGGCAGGGCTGTGACGGAGATGGGAGTCGACTTGTCCGTCATCGTAGCCGGTACTTTAGAGAAAGGTGGGAGCAAATCGGGCGCTAGAGGGAGCAAGTGCGGACAGCGTACGGACAGCGTGCGAGGTGTCCAAGTGGAGGCCCATTTTGGATTAGTAAACGAGTTAAGCTCAACCAAGCCCTCCCTCTGGGAGGGGCGTCGAACTTATTATAAACGAGTGCTAGTCTGTGCTAATATTAGTGCGATGAGCTTCGAGTGAGCCACGCGTTGCGACGCGCTGGGACGGCTCAGATCACGCGCGTTCCTGGTCATTCGACAATCAACCGCAGCACCCCGGCGCATCCTTGTCCGTCACTCTGCGCCCACACGTCACCCAGCATGGCGTCCAACACCCTGTTGCATCCTACGATCGCGCACCCACCGGCGCACGTGCTGCGTCGACGGCTCAAGCGCGCCTTCAACGAATGCTCGAACCGCGCCCTGCCCGGAAGTGCCAAATGGGCCGCCGAACTGCTCAATGCGATACCGAGTTCGGCCGTTCTTTCGTCTTCAGCTTCCTCGGCGACCACTACGGGTACGGGTGGGAACCATGGTCGCAGAGGGACGTCTACCGCGGCGAGGGGAGCAGCGAACTCGGGCTTGGGTTCGACGTCGACCGCGCCTCCGAATCCGATGAGCAGTCCCGAATTGCTGTCCAGGTTCGCCACTTCGACACCCATACGCTCTCATTCCAGTCCAGTCGGCGTTGCAGGTGCTTCCAACATCAACCACACCTCATGGGCCAGTCTGGGCGGTGACCGAACCACCGCTCCAGCTGGCTCAACCTCGGCGAATCCTCTCGCCCATCGACCCCACCCCGCGAGGGACTCGCTCGGCAGCATCATGGAACTGGCCTCTTCACCGGGTGGGTATCCCCACCAGCTCGACGATCGACGGGAACATCCTTCGTCCCATTTGGAAGAAGAGCACTCCGCGATGCTCCCGGGGACAGGAAAATCCCACTTGGACCACGATCTCGACCTCGATCTTGATCCGGAACCCGAGGGCTGGGATGCGCTCGAAAGCGATCGCTACGATTTGGCTTTGGCATACGAGAGGACCCATGAACATCTTAGAGCTTCGAGTGTGCTCAATGGGTGTAGAGGGAATAGGGCCAGGTGGTTGAGAGGTTATACCAAGTACTTGGTCAGTTTTGGGGGGATGAGTAAGGTCCAAAAGATGGGAAGAGTCTGATCATTCCGGATACGCGCCTGTTCTCCGTCCACAGGCTGGGGAGAAACGCGCACAAGAAGAATCGGGCGATCTGCTGGGCGTCAAGGACCGAGGGATTGCCAATCCTTTTGCGCAAGAACTTTTGGCCGAGATGGCCGAGTGGGAACCGGGGACCGTCGACCATGATCCTTGGTTGTTGTACCTGTGCGTCAGCCACGCAAATGTTTCATCTCGAAGAAAACCATCCGATGGGAGCGAACTGATGTGGATTTGCGTGGATCGCCATCACAGAAAAGCGTTACTACTGCTCGCGATCCCACCCGTCTCGCCTTCGCCTTTTGGTCCGAGGGATCCGACAACCATGACCGTCACGCTCGATCACCGACTCGCCGCGATGGACCACCTCGTCCACTCGGTCAAGTTGGAACCGTACAACTGGTCCGCGTGGCTCAAGTTGGCGTCCTGTCTTGATGGGCCTGAAGAGGTTGGTACTGTCTGAAGGAAGACTCTGGTTTCGCACGGAACCTAACTCTGCACCTCTGTTACGCCGCAGCTCGAAGCGACGTTACATTTCTTACCCACGGAGACGCCGCTCCTCTTCTTCTTCGTCCACGCGACACTGGAGATTCATGCTGCGGGCGAGAACCTCCACGAGGTTTTGAACGACCTCGACAAGATCTTTCCCGGCGCGAGTCTGATCGAAGGCATGCGGGGCTTGATTCATTATCATGTTCGAGGTCGGTCCCCATCCTAGTCTGAGTCTATCCTCTGGGATCATCAATTGAATGGAGGTGTGCTTTCTGCAGAATTCGACGAAGCGACCGAGTACTTTACCAAACTGCAAGAATCGGACCCTTACCGCGTCGAAGACATCGACATATTCTCCAACATCCTCTACGTCTCAGAGAAAAGGGCCGAACTTGCGACGCTGGCTCAAGAATACACCAAGATGGATCGCTCCCGACCCGAGGTCTGTTGTTTGGTAGGGAATTATTATTCGCTCAGGAGGGAACACGAGAAGGCGATTCTGTATTTCAGGAGGGCGTTGAAGTTGGATCGAGGGTATTTGAGCGCGTGGACGTTGATGGGCCATGAGTACGTCGAGATCAAAAATACGAATGCCGCGATCGCGAGTTATCGGAGGGCCGTTGGTGAGTTTTGACCTTGCGTGGTGCCATGCATCATTGGCGCCGGAGGGCGATTCTGAGCCCTATTTATGTGAACGCAGACGTCAATCGCAAAGACTATCGAGCATGGTACGGCCTCGGACAGACATACGAACTCTTGGGCGAACCTTATTCGGCGTTGAACTATTACCAAAAAGCAACGGCGTTGCGACCGTTCGACGCGAGGATGTGGTGCGCGCTCGCGGTGTGCTATGAAAAGTTGAAGAGGTGAGCAGTCGATGGGATGGGAGGAAAGGCATGATGTGAGATGCACCCAAAAAATTGACCAGACAATTTCATTCTTAAAACCAAGGGTCCCCGACGCGATCAAGTCGTACCAACGCGCGCTCGTCTCGTCCGAACCCGGCGAGAACGACACCGCTCTCCGCATCGGTCGTCTCTACGCTTTACAAGGCGATTCTCTCAAAGCCGCTTCGTACCATCGTCGAGCCTTAGCAGAAGGGATCAAAACTGAGGCGACCAAGAACGAGCTGAGCAAGATCAGGTTGTGGTTGGCCAAGTACGAGATCAAGCGAGGGGTGATGAAGGGCGATTTGGACGCCGCGGAGGACCTATTGAAGGAATGCTTGGGCGTGGGAGAGGATAAGGATGAGGCCGAGTTGTTGCTCAAGGAGTTGAATGTGCTTTTACTTAGTAGAGAATGACGGGCGAGGGTCGGAACTGCAAGCTCGACCCAATTCCCTACCGGCATTTCGCAGCAGTCGCAATATCGACATGTATAGCAAGGTGCATAAGTGGCGGACAATACACAACGAAATGTCTGAGAACCTATTGTCAAAAATCAACGTAGTTCGCTCAGAACCTCTCGACGACCACCTCGTCTCGTCTTGACGGGGGACACGACCGCCTTGACGTCGAGTACTTCGACAACTCGGGACCGAAGCGATCGGCTAAAGATGACGGGCGAGACGACTTCCACCTCCTCTTCCTCCTTGACTTCTTCTTCTGCCATGATTGGTGCCTCGCTTCGCTTGAAATCGCACGGCGAGGTGGAAGACGGTCTAGCATGAGCGCTAGGAGCATCCATGTCCTCGTCGTCGCTGCTGTCGTCATGAGTGAGAAACGAGCGAATGGAGGCAGGCGCGTGTTCATAAGTGTATCGTGTTGGGGGGCTGTTGACGACTTCGACCTCCCGATCATGTTGGACATTGACGTGATCATCCTCTTCCTCCATTTGGGCCGCGTCCAGATCTTCCGACAAGTCGACTGAAAAGCTTTGTTCGTCTTCAAAAACGGCATGTGGCTTCTCGAGTGGAACCCTTCGCACGGAAGGCGAAAGGGGTCGAGAGACGAGACACTCGGGCACGCCACCTTCTTCTTCTTCTTCTTCTTCTTCTGCTTGATCCTCGTACTCTTCACCCTGAGCATGCTCGTCAAACTCGTCCTCCGGTCCCCCTTCTTCAAGCTCTTCCTTCTCCTGCGCTTCTTCCTCGATGGGAACCGGTTGTTGAGCAAGCTCGTCCATCCTGATTTCCAAGGCACCAGGAACCCGGATTGCCATCGAGACAAAATCCTCGAACCGAGGAGGGGTGTCGAGCATAATCGAGCAGGTTTGAGCGAAAGGCTCGGGCGTGAAGGGTTCCATGGGTAGGGAGGACTTAGCGGGCGTGGTGGGTGGTGGAAGGGGGAAGGTCGGTCCTTCCTCGTCCTCATCATCTTCCGAGTCGAGGCGTTCCTCAACAATTACGTCGATCTCTGCCGTCTCTTCAGCGACTTCCTCGTTTTCCCCAAGGCCCTTTTCGTTCACTGTTACCTCGCTCCAAGCTGCCGGCACCTCGTCGGCTTCGGCCCCCTCGGCCTGAAGGGGTTCAATCTCCACCGTTGATGCGTGTTCATCAAAGTCGCAGGTGTCGTCTTTCTCGATGTTGCCTTCCGGGTCCTTCGTCTCCTCTAGGGTCAGTTCTTCTTCGACAGCCTCAACCGCTTCAACCGCATTCGGGGCATCAATCTCGTCCTCGTCTGCGGCCTTGGTCTCTTCCTCGGCATCCCCGGCAATCGCAACGAGATACTCCAATGTCTCTTCCGCTCCTTCGACATGTTTCAAGTCGACGATCCTAATCGCATCGCTTGTCGGCTCCTCGAGGCACTCGCTCGGTTCTTCGATCTCTTGCTCCCGTTCGAGCTCGCCAGCTTCCATCGTCACTTCCGAAACGGTAGGGGCCACCGGTATCGGCTCTGCCTCGATCGACTCTTCCGTTGCCTCCGGCGCAATGCTCAGTGCCTCTTGCGAAATCTCCACGATAGTAGGAGTGGTCCGCTGTGCCTCCGCACAAGAGTTTGGCTCAACCGTGGCGCGTGTTGTTGGACCGCATAGGACTTGGACAGGATCCTCTGCGGCGGAGATTGCCTCAGCTTCGACCCGTGAGGTCTCCGGGGCGACCTCGACACCGACCGCGGTCGGCTCCGTTTCAGGTGCATCCATTACTGCGTGAGAAGTATGCCCGTTTCCGTCGAGGATCCCATCGGCTTCACCTTGAGCGATTGGCATCTCGACCAGCCCGTCGAGGAGATGACTCCGAAGCACTTCATCGTCGACGGTCGGATCCTCGACGATCACGCCGCCGGCATCGACAATCTTGACCAAGCGTTCCAATTCCTGTACCTCTTCGACATTCTTAGTTGACACGGCTACCACCACAGGCTCAGCTTTATTCGCAGGAGCCGAGACGCTCGAGCTGACAAGGGCCCTTTTCTCGATCGGTTTAACGACAGTCGAGGAAGCCGAAGGAGCTCTCGAGGATTTAGGTCGGAAAGGACCACTCGAAGCTGCGCCCCCATGTCGAGCCAAAGTCGCCGGTCGTCCGATCGGCGCAACGTTCCTCATGACTGGCGGCGGTGCGATGATAGGTGCGACCCGTCGGGCCCTTCGGACTTCGACGTTCGGCCCTTGCGATGCTGACGCGGTGTTGGGCCGGAAGGACCGAGATGCCGTTGAGGGCTTGAAGGCCCCGCTGGTCAAAGGAGGGGCGTGGGGTGTGGACGAGGAAGAGGAAGAGGGTATCGGCGCATCCATCGGAGGGCCACGCGGTATCCGACGCGTCGTGGGGTAGTCCGAAGCCGACCAAGTCGAAGCTGATGAGGACGTTGTCGACGGCAGAGCTCCACTACTGAGCGACCTCGCCGTTTCCTCTATGTGGTGTGAGATGGCGGGCGGTGGAGGACCATGCCCGACACTCTTGGCGAGGCGCATGTCCCGAGCGGTTGTCGATGTCAAAGGTCCCGTGGGCATGGGTCGGCCGCCGTACAGGCTTACTGAGAGTGGGGTCGGCCGGCTCGACGTTGTGTGGGAAGACGAAGAGCAGGCCGTCGGAGATGCAGAGGAGGAGGATGGAGCGTAAGAAGAAGTCGGCGGAATCGGGCGGTGACTAAAGGTAGAAGGTTGAGGAGCGGTGGTCGTCTTCTTGGGAGCGGAGGATCCCGAGACAGATAAGGACAGGCTCAAAGGAACTTTAGGCTTGGGGCCGGAAGGTTGACCTGTCGAGGGAGCGCCTACTGCCGTCACGTTGAGGTACTTGCGACTGATGGGAGTCATGGGTGCGGTGAATCTGACGTAGAGAAGTGGTTCTATGGTCAGCCTCCTCTCGCAAAGAAAACTTCTGAGCGGTTATTTGGTTCACTTACTGCGCAACTCGATCCGGCCACTCTCGCTTGTACACTTCCCAGCACTTTTTGATCTCGCCTCGTACTTTGGCTTCCCTGTCGGTGGCCCCGGTGCGGATGACCCACTCGATCTCTTCGACACGTTTGTCGAGAGCTTCCTTGGGCACAACGAGTTCTGCGGTCCCAGCTCCGAGCACCGCCGATACTGCCTCGGCGGCGGCGATTCGGAACGACGAGGATTTGCCACTTTCAAGCTTCCATTCGATGACGATGAACTTGAGAATGTCGACGAGGAGCGTGTGCCGGATGATATCGTGCAGCACCGACAACGCGCGAGAAATGTACAACTTGTTTGTTCGGCAGAAGAGCCGGAGCAGAGGGGGCAAGTAGGTCGACAAGAGAGGCTGGAATTGGCCGTGGAGGCGCGTGCACGACGAGATGAGATCCAGCGTCGAGGCGCTCAGTCGGGTGCGTTCCGTAGCGAGCTGTGAGCATTCGGCCACACAGATTGGGGGGGTCAGCATTGACATTCACTTTCCTTGGCCCAGCCTCTCGCCTCGACTCGGACTGACCGATCGAACGATGCCGTTCGATATGGCCTTGTCCTTAAACCTCCGGATGAACTCGTCGGTGAACTTGTACGCCCCACCTCGAACGACGGCCTGGAAACGCTTGACAGCGCGATCTATGTTTTCCCAAGTATGCTCCGTCTCGGATTGGGCGAGCGAGTTCTGCAAGAGAGTAAACTCGTGGTCGAGTTGAGCCAGCGAGGCGATCTGTGGGCACGAGCGAAGGCAGGTTGAGTGACGATGGCCGACTCGCACCACCCAGCGGCCCAGCCACGGGAGGATGTTCCGCGAGTCAGACCCCACTTACCGGTATCCGATCTGGCTCGGGGGCTTTGACCATGTCCGGTGTCACAGCGCTGGTATGCGTGATGGGACGGTGGAGTGAATTGGGTGTAGCAGTAAGGGCGGGAGGAGCTGAGCGAGTCGCAACTTGCGACGCGCGCTCGGCGAGCGATGGCAGGAGAAGGCAGGAGAGGGTATAGCGTAGGCTAGGGAATTGGGAAGGCTATGGCATATATGGCAGGCCACTGGTAGGACTCTGCAGTGATCTGGCACTATCTGGCAGGCTCCGGTAAAGGGTTCCTTGCGTATACAAATTTCATCTGTCAAGTCCTTAAGCAAACTTGTCATGGCATGAGAACAAATCCTGCTCTTCAGTACGCGCGCCAAAACAAGCAGCTTGACTCACTGGTGCATGTAAAAGTTGGGCACTGTGCACTGTGCACTGTGCACTGTCACTTTCTCCCTCGCTAGTTTGTGCAGTGGCTGCAGTGGCGAATGCCTACGTACAACTGAAACACGTGACCTGGAGCCGCTAATAAATGCTTTCGAAGTATTTTGCTCTTTCCGCCCGCATCCATATTTTTTTGGAGCCAAAATGATGACGGTCATTCATTCGGCTTTCGAACATAAACATGCAGGCGGTATGCCCACCGCAAAGTGCTGCACCCTCGGCTCGGGTTCGGCGTGAGGGTTCGGCAGGTTGCGTTGCCGTCGCCGAGCGACTCGGGAGCCGTCGCCAAGCGGGCTTTTGCCGCTTCTGCTCCCCCACTCGCGCGCTGTCAACGCGTTAACGACCGAACCTCTCTCTGTCCGCGCTCCGAATTAGACCGTGAGACGTCCTCAACGCGCCACAAAAAACACAGACAGCATCATGTCCAAGCCATCATCCCTTTCACTGTCTCCATTCAGCACGCCCTCGCCCGGCTTGGCCCACATCAACCGGGTGATCGCCACCACCTCGGGCCAGGACAAGGTGTTCATGCTCTATGCTTGTCAGTGGCCGACCCGCCTCCACAGAGAATGCCGCTCAATGCCCATCTGCTAACTGGAACCATGTTTTTTCACAGACTCGTCCCATGTGATCATGCACCTGTTGCGCTCCAAGCGTCTTGCAACCAGATCGCGACTCGAGCTCGCCAACCGCATGGACAAGCTGCGAGACGTCATCTCAGATGCCAGAACATTGTCAGTCAATGCAACCACGACAGCTACGACGGTAATCCAGATGGAGGCTGACCACCGTATCTTCCCCTCAGATATCGTCTCTTTGGACTGTTCCCAATCATCCAGTGGGCTCAAGCTCTGAACGATCCCGCGAAAAGGCCCGCCGATGGCCAGTTGGCGCTCATCAACAAATTGCAAGCCTGGTCCATGTTGTTCTACTACCCTCTTGAGCACTACTGTAGGTCGTCTCTCCGCGCGCTGTTCTCTGTACGCCGCAGGCGCCCGTAGGGTCGAGCTGGCCCCACCCAGTCTCGAAGCGGTGCCCCGCATTTCGCCTTCTGGCTTGCACCGCCGCCGGAGCCTGGAGTCGCTATCGGGCAGGTTGTGATGCTGTAGAGCTGACCTCGTGCTTCATTCCGTCCCCTCTCCCTCCGTCTATCAGATTACCTAGCTGGCAAGGGTGTGTTTGATTGCCCTCCCGCAAGGATCGGCACGTAAGTCCCTCCTCAGAACGTTCCTCGGGTCGTAAGGATCCTCCGATGTCACTCTGGACAGGCGGAAAAGACGAGCTCGGTACTGAAAATCGCTCTTGTCTAATTTCCAGTATCGCGATGTGGGCATGCCGCTTCTGGGCCTCTTACGTCGTCCTCCAAGTGCTTCACATCCGACGCGAGTACCAGCTCCTAAACCAGTCGCGTCGCAAGCTCGTGAATGCGCAACGCGAGTCCCGCATCGCTGGTGGTTCGAACGAGAACAGTACGGAAGTGGAAGAAATCAAGAGGATCAAGAACAAGAGTCATGCGCTCAAGATGGACACGTTGGTCCAGATTGGATACTTGCCCTTGACGGCGCATTGGTCAGTCTCGCTCCCGCGTGGATCGAGCTGTTGCAGGCTCGGTGAATGTTGAGCACTGTACTGAATGAAGGATCGCTCCTTTCTTCGCATAGGTCGATTCCTGGAGGCATCTTGCCGGACAATCTTTGGGTCGGCATGTTTGGCACGCTCGCCGCTGCGACAGGTCTGAAGACCTTGTGGAGGAACACGGCTTGAGAGAGGTGCGTAGGTTGACTTAGCTGTACTTGTAGCTCTTGGGGCTGCCTTCCTTCCTACTGGGATCAGGTCTTCTGTAAACGAGGCGCTTCTGTGCACGATTGTCCCGCGGCTCAACGACATTGCAAGCAGCTATAGTCCTCGACGCATCCATGGTCAGCGAAAGCTTGGGTCAAGCAGACCTGGCACAGAAAGTCATCCACTCGAACTGAATGAGCTGTACAACTTTTGGGCTATTTCGTGGACCCGTTCCAACCCCACCACCCGCCAAGCCTTGGTCCATTGCCGTCGATGGGGCCTCACGGTCCCTCCAACCATGCGATCACCGCTAGCAGCCATCCTCAGTTCCGACTACTCTGCGCGTTTGATTGCACGTTCTTCACACGTCGTCCCTCCTCTAGTTCTTGTCCATCACATCCCTCGTCGTCACGCCCTGCTGCTTGCCCTTGTCGATTTCTTTGCGAATCTCGTCGCGTGATTCGAACAATCGCTCTTCCGACTCGTCGGTCGCTTGTCCCGTCGTCTCCTGCCGGTAGACACGCAGTACACGCACCGGCATCAGCGTCAGCTACCGTATTCAGTGCATGGGGAACGACCCGGAGCCAAGAGCTCTCACTTTGATCGTCTTGGTCGCGGCATCCTTGACTTGGTTGAGCGTGTCACCGATAAAGTGAAGGCGCTTGGCGATCGGCCCCTCGACTTCGGCCGGTTGCGACTACAACCGTGTGGCGGCAAGAGAGAGCAAAATTAATTCTGACGTAGACAGTTCACCATGGTGGTGAGACGTACCCCTCCAATCTTTTCGGGCTCGTCCGCGGCGCGTGTAATCGACGACGTTGCGAGAGCCGAAGTGGCGCCCCAAATTCGACTCGAACTCCGCGAGGACGATAACGAAGTGACGGTGACGCCGGCAGCGCTTCGACGCAGCTGAAGGGTAAAGCGGTTCATAGACAGCATCGGATGGTCGTGAAACAAATTGTGATCGTGTGCACAGGTTTGCCGCAACAAGTGGGTGGCTCGAAACTGGCGATTGACCGCGTGCTGGCATTGGCTGAAGCGCTAGGCTTGGAAGCGATGACGTCGATCCGCGATCGATTGCTCGCGCTCCCTGCGCGAAGGAGCATCGAGCGTCTCGTGTCGGCCAAGTAATACGACGAGCAGTCTCCGGCTGAACGGCTTTTGTGCCGATCTCTATTGATCAATATGAATAGTCAATATATAATAAATGGCTTTGATTTGGGCTTGGGGGCGATTTTCCCCACCACACGGCCCCGCGAAGAAACCGCCAGCGACCCAACTTCAAACTAACCGGCGCAGATTGCGCCGCCGCGAGCGACGCCCAAAGGGGGGGAAACAGGGGCGATTGACCGGGTGCGCGTCGTTCTTGATCACCGACAGACTCGGATTTGAGCCGAGAGAACCGACTTGAAGGCGAAGGCAGTCGTAGTCAAAAGGCCCCGCGATGCAGCCGTCGCGTAAGAAGACGTGGAAGTTTCTTGGCCGCTGCCTCACGAATCGTCCGAAGTATGATTCCTCGGAGTAAATGGTTCTCTGGGAAGGTGATGTGATGGAGGCTGAAGCCGAAACCCGCGCGGATTTCGGTCGGGATCAAAGCGACTCTTGCTCGAAAGAAGTGTTGCCACGATGTACGCGAGGGCGATTCATGGCTGATTTCCATCGATCAAAGTTGAGGAGGTAACGACATCGGTCAACGCCGCATGTAAAAGTGTGAGGGAAAGACGAGCGGAGAGCTTATCCAAGGCCGATCTAGGGGCTCTCGCCGACTCCGAGTCGGAAGAGGCATCTGTAACCATATGAACAGGAAAAGTATGGTCCCGTTGAGAAGGGTCCGTAGTAGATATGTCGAAGAAGAATGTCTATGTAATGCCCAGCTAAGGCCTCGGCAGGTGACACTGGAAGCGTGGAAAAGGTAGGAAATGAAAAATACGGGGCCAAAGAGGGAGCTTTGAGGAGCGACACATTCAGGGCCGGAGCTGGCCATGTGGAAGGTGTAAAGCCAAATGTGGCCGTATGATAGAAGTACAGCGAATATGGCCGTACGATAGAAGTAAAGCCGCGAACAATTGAAAATCGTAGGTGGTGTCGAGCGAAAGCCCTTGTCGTCAGAGCGGCGAAAGCTAAAGTCTAGGTACTCACGAAAGGTGTCCGGAGGCTGGTAACGCTGAAACAGCACTCCTTGAGGAAACAAAAGACGGTCGAACGGGGGACCCCCCCCCCCCCCCCCCGACGGGGATCGCTGCTGATCTGGCCGCGTTAGACGCGATGTCAAACAACTCCAACGAGACCGTAAGCGGCGAGTCCATGTATCATACATGACCTGACGAAATATTCGGTGGATAAGAGGGCTCTAGAGGACGAGAAGAATCGCACAAGGTACTATGGGTGCCAAGAGCAAGACGAACTAGGGTGCGCCTCTCCACTGTCCAGTGAAAGTCGAGGTCCCTCGCTATAGCGTCCGCTCCGACCAATCCGCAATGCTCTGATAACTGCCCTCTTCCTTCTCTCCGCGCGGAAGCCTGCATATCTTCCTCGTTGGGGTGCATTACGTGTTGCGGTTATGGGTGTTCTCCCCAAATAACGTGTAGCGCAACTTTGAGGAGGGTGATGAGGGTGAGAGTCCGGACCCATCATCATACATGAGCTGGTGCTTGGTGCCGAATTTTGAGTTCGCGATTGGCTCAGGGCTGGCGCTGGGGTGCTCTTGATATGACAACCGCTTGGGAGGCTCAGAGCGCCATGACCTATGTTGCTGTTGGAGTCCCGGAGCTCTGCTACCGTCATTGAGCGTGTCCCTGTGCAGTGGTCGGGCCGCAGGAGGGCAAGTCGAGGTCGCCTTGCACGAGCCGTGACCGCTGCTGTCTAGCTTTTGTTTCTGAGCAGACGCCTGGTACCTGTTTTTACCCACGCGCGGGCAAGTTCAGTTACAGGGCAAGTTCGGATACAGAAGACCGTGCTCCCGGCGGACTCGGGCCCGAGATGAGCTCTTGACGATGATGATTTAACCTATGTAACAATCCGATAGTTACTTCAGGAAACATGCACTATGCGCTCGATACTAATGGATCGATAGCAACAATTGAGCCCCTGAGAATGACTGCCAGTATGCAGAAGAAGACAGCGCGCCGAATCCCCTAAACTGAGAAGACGCTCAAATCAAATAGCGGAACTCGGGATGCTTGAAGCCAAGGGCGACCTGTTCCGCCTCAGTCAGTCCTTCGAGCCGGTGATCGCGTTTTCCCTCGTCACGCTGCTTGTTCTCCCACTTGCAGTACGCGGTGATGCCAAGAGCGATCAACGCAGGCATGACAGCGGCCGCGACGTTGAGCGAGTTTCCGGGCTTGTAGCGGGGTGCATACTTGGGCAAATAGGCCCACGTCGCCACAATTGATCCTGATCAATGACACAGATAAAGTTTAGTCACCTAGTCCAATCCCATGCAGAGCCTAGAGGACTCACCCCACGTTCCGACCGCCGGAACCAGGGCCGAAGTGATCGCGCGAGAGGTTTCGGGGGAAGCGTTGGCTACGGCCCAACTCAGGAAGACAGGACCACAGGGCACAGCACCCGAGTACGTGATGAAGGTTGCAAAGTAGAGCACTTTATTGTTGTGGACGGTCAAGAAGAGGATGTATCCGATCGTGCTGAAGCAGCACGTGAAAGCGATCCAGATGCCGTGCTTGCGAGTGCGCTGGCAGAGCCATGAGATGAAGATGGACCAGAACGTGGCGAGGACGTAAGGGGGAACAGAGCGAAGTTGAACTGATTACCACGGTAGGAACGGATCCAATCAGTTCTCACTTCTCGAGGCCGAACGCGATGGCTTCACATGAAAGCCTGGAGCCGCAAGGGACGTCCATTCTGGTGAATTCAAAACTCACCTTCGACGGGGGTGAATTTGCCCAGAGTACGAATGACGGTAGGCAAGAAGAGTGCGGCTCCTTGAACTTGGATGTTGATGAAGCCATATCCGAGGCAGCAAAGCCAGGTGAGGGTGTTGCTCAGGCCATGCTTAAGCGACTTGGAGTTGGTCTTGTCCTTCTGCGCGCCTAACTGTTCGATCGCAACGCGTTTCACAGCCAAAGCGCGCTCCGCCTCGTTCAAGAAGCGGGCCGTTTCAGGGGACGTGGGGATGAGGAAGAAGCTCATGGCTCCGACAGCAGTGGTGATGATGCCTTCGACTGTTCCGCGCGCAGTAGATCACCAAGGAATGGTGTCAGCAGCACAATCGAAGACAGGACTTGAAGCATGTGGCACTTACCCAGGAAGATGCAGCGCCATCCCTTTACAGATCCAATCGTCTGCTTGATCAAAGCACCAGCGAGTAAACCGCCAAAAGCACCGGACAGCGAGGGGCCGAGAGCTGTTCAGTGGAAGATGATAAGATTAGTCGCTCATTCGGTCGCAAGAGTATTCAATTGATCGGGAATACAAAAGTAGCTCACCAAGGAAGATACCGATACGTAAGACGAGCTCGTGGCGACGGTAGAAGCGACCCAGGACGAAGGCGATGCCGGGAATAGCTCCACCTTCGGCCAGCCCGAGTAGAACGCGGACGGCCAAGAACTCGTGATAGTTTTTGACGAAGGCCGAGCCGATCGTGATGACACCGAACATGACGACTAAAGCCGAAAGCCACATGCCTCCAACTTTTTTGAGGGCCTACCAGTGGCGAAGAATGCGTGGGCCGTCAGCACAGATCTAGCGCGCCCCTGTCCTCGCGCGGCGCGGCGCTATTCCTCGTCCCTTCTGCCGAGCTTACCAAGTTAGAGAAAGGTTCCACCAGCACATAAGCAACGTAGAAAATCTTTTAGGTGCGACCAATGCAGCAACGGGTGCAAGGGGTCACGATCCCCGATCCGACAAACAGTGGGAAAGGAAAAGCAGGTGCGAAAGAAAAAAGGGCCCGTCAGCTCGAGGAAAGCTGACCCAAGAGCTTGAAGCAAGCCAATTCTTACCATGAGTGAAATGTTGTATTCATAACCAACGAGTTTGAGGTCCTTGGAGAGTCCAGCGACGTTCGCGTTCCCGACAGCGGATCGATCTTTTAGAGCCGCGAAAAAGCGCAGGAGGTCAGGAACCAGATGAAGATACAGCCAGAACGACCCTACTGGAGACGTACCGATGAAGTTAAGCAAGAACATGAGAGTTACTAGGGGCAAGATCCAAAGGCTATGGTAGATTCAATGAGTGATCAGCGTCTCGCTTCGAGGGCCGCTAGATCACTGTGTCTGTCGCTGAAGGAGCTTCGAGCGGCCCCGCGCTCCGAGCTACGGCAAGCGAACCTCGCCCGCAAAGGAGGGGCCCTCATCTTTGCAGCATTTTGCCCACAGAAAAGAGAACAGTGACGAGAAAGGCAGCAGTCGATTTACTCGAGTTTCATCACAAGCTTGCGTTCGGCAGTTGCATCGATGGATGATTCGAGCTCGGCAATCTCATCGATGTGCTCCACCACGGCCTTCTCGTCGGCGTAAGCGCCATCCATTTGAGTCATCTTGAGTCTTGAACTGGCAGTAAATTGAAAAGGCTGAAGTTGAGAACGTTAAGCACCAAGAGTGTGGCGTGAAGATAAGGATGGACCGATGAAGGGTGAGCAGAAAGAAGAGTGGAGAGCGGGGCTCCGTTGTCAGATCGCTTCGCGCGGTTTGCTTGGCGTTCAGGACTGGCACCTCGGAATCCGCGAATGTCTCGAATCCTCTCCTTGACTTTGTTCCTCAACGAGCCGCCAAAAATAATGGCGGTTCGAGGCGCTTTGCGGAGTTGCGAGCGCGGCGTCCCCGCGCGGGACGCGGCTGTGGTGTTTTCCCGCCAAACATCAAAACTTGCTGAATCTCGTCGATCAGAACGCTGCGCCGTCCGTTCGCGGGCAAGTTTAGGCGCCGCCAGTGGCGGCCCAATAGTGGACGTGGTCAATGTGGAAAGTCTATGGTAATGTCAAATCAGAAGGTCCTGCCCCTATAAGCTACCTACCTATCTGCCTACTGTGAGCAGTAGCACTCTATACAGCTCAGGTAGGTAGATGTTTAACGGAATATTCCTCGTCTTTTCGGAATCCGGACGCTCCGGCCTCCCCGGCGCTGGCGGCCTTCGCCTTCGCCGACGTCTTTTGCAGGTCGTTGGTCGTCGTCGGTCGCCGTCGTTCGAGTTGTGCCATTACCTAGCCCATGGCCAACAAGAGCACGATGTACGCAAGCCAAAATCAAAAGAAACACAGACACAGTAGGAGTCAATGTCATGGTTCACCGCCCGAGCGGCATGCACTGGCAGCACTGCAGTGTCTTGGGCTCGAACTAGGTAGCCCGTGAGATCGGCGCCTGATTAAAATCGATGCAAAATTGCCACCGTTGGCGTCGCGAGCACCTGAGGTGTAGCGCACGCTCAAACCCCTCCACCCAAAGTTAGGTGTAGCGTAATGTTGACCACTCGCCGCCTACCGCGGACGGCGGTCACCTGATGAACAGTCGAACCCGGCCATTCCTCAAACACCGCACGGTCTGAACCAGGGAATCATCGCTAGATCTCAGCCCAGCTTCAACCTTGAGCGAGATGTGGGTGCCGTGACGCCGTCCGCCGAATGAAGCCTCGGCTCGAACCCCTAAGTTGGCTCTCCCCGAATTTGTCTGCCGTGACAAGGCTTTCGCGCGTCGTTCGCTCGCGTCGGCCACCTGTTTTCCATACAGCAGTAAGGGTCGGTAATGTATGCTAATCCAGTGAAATTCATGCCAACTTCGCAACAACCTCCGAGGGGAGTGTCAGAATTCAAGGACTAGAAGAGGCGACCATGCCCTTTCCACCATTGCTGATCGAATTAGTGCAATAATACTGTAGAAAGGATTTAGGCATGCTCTCACAGTGCAGAGGACGAAACAGAGGGTAGAAACACGAAGTCTACAGACATTCTAGCACTGGGTTTTGCCACTTCTATCTCCTAGAAGTAGTTCTGGGAACTACGTACATTCTACGTCTAAGAACGCCTACTGAAACTTCTTCACGCTCAACATTGTCGCGACGTCGACTTCTTCAGACCCGCTTTCGCTCGTTGTCTCCTCGGCCAACAAATCCAGCACTTGTTGACGTGTCGTCCTCAAGGACTCTTTACTGCTCGATCTCGAACCCAATCCAGCCTTTTTTTGCTCGATTACCGCCAAAACGGCATCTAGCGGGTCATCACCCTTGGCGGGGACACGAAATGAGCCGCCGACTTTGTCGGCCCAGGTGAAGTACTGGCCGTAGTTGCACGTAAAGTATATATGGTGCAGGGTGTGGTGAGCGGGTCCGTTGATATAGTGTTCGAGCGGGTGGCCACACAGCATGTCGGAGTCGTGAATGAAGATCGACCACAGATTGACGAACGTAAAGAGCCCGATGAACATGTACTTGTGGATGGGGAACATGTAACACGCAACATGGTACGGCGCGGACTGCAGATAGCCGTCAACGGGGTGGAAAGCGTGCGACGCGAAAGGAGAAGGGACTGCGGGGGGAACAAGTTGAAGCGATTGGGGTCAGATACCATTTCGTAATTTTGGGACCAACAAAGAGACATGCAAGGAATTGCAACTCACTGATCCACTTGTGATGAGGCTTGTGCAACCGCCTGTAAAGGAAGGGAATGTGCAACCACCGATGTATCCAGTAGATGCAGTAATCGGTGAACCACAAGAAGAATGCAGCCGAGAACGCCATGTAAGCCCACGGCTTCCATCCACCAGCGGCACCGAATGGCCCCTCTGCGATCGAGTCGTACAGTTGGGAGTAGCCTCGTACGTCGCCCAGGAACCACGGTAAGGTCAAAAGATCGAGTACCGGGAACGCCTCGAGCGAGAACATGATCTCCTTCCGAACTTGATTCTTGAGCCACCGCGGGTGAAGCTTCATTCGGTGGTCGAAAATAAAGTAGTACGAGAAGGTCGCTACCGAGAAGTAAAGCAAGAGGATGCCTGAAGTATGGAGAGGTTTCGGTCGGCACTCGGAAGCCGCGTGGAGGAAAGGAGCGACGGGAACTTACCGACATAGGTTATGCCGTACAAAGAAATGCACTGCCGCAGCACACTGTCGCGTGGGAGCACCGAAAGCTCCGGCAAGTCTGCCACGTACTGTGTTACTGTCGAGGTGGTCACGTTCAAGGCTACCGACGAAAGAGATTCTTTGCCAAGACCGGCGAGTGGGATGTGTAAGCGCGAGTAGATCGCGTCGCCGGCGTACTCGTCAAAATCTGTCAAGGAGTGCCTGCGCAGGTTAGCGTCACGAGGCATAGCTACGAATATACTACCGGCTATCAACTGACAATGTAGCGCAATGTCCATATTGTTACGCTACGTGATAACTGTCAGAAGGGCTTCGGTTTTCGGTGCGCTTGACTCTCGATGCGCTTGAATGAGAGGTATCGGAGAGCGACGGGGTTGTAGGTTCGAACCTGAAGGGGAGTCGGCCTCGAAGAGTCAGCGGACGTCACGAGAAGACCAAAGGTATCGTCGAACTCGATAACGTGAATGATCCTATGCACTCGTGGCCTCGGCCTTGCCTTGCTCGCGTCGGCATGAACGAGCGTCGCACCTGGACCGCGCGCAGCTGGCAGCTCGCATCTACCTCTGGAATTGGGCCTCGGGTATCCTCGGGCACGCATCCACTACTCCGGCGCCGCATGACTTACCTTCGATGGTATAAGGATTGGCCTGAGACCAAGAGAAGAAGAAGCAGGCAGGTTCGCCCAAAAAACAAGTCGATCGATCTTGATCACGAGTTCGTGCGCGCGCGTGATTTTGGCCGTCAAATCAACGGAGGGGAACTCTGTTGTGCGATCCACAACAGGTGTCAGTGCCGCGACGCGGGTGCACGCTTTGCCTCGCATAACATAAACAGAGCGACGCGGTCGAACATCGGAAGAAACGATGCATCCAAGGCCGCCGCCAAAGTCACTAGTGTGACCACGCTTGGGTATCCCCAATCCGCCATAACACGGGATCAGGTTTAGGGCCGCAAGAGGACGGGTCAGGCCACCGCGTCGCGCGGTCCGACGAGGACCACCACCGGGCGCCACAGCGGTCACCGCATCAAAAGGAGATAGCGCAGCGGGACGGCTCCAGTCTTAGCCAGCGGAGTCGAGAGAATGACCATAGCATGTACTTACGTTCGGGTCGTTGCTTGCCGGGAGGGGCGCGGGCGAGGAGGGTACACGACGTCCGAGACGAGTGACAAGGCGTTGTTTTGCGAGATGAAGAGTGCGAGCCTCGGCAGCGCGGAGCCGATCCGTCGTCTCGCCCTCGAAAGCTGTCTCTAGCAAGGACCTCATCTCGGACTTGTTCGAGCCGGTCTGAGTGTGCGCCGCCGCATGCGCACTCAGAAGCAGCTCTTCTGGACCCGAATCTTACGTCTTCGGGCAGATCAAAATTAACGCTTCTAGCCCCTTCAAGCCTTATCATGCCATGACTCTTTGATTGCCGTCGCCGGGATCCGCGACTCCGCGACTCCGCGGAGAAGCCGCGGGCGGGCACTAGGCGGGAGCGCACTTCTAGTGGCGTTGCTTGCCACTTCTCGACCACTCCATTCATTGGTCATCCGATCCCGACGCGAGGCGTTCTTCTTCGAGCCGGAGGTGTCGAATAATCAGATTGCGCTGACATACTGTAACGGTGAACGCCCTTGTACGCTATATGCTTTATGTGGACCCTGATAGAGTTCTCTCTGTCAATCAATCGGAGTTGGAGAGCTTCACCAAGCCGGCTGTGTGTGTGTGTGTGTGTATGTGTGTGTGTGTGTGTGTATGTGTATGTGTGTGTGTGTGTGTATGTGTGTGTGTGTGTGTGTGTGTGTATGTGTGTGTATGTGTGTGTGTGTGTGTGTGTGTGTGTATGTGTGTGTGTGTGTGTGTGTGTATGTGTGTGTGTGTGTGTGTGTGTATGTGTGTGTGTGTGTGTGTATATATATATATGTGTGTGTGTGTGTGTGTGTGTGTATATATATGTGTGTGTGTGTGTGTGTGTGTGTGTGTGTGTGTGTGTGTGTGTATATATATGTGTGTGTGTGTGTGTGTGTGTGTGTGTGTGTGTGTATATATATGTGTGTGTGTGTGTGTGTGTGTGTTGCAATCCGGGGGCCAGAATTAGTCACGGGCCGTTCGCGACTGCGATCAAAACATCCTGAATCATCTCTTCCAAAAATAGACTTCTGGGACCTATTCTTGCTCTGTGTCCTTGTTTTGTTTAGAGCTATCAAAATACTCGACCAAGCGCGCCAATTCCAAGCCACACCGGCTGTGCTACGACAACTTCAAGACGCCTTGTGCCGGCAACATACATCAACAACCCACTAATCAACCATCGCCCGTTGAATGGCCTTGTACACCTTACCGTCGTCCCTCCTCCTCGTGCCGCGCGCACGCCTCCATTTGCGCTGCAACTCGCCGATCAACTTCGTTAGTCGGCTCGCACCGTATTCTTCGAACGTCCAACATGTCGCTGTGTTGGCGATCAACAACAACAACAACTCAAGATGAAACTCGTGCGGAAGCGAGATGAGCTGCAAGAGCGCAAAGATCGGCCCCGACGTCGTGAAGAGTGTGTAGATCGAAAAGACGGTCAACGCGGCCAACGCAGCGACGAGCCATCGGTTCGAGTATAAAGGTTTGCGATAAGGAGGGCCAACGCAAAAGATGAAGGCGACGAGGACGTATTGGAACGAACTAATCAGGAAAAGGGCTGTGTTCTCATACGAGACGATGTCGAGCTCGTCGGGGTCGATCTCGGGCGGGGTGTACCAAGATTGCGCACGGACGAAGAAAAAGGTGATGAATTGGAATACCGACGTGAGCGCGATCTGGCCGATGAGACTGGTCAGGACCTTCTTCGAGACCAACGACGCGGTCGGTCGCTTGGGGTGGACGCGGGGGAAGGCTTCGGTGCGACCCATGGTGACGGCGATGGGCAAGATAAGGAAAAGGTCGATGTACAAGAATTGAAAATCCCCCAAGGTGGATGCGATAGAGTAGAGCAGGGTGACCGTGGTAAACTGGATCAAAGAGTACAACGCCCTGTAGCAAAGAATAAGACGGGCATGGTCAGCCAAGGACCGACTAGGAAGGCACGAAAGAGTCACTCACATGAACTTGAAGCAACTGAAGCTTGTGACGAGAGCCGCTCGACCCTCTTTGATGACCTCGATGAAGCACCGAATGTCGGGTTGACGACTTGTGAACGGGGCAGCAACGCTGGCTTCAGCTTCGGACAAACTGAGCCCGACATCGGCGGCCTTGAGGGCACCACAATCGTTGGCGCCGTCGCCGCAAAACCCGACGGTGTAGCCCAAAGACTGCAAGCGTTCGACGAGCTCGTGCTTCTCGTCGGGCGACATACGCGCAAAAATGATGCCCTTGACGAGCATCCGCTGCAGCGTTTCGAGCGCCCCAAAGTCCATCATCCAGCGGAACACGTCGCCAGAGACAGCTAAGTGGTATTCACGCCGTGACCTCTCGTCGCTGTAGCCGCTGTAGCTGCTCCGATCATCGTCGGTAACGAGCGGCATTAGTGAGTAAGGGTCGAGCTTGCGCCCCTCGTCGTCAACGTCGGCCCATTCGATTGTCGATCGAGGCGTCGAGGAGTTTCCTTTTAGGAACGTCGGAAGGTAGACCCGAGCCGAGCCCGGGACCATACCACACTCGCGCCCGACCGAGATTGCGGTTCGGACGTTGTCGCCTGTCACCATCCTCGTCGGGATGTGCGCAGCGCGCAGCGTTGCGATCGCCGGCGCCGTCCCCGGTTTGAGCTTGTTTTCGAAGACGATAATGCCCAAGAAGCGGAGGTCGGATTCGACGACCTCCCGCTTTAGCCGTTGGGCTTTGATCCATGTCAACCCAGGCATCGATTTGCCGGCGAGGGCAATGACGCGGAAACCGTGCTTGGTGTAGTAGGCCAGCATCTCCTCATAGTCGTCCGGCAGGGTGGTCTTGTCGCAGATCTCGAGCATGACCTCGGGAGCACCTTTGACGTAGACTTCGACGGAAGTCGACTTGAGCTTCTTGACGAGCACGCTCATCCTTCGCAGTGACGATACAAAGTCGAAGGTCCGCAACACGCCCAACTCGAGAAAGTGCGCATGCTTGGACCCGGCCTTGAGCGCGTCTTCGAGCTTAAATGATTCGCCTCCGGGTGGGCGTACCACAGTCTGCACGAGCGTGGCGGCACGTTCGGGGACCTTGGATGATGCCGAACCCGGCGTAGCGGCCGCTCGAGCCGACGAGGCGTGCTTCCTGTGTTTGGCGGCCTCTGAGTTCGGGGCCTTCGTCTTCGCCGCCTCTTTGCCTTCCTCGAGCGTCCAGTTGGTGAAGTCGAACATCCTCAGGTCGAGCGGATCACCAATGACTTCGCCATCGACAATCTTGAGCGCATGGCACGTAGCCAATGCATGCAGCAGCGGTGTCTTAGCATCGGCGGCCCCAAAGATGGGCACGTTGTCGGCGTCGTGTTCCAAGTCGGCGAACTTATTGGTCGAGCGCACAACACTTCGCACGCCAAGCACGTCGAGGCCCTCCTCCGTCAGCGTCCCCGTCTTGTCAAAGCAGACAATGTTGACCTTGCCCCCAATGTTAACTCGACTCGGCGAGATGCAAAAGATGCCAATCTTGCGAAGTCGGGAGATTGCGAATGAGGTTCCGATCGACATTGTCGCAGGCAGAGCGGGAGGGACGACGATAGTGACGAGATCCAACGCGCGGATGACAATGACGGACCAGGAGATGCCGAGCTTGATAAAGTTGACCGAAGACGCTATGAAACCAAGCACGGCCACCATGGCAAGCACTCCGATAAATCGAAACGAGTCGCGGTAAAAGGCGAAGCCAAAGGGTTTGGGGAAGAGCATCGAGCGGACCAAAGCCCCTTTGGTCGTGTTGAAACCTGCGTTGCCAAGAGGAAGCACAGTGTCAGTATATCTACAATGCGGTCAAGTCCTCCCGAGGTCTTTAGTAGCTCACCCGTCCTCATGACCATTGCCAAGGCTTCGGGCTCGCCGCCCCCAATGCTGATCGGGCTCGTCTTCCGAATGCGAATGATCTTGGTACCACTGAACACGACATGCCTCGACAGATCGGGCGAGACGTCACCGCCAGGTGCCGAGATCCACAAAATTCCAGCTGGTTCAACGGGGTACTTGGACACGGGAACCGATTCGCCGGTCAGCATCGACTCGTTGACGATCGCGTCACCCGAGAGCAAAACCAAGTCTGCGGGGAAGGTGTTGAGGGATGTCTCGGACAGGTCGACAATATCGCCGGGGACGAGCGCGTCCGAAACGTCCGAAGTCCCTGCGCAGTGTGGAGTCACTTACTCAGCTCGTGCGTTCGGCTGCAATGTATTGTATCGCTCTACTCACATTGGGAATCACGGAGGACCCTGACGGGGCAGGAGAACCTCGACATTTCCCTCATTCGTTCAATGTTCTGCGGGACCATCATCGGCACAATGAGTATAGGGTCGCATTCAATCTGCGGTCCATGGCCGTGCGTACCCCTTTGGTCTCGATCAAAGTCGAAACGATAGACGCGACACTGATGATGGCGATCGCGAATGCGTAATAGTAATAATCGTCGACACACCACAGCGCGATCGAGAAGATCTGGAAGATGTAAAACGGGTGCAGCACCTCGTCCATCAGAAGCTGCACGATCCCCCGCGCTTTGATGTCGATCGCGTTCTGCCCAAACAGTGAATGTCGAGTGTGTGCATCTGTCGAGGACAAGCCTTTGCGGAGCGACATCGGAGTCGTCCATGTAGGGTCCTTCCATTCGCTACGAGGATACGCGGATACGCGAATACGAATTCAGTCTACATCCTTTAAAGCTCTGTGCGCATCTCCAAAAGTACTTACCGAACCATTCTAAATTCTCCTTCCGGGTGCAGCAAGAAACGGTAGTACCGATAGTCGAGGTACTGCAGCTGCGTAATCGCCGGCCCCTTGACCTTTTTGCCCTTGTGGTTCGTGGCAATCACGCTTGGCGGTTGGCCAGCAAAAGAGACCGGTACAGCCCCATTCTCACCTGCGTTCGCGGATAATCCGGCGAACGGGATCGAGCTTGGAGTGTTCACACCCGCTTCGGTCTCAGGCGCGCCTTCGTCAACGGGCTTCGAAGAGTTGCGGGAGTGGGTCACGTCGTCACGATGCGCAGGCGGTGTGACGAGCGACGGGGGAAAAGCTGTGGAGAGGGCGAGGGGTTTCGAGAGTTGAAAGGTTTCGATGGGAAGAATCTGGGGTTCGTGGTGGAAGCACTAGAAATACACGGTAACGCGATGTCAGATGAGCTCATTGACCCCCGTCTTTCTCGAAAAGCGTTCGTAGCTTCTTCGACTCACCTCAACAACAACATACGAAGCCTTTCTGAACTCGCCTGGCGTACCCACGCATTTCAACCAAAGTTTGGGTAGCCACCGCCCAAGTAGCCACAAGCTTCCACCGGTAAGAATGCACCCGAGTGTCCATAACGCGACTCTCCACCTTGAAACGTGCAACCCGACCAAGCGAAGGGGTAAATCTTCATCAGGAATATAGACGCTCTGGCTGGCCTGCAATCCGCCGGCCTTGCGCCGCCGTTCGCCGTCTTCGTCGTCGGTCGAGAACTCGTCCTCGTCGTCCTCGACGTCGCTAGCGAACTCGATGCGGGACTCGCCGTAGAACGCATCGCCTCCTCCCCCCGGTAGAACCCCCAATAGTCCACCTGCTCCTCTTCGCCGCCGTGGCCCACCTTCATCCTGTGAGGACGACGTGATGGTCGAGGAAGTCGAAACTGAGTCGGAAGACCCACCATACGGGCCGTACGGGTCGTCGTTATCGTCGATGATCCGATCGCCGGCATAGTCGCTCTCGGACCGCAACGAGACGGAATCTTCTTCGAGCGAGTCGGTCGACCGTCGCCCTGCCGAGGTTGAGGCAGATTTGCGCGAGGTCGCCGACTCGAGTCGCGGCATCGACGGCCTCCCCCTGAGGGCGTTGGATATGCCCTTAAAGAAACCGGATCGAGCGTTTTCCTCCGCGTCATCGTCCTCGTCACTGCCGGCCATGGACGCGGATCTGTTGGAGCTAAAGCTTTTCCGACTTCTCCGCCTTGACCGACTCTTGCTCTGACTGGACCTCCTTGTGGTGGGTTGAGACCCAGTATCGGTGTCATCGCCTTGTTCTGCCTCCGTCTCTGGCTCGGTCTCGGACAGGGCGGCACTGCGAGTGCTCTTTCGCCGCCGTCTCCTCGATCGCTTGGACCTCGACGAGCGCCTCGCGATGCTCTGGCCGTCATCCTCGGTCTCGGTACCATCGCCCGGGAGCGCCGGTCGTTCGGACGATGCTTCGTCGAAAGAGGCGCGAACAAATTCCCTTGACGCGCGATCCAACTCGCTGCGACTGCGATTCCTCATCCTGAATGCGCTCATGCTGGTCGGGATCGACCTCGCGACGGGTCCCGCCCAGAGCGATCCATCAGGGTCGTCGTAGTCGTCCTCTTGGTAGTCGCCGCGCTGCTCGGCGGTGGCGGCCTCGATTTCGGTCGGGGTCAAGGTCGGGGCCGAGGCGATCTCCTGGGAGGTGAAGAACTGGGCATCGGTCGAGAGTTCGGACGAGTAGGCGGAGGTGGTTTTGAGGATGGAAGTCGGAGCCGTCTCTTGGGGGGCAGCAGCAGCAGTGTTTGTGGTCATGCTGTTCGTCGTCGCCGTCGTTGTTGCACGGGCCCTGGGATCGCCGTTCTGGGTCGGGCCGGGGATCTCGGCCGCCGGCAGAGGTGCACGACGAGGTCGTGTGCGAGTTGTGCGAGTCGGAGATGACGGCTCGGAGCACGGCGACGAGGAGCGAGAAGGGAGAGGGGTCGAGAGCGGGTGTCGTTTGACTGTCGACTGGGGAGCAGTTGTGTATCGTATGTTCGGTCAGCATTGGATTCGAGTCGAGCACAAAACCCAGAACCCAAAACACAGAGCACGAGGTGACAAGGCGCGCATGATAGCCGATAGGCTGTCGACTGCTTCGCACAGAGCGACGCAATCTCGTCAAGAGATACGAGTCTGGCAAGCATGCGCGGCGCAGAGGTATAGCGAGTGAGGCCGACTGACGCTAATGTTGACTGCGATGGTTCCTGTGGGCGAGTGTGGTGTGAAACGACGGCTGTGGTGCGATGCCTGTGGCCTGGATGCGCGCTGCCGTCGGGTTCAGCGGGGATGCATTTAATTAAGCACACGGCTGCAGTGGCGAGGCCTGACGGACTTGCCGCAGCGCCTGGCGCCTGACGTCAATCACTTCTAATCAGGGATTTGCAGCCGCGCGCCTCGGATGGGTTTGTATGATTTGGATTTGTATACTCATTAACTTACTTTTACGCAAACGCTCGCATCGCACGACCCGGCTTGACTTGCCCGGCAAGTTCTGTTCGTTCCTGTGCGCACTCAACGCTATCTTACTCCAGGGGTCCGACCAATCATGGCGACTTCCGCAGGCAGCACTCACGCCAGCACGAGCACGGACACAAGCATGAATGGGAACGACTGCAGCTCGAGCTCGACCAGCTCCAGCAGCATCGTCGAACCGGCGACTCGGTCGCTCTTCTCGGTCGACGACTCGTCCAGCCCGACTTCGGCGCTGCCCTCGACCGATTCCGACGCCGAGTCCGACGTAGGATCCGACTACTCGACCGCATCGAGCGAATACATCGCACCCCTCTCTGGCCATGCCCCGGACCCTTCGATCGACGGCTCGAGCGTCGACGGCGGTGGCCACTCGTCCGGTGCGAACGGGGGCGGGATTCGGCCCGAGTCGGAAGCCGAGCTCGGTCCGGACGCCAAGAAGGTGAGCAGCTTCGGCAGAACCGTGGACCACTGGCCTCGAGTTTGTATTCTCGTACACGATCGCCTCGCCTCGCCTCCTGCGCCCTCGCCCCGCCGATCGGATGCCATCGCTACGTTCGAATCGCGCTCGATCGATCGCCTTCGCAATCCGACACTCCGCCATGGCTTCCGTCCACAGTCACACGACCGGCGAGCACCACGACAGGGACCATCTCGGCTCCAATGTCCACCGTTGAGGGCGCGAGACCTGCATTCCGAGGCTGAACTGACATTCACACTGGAACCGCTGACCATCAGGATGCACTGAGGATAAAGTCGGAAGCCAATGCCCTCTTTTCGGGTACGTCACCATCCCCTCAAAGTCACCTCTCCGGCTACTCGTGAACCACGACAACCGGCAAGCTGAGTTTCGATATCCTATGCCCCGTGACAGCTTCCAAGTACCGACCATCCCTCGACCTCTACACCGCTTCCCTGAACAAGAACCCGTTCGATCCGATCGTCTGGTCCAACCGTCAGTCGGCCTCCGCCTCCTGTCGCACCTTTCGAGCCTGACACCGTTTCCCAAACATGTCACCCGTGTCTTTTTCCACAGGGGCCGCTGTCCGGCTAAAGCTTGAAGAGTATGGACTCGCCATCGCTGATTCGACCCGAGCGATCGAACTCGATGCGAGAGCAGTCAAGGTCAGACGACATAACTCGCTCGCTCGGCAACGCGATGGTCCTCGAAGCTGATATACTCGAGAACATCGCAACACAGGCCTACTTCCGCAGAGCGATTGCGAATTTGGCCATCATGAAACCTAAGGCTGCCTTGGTCGACCTGAAAAAGGTGCATGTTCGATAAACGATCGTTCTGTGATGCAGACGCTGACGAGCTAGACCCCATCGTTGGAAATGGCGCAGGTCATCTCACTTGATCCCCACAATGTCTCCGCCAAAGCCCAGCTCGACGCCACCCAGAAGCTCCTGCGCCGGTTGCAGTTCGAAGCCGCCATCTCGGCCAAGGACGAAGTTCTGACCTCGACCAAGATCCTCGAGCAACTAGCTCACGGCGCTTTGCCCATCGAAGCGAGCTACGCTGGACCCCGATTACCGAACGAAGAGGAAGGCAAACCCCTCAGACCGACAAACGAATTCGTCGACGAATTGATCGAGTGGTTCAGGAAAGGGGAGACAATCCCCAAGCGGCTGGCATGGCAGATCGTCTTGGGCGCGTACGAGAAGCTGAAGGAGGAGAAGTCGTTGGTTAAAGTGACAATTCCACAGGGAGAAACCATGAATGTGTACGGAGGCCCACTTCATCCCCAACATTTCTGTCCAAAGCGCTTGACCCATGCTGATCTGCTCGACCCTTCCATGTTCCACAGCATTGGTGACACCCACGGCCAGTTCTATGATTTCTACCACCTTCTCACCCTCACCGGTCGACCATCAGAGACACATTCACTCTTGTTCAACGGCGACTTTGTCGATCGCGGATCATGGTCGACCGAGATTGTATTGGTCCTGTTCGCGTACAAATGTACGCCGCGTAACATGCTTCACTCTTGGGACTCGCCGCTGACCCTAACGAATGCCCTTACACTGTTTCTTCATAGGGCTCTACCCAACCAAGGTCTTTTTGAACCGAGGCAACCACGAAACAGCGGACATGAACAAGGTGTACGGATTTGAAGGGGAAACGAAGAAGAAGTACTCCGAAATGACGTACAAGCTCTTCGAAGAGGTCTTCACCGCTCGTGAGTCAATCCCTCGATTCGAGCCTTTCCTGTGACCACAACATTGACCGGGAACTTCACCTGATTGAAGTGCCTTTGGCGACCCTCGTCTCGGCATCTTCACCGACAAACGATACGTCGAGTGATACCTCGAAAAACCCGATCCTCTGCCAGAACAAGAAGCGCTACTTCGTCGTCCACGGCGGCCTCTTCTCGCGCGACGACGTGACTCTTGCCAACATTGCCGCGATCGACCGCATTAGTCTGAAGCAACCGGGCCACGAAGGTTTAATGTGCGAGATGTTGTGGACCGACCCTCAGGATTCGGCGGGGCGAGGTCCTTCGAAGCGTGGGGTCGGGATCGGCTTTGGTCCGGACGTGACGAGGAGGTGGTGCGAGTTGAACCAGGTGACTGCTGTGATGAGGAGTCATGAGGTGCGACAGGGCGGTTATTCGGTCGAGCATGATGGATTATGCATCACCGTCTTTTCGGCGCCCAACTATGTGAGTCATTCTCGTTCACGTCAGCATCACCGGCAAGACCTGATGATAACCCACCTGCACCATCCTTCAGGTCGACCAAGTCGGCAACCTCGCTGCCTTCGCGACAATTGACGAGACAGGATCCATCAAGTACACCACCTTCAAAGAGCAACCGCACCCCGACATCAAGCCGATGGCGTATGCGGGTCAGATGGCCATGATGTGAATGCCTGCATGTACCAACATTGCTTACTTTGCTAATATTCTTGAGGTGGAATCACACCCTCTGTATGCAGCTGCATCAGCAAAGAACTGTTCTGATCTTCAGAGACGCGTATCCTGTCCACAGCTCTCATAGCGTTGTAAATGCGCGACATAATTTCAGCCGCGAGTCGATCGAGACTAACCGAGACATGATCGACTGTTTGTATTTCACTCTTGAGAGACCAAAAGCACGCCCTCATGTGGAAATGCGTATTGAAAACAATGAGACACGACAGGTGCAGGTAAACTCATAGCGATGCTGGTAGGCACCGGGAAGGTGCCTAATCAAAAAGTGAGAACGGCACGGAAGCGGACCTTGTTCTCTGACATGCGGTCGAAACCCTCCTGGACTTGGTCGAGCGAGAACTTTTCGATCGAGGTTTTGACGCCGGCGTGTTCGGCGAACGCGATCGTCTCCTCCGAGTCTTGGGCCGTACCCGAAGGCCAGCCGACAATGCTCCTCCTCTTCTGAATCAGATGCATCGCATTCACCGTCAAACCATCGTGAGGCACCGCCAACAGGACGAGCTGGCTGCCGACAGACAAGGCGGGGATCAACTCGGCCATGGCCTTGCCGGAAGGGGCGACGGCGATGATGACCTTGGCGCCACCAAGCTTATTGAGCTCTTCGACTTGGTCGACCTTGGACGCGTCGAGGTAGATGTCGGCTCCGAGCTCTTTCGCAAGCTGGGCCTTGCTGTCATTCTGCGATAAGGCGACCGTCTTGTAGCCTGTGGAGGAAGACCGGCAGCATCAGCCGGGCTGGTGGCAAGTGACGAGCTTGGCTAGTAACGGCACGGTCCTTTTACGATCGTTGAACGTTTTTCTTGGAGAACTGCAGGGCAAGATGGCCGAGACCGCTGAACCCGTCGAAGAAACGGACGAATTCTGGTCAGTGTTGTTGTCTATCGAATCCTCATGCTGCAGTATACATCGCCTTGGCCCCGAAGCAGGACTCACCCGACGCCCTGAACTGCGCAAATCTCGCCAGAAAGAATCTTCATGTGGCGAAGGGAGTTGTAGACCGTGAATAAGGCAAGGGTGAGTGCTTGGTATGCTTACTAGCAAGGTTTGTCCAGCTCGGGAGCAGACTTACCACCGGCACAGAGCAACGCCGCGGACTCAGCTGCGTCGCTATTGTCTGGGATGCGAGAATGCTTCGGTCCTCAAATTCGCGTACTCGGCGTATCCGCCATCGACCGAGATGCCGTTGATAACCTGGTTCGCGCACGTCACAAAGTCACCGCGACGGCACGACAAGCACTGGAAGGGCGCGTTCGGTGTTAAGCCCCTGAGTCATCAAATGCAAACGAGCACTTGACGTTCACGTTATGAACAGTTCGAGCTCGAAGCTCCCAACACAAGGGAGCTTTTGAAGATACAACTCACATAGCCACAATGTCTTCCGTGCCATCCACCACCGATTCGATCGCCCACTTTGAAGACTTTCTCGTCCGCGGGCACCCGATGATCTCGTGACCAGGAATTCGGGGAAGACCGGTGGGCATTGCTCGATTGACGACAATGCTGTCCGAGTGCTGTTCGGGAAGGTGGGTGGGTTAGCGAGCCATCCCCACCCCCATCCATGATACAATACACCTGCTCCTCGCTGAGCTGAGAACATGCTAGTTGTGCAGCCAACTTGATTCCTACCGAGCAAGTGTCACCGCTGGATAATCAGAGCCAAATCTTACACAAATGCCGCAAGCCTCGACCTTGACGACGACATGCCCGTGCTCTGGATCAGTCCTGATGGAGGGTGGATAAATGTAAGGTCATTATCAGTCTTTAAGCGGCTATATCGAGGTCGAGCAAGGTCGATCTCGGAGAATCGGGGGTCCCGGACCAGGGGGCTGCCGGCAGCTGGCTCCTGCTCGATCGCGACCGAACTGGACTAGGAACTCGAACTTGGTGTCAACGCTTACCAGTCCCTGTGAACAATCTCGAACTTGCCACCTTTCTCGGCAATCTGCCAAAATAGGGATGAAAGACTCCTGGGTCAGCTGAGGTCCGACTTTGGAGAAGCGAGACGCCGTGTCAGATCGGGACTCGGAGCGCATGGTGTGGTCTACGTCACCAGCCACCAGCGGCCTCGAGCGGATCGAGTGTCAAGTGGAGGCACAACCTGCCGAAGTCGAGGGGCCGATCGCCAAGCGCCTTCACTTTATCGGTGACACGCTCAACCAAGTCAAGGATGCCGCGACCAAGACGATCAAAGTGAGAGCTCTTGGCTCCGGGTCGTTCCCCATGCACTGAATACGGTAGCTGACGCTGATGCCGGTGCGTGTACTGCGTGTCTACCGGCAGGAGACGACGGGACAAGCGACCGACGAGTCGGAAGAGCGATTGTTCGAATCACGCGACGAGATTCGCAAAGAAATCGACAAGGGCAAGCAGCAGGGCGTGACGACGAGGGATGTGATGGACAAGAACTAGAGGAGGGACGACGTGTGAAGAACGTGCAATCAAACGCGCAGAGTAGTCGGAACTGAGGATGGCTGCTAGCGGTGATCGCATGGTTGGAGGGACCGTGAGGCCCCATCGACGGCAATGGACCAAGGCTTGGCGGGTGGTGGGGTTGGAACGGGTCCACCGTGAAGGCTCCGAGTTGTATGAATACATTACAACATGTTCGTGGCAATTAATGCTCGATGCCCTCGTTCCCGAACAAGATAGTCTCCCGTTTGTTGACCTTAACGTCTCGAAGGGTTGTTGTTGGTCGATGCTTTCGTTTCGTGCGCCGTCTCGCTGCAGAAAGCTTCGCCGGGGCCGGACTTCTTCACCGCTGGGCCGCTTGATCAGCCTTCTTGATGCGATCGATCGTGTGTTGCGTCGGAGGTGTGGACCGCGGAAGCAGGCGCTGCTCCTCTCCCAGCATGAGTCTCTTATAAAGCAGGATCGAGGAGCCAACGAGGAACGGCGTGGCAATGATGATGGTGCGCAGTCTAGAGATTGGCACGAGCGCACACCGCGGAGTGGCAACGGTTCGGACAGGGCGTCAAGCTCTATCAGCCGTGTCTTCTGGGAAAGTGAGTTCGAGCGGCGACGCACCGCTTCGCGTCGGCTGGCAACGGCGTAGCCTTCCCTGTCGCCATGGTCGTCGAGCGAGACGAGCGGGCCACGGGCAGGGCAACGTGTCGAGTGGGTTAGGCGGTGTGCGTGTCGATACCAGGAGGGTCCACCGGGTACGTGATGGAGCTAGAATTGGGACCAGATATGTCGCGAAAGAGCGTTTTCGTAAACGGAATAGTGGAGGACGGCAGGGGACTGAATTACGGAACAAGAAGGACCAGGAAGTGGCCGCGAGAAGCGAGGTGGGGCAGGGTGGGGCGGCGCCAGAGGCAGCCAGAGCGCCAGAGGCCTCGCAGTCCAAGTCTCTCGCAGTGGCCTCGCAGTGGCCTCGCAGGACTCTTCGCCAGGCTCGGTCTGGCAGGTCTGGCTCGTTCAGGCTCGTTCTAAGGGCGTCCTACCTGATTCAAGCGCGCGCTCGTTGACGCTCGTTGACATACGTCGTTCGCAGCCATACGCTGTCGCTAGCTGTTGCACACGCTGCTTCGCGCCGCCTCTTGCTGCTCACTCCTCCTTGCTACTGCAGCCACTCGACCGTGCTCCGGACTGCGCTTGTGACGTTGATACTGGACCGTCCCTTCACCGGAAGCCCATGACCTCTCTCGCGTCACGAGAGAGTTCCGTGCCTCACGCCGACGCCGACGCCGACCCGGACCATTGTCGCCGCAAACCTGGACCGACCCCAAGCTTTGACAGCATCTGCGACCGGTCAGCGACTGCTGTCACAATACCTTTGCTCCCCGCCTCCTATCCCAGCATCGTTCGTACGCCGCCGACCCCCACCGATGGCCCCGTTTGCTCAACTTCGGGCTTGACCGCGACCTCGTCAAGTGCCGCCCCACTTTGCCTTCCCAGTCGCGCGGCTGCGACCCCGAAATCTATTGCCCCTGGCCAGCAAACCCACATGATGCTCTTGACTCCTACCCCACAGACACAGGTTGCATGCGATGAACTTCTTTCGACCTCACCTGAATCCATGCCGTCTCCCCTCGCGACAGCAGTCTCGTTCACCGAGTCGGGCCCGAAGACGGCCCCTGCATCAACTCCGGTGTCGGCTTCGCTCCGCAAGTTTGCCATTCGGAGGCACTCTTCTGCTTTCGTCATCCCCGCCCAACTCGCCCGCCCAGGGATGGAGATGCTCAAAGTGTCGGCCAAGAGCGCGAGGAGAGCCAAACCGAGGAACATGTGGCTCGACGTCGGCGCCGCCGGATCCGAGGATGGAGAGATGGGACTCGAGATCGGCATCGGGCTCGTGGGCGGTCAGGACGTGAGGCTATGCTGGGAGAAGAATGGGTTCGGTCTAGGTCGGCGAACCATGTCTGAGCGCCCTCTTGCTACCGGCCAAGAGATCTCCACACTCACACAAGTTTGTTTCGATCGTGTAGGCAGCAAACGAGAGGCGTCGATTTCCATTGCCAGGATCAGAGATTTAAGATTTGCGGCTCAAGGCTCGCCTTATCGCACCTCGCTGCAGATTTCGGCAGACGTCGAGCCGAGGTGGATGACTATCATATACTCGGTCCCGCAAACCTCCCGCAACATGCTCAACTCTTCGACCGTTAGCTACAAATTGGTGCATTTTATTGCTCCGACGCGGCAAGCGCTCGACCTGTGGAGACTCACGTTGGACAAGTTCCGCGATGGCCGGATGACCAAAGGCTTTGCTGTGGCCGACCCTATTTCTGATGCGCCGTCGCGCCCCGCCGTTGTAGAAGATTCTAACACGATTGTGCGCGAAGCCGAAGTTCATCACCTTTGCGCCAAGCTGGGAATGGGAATCGGTTCCGCCGAGATTGGCCAGGCTTTCAGGGTGAGTGATGAAGAGACCGATGCAAAGGATCCTTTAGTATTAGTGTGTGCTTGACTCGCTGATTTGAAGACGGCTCACACCAGTCTACGGCCGCCCCACGCGACTATCTCGACTTTGCTGCGTTCCAACGCTTCGTAAAGTTGCTCAAGCGTCGCGGCGAGATTGAGAGCATCTTTGCGGGCGCAGCCGGAGCGGGTCACCAATCCTTGTCACTCCAATCCTGGACGACTTTCATTGCCGAGGTTCAACAAGTGCGTCTGAAGTTGCCTTCGTGTTGCAAGGGCTATGCTGATCCCTCTGTTCCGTCGCTACACGCCACCAGCAACCCCTCACTCATGAAGCTATCCTGGCGTCGTATGCCAAGTACGCCGATTCGGAGACAAAGCGAATCATGATTGACGGGTTTGCATCATACCTTATGTCCTCGGATAATGCTATCCTCAAAAATGAATCAAATCAAGACATGTCTCGCCCGCTCCCGGAATACTTCATAACTTCAAGCCACAACGTGAGTTCGTGCCCCATGGGCAGGGTCTCGAGTTAAGCGGGCCGGCTGAAGTCGCGAGTCAACATGCAATTCCGCTACCAGACCTACCTCGTCGGAAACCAAATAAAGGGACAGAGTACTGTGGAGGGCTATATCCGCGCCCTGCAGCAGGGGTGCCGATGTGTCGAGTGCAAGTCACCATCCTCACATTGTTCCAGGCATCTGTTCGCTGATAGCTGAATCGGGTTGCTTTCGACGATGTCGACGGGCAGTGGATATTTATGATGGGGATGACGGCGAGCCGGTGGTAACACACGGCTTGACATTGACCTCCAAGATCACGCTGCGCGAAGTGCTACAGGCGATCGCACAATACGCCTTCCTTGCCTCGCCCTATCCGGTTATCTTGAGCGTGGAAGTTCATTGCGATGTGATCCAGCAGGATCGCATGGTCGAGTTGCTGGTTTCGGTTCTGGGCGATCAGCTCGTTCGGTCGAGGCTCGACGGCGCCGAGCAAGATGAAGAGCTCGAGCAATTGCCCAGCCCAGACGAGCTCAAAGGGAGATTTTTGCTTAAAGTGAGCGGCGTGCCATCAGAGCCCCTACCTCCCACTGAAAAGTTTACACCTCGTTCCGGTATGTCGCACACAGGCCAAGAACAAATCGATATCTGCGAATAAGACGGACGGAACGCTGAGCAAAGTGACTCAGACTGAGGACCACGCAACTTCCTCCGCCGAATCGACAAGCTCGGATTCAGACTTTGGCAGAGGTCAGTCGGCCGTATCCTTCAGTGCACCGCTGGCATCTTGGTCAGGTGTTCTTGATGATTGAATATCTTCTGGGTACCTTTTTGGTCGCAGTTTTTCGGGCTGTTCGGAGGCGCGTGGGCGGCGGGACGAATCGCTCCATCACGCCGCCTCAACAACCCCGACCACCGCTTTCGCCGTCGTCGTCGTCGTCATCTGCCAAGTCGGGATCGAACGCATCGTTCAGCCAGGCTCCACCAGACCGCTTATCTGCGTGCATGATCGTCGAGCCTAACGAAGTCGGGGCGCCATCGGGCAAACCAGACAAACACCAAGTCATGTCATCTGCGCTGCTTGGCTTGCTTGTCTACACCGTCGGAGTCAAAGCACGGGGATTCAACAAGAAGGAGACGTACGGTGCAACGCACGTGATCTCAATCGGCGAGAACAGCCTGCATAAAATGTTCAGAGATGAGGGCGCACGGCAAGACTTCATCGCCCACAATCGAAAGCATCTTACGCGGGCATACCCTAAGGGGAGCCGCCTCAACAGTTCGAACTTTGAGCCCCATCACATGTGGGCCGCCGGCGTGCAGCTCGTCGCCTTGAACTGGCAGACTTTCGGTGAGTTGCCTACGTGACCTCGCAGCTCGATCCCGGCATCTACATAGCTGAGAGATGCTTCCCTTACAACCAAGATACGGGCATGGAACTCAACTTGGCAATGTTCTCGCGCGCCGGACGAGTCGGCTACGTCCTCAAGCCTGAGCTCCTTCGCAAGAAAGGCGGCGAGAAGGACAAAACGGCGCTGATTCGATCCGAGAGGTACACACTGCAAGTTGAGGTAAGTTCCTGCGTGAATAGTCGGCGATGCTGCCTCGACAAACTCGAAGGCTTGAGATCGCCACCAACAACTCGATTGCCTCCCTTCCCAGGTCATCTCGGCCCAGCAACTGCCCAAGCCACGCGACGTAGACGATGTAGACAAATTCAACATCGCCCGGATTGATCCTTTCGTTGAAGTTTCGCTATACCAGCCCGGTCTCGCATCCCCTGCCAAGAAGCGTAGCAAGGTTGTTCGGTACGTGCCGCGGAACCGCGCTTGGATGTGATCCTGTGCGCTGATGCTGAGCTGGCTTCCTGGGTAGCGGGAATGCGTTCAATCCGATCTTCAACACGCCCTTGACTTTTGAGTTCACTGCTCACCCCTCAGAGGGCATGTTGGATCTTGTCTTTCTTCGCGTCGAAGTGCTCAATGCGCGCGGCAACATCAAAGCGGCGTTCGAAGAAGGGAAAGGGGATCCGGTGGGTGCCTTCGCCATTTCACTGGGCGCGCTGCTACCTGGTAAGATCCAGCCTACTCTTGCGCCCAATGTACCTTCCCTGACGTCTGAAATTGACCGAATCACGCGTAAAGGCTACCGGCACGTCCCCTTGTACGATGCTGTTGGCGACCAGCTCCTGTTCTCCACCCTATTCCTTAAGGTCGTCCTGGACCCTCGGAGTTCGGGCATACCTGCGACTCTCGGCCCGTAGACACTTCCCTGTACTTGTTATGGCATGCTTGTTGTATGTTGCCGAGTCCCCCCGCTGCTCCCAATTGGGAATGCTTACTTTTGCGCTCGGAAGGGTCCAAAGTAGTTGTCCTTCTGTTGAGCACTATCGCTTTCAAAGTATTGGGTAAAGTCCTGAATTGCTTGGAATGAGCTTAGAATCCACATTGCCCCGTCAAGTGTGCTCACCTTGATGGCCGGGATAGTCGCTCGTTTCAAGCACGATAACATCACCATACATTCGTCTCGTCCACATCACATCAAAAATCTGTGAATCGCAGTAATCGCCGGCGATCGAGGTGCAAGAGTTTGATCCGCGAGCCTCCACTGCAGCGTCGCGCTCGGCGGACTGGGCTCTCCTCACAACCCCACTAGTCCAATCACGGTCGTATCGTCATGTCATCCGCACCTGCACCATCCAACAAGACTTCTTCTGCGGTGCCCTCGGAAAATGTACTCTCTGCCAAGGCAAGTGCTCGAAGGGGTATGAGCCGAACCTTCTGGTCGTATCCTAATCCCATCGCTAGCCCTTGTTACTCTTCCACTGACGGATGTTCTTTTCTTGATCTCCCGACGGACCGTAACCCCTACACCGTCTTGGTCACAAATGTCTTATCACTCTTCTCAAATTGCTCACGCATCCTTTCACGATTCCGATCTCACGAATGCTGCAACCGCCCGATCCCGTCCGACGTCTTTCTCGCATCGTTGCGTCGCCTCTCGCCTCTCGCTGGACTCTGACCGGTGCATTCGAACACGCTCGCACAACAGTCGGATATCTGTGTATCGAATGCCATCGTCAAGGCTGGTATCGGATTCGGCGCAGGTGTTGTCTGTTCGGCGATTCTGTTCCGTCGTAAGTAGCGAACAGGCATGGGAGCCGAGCCGAGCTCTGTTTGAGCGCTATCATAGCACTTGGCGTCACGTTATGTAGACGCGGGCTGACCTAAGTCCATGACTCTTGCACGCAGGGCGACCGTGGCCCGTGTTCGTAGGGCTCGGCTTTGGTCTAGGACAAGGCTACAGCGACTGCGAGAGGGTCTTCAACCCGGCCGCCGTGCCCGGTTTCGTCATCGCCAAAGATGGCAAGCCTCAGGTTCGTGCCATGGCTACGTCACACAGGTCTCATTGAAGCTAGCACTAGACGCTCACAGCGGTATCCCTGTTTCGCTCTTCACCTCTGCCCCATCCCGCGCCTCCTCCGGCGCTGTGAACATTCACAATGATGTTACGACTTTGAAGGCTTCGCCGTACGCGAACTTCAACCCCTTCGGATCTAAGGCTTCCGATGTCAAGGACAGCGCCGAGGACAAAGTTTCACAAGTCGTGGACAAGGTCAAGGACGCGACAAAACAAGTCGTCGGCAAGGCAGAGGCAGTGAAAGACAAGGCCGAGAACAAGCTCGGCGACACGAAGTGGGTGTAGCATGAGTATCAGCGCTTACGATACGTTGGTCAGAGTAGAAGAAAGAAGAGAAGGAATAGAGCATGGTATCTTGCCAGGTGTTGCAGGGATCCGCCTGCCAACTCACCGCCGGAGTCTGCCACGTGACCTGGTAGGTGTCCACAATCTTGCTCCCGCAGCGATAAACTTACTCCCGCAACGCCGCTCGCGCCTACTGCCATGCCAGACAACTCTTATGTCCTCTAAGATACAGCCGTGTCAATCCACTCCGATCGGTGTACAGAGTGATCAGAGTCGGCGAACCGGGCAGACGACGGAAGAAGTAAATTCAAAAGTGTTGTGGCTCCAGCCAGGCTCAACATCAATTCGCACCAATCGGCAGTATTTAGTCGTCGAAACGCACCTCAGGCGTACCTTCAAAGTTACAGCCTAGACCGCGCGCGCGAGCGCGCCAAAAACCTCGATCCTCAGCGGGTTTCACACTGGGGTTGGTCGCCCAATACCCGGATTGCCAGGACTCCCAATCCCGGGGTGGTCAACAGCGGCAGATGCATTATACGGACCGACATGACTTCGTTGATCAAGCTATACCCAGTACTCAAAAGTTATGATGTTTCCCAATTCTAAAATAATGTGGAACACTAGTGATTCGGGACATCTCAATCGCGCAAACTTTTTGGCAGACAGTGGCCGTGGCTTGTGCTACACAGCTTAGCACACGTCATGTGTCGGCCGCGAGCCAGCGCAGTCCAGCGCGCGCCCTTTTCGGACGTCCAAGATGCCCCAGTGTTCGCCTCTGCCTCTTTTCCCCTCGTTGTGCGCGCACCTTTCGACCAGCGTTGTACAAAAGCTGCCCAAAACATATCAGTGAGTTCCAGAGGTGTATGCTCGCTGTCGCGCCGCGTACGTTTTCCCCGCGACTTTGGGGTTGACCGTCGCTTGCTAATAGCTCAGCTCACCTCCCAGCTGAACTGGCTTGCATGCTGTCAGACTAACGTCTGACCACCCAAAGCCATCGTACTTATCCCTAGGCTCCTTCTATTTTACCTCTGTTGTGATATTACCTTTCTAGGTGCCTAATCTCCGTTCGATACTGGTCCAAAATACACGTACGTCGCGTCGTTCTTGCCCAGCTCAGCCCACGTGACTAGTAGTATACGACAATCGATCGACCCTGGCTTCGATTGCTCCTGCTGGAAGTATCGACTGACTACTCTCGGACCTGAAGTAGCTTCAGAAAATAGATAAAAAGAAGAAGAAGCGCCCCTTTTTATTTTCTGTTTTTGTCCAGGACAAAAAAAAAAAAAAAAAAGGGCGACAATTTTGCATCAATCTACAAAATCTTCCTAGCTTCTGAGAGTTCTATCTTCCATGGAAGGCACGATGGATTTCTTGTTCAGTCCCGTCTCAACCGCCAACGCGATGCCTGGTCTTTCCATGTCCAATCAGTCTGCGCGTGGCCAGTATCCCAATCCCAGCTCCTGTTCAACATTCGATCAACGGTCTTCAGGCACCACTGCCGAGCAATTGTGCCCGCCTCCGACCTCCGCCGGCGCTCGCAAGGAATGCCTACCCGCAGATGCTCGAATTCCTTAAGGCATGATCGGGCGCGTGCAAAGCAAGCCGCCTAAGCGCTATACCCCAAGGAAGAGAAAGACGGACCGTCACTGTGCGTTTCAGCAGATCCTTGCCGTGCCGTCATGGAATGGTACTATTGCGACGAGAACATTCGGCTGAGCGATTCCAACGCGTCACCCAGTCAAAGGTGGTCGGTCAGGAAACGAAGGGCGCTGAGCACGTGGGACACCTTCCGGACGAGCCAGTACTTCTCGAGAAGCTACCTAACGATGATGGTATTGATCGTAAGTAGATGTCAAACCTTCCTCGTTCCGTGTTGAGTGCTCTAAATTGCCTCATTGCTGCTATTCCTACTCCCAGTCCCAGTCAGCCTGATAGAACGACAACCGATCGCCAGCGAGTTGTGGACTCGGATCAACGCGACAGAAAAGCGGGCGAGCCGAGTGCGAGGACATCCCGGCGCTGGAGCAAGATACGACAGCCATTGGTGCCGATGATGTGGACAATTTTGTATCCACCATTGCCTTCACGTGACCCTGTACAGCGGGGGCGTCTGACAAGGCAGCTGCACAAGCTTATATAGAACTTGCCTCACAATGGCAAGATACTGTGAGTTGAGCTTCTTGTGGAGTCTCTTCGTGTCTGTTCAACACGCTTACTTACATACTGTGCTTCTTAGAGCGCCTACTATCCGTTGAACTTCCAAATCGAGACATTCGCTGTGATCGGCTCCAGCTGTGTGGAGCGCAAGGAAGATCGCGCCTTCCGCTGTTCCGCTGGGGCAGAGGCTTTCTCTGAACGCATAGGCTGGCTTGGAACTGACCAGGAACTTGATATAGTCAAGCGCTTCACCAAAGTCGTAACTGGTCATGCGGCATTCGAGGAGTCAATGTACCGATCCAGCTAGGTGCGCGGTGGAGATTCCAACTTGACCACGCGCTTCGACTATGCTCCTCGCCCTCTTCGTTCTTTGACCCTTGCGGGCCGGCGACGTTTACGATAAGAAATTGACATTTCGAGATCTCAGCATCTGGTACTGTCAATTGGTGCAGCAAGCGTTTGGTGAGTGCTGTTTGTCGCGTCGCGTCCCGTGTCGGACCGATTCCGTTCGATCTGGACTCTTGACCCTGATCCCTTTCTGCCCTCTCTCGACTATCTCGATTAGCCGGTGCACTCCAAACACAACGGGCTCAAGAAGACGTCGGCATGCCAAGCAACCCGAAGACTTGGTTCAACAGGCCGAAACTTCTTTCTCAAGATGATTGTCCATGTTAACGGGGGGTTTGCGCCTTAGCGATTTCCGCTCTCCGACCGGCTCGCCCAAGACGAATCTAGCCGACCATCGATGTGAAAAATGTAGTTCAAGAACGCTTTGACGCATCAGCAACGTATCGCACTCGTTATTTCTAACCGAATGTAATGTGGCTATAACATACACTCAACGCGAAGAAGCCATCTTTTGGTCTGATCAGTCACAAGCATGTGCAACGCACTCCACTCGGGAGGGATCGTTTGAGACCGGCGGACCGTCTCGCACAGGGGGCAAGTACGAAACACCAGAGCGATAATTGTAGCTGCCAAGACTACTACGTAACGACTTCATTCTGGCTTATTCTGCCTTAGCTCGCCTTCTGTGTTTTGAAAACTCTTTGTGAAGGACGCCAGTGCGGAATCGCCGAGCGCTCTTGAAGTAATTATTTAATGGCGGAACCTTCCAGTGACCGGTGAGAACAGCTTCTTGCTCTATAAGTGTGACTTTTTTTTTTTTTGGTTTTGGCATACAAGACCGCGTGACCGAGAAAATAAGTGCATACGGAAGAGGCACGCTGCTTGAAAAGGGACAACGCCACTCGACTCCGCTCCTATTATTATTCACTCTTCAAGACGCGTTTAGCTCGGGTTTGTATGCGCGATGAGGTTGGGGCATCGCCGATCGGCGATTGCGCCCAAGTGCAGGTATCACTGCGCTGTACTAGATGCACCTCAGAAAGTCTAGCACATGACATTGTGGACTGAAGTACGCGCAATCGGGCCAATCGCCCCTTTATCGGGCTAGCGACCTCAGTGTTCATGATTCACCCGCCAGTCTCATAGATACATTGGAATAATATTGATTTGAATGTCACCATCGTGCTTAGCAATCAAGTTGAGCCTCATGCCGGCCTTCAAAGGACACTTTCGATTGAGCTCAAAATAAGAGCATCGGGTGAACTCAACGGCACGCTGCGCCTACCGCACCTACCCAAGGCATGAGATGGTATTTGAGGGCTTGACTCGAGGCAGCTCGTCGAGTACTCCCCCATGACCCGGCTTACCGTCTCGTCATGGTGTCAATTGAACCCTTGCGGAACCCTGCGTTTGACTTTAGCGGGGGGGGGGCAAAAGACCTCCCGACTCGGCATCCTCGCACGAACCCTCGGTCGGGCTGGGTGGGAGATAGAAAACATGTACTGCTGTTCCAAACTTCTTGAACGGTTCAATGAAGTCTATGATGATATTCTCGTCGCCATATTAACTGTGCCCGAACTTTTTGTTGTAGTGTCCCCCGACTTTCACCGTCGAAACACCGGAGACCAAGGTTACGTTCTTGCCCTCGGTCGGGCTGGGAGGGAGACAGAAAACATGTAGGGCTGTTCCAAACTTCTTGGAAGGTTCAATAAAATATATCCAGGTAGCTTCGTGGCCATGTTTACGGTGCCCGAGCCCGAAATTTTCGTTGTAGTGTTGCCCGACTTTCACCGTCAAACCTCCGAGACCAAGGTCCGTTTCGACGTTGTGCACTCGGTCCTCGGTCGGGCTGAGTGGGAGATAGAAAACATGTACCGCTGTTCCGAACCTATTGAACAGTTCAATGAAGTCTATTATTCTCGTTTCTTGACCACATTAAGTGTTCCCGAACTTTTCGTTGTAGTGTTTCCCGACTTTCAGCCTCGAAATGTCCGAGACCAAGATTAGTCTTGACGTTTTGCACTCGGTCGGACTGGGTGGGAGATAGAAAGAAGATACTGCTGTTCCAAACTTCCGGGGCGGTTCAATAGAATACCCTCGCGACCATATTCACTGTGCCCGAACTTTTCGTTGTAGTTTTTTCCGACTTTCGGCCTCGAAACACGCGCAGTTGACGGTTAAACCCGGCACATTCACCTTTGGCCCCTATCAAGGTCTGAACCTCATGAAGAGCCTATGTTGGGGAGGTAATAGGGAACTCGTGGTCCGTTTGAAACACTTAACGTTTTTGGTCTTCAGAAACCGGCAAAAAGTGCAGTGGTACCCCTTGGCGATTTTGGCGATTTTCGATTTTGGCGATTCTGAGGATGGAAGCAGAAAAACCCTACAGGGTAGCAGAAAACCCTTCTCTTATGCCACGTAAGGTATAAAGAGATGAGAATGAACTAGGCGAAGGCAAGAAGAGGTGCTGAACACTGTGTCTTGGGGTGAAACGCGTGGGTGGCCGATTGCAAATTAGATCTGGGTAGGGGTGGGGGCAAGCGCCGAGTAATTACGACATGTTTGAAGCGCAGGATTAATCTATTTAACCTGCAGTAAGTGATACCTGGACGCCTTCGCCATCGGTGCAGCCGAACTTGTTGGGAAAAAGTTGAGGGTCCAGCTCGACTTGACAGGGCCAACCATGCGCGAAAGCGCCAAGACACTTGTGGCAAATTCAAGACGGGGGGCAATTTAGGCACTAACTAGGGCTCGTTTAGGCACTAATCATCGCTCTACACAGGGCGAGAAACGAGTATGTTCAGACGATTCGACCGACCACAAGAGAGAATTAGATACCTATACGCGCCTTCTGTAGGCGATGCTTGAGGTTGCAGGCAATGTTTTACAAGACCCCAATTCTGGCTTCGGGCTGTTCTTGTTCTGAGACGTGCTTGATCAGAGCCAATGCATAGTACAGCCTACAATGTCGAGCCACCCCCAATGAGGAGGACAGTAATTAAACACTGCAACGATCTTGCGAAGATGGTACAGTCATACGTACGTACCGCCGCTCCTCTCAAGCCTGTTGGACGTCTCGGAAACCGCGTTATGCCGACACACGCACGCCACAAGAGCCGCGTCGATTTTCCCGGCCAGAGCTTTTCAGCGCCATCGTCAGCAACTTTCTAAGATTCTGTGCATGCTTGTAAGTGGAGGTGTTAGAGGATCAGGGCAGAGCAGGGTGTTATATGGACTATCATGCTGAACAACGTACCTTCTTGGACGGTGTCGGCGCCCGCTCGACCGCCTCTTTCATTTCCGAAATTTCTGCCGCGCTGATGAACAAGTCCGGCGTGGTCGCTTGTGGGTCATACTTGGCTGCCTGGTTGCGCCATTGCTGAAAGCTTCCATCATGCGCAAACAAATGATCAAGTGGTAGGTGCCCGGTTTGGCAGCTTCAATGTGTTGGTCCAAATTCTGCAGGACACTTGTCAGCAAATGAACCCTTTATGTGGAAGAGGCGATTGTCGGATCCGGCCTCGTGTGCGGCCAATGCTCGGAACTCGTCGAGCTGCTCGTTGCTTTTGTGATCGAGGCTCGCGGCCCTAGAGAAGTGCGCATGCAGGGGACTAGATTGGCACCGTCCCACACAAGACTCATGAATCGCGCTGAATTTGACCTCAATCTACAAACTAATGAGACGCCAGCCCACCTGAATCCCCCCATCCGTATCTTCTATAATGATCATCCATCCCTTGGGTCATCCCATCAACGGACGAGGGATCAACAATCCAGCAAGATTCGACCATTTGTAGAGCTTGGAATGTGAAAGCGGTCTTGAGGCAGTTGTACTCATAAGGCCAGTCTGAGCCAGTCGTTCGGCGTATGTGATTGGGGGATCACCACTAATGGATCAGGGACAGACAGAGACCTCGTGGGGAAAGCCTGTGCCAAATGGAGCCATTGGAAACACAGGATCCCCGTTCCCCAGCAGATAAAGCTGAAGAAAGATTCGGAAGTGCTTACGACTGGTGGCGCCATGGACCAGAATGGAAAGGACATGTGTGCCTTTGCGGTCGCGCGGCGGCGGGGCCACCTCGTCGGCGATCCTGAATCCGTTCTCGACCTCAATGATGCGCGGATAGAGATGCCATTTTGGGCACGCCACAAACGACATGTACTGCACCCAGAGTCGAGGTCGTGCCTGCTTGCTGAATGCCGCCTCGCGCACAAGGAAAGCGAGGTATGTCCTGTCCACCCTTTCCAAGGTATGAATGAGGGTGACGATGGGATGGAGCTCATTCCTGAGGCGGTCCAGCGTCATCTGAGACATGTTGCGTGAATCGTAGACGTCCAGTCGGCAGGGTTCGAGGATAGGAGGAAGTGTACGTTGGCGAAATTTTTGTTCTAACCACCATCACCTTCGTGCATGGCTCTGTCGTCGAGATCTGAGCGTTCTCCGGCGCCGTCATCCTCGTCTACCCCAAAGTAGTCGCTATACTCGAACGCAGCGGCAGCGAATGCGGATACCGGGTCCGGTAAGAGGGGGACTAGGGGAGTGGGAGTCTGTACCGAATTCGACGTCGATGATGATAACGCTGATGATGCGGTGGGTCTTGGTCTATCGAAACGGTGTCCACTCCACCAAAGGGATCGTAGACCTTGACCTTGGCCCAGGTTGGAGCACACGACGCGCTGGGCTGATCGTTTAGGTCCTGCGGCCTCAGCTTGCGTGGTCTGAACTGTCCAGGGATGAAACGGCGAGTCATCGTGTCGGAAGATCCAGTGTCGATGTACGGCTGCCGCTCGCGATGTGGAAAGAGACGAACAGGCACGTGCGGTTTGTGCGCGACTGGCCGTTGGTCGCGCGACTTCGATCACGGGTTGCACGTGACCGTGAAGCACCTAGCGCAGGGTGGCAGACTCAGCTCGGAGGCCACGAGACTCTGACAAGACGAATATAGTCGAAGTGGCATCACATGGCAGCTTGGGAAGTATTTTTAGGGGCATGGATCCATCGCAACAATCTCGTAGTTGGACTACACACACTGCTTTCCCCTTGACGGCCCCGGTGTAACGCCGGTGGCCTTACAGAAGGATCGCGAGTACTGAGCCGATCGACTCGTCGTATTCGTTGTCCTTCAAGAGGTATTGTAGACTGTATTCTGGTTTCAGGATCGGTTCGAATGAATGTGTTCCTCTAAGAGGGAGAGAGAGGACCCAGACTGAACTACACAAAAGGGGGAAACCGGCCAATAATGGTCCAATATTCGGTTAACCGGGTTTCGGCCAGATTCAGTCGTTGGTCATGCGCGTGCGAGGCCGTTCGGGCCTCACACCCGGGATGGGGAGTCCTGGCTATCCGGGTATTGGGCGACCAACCCCGAAACCCGCTGAAGGATCGAGGATTTTGGCGCGCTCGCGCGCCGGCCACGACACATGTAAGGATATATCCTTACACATGAGTTAAGGTCAATACACAACCAAATCTGTTCATCTTGATATTGTAACATCAACATATAACTATTTCTGAATGGTGTCTGCAAGGACTACATGATAGCATGTCTATTGCAAGACTTGTAGTGATTCAAAATCTCTGTGTCCTTACCGCACCTCCCGTATCCTTACCGCACCCTCGTATCCTTACATGTGTCGACATGTGTAAGGATACGCCCGCGCGCGCACGTGACATGCGTAAGGATACGCCCGCGCGCGCACGTGACATGTGTAAGGATACGCCCGCGCGAGAAGGTGCCATGTGGAACGACAGGAGGCGCACTCAGCCCGAAGCCTTTGTTCACATTTGTTCACCTAATTGTCCCCACACCGCCCATCGACGTCAACACCGTGGCACTGTTGAATTTTGCGAACCAGCCAATTGCGACCTCCAGCTTTGTGCCAGCAGGCACGGACTCAAATCTTTCATCAATGAGATTGCGGAACCGCCAACTTCCCGACCGTGACGCCGGGCCCTGGGCTCGGACTCGTTCTGGAGCTGGAGACCGGCCCCAATGGCGGACTCCCAAGTCGAGATTCAAAGTCCCAAGCATCAAAAGCCAATCAACGGTAGGAACCAATTGTCGAATCAGGAAAGGAAATGGCCAGTCGGTCCCCGAGTCGGCAAACTCAGCGCATCCTCAGGACGATTCTGGCGACCTTCAAGCTGAAGCATTGACCTGCACGGTGTCCGCACCGCGGCTATCGAAATCCCCGACTCCAACAGGAGAATTTCCTATCACCGATCGTACAAGCGCCTTGCCTAATCGCATCAAGTCCGCAGAGGACTGCGAGGAGAACTGTGACAATTATGTGGACGATAAGCACAACGATCACAAGGACGACCGTGACAATGACTCACCTTGTTCCACTCGGCTCGCCCACGACACTCCCTTCCACCACACCATCAAGCAAGAGAAGTCAACAATGCCTCTCCTGTGCTCCCAGAACAGCGATCCCGGTTGGCCGTCGCTGCGCAGTCAAAGCAGTGTTGAGAGTGTGAATTCCGCTTCTACCCTCCAAGTGGGCTCGCTTTCACCAGCATTAGCTCCGAACCTCTCCCGTCTAAGCGTTTCACAACCCAAGGCTATTCCAAAGGACAGCTCCATTCTTCCCAAGCATCAAAATACGACTCTTAAGCTTGAAGGTACGCCACATGTGTTGTCTAGATGGTAGGCCACCGGTAACGAGGCGAGGCGCGCGCCCGGAGGCTCGATTGGTTTTAAGGCAGTGGATTAGACTTAGTGTCTGAGTGGATTATAGTGTTGCGCGTGGGCCTATGCCTTCGCAAAGCAGAGTCCCTTGTTTATCTTTTCTTTAATCACTCGTTCCTCGACTATCGGTTCTGACACTGCGCTGCGCATCATTCTACCGCTGCCACCTATATAGGTTAGTTGTAATATTTCAATCACTTGTTCCTCAACTATCGGTTCTGACACTGCGCTGCGTAACATCCTACCGCTGCCACCTCTATAGGTGGTGCACTTTTACATCAACATGCGCTCTCCCAGCCTGCTTAACAAACGGCTTCACTGGAAATTGATATTGTCCGCTTGCCTTTCTTAGTGTTGATGGTCAACTCTGAGGTTTCAAAGAAACCTCTCTTGGCGACTAACGTGCCGATGATATTTACGCTGTTGGTGTCCATCAACTTCACGGAGACAGGACATTGTTTCGTCTATCTACGAGATATTTTGGAAGAGGTTGCTGAGCTAACTGGCCTGGCTCTCCAAGGTATGCAAGACAAGATTAGATCGGTTCCCAAGCAATGTTGACAGGCCACTCAGCCAGTTACTAACCGTTTAATTCGGCGACTTATCTGTGTTTTTGTACAGAGGACTCCTGCTTCGACTACTGGGTGGTCGACGACGCGGCTACGTCATCTACTCACTCGACTCCATGTCTTGCCTCCTGCCGGTACGACCAACTCGCAGCATTTACTGCTGCGACCGACTCTTCGGACAAGGTTCTCGGGTTGACCGGCTTCGTACTCGACATCGACTCGTTGCCAGCAGAAGCAACCATTACCTTGAGAGTGCGTATAGCTTCATGAGTTGACGGATTCTACGTCGTTGAGCTTTAGTCGCTGAGCTGACTCTTGATTGCAAATGTCACAGGTCTACGAGCACATCAAGGCTCGACTCCCATTCGTAAATATCACTACAAGACCTCAAGGCCGGGTAGATGCCCCTGTTCCAAGTGGCGCACCTTCTGCTTCCAAGCACGACTTGCTTGTCAGGGAAAAGCGTGAAGCATCTCCAAGCGACAGGATCTCCGGCAATCTACGTCCGAACACCGAACCATATTCAACGGATGACAAGCTCGTCAACAGTGAAGATCATGCGAATTTACCAACATATAGTGAAGGAAGGACAACGATGACGGACTTGATGCTCGAAGCATACCCACAAGAGATTGTTCTTGATCCTTGGCGGCCCAACGGGACTTGGGGCGACGTCCTCATTGTTCGTATGGATCCAGGCTCGAGCGGTGGCTTGTCACACATGTGGGCTTTCTCGGCGTCATAATCTCGAACCGATTCAAAAGGGCGATGGAAAGGCCCGCGTTTGGATGCAAACGTCGAGTACAGCAAGTACAGCAAAAGACGTTGCATGGGCGTGTTCGTCTGTTGTGATTAATCATGCCCTGGCAAGCGTCGACCTCACACATCGCTGTCGACAGCGAGTAGGTCGAAGTTGTTTCAGGAGGAGACTCCACAGCTCGTCACAGGTCGCCCCAAGAAGGCTGCAACCCGCAAGCACCTCGCTCCAAACGTTGAGAGGCCTTCAGACGAGTTACCGCCGTGTCCAATCACAAGCTGTAACGGACCGATGAGGCACATCCTGTGCTCCGCTACGATTGCCGGAGGGCAGCGTGAGGAATGCCCGGGGGAAATATATATCTGGCATTCAGGGTACCATTTGCATCCTCCGCCTCTGGTGTCGCGTCCGTCCCCGCAACATCTGGAAGAGCTGCAACAATTGCGTAAAGCCGCTCCACAAGCATCGGCCGCCGAGCTGCGCATGGGACAAATGTCCGCATTTCCGCAGGACCCTCGTCATCGGCCGTCCGCCTCTGAGATTTGCCCTGTATTCGACAGCATTCTATCAATATCGAGATACGCACCAAGAGTGGGCCACAGTAAGCGTAATGGAGCCCTGCCCGACACGTTGAGGTCAGCTATTGAAGCTGTTGCCAATGCCGGTTGCCTCGCGTACATCGAAATACCGGGACAGCGCCAAGGGCAGCCACTTGCCGAGCAAATACACGATCCTGACCCTCGGAAGCAACCCAGGAACGATGGGTCGCGGTCGAAGTCGAAGATCATCTCCAATTCGCTAACCGACTCTGAGACGTCATTTGGCATCCAGACTCCTCAGATGAAAGCGAGGCTCTCGGAAACGATTGACGACCGGCTAGTCGAAGGCAATTTGGGATGGCCTACCGACGCTCACAACACCTACCTTCACGACAATTGGGTGTTGCTCGCCACGGTCTGCTATTCGCCAAGCGCTCGTCGCTGGTTTCCGACGCTCCTGTACTCCGTCGGCAACCACGAGCGATCGGGCTTCTACCGCCGACACATTCCAGATTCTTGACGATGCCAATTATAGCGTGGAGGACATCGTCACCGGAGTCACATTTGTTGTCGATTATTCAAGCGCGCAGATTTCGGGTCTTCGCCAAGCCATTTCGGATTGGTACGTGGCACGCAAGACCGCAGATGTGGGACGCTTGAACGTCACACCCAATCAGGTGTCACAGTGGACTGCAGAGGCTATTCAGATTGGCGAGAAGGCGGCAAGCGGGTGCGCCTTTCACTTCATTGAGCAGGTCAGGAGGTTCGGGGTCCGACATCTCAGTACGCAAACGGAGCGCGAACGATTTGCAATGCTGGTCAACACCATGCGCAACGCGAAGTCCCATGCATCGATTGAGTCCATAGCAAAGCGCACAATCGACGAGTTTCCTGTGTCAGAGAATTGGATCAAATGGTGGACACGACCGGCGATTCGAAATGTGGTATTCAAGGAACTCAATGGATCCGCAGAAAGATGCGTGGCTACCACAACAAATGCGGTGGAATCTTCCCACTGGCTCCTAATCCATTCATGTGGTGGCGAACGCTTTGGACCGGTGGAAGGGGTGATGCGACTTATCGACTTCGCGAAAATGACAGACCGAATTGAAAGTCATGCGACCGGTAAGGCCCTGGCATAGCGTTACCACCAGCCCATTATCCTCATCTAAAACCATTCTCGCCTTTGCTTTGAAAGCAGACGGCTATGTCAGGAGTTCCACTTATCACGAGCAAGGCAACGTCCGCGCTCATATCAAAAAGATCAAGTCACGCAATCGGGTACCTTCATCCTACGTCAGTGACGCCAACATGCCTGAGCCTTCGATCTCGTTCGCTGCACCTGCTCGTCTAGCTGGCATCGGGTTTTCTGAGTCACCACAAGGACCTTCAGACCTGTCAAAGGGTCCTGCAACACCACCACTGAGCGAATCAACCAAATTACCTCCTTCCACGTCAAATCGTTCCCGGCAGCAACCAAAGAACCGGTCAAGGCAGGGCAATGAGCCCACTGCGCAGTCGATGGCCTCCAAAAAGGGCTCAACACGTGTTGATTACCCCCACAAGCGCAAGATTCCTGACCCGCCGTCTGACGAGCATAGTTCGAGCGAATCATCAGACGACGTTGGATTGACGCCCTCAATTCATTGCAATTCATCCGAGGCCATTCCCCCGACGGATCGCTCCATCAAGCTCCATCAAACGTCCAATTCCAAATTGAAAGGTAGTCCTCCCCGCTCAGATTTCAGCGGCCCATCGCGACGAGTCCCCGTTGTCCCTATGGCTGTGAGGGCGCTCAATGAAGAAACGGAGTTGTCCCAAATACGTACGCCTCCGCCCCAGACTGTTGACTGAGTGCAGAGGCGCTGAGGCCTGGCTGACGGAAATCCTGCTCTGATTTATCCTCCGTCTCACAGTTCTTGCGCAGCACAATGCACGAAATTTGGAAGCCCCCAGTGGTCGAAAATACCGGATACCTCGAAAACGATTGGCCTTCCTCTTGTTGGAACCTGAATCACAATCGGAGGCAAAGAGGACATGTACGTCCGTATTCGACATTCCCCTGTCCCTGGTTGCGCCCAAGTCGGAGTTGGCGCCATCGAAATCTGCAAGAAAGGTAGAAATCGCCACGCCAAAACCTGCTTCGACGTCGACGTCGCTCGAGCGCACCAGTGACAAGCTCCCAGAGGACTCTAGATCTGCACCAAGGGTAAAATTCGCTCCGCCCAAGACATCGACGTCGACATCGCTCGGTAGCACGATTGTGCAGCTCCACGCAGACTTCTGGCTTCGATCAGGTGAAGACGGGCCAGCCGTCATTATCCAAGGCCCGTGGAGCGATAATTCTTGCTGGATTGACTCAACGCTTATCGCATTGCTCTCGGTCGCCAACGGATTGGAACCATGGCTGCAGTGTCTGGATATCCTTAACACCCATACGGCCTACGTGATTCCTCCACTTGGCGATGAGATGGTGTTGAGGCTCCGCCCTCGATATTTGGCACTCGAGCTATGGGATGCGATTCGCGAATACACAGCATTGGCTCGAAAGTTTGATATGAAACCGGCGGCGACCGCCATTGAAGCATACACACAATTACGAGAACGGATGATTTCCACTGTGGTTGGGATGTCGAAAGAGCGCGGAAGCCATTTTACAACTCCATTTAAGCGGGGAGTTATAGTAGCCCAGTAGTCAGTCAATCACTTAGCGAACCCCGCCCTCCCAAGACGATTAAAACTGGACGCTGATCATCACTTTTTTCGGCAGACCTGGCTCGAGACACTTCACTCGTTCACCGTCGATCATCCGGTTCTGCCAAGCGCTGTCACGTTGAATGATCCCGACCGAACTCTCGTCGAATTACATCTTCAACAAGCCGGGTATTGCACTGCCTGCAACTGCATTCAGATTGAGGTGTCCCCAAGACGACAATTTGTGGTTGACTGGCCCCTTCTCATCTCAAGTCTCCACCTGCCTTCGCATTCGCTGGAAACGTTGTCGGACGTCCTCGCCTCAATCGTTGGGCAACCGTTGAAATTGTACACAGAGGCAAAGAACTCAGGCCGTCGGCATCACAAGCGCAATTGCCCCGGAGGCTCTTACGTGCAATTCGTTTCAATCACCTCGCTCCCCCGTGTGATTGTGATCAACATCAACAATATTTACCCGGAACATCCACTGACCCCAGCTGAGCTACGCTTCGGTGTTTCGGACCAAATGCCAGAGATGGTCTGGCGCCTTCGGTCAGGAGTGTACAACATCAACAATTCACATTTCGTTACGAACGAGACGGTTGGATAGGGCCAAGAGGCCGCATGCTATCATTTCGACGCAATCAAAGGCTCTCTCGCTAGGCCGATAGGGGACAGGAACGCTGGCGGATTAGTTTCCGTTCTTTTCTACGAGCTAGAAGAGGAGTCATTGAACTTCTTGCAAGCCTTCAACCTAATGCTAACGCGGCAGTGGCACGAAATGTGGAGTCTATACCATGAGCCCTCCGATCCTACCGATATCCGCATTAAAGTGTCAAGTCTACCACCCAAAGGGACTCTTGAAGAAGGACAAGGTGTCTGGAAGATGGAAGATGCGTCGGCTTTTTTTCATGAATGCGAGATAGTGAGTGTCGGGAACGCCAAAAAAGCAGATCAATAGAGCTGACGATGCTCTCCTCTTACAATGTTTTCCAGCGGTGCAGTGCTCCTGGAGGAAATCACAGTGGGGAACATTCATGTTGATGGCAAGTTTGACTCACAAAGTTGTGCCCCAGTGGTCCAGTGAAGTTTTGGCCTTGTCAATCACTAATGTAGTGTACAGTAGGGGCTATGATAGCGGTCAGCAATAGTATGTATAACTAAACTTAGTGCAAAAATGGGCATGGCGATACTTTGACAACCACTGGTGTGCGGAAAGAGTCAATTATTCACCAGCAGCAGCCAGTGCTCTTTGCGCGCGAGCGTATCCTTACGCATGTCACGTGCGCGCGCGGGCGTATCCTTACACATGTCGACACATGTAAGGATACGAGGGTGCGGTAAGGATACGGGAGGTGCGGTAAGGACACAGAGATTTTGAATCACTACAAGTCTTGCAATAGACATGCTATCATGTAGTCCTTGCAGACACCATTCAGAAATAGTTATATGTTGATGTTACAATATCAAGATGAACAGATTTGGTTGTGTATTGACCTTAACTCATGTGTAAGGATATATCCTTACATGTATACAAGCCGCTCGCGCGCGCGGTCTAGGCTGTAACTTTGAATGTATGCCTGAGGTGTCGAAGCGCTATATTTCAAACTGTGGTGATTTTTGAAGCCGACTCCGTCTCCAGAGTTCCGACTCAGCTTGCAGTGACCTGTCACCTTTCTACACCGATAACGAGCCAAGTGTAGCGATACAGCGATAGTCCCAGCCCAAGATGCAACATATCTTGACTCAGCCGAGAGTGCTTTGAGCTTCACTGGACTCGTGGTCGAACTTCAAGAAGACAGACAGCCATGCAGCATTGAAGTTGTCAGACGCCGAGTTCCGACTCCGACGTGAGGAATTGAGGTGACCGACGACGTGGCCCGTGTGCTTCCTGCTCGCGGGCTCTCGCGGGGTCGTCCCGCTAGGATCCCCGAAAGCCCGGCCTGAGGCGCGTAGCGCCCGACTGGACAAATTTGGGGCCTCAGATGGGCCAAAATCGCCAAGGCGCGTAGTCGGGGGTGGACAAATCATGGTGCGCCGGTGTGGGTGGGGTCCTAGGCCCGTAGGTTTCAGTGGACAAATCGGGACCCATTTCGGCCACGTTCGGCTTGGAAAGCCAAAGTTTGCCGACCCTCAAGAGCAGCGGAGCGCGCGCAAAACGTTCCGGGCTGTACCGAATTCACAACAACGGCTCTAATTGATGGATATTTTGCACTTCCAACATTTATTCTTACAGATCTACAATTAATTTGATCGACTTGCTTTTAACCTTCGGTTTTCATGAATTATAACCTCTTGGCTAGTTGAACGAAGTGTTTGAAAATCTGAACGTTTGAGTGCGCGCATCTCTGGCCTTCCCCGCCACGTCGCGTCAACGTCGTCTGTGCCATCATCGCCAATATCCTACATTCTCGGCACGGCTTGCTTTGACGAAACGTAGAGGTCCGGATATCGATCTCTTTGACGATGATTTTGAGCGAATGGCACCCCTCTTGGACGTGAGGGTATCTGAGCTTTTCGCCTCCAGCTTTGACAAACCAGCCAATGCATCCGGATTCAGCTTAAACAGCTTTCATGGTCGACAGACGAGCCTCTCGAGTTTGAATCCCTTGCTAGGCCGCTCGATACTTTGAGGGACAAGTTGAAGATCGTGGAGCAATCCTTGCGGCATGTAGGCAAGGCCACCCGTCTATCATTATTGGCTGCCTTTCGACGTCGAATCTGGCGGCATATGGATCACGCTGAGCGCATGCGTTCGGTTGTTCTCAGTAGCCAAGAGTTGGTGAAGTTATCCGCGTGTCGGAATCGAAGATCAACGTCCCTTCGTTAGAGCTCTGGAGGTGATGCCGTCACTGCTCGTTGAGGAGCAATTACCCCCTCAATGAACCTGGGGTTCGTAGATCTCTCTGTAGCTAGCTTACTGCTTTACAGAGTGACTGCAATCGCTCTTACCTCTCGTGGTACGTTACATATATACTATGGCCATGCTAGATCATAGGCAAAGAGGCAGGCAGTAAGTGCAGGTGAGGAGCCCTCGGCGAAGCAGAACCGAAACGACTGACGCGCGCGCGGGCTCCGCCGATTCGGCCGAGCGAAAAACGTCCGGACGGCGTTTTCGCGATTTTTGGAGATGTTTTAGAGCATTTGAAGCGAATCTAGAGCTATTTTTTGAGGCGCGTAGATGGACTGGACATTTTGGGGACTTTTTTGGGCGAAAATTCCAAAAAATGTTGGACAAATGAGGTCCAAAATCGGCGATTTTCACGAATTTTACCTACGCGCCTCAGGCTGGGCTTTCATGGGTCCTGTCCCGCTGCGCGCTCCAGTCGCGGCCAATCGCAGCCAATCGCCTGATCTCGTGCGATCCACAACCGCGTCGATCTGCCTGGCGCGACCTTTGCTTCCTTCCATACATTCTCTCGCACTCGCACTCGCTCTCGCTCTTCCGGCCGTTCGCTCCCGTGTCCCCTCCAGGTATATCTTTGACCCTTGTGGACGATTGGAAAGCCGCGCAACAACGCCTTTTCAGCATGCCTACCGTTCTCGTCTCGGATGTGCTGTCGGTCGCGGGTAAAGGCGCGACCGCTTTTGTTGGCGCGGCCCTACTCGTCGTCGCGCTCAACGTCGTCCTACAACTGGTCAGCGAACAAACACAATCGTTCTCCATTGCGCTGGAGCTGTCCGTGGACACCGAGCTGACCGACCTCAACGCACTCTGTTCCTCTGTTTTCCTTGCAGGTCTTACCGCGCGACCCCACCAAGCCGCCGGTGGTGTTCCACTTCGTGCCCGTGATCGGATGCGCGATCACGTACGGCATGGATCCGATTGGCTTCCTCAATCGATGCCGCGGCCAGGTGCGAGTCGAACCTGGGCAGATGCTCATGTACCAGCTCTTTCTTCTCAGACAACAACTAACCAGTCGGTAACGTGCTCGAACCCTTTGCCCCTGCTTGGTCGCTCGCAGTACGGTCCCGTCTTCACGTTCCCCTTGCTAGGTCGCAAGGTCACGGCTGCGTTGGGACCGCTCGGATCCAACTTTGTCCTGAACGGCAAACTCGCCCATGTCAATGCCGAACAAGCGTACACTCATCTGACTACCCCGTGAGAAAGCGTTCTCTTGATCGTTGCTACTCTTCTTCCCCCTTCTCTACGATTCGGGCTCTGCACCGGTTGAAGCTCACCAGTGTCGGTAGACGCCTGGTCATCGGTTCGAGAGGCGTCGGATGCGAGCGGCGACAACGCTCGCCTATAGAAGCGATGGCCCACAACTTCGCTTCGCCCTCGCCCATCTCGGCCATAGTGTGCCACTAGTTGTCGTCTGCGGCGCGTCTGCGATTGTTGGGGCGTTCGTTCTGACAAAAAACCCGGCTACCTCCTCTTTTGGTGTATAGGGTTTTTGGCACTGAGGTTGTGTACGACGTACCCAACGCCGTACTAATGGAACAAAAGAAATTCGTCAAGTTTGGATTGACGACCGAGAATTTCCGTCAATACGTTGGGTTGATTCGCACCGAGGTGTTGGGCTACATGAACAAGGAAGTTTTCAAGGCCAGCAAAGTAAGCATGGTGCGACCGATTGACGCTTGTAGGCGAGAATAGTCTGACGAGTAACTAAACAGCCGCCGCCTGCACCTCTGCTCAGAGCAAAGTCTCTACCAGCGCAGATGCTTTTACCACGTCGTCTGAAATCACGATCTTGACTGCGTCGGCCACGTTGCAAGGCAAAGAGGTTCGACAAAGCCTTGACAAATCTTTTGCCCAGCTCTACCACGATTTGGACGGCGGCTTCACCCCCTTGGTAGGCCCTTGGTGTTCTTCCTTTTGCTTTCGTTTGCTGAGCAAGCCGACTCGTGTCCACATTGCAGAACTTTGTTTTCCCCAACTTGCCTTTGCCTTCATATCGTCGCCGTGACGTTGCACAGAGGAAAATGCGCGAGTTCTACGTTGCCATCCTTGAAAAACGGCGCAACTCCGCAGAAGCAGTAGGTCTCTTCTTCCAATTTCTCACGCCTCGGGCGCGAAGTCCTGACGCTGCAGTTTTTGCGGTCCCCAGCCCGACATGGACATGTTGACGGCGCTGCAGAACCAAGAATACAAGTCGGGAGCACCACTCACGGACAAGCAGATCGCTCACATCATGATCGCTCTGCTGATGGCCGGCCAGCACACCTCGGCGGCAACTGGAGCGTGGGCTATCCTCCGCCTCGGACAGCATCCCGGAATACTCAAGGCTCTTTGGGACGAACAGGTTGAAAATCACGGAGACGGGAAAGGTGGCCTCAAGCCGCTCGAATATGACACATTGCTGACGCCCTTGCTGAGTGCCGTCATCAAAGAAGTCCTGCGTCTTCACCCACCGATTCACTCGATCATGCGCAAGGTCATCGCGGATTGCCCGGTACCGTCGACGTTGGCAACGCCCGCCGGCGAACCCACGGCGTCAAGCTCGTTCAAGAAGGTTAACGAGGGACGTGAATACGTCATCCCGCAGGGTCACTTCGTCCTCGCAGCGCCTGGGGTCAGTCAGGTTGACGAGTCAATCTGGGGTACGGACGCGAACGAGTTCCGCCCCGCGCGATGGCTCGAGGACGCCAAAGTGCCCGGGGAAGAGGAGGAGGGCGAGGAGGATTACGGTTTCGGCAAAATTAGCAAAGGCGGAAAATCTGCGTGTGAGCCAATACTGCGCCATTATATGTGAATGGGCGAGTGCCATACAAACACCTGGACTGGGACTGAAGCCGCTTCTGGCGAATTTACGAAATAGATTTGCCTTTCGGAGCAGGCCGCCATCGTTGCAGTGAGTCTTCGAGATATGATGCCCTAGAACACCAAAAATGCTACATAGACTGACTTCGTATATGCCTGGTCTTTGACACCAGTTGGCGAGCAATTCGCTAACGTACAACTTGGAACGATTATTGCCACGCTGGTGCGAGAATATTCGTGGACTCTGGATGCCGACTTCCCCACTAACGACTACACGGTGAGTGAAGGATCTTAATTTATTCCTCAAAGTGGAGGAATCAACAGCACTGTGCGCATAAACTGACCTCGGCACGCTGCTCGAGCGCTGCAGACCATGATCGTGATGCCGTCCAAGCCACGAAACGTCATTTTTACGCCTCGCGCCTAATTGAGAACCATAATAATTGTGATGCGACGAGCGAGGCCGAAACTTCCTTAGCTCACTAACACCACTACTACCCCTATGAACCCTGTAATATTGTCCCGACTCTTTATCCGGTGCCATGTTCGATCTCGAGAGCCGGTCAGTCCGTCGAACTGAGGCCCTCACCGGCCTCATCCTATCGCTTGGTGCGGCAGCGTTCGGCAGCACTCGGCAGCAGCGAAGAGCGGCGCTCGGCGCCAAGGGTGTCTCAGGGCAGAAATTAGCCTTGATAGCTTGATCGATTCGAGCGGTGCGGTGTTCGCCCCCCTCCTTTCCCCGGGTAACTTGCGCTCTCGACACTCGAGCGACGAGGCCGAACAAGCCAAGAACTACTTGAACGCTGCTGATCTTGATCAAGCTCAGCCACCATCAAACGTGTCATTCTCAGTCTAGGGGAGTTCAAGTTTTCAAGATCTCCGCTCGGCTCCATCCTCCCGTGGCCCGTCCCCGCCGCCTACCCACAGGCTATAGCTACGCGCCCTCCCCTCTATCGCGACCGATCACCCCCGTTCCGCACGGCAACAAGTCGCCTGTTCCGACCTTGTGTATTGCGGTGTCACTACCGCATCGGAAAGGCCACTATCCGCGCCCCTGGTTCGCGCTCTATCGTCACCGATAACACTGCCATCTAGCTGGCGCGGCCCCCACTTGCTCGCTAGCGTGGACCTTGGTTAGTACCTACTTACCCAGCGTGACTGGTCCACCTGAGGCACCTAGCATTGCTCTAATAGCCATCCATTGTGCGCCTCGGTAGGTCCAACCCTGCGACTGACCAGCAACTTGCCTGTTCACTGGTCCAGCAGTTACCTCCCATCCGCCGTTCCGACACACGTGCCATGTCGGCCGAGCTCCCCGGTGCCCGCAGCGGCGCTCTGACCGTTCCTGGAGCCGCTGCCCGCCCGCGCTCGAATTCACTCTCGATGGCCACTGATTTCTCCACGTCAAGCTTCTCACCCCAGGGTCAACACGCTTTGCTCTTGCCCATACCCGTGTCAAGCTCGAGCGCCAGCTCGGATGCGAATCCAGCCTCTCCGCGAATGGCCGCGCTTTCGCCGCCGACTTACCCACTTTCGGCCTCTTTGCGGGCATTCTCCACCTTGACACTCGGTCCCCCGACCACGCTCGACTCGGAAGAGTTTCAAAAGGCGCTGAGCCATGCGAGACGGGCATCCTTTTCGAATTCGGGCGCCGGGCCAATTGTTGTGTCGGACGAGACTGCCTCAAACGTTCCCGGGATGAGCGGAAGCCCGACCAGCTCGGCGTTCTCAGACCAGCTTCCGACGCCCTCGTCCTCGCCTCAGCAGACCCCCGCCAAGTCCAACGTTGGCGTAGGCATTGGAGCCAAGGTAAAGGTTGCCTCGATCAAAGCGAGTGGTCTCGGAGGGGTTTGTGAGAAGGACGAGTTGGCACTCGCGGCTGACGAGGAAGATGAGGATGCAGTGGATCCAAGATCAGCTGCGGCCTTGTCCTCGTCTGCCTTGTTTGCGGACGGAGCAAGATGGGGATGGCCACAAACCTCGAAGTCTGGCAACTCGTCGCAATCTGGTGCAGCGGTAACCTCTCCACCGACTGCTGCCGTTTCACACACGCGCAGAGCCAGCGGTCCAACACTCATACCACTCGGCAAAGTAGTGTCCGCCGGGGCTGGTCCCCCTCCCACACCCACCTCAGCTTCTAACGGTCTCGGCTTGTTCCGGCGATTGAGCGTAGGCGGATTTGGAAGCAAGGTAAGTCGGACGCGCGCATAGAGGCACCCAGCGTCTCCTACGGTGTCTGTGGGGTTTGTTTGCTTACGCGTGGATCCGTGAATCACAGCCAAAAGCGCCTTCGCCGCCAACGAGTGCAGCCCCTCTCCCTTCAGCTGTGGCCGCAGCGGCTACTAGTCTTACACTGGCGGACGCACGGTCTTCGCCAAGGGATGACTCGCGAGGTAGAAAAAAATTGGGACCGTCCAAGTCGACTAAGCGCAACATCTCGCCCTTCGGCGAACGCATGTTACACGGAATGCACCATTAGAGATGCAGCATAGCAACGCTCTACCCGTATCTCGTCTCGAGTTGTTCAGATCTCGACTCTGATGTATTATGTTTGTTCCCTTTGCTGGTCAATCCTGTCAGGTATTGTTTCAGACTAAGCTCTTTTATACTTGTCATTTCTTCCGGGTACCTCCACATAAATTTTCTCTATTGCGCGACTCCCTGATCTGTTGTATCATGATTTGTTGTGTTTACACACTTTGGCCTGTATGATCCGCTCCTAGTACTCTGCTTGCCTCGCCGTTCGCACTGGGGACCCCGCACTGCGTACTGAGCTTCGAGGGTTGGTAGGTACCGAGTGTTCCACATGCTCCGCCCTCCCAAGACACTCACTCATCCTCGGTAGTACCCAGGGGTAATCCAGGGCATCGAGGTTACCTCGGCCTTGCGCATTCTATTGCGCACTTGGACCAGAACTTGGGCTCCCTTCGTGTTGAGACCAGATTCCGTCTGAATAAAGCCCATTGAAATATTCTGGCCGACCGTTGGAGCGGGCAAGCCCGAAGTCACCACGCCGATTTCGGTGTTGCCGTCCGGCGTGAAGATTTTGGCGCCCTCTACGTGTTCTCTTGTCCGAGGTTAGGCAATACTCTACAAGAAACTGAAAGGTTCCATCCCAACCGCTCACCTCGGGCTGGTGGGCCTTTCTCAACAACGAGGCCAACGCGTTTCCGCTTGGTCCCACCCTTCTTCAGCTCAGCCAAAGTCCGTTCGGATCCAATGAACGAGCCGGGCTCACGACGATCACGCCCTGCGTACTTGCTACGCGTCAGCTGGGGTCCTCGGTTGGCGAGCCACCGACACACTCACCAACTACCCAGCCCAGCCCAGCCTCGCCAACCCCAACGGATTCATCCAAATCGTGACCGTATAGGCAAAGGCCCGCCTCGAGCCTGAGGCTGTCTCGGCACGCCAGCCCGGCAAGCTTCACCTCGGGTTGTTCCAAAAGCATCTCCGCAAAGGAGTCGACCTGTGATGTTTTGGGGACCGCTATTTCGAAGCCATCCTCCCCTGTGTAACCTGCGCGCGTGACGTGTAATGCCTCGTTCGAAAGCGACGGGATGGGGATGAAAGCCGAAGACGCGAACTGAAGCGCAGACTGGAGGGAGTAATCTTTGGGAACGAGGCGTTGCAAGGCTTCGAACGCCTTGGGACCTTTGCCGGTTTGAATTCGTCAAAGCTGCTGTCAGCGAGGCGCTCGAGCTTCACGCACGAACAATTTTTGGCCCGAGGCTCACCTTGCAGAGCAATGAGACCAGCGTCTCGCAATATGTTCATCTCTACCTTATCGGCGTGATTTTCGTTCCACGTCTTGAGATTGGATTCGATCCAGGTCATATCCCTATCGGCGCGCCCTGCGTTGGTGACAAGATAGAAGCTGCCACGATACACGACACCGGAAGCTTTATTAGCTGGGTCGGCAGTGACGATCTGCACAAGTCAGAGAGCCGCAGTCGCTGTGTCTACCTGTTCTCGCCCCAGCGCGTGACCATGCAGTCGTCGATGATGCCGCCCTCGGGGTTGAGTAGGACACTCAAGGTGGAGCGCATCACGCCGTTATCCGCCTTGGGTATGGGCAACGACGCAAGCGAGGCGGGAAGAAGGTGGGACAAAAAGGCCAGCGCGCCGGAACCAGTATAGCTGCCAGTCAGCCGGCGACGACGTTCGTCAGTTCGTCAGCTCGGGAGTCGTACCTCACTGCCTAGAAGCGCGTGCGTAGCAAGACCGAACTCACGTCGATTGGACCATGTGTCCAACATCAAAGAGACCCGCCGATTTGCGTACTTGGTGATGCTCAGCGACTGTACGGGCATTCATAACGGTGCTAGCACCCGGTTCAGCAAGATGGATGGGCGAAAATTGTGGCTATGGGGGGGGGGGGGGGGAGGGTTGCTTTCGTGGCCGGCTTCAAGCGACCAGTCCGCCATGAAGAACAGCGCGTGGCAACCGATTAGCATACACAGTGGCACATCCAATGGCGCGTAATAGCGTGATATAGTGCGATAGGCGGCTGTCTGGGGGGTCGATGCTGAGCAGAGGAGGGCGGAGAAAGAAGGGGCACTGACCGGGTCCACCGGCGATCGTCTCTGTCGCCTGGCCCGCATAATGCAGCGGCATGCCCCATCCTGCGAACTCCACGATCCTTCCCTGGTGTCTGACATGGAAATCGTACAGTGGGGTGCGAGAATGGAGCTGCGGCGGTGATCAGGGCGGAACGGACATATGAGCAGACGTCCGAAAGGTGCGATGCGTTTGTAACGGACCGAGGAAGACGTTGTACTGAGTGATCTGTAAGCGAAGACGTTGGTGCTGGCGGCCGAGATCGCCTTCAAGCGAGCGAACGTGACGGAGATAAGCGATGCCATGCGTTCCTGAGACGGTGCAGCAGGGTGGTAAACAGAGGTAGCGGCGGGTAGCGGGAGCGAGTCTTGCCTCAGACACCCACGACCGACGCGCCTGCCCGAGCCTGCCTGCCCGAGCCTGCTGCCCGAGCCTGCCTGCCCGAGCCTGCCTGCCCGAGCCTGCCTGCCCGAGCCTGCCTGCCCGCCCCCTGGCGCCTGCCCGAGCAGTTGTTCACCGGTTCAGCCGGGCTCGCGCAGGCTGCTTCGCCTTCGCAGACTTGTCGGGAGCTATCGATCGCCTCGACAGACTCGACAGGCATCGAATACAAGCGGTCGCATGCTTGCTTCTAGCTCACGACAGGGATGGAGGTGTTCGATCAAGCCTTCATCAAAGACGGTGGCTACTGCCCATGACCATGCCCGCACTCGGACTCTGTCGTCGTCGTCATCCCGCTTGATCGCGCCTGCATCGTCGCATTGGTCCATCGCGGCCTCGCCAGGCAGTCGCGAGCTCGAGCAATCTGACGCTGCACCACCGAGCACGTCTAATCACGACAGAGTATCGCCAGGTCCAATAACAACCTCACACCAGCGCGTGCTCGACCGCACACTTCGTGCGGCGATCCATGTCCAGACGGAGCTCCAGAACGGTGGCCCTTCGCGGCTACGCGGGCAAGCGTATACTCAACACGGCTGGAAACGTACTCCCCAACGTAACAATGAAGCTCGTGCCGCGACCGACCTCAGACGGCGCTCGACACCGTTGTCTTCATCGTCTTTGACTGCACCACATCGACGCAGTTTCACCAGCTCGGCCCCACCTAGCGCAGCCGGAGCATGGCCATACGCTGCGAGGCCGACGCTGGCCGATGATTCGAACATACACGCGCCGAATTTGTTGCGCAACGTCTCTTTATCAGGGTCAGATCCTGAGCTGCGCCAGTCGGGGAAAGCTACTCTCCGAACTGGCACGTCGGCTGACTACGACTCACGAGCCGATGTCGTCCTTTCACCGGGCTGCTGGGTCGAAAGCATGGAGTACGTGAGCTCTCGCTGCACACGAAGAAGAATTGTTGGGACTGACCTTGAACTGGGGCTTTGATTTGCCATGTAGCGGCGGCGTACCGACCGACGGCGTGTTCCTGGGCAAGTCGAACGAAAAACACGACCAGCTACTCATCTTGTCTTCGCTCGGTGTCGCCGAGTATCAAGCCATCAAGCAAGGCTCGATCACATGTATTGTGCCTCAATTCATCAGCTCTCCCCTCGCACAGCGATGTTTGCTGCTCAACCCTAGCGATCCAAGCGTTCTCCCGATCATTCAGAGTCTTCGCCAATTTTCCGTGCGCATCGAGGACCAGACGAGGGCCTTGATCTCCCTTGGCGCCCTGCGACTCTACGAGCTTTGTTTGTCACATGCTCAAATGCCGCACTCAATCGACTGCCGGACCGCACTCGACCTGTTGGGGTACTCCGGCGAACACAAGCCCGAGGTGCAACTCGCAATTCATCGACTCATGATGCAGGATGCGGAGCACTTTATTGCGGATCCAGCTTTGATGCGTACGACGGGTACTTTTCAACTGCGACCCCACGAAGAAGTCGAAGTCTTGGTCACAGTTAGGTCGTGGGTTCGACAGCGCAGTCCGCAAATCATGGACTTTGTCGACCGAGCCGCGCAAGTCAGACAGCATAGTCTGCTCCAGGGCACTGCATCTCCATCGATCGGGACGGTAAAGCCGCTGCTCAAAAATCCTCTACCCGACGTTTTGTGGAACAAGGACGATCTACGCATTATCGACTTTCTTCGCTTCTCGGCGGAGACCCCGCGCGCACTCCAACGCAATCCTTACTTATCGACAACGCCTTCAATTATCAAACTTGTCGACGCTGCTTCGGACCGCTGCGGCAGGTCCGGAGTCACTCGCAGGGCGTCTCAACAGGATCTGCCGCGGGACAAAACAATCGATCGCTTACATGTGTACACCTTCCTCGCCGAGCTTGGGGCGTTGCCACCGTGGGAAAACTGGGTCGTACAAGAGTCGAGAAGCTTGCTGCAGCCATGGGACACGGCCTCAGCCAGCCTTCAAAATGAGACCCAGTCGTTGCAGCGTTCTTCACAGGGAGCGCGAACGTCGCTTCCTATAATCGATGCTCTGGACGACGTTCGGCATGATTTTGGATCACTCAATGTCTATACAATAGACGACGCCAGTGCTCGAGAATTGGACGACGGGATTTCGATCGAGCCTATAGCAGCATCCCGTGCCGGATTGAAAACGTGGTGGATCCATGTGCACATCGCCGACCCAACCGCACTTCTCTCTCCCGAGCACAGCATTTCTCGAGTCGCGCGCACGCGTGTGCAAACGGAATACTTTCCCGAGCGCACGTGGTCGATGCTCCCGAGCTTTCTCGTTGACGACGGAAGATTGAGTCTCGGCGCTCACAATGGTGGGCTTCAACGGACGATGTCTTTCAGCACTCTAGTGGACGAAACGGGTCGCGTTGTAGACGGTAAAGTCACCGCGGGTGTGGTGCGGAACGTAAAACGCTACACTTATGGCGCCGTCAACGCAATACTCGGACATGCAGCTGCGGATTCAAACCCCACCAGGCTCGAGTACCCTCTCTCAGGAGATGCTACACCTCACTCTCAACCCTCAGTGCATCTTCGCGAGACCGACGATGGCGAGCTTGCCATCAATACGCCTGACCAAGTCAAAACCGACCTGGATGTGCTCCATAAGCTAGCTCGCGCTCTCCTGCGTCGCCGCGCCGACAACGATGCACTCTTCTGGCAATTCCCATCGTCGAGCGTCACAGTGTCACCGCCACCCGACGCAACTTGGCAAACCTCTTCGCGGCCGACCTTCTACTCTCAATGTCCACTTGTGACCCTCCATCTACCGGCAGCACCAAAGAGTCTCGCGTGGTCGGCCACGCCACTGGGGTCTGCGCAGATGCTGGTATCAGAGGCCATGGTTGCTGCCAACCGAACGGCTGCCAAGTTCTGCGTCGAGCGAGGGCTTCCAGTGCCTTTCCGAGTTCAAGATCCGCCGCGAGTCTCGTCAACGTCCTCCCTTTCCGATATACTAGCTTTGCGCAAGCCGGAGACTGGAGAAGCAAATGCAAGCGACATTGTGCGGCTCGGCATCGACTTTCTGCCGGGCAAAACTCAGGCCGAGCCAGGTGTGCATTGGCCCATGGGGATTCGTGACTCGAGTGGATACGTGCGCGTAACAAGTCCGCTCCGTCGCTACAGTGATTTGTTCTCGCATTGGCAGCTCAAATCAGCTCTATCCCCGGGTGCTGTCTTGCCTCTGTTCTCCCGCGACCAGGTGCATGTACACGCCCGTGAGTTTGATGCGTCCCAAAAGCAGCGCGCAAGATTGTCAAAGAACGCCGAGAACTTTTGGGCAATGTACATCCTGCGACACAAATTTCAAGCGGCGCAAGCCTCGCAACGCCAGGGCTCAAGTCTCAACGACCAAGATCCTTACACCGCCTTCCACTCACGAGGACTGACCGCCCTCGCTTTGCGCGGGCCCTCTAGGAGCGAGATGGAAGGTTCGTGGCGCCAACCTGTGCTTTTGCGTGAATTGGGAGTGCGCGGAACCTTGATCTCTTACACGGCTGCGGATGCTATAGCCGCTGGCGACAGCCGCCCTGTCACTATCCAGTGCGTTGATCATCGAGTCTTGGTAGAGCCGCGAGCCGGTTAGACAGTCAGGTGATGCAATGTAAAGTCCCTTGCCTGGCTATGGCTAATGTGCCATCCGAAATGGGCACGATGAGGCACTTTCATGCAAGCACTGCTCGAATTTTGGCTTTGCAGAGGACAACAGTGTACTACCTGGATAGTTCTGCCTCCGCAGGCACAAGGTTACCGAAATGATCTCTTCGCGCTCGGCTGAGGACAAAGTGGCCGCGGGAAAACGTCAGCTACGGGCCCCAAGCTTGATGCCCGACGAGCCTGCTCACAAAAATGTGTAAGACAAGGTGACTTCCTGCACATCACGCATAAGAGGATCCTCGAGAAAGTCTTTGTCGATGAAGAAGAAGACGGGCAAGTCCACCTCTTCGCCGGCAAGGATGCGCTGCTCTTCAAAGCAAAAGCATTCGACCTTTGCAAAGTAGGGGGCGATCTGTCCTCGTGGCAATGGCTGTGGTCAGCACTTGGCGAGATGCAGGGCGAGCAACATCGCTCTGCCATAGTTTGGGGAAGAACGAAGAGATGGAGCCTCACGTTATTGGGCGTCACGTTGTAAGTTGCGATACCGACGATATCCTCGGTCGAGTTGTTCTTGGCCCTATAGAAGGCCAAGGCAGTCTCGCCCGGGAGCACGCGTACTTCCTTTTGCTGAGGCGTGAACGTCCACGGCAACGAATCGGACGAGTCGGCGTTGAACTGCACCCTGATGCGACGTTCGGTCTCGACCACAGGGATCAAACGCTCGGCGCCGAATCGGGATTTGTCGGTCGCAGGGGTGCCGCCATAGCCGGTCGCACTACAGAAAACGCGGTAAAGGGGTACGGCCAGATAAGATGCGGTCGTGACAAGTACGATTGTGGCCGAGGAATAAAGTAGCAGCGATCTGTTGCGTTGTTGGTAGTGGGCTTTGCGGGCATCGGCATACGCTTGGGATTGCTGGGCACTTGCGGCGGACGAATGCGAGGTGGAAGCGAAAGTCCGGTGATGCGGTGGTGATGCTGCCAAACGTCGCAACGACCACAAGCCGCTTGTCTCGGTCACGAATGCCCGATTGCTACGAGAAGGGCAAAAACCCGTGCTTCTCTGCTGAACCCAGCTATCGATCGCGAGGTGTCTCCGAGTTGTGCTCGCGTATCGGCTGCCGGCGATGCTGCTCGTACCCGTCCAGGAGGCGACCGATGCTACTGCTGTCGAGCACCTTGTCGATAGCGGTAATGTGCTCACTGCGCAGTTGCACTTGAACATTCCTGAGTCGAGTACAAAGTAAGGGGGATGGGTGCGAACAGGTGCCTAATACTGAGGCGAAGGGCGAAGGTGCGCGCGGGCTGCTGGGGTAAGAGGCTAACCAGGGCTAACCAGGGAGGACCCCCGAAAGCCCAGCCAGAGGCGGCCCGCAAATTTGGACATTTTTGGCTCAAAATGGGTCGAGGCTCACCTCATTTTTGGACATCTTCCTCCCTCCGGTCGAGCTTTTGGAGCGCAGAACAGGGTAGCGCTGGCCCAGGCGCAGGGCATAGCCGGCCCAGCGGCGCGCTGTTTGCGTTTGGAGCGCGTTACTAGTGTCTGCTTTTGCTGTAAGGTATGCGCCTCTGATGGGCATACAATACAATCTGCCGTTCTTGACCCGCTAGGCTAAAAGCAAGCCGTAACTAGAACTCGATAATCCTAGCTATTTCAGAGGCTACTTATGGGGCTGTTCCTGTGAGCCCTTTACATTTGCGATCGTTTATGTATTTTTTGATCGTCTCTCGCTCGGAACGCCGACTTGTCGAGCTACGTCTCCTCTTCTTCCTTCCGATCTGGAAGCTTTCTTGCCCAGAAATATTTTTCTTTTCCTAGTCGGTCGATAGATTCACAGGGTCCGCCGGCGCCGATTCGATCACTGAAATGCATGGCAGCACTCGAAGAGCTCCGGACGTCAGTTCAGGAGTCCAAGGCTCGCCATGTGTCTCTGTAAATCACCCAAGGGGAATTTGGTGGGCATGATTGATTCTGATACAGGGTCAAAGAGTTCTACACTACTGGCCTAGCCAGTGCGCTCAACTGCATCTCCTCAGACTTTTCCAGAGATTTCTAGGTATTAGGATATAGCGCGCGGATGTGAACCTTATTTTGCCGTGCATTCTTTTAGGTAGATAATAGTGTCATTTAAATCCTTCAAAGGATAAATGAATAAACAAAGCCGAGAGCCTATTCGAGTCCATTGCATCAGGAAAAAGGCTCGTTGGCGGTCGCGCTGGCGGCGCTCTTTGGTGCGCGCGCGCAACCTTTCCCGCCCGCGCGCGGCCGGGATGCAGTCTGCGCGTAGCGCAGAAAAAAATCTGAGCATTGTACAGCTTGTAGAGTAGTTTTGATAAGTCATTCAACACTAGGCGGCCCTCATATTTGGACATTTTCAGTCAGAACCCGGGAAACATGGTGGACATTTTGCCTCGAAAAAGGCCGTTTTTAGAGGGCCGCCTATGGCTGGGCTTTCGGGGGTCCTAACCTGGGCTAACCAGGGCTAACCAGCATCAGCAAAATGGCCAAGCGCGCGAAACCTCGTAAAGCAGTCTTTAAGCGGCCTAGAGCTGCTCTTAAGCGCCCTTAACCACTCGTTAAGCCACGCGCGCGTTAAGTGTCGCTTAAATGTACCCTAGATAAGGGACTCTTACGGCGCGCTTACGGCGCGCTTAAGACTCCTCGCGCGCTTTGTTTGCATACGCAAAGCGGTCCGTAAGCCCTCTTATGCGCGTATGCGTCCTTATGCACATCTTATGCACCATTAAGCGCTGTTAAGCGCGCGTAATCTCGGGCGAATCCTTAAGCGGGTTCGCGCGCGTGGCCATTTTGCTCCTGAGGGAGAACCAGGGCGAACCAGACCAGACCTAAGCTCAACTAAGCCCTCCCTCTGGGAGGGGTTAGGACTTATCGGCGCGCCTGGCCCCGTTGCCCTCCGAAATTTCAGGGCCATTTTAGGGTGGTTCTCTGTAGCATGGCAAGTACTTACAATTATCCAAAACGCAGAAATGGTATTGATCTGCTACTAGAAAGGACTAGGGACTACAATTACAGAGTTCCAGGCGTGGCTCATTTGCAGTGGTGCATTGGGGCAGCAATCTACCGACGATACTTTGCGGATCCGTTGAAAGGATCGAAATATCAAGGTCGCTCTTTATCACCGCTAATCTACTTGGCCGCAAAGGACTGGACCCCCAAAAAATTAAGGACTACAACCCGATGGAAAGGCTGCTTCGAGACACCGCTCAACTGGAGCTGTTGAGCTGTCTTCTGTGAGTGATATGGTCCCAAACTATGCACATAAAGCCAAGGGCAAAATGATGTTATGCCCTGCTAATAGCTCGTTCTGTTATGCATGCAGACAAGAACTTGGCCTCAAATCAATTGACGAGCTCAGAAAAACCCACCTCACTGGACTCGATGTCGCGATCATGAAGGTCTTCGATCGATACTGGCACTCTGACTTTGACGCTGTGCAGCGAGCAAAGGTGAACATGGAAAAGGCTCCCGTGTTCTATGACTCCGTCCTTCGGCTGCGCGACTTAGTCGATTTCGAGGAAGCGTATTACGCCACTTTGCAAGGAGACATTGGTCGACTCATACATTGTTGGGAGCGCATGTTTCCCTTCCTCCAGGCCGCTGAAGGCGTTTCCCACTACCGAACGCATCTGCCACACTTACTCCTTCTTCTTAAGTCCTCGCCAAATTTGTCGACCAAAAGGAGTCCGAGCTTCTTGCGTAACTCAATCGGGTCAACGCGATCTTCTTGAGTTAATTGTGATCTCCAGTGAGCAGCCCGAGAGCAGCCCGAGAGCAAGGGTTAGGCAGTTCGGGGGTTGTTTGGTTGATTGATGGTCCCTCGACGTCGTTGGCTTTGCCCTCGAAGCTGATCGTAAGGACGCTCTGAACTCAATCGATGAAGACCGACGAGGTGTGCCCTTGACAGGCGTTGGCGTTTGTACGGGTATGGTGGATCATGAGGGCGGTAGCGACGTCGTGGACTGGCGTTGTGGACCGAAGGTGAGACCGGTGAGGCGCGGCTGGCTGATTCACGTCGGCGCGAAGAACCGTCCCTCTAGGTCCGTGCGCGAGCCAGCTCCAAGTCGAAAATAACGACTTCTCACCCCTGTAGCTCAATGAATAGGATTCCCAAGAGCGTTCCCTTGGGGTATATGCTCGAAAAAATAGCATAAGAGTAAGTCTTTTGCAACGATTGTTTAGGTTGTTTTTGTTTGCCATGCTACAGCAAGGTGGTACTTTTCTGGGCCAAATTTCGATAGGCAACTCAGCCAAAAGCGCGGATAAGGTACAAGCCCCTCCACAGGAGCGAAACCGGTTTCGAGCTTAGACCAGACCCGACCTCGCAAGCCGTTATATGCACACCCGAACTTTCAATTCGGCCAAGCGGAATTGTTTGTGGCCAAGTCGCTCCCGTCACTGACTTGCCTGCCTCGATGAAAGCCTCGGCCACCCCAGAGTCCGCCAGCCGTGTGAGGGTCGCACTTATCAGCCTCCAACTCCTGCAAAATCCGAAGCAGCTTTGCGTGTACTCGTCCGGCTTCCCCAGCGAACCGTCGGTAGAGTTGAATGCGATCTTCGTGTTCGGCAGTGTTGTTGGGTATTGCTTGAAGTGGTGGAGCGAGCGACTATGACGACGGCGGCAGCGAGGGCGAAATTTCAGACACATGAGACGATGCTTGAGATGCGAGAGGAGCATGGTCGCTAGTGCAAAGATCCACGCGCCGGCGAGTGACACGCGCGGCAAGCCACATGTGCTTGCACGGAAACATGTGGCGCACGAAATCGGGACAATCGCAAGTCGAGATCACGCTCGAGTCGGTGGGATTGAGTCCAACGGTGTAGCTTCTCTCGACGAAGGTGGAGTCTTCGTCCTCCTGCTCGTCCTCTCCGAAAGACGCGACGTAGATCTAAAGATTGGCAAAAAGAAGAAGAAAAGTTGTCGAGGTCAAGTCAGCCAAAGTCTCAACCCCGAGATGCGAGAAAATCCTAAGCTCAACTCACGTCACCGTCGTCGTCCATCTCCGTGACCATATCGTTCGCTCGACTCCACTCAATTGATTGCGCGGTGTTCTGGCGCCGAGTCTCGGCCTTACTCGATCGCCGACGAACAAAGCCGGTGACGATGAGACTAATCTCTTGGCGGTATGCTGGCTCGGCGCCATTGTGAGGGTGTGGATGAGCTGATCCGTCCGTTGTCGCTGCCCGCGGCCAATGTAACAACACTTCAAGATCTTATGCCACGACTCGATGTAATTATTGGTAGTGATCGCGTGATACGTAACCTGCGAATCATCAGACAGAAGGGTATGAGCCAAGGGATTTCGGCGGCGGGAACCGATGTTGGTTGTATCGATTCGGCGTCAGGCGGCGCAACGAGGGCGCGTGGCCTTGTACGACATTGATGAGTCGAAGAGGGGGTTTGACGACATGGTGTTGGAGTGGTGAAAGTCGTTTAGGACTTGCAAGTGCATGGAAGGAAGGAAAGAAAATATCGGGTTGAACAGCCCTATTTTTCATGCGCGCGGGCCACGTCTACGAGCGCGAGCGCAGTAAACAACATTGCGCTTGGACCGCGCCCGCGTTGGTCACGTGCTGTGGCGACGCACCCGACAGACGCGCCTCGAGACACAGAGGCCGAAACGCGCGGCCGGATTAGGCGGCCGAAATCGGTTCAGAACTCGCGCGCGAGGACAATAAAAAGCTGGAGTGTGTGGATAGCCCGCCGCCCAGAGGCTCCCAGAGGTGCCAGAGGTAGCCCTAAATTAAGTCCAAGAGTCGCTGCCGAGCTGTTGCGATTTCTCCCGCTCGCGCACCACGCCCCGTGTAGTCTCGACAAGACACCACACAAAACGGCACTGGCCGAGTCCGAGCGATCTTGACCACGCTCTTGTACGACTTGCCAAGGAACGTGTGCCATGGCGGGTTCGAGGAGCAAAGGCAAAGGTGTGCTTCGACGTACGGTAAGCTTCGAGCTCTTCGCATTCGCCGGTCAACGTCATCCGGGCCAGCCGCTGTCGACGATTGCTGATCCGGTTACATGACCAATCTTCCATTCGCGATCGTTCCTACTTTCGGGTGTGTAAGAAATTCTAGATCGAGCTACCAGCCAAGCTACGGACGGAGCTCGAAGCGCTTGGCTCACTGCCACAGGCACACACGCACAAGTCACGCAACGAGCGTCGGAAGCAGCTTAGGACCCACAAGCAAGCCCATTCACCGCCCTCGAAGCTGGAGTATACACCGAGCAACACGGGCTTTCCTTCGCTGGATCAAAAACGAGCAAGCGCCGATGTACCAGCGACGCGTGCGATCAAGAAGGCGCGACGAGCCCCCGCAGCGAGTCGAAGTCGAGGTGCCGAGGAACTCGTCGATACCGCAGCTCTGTCTTCATCGACTTCTAGCGCAGCCCATGGCACCCCCCAAGCAACGCGTCGAACGCCTCTGGAGAAACTTTTATCCAAGCAAGAGAAGAGGGATTCCGCGCCCGATTTGCATCGGACTAAACCTCGTCTCGTGTCGGTCGAAGATCGTGAGATTGCCTGGCTAGCAGCCAAGCTGGGGATCCATCGAGACTCCCCAATCTCTCGTGGGGAGCGCAGCAATGTGAAGAAAGAGTTTGAAGAAGACGGTTTGGGAGGTACGTAGCTGGGATTCAGCAAACTTAATTCCGTTGGCACCACCCAAGGCATCTAACATCGCCCCGGCTGGGCTGTCATTGCCCCGGCCGTCTGGTCCTAGATCTATTCGAGGGTCTAGAAGATCTCGAGGCGGCAGCCTTTGGCGAAGGCGCAGCATCGAGCAAGGTAGAGTTGTCTTCATTATCTTCCTTGAGCGGTGTTATTGGTGCTCACTCAACTGTGGTGAGGTTTGTCGAGCTGACGCAGGGGAGCCCTCTCGCTGCCCACAGCACGCAAGCACCCAGACCGCTAGCGAAAGCGGTTTCGAGCACGAGGGTGACGTTCACGAAGACGTAAACGAACGACTTAACGATGGAACAGAATCCGAAAGCGATGGAGAGAGCTTCGGCGAGAATAGGGACGTTATCACGCAGTGGGACGTCACTTCTGCCACTGTCGCTTCAGACGAGTTCTCATCGGGATCTAGCATGAATGCGGCCGGTCCTGCGCCACCAGCTCCGACAGCCCGCTACGTCCCCCCACAACTTCGCAATCTCGCGAAGAATGTATTACGTTCAGTTCCCGTGTCGACGCCCGTGACAGCACCTCGCCGAACGGATGAACCGCCAGCAGACTCTCGGATCCGGCGCCAGTTACTTGGCCATCTGAACCGACTCTCGAGTTCGAACATGATGCCTATCATTGATGCTATCAGTGCGATCTATGACACGAATCCCCGAGCGCTCGTATCGAATGCTTTCTCGTCACTGCTGCTTGAAACGATTTCCACTCGAGACAATTTGGGCGACCAGCTTTTGATCACGTACGCAGCGCTCGTCGCGGCCATGGCATACGTAGTGGGACTTGAACTGTCGGCAGGTGTGGTCTCCAAGACGATCGAACTATTTGACGCTTCGTACAACGAAGGCACAGACACATCGTCAACTGAGCGTCCACAAGCTCCATCTCAACCTGTCGCTTTCGAGGGTCGGCCTGGCAGCAAAACCTGTCTCAACCTCACAGCATTCTTGGCGGAGCTTTACAACTTCTCAGTCGTAGGGTGTACTATCGTGTACGATATCATCCGGTTTTTCATCAAGAATGGTCTAGGGGAACTGGACGTCGAACTCTTGTCGAGGTTGATGAAAAGTGAGTTGCGACGCTCGTCTCGGGTTGCTCGTTGCTGCGCGACTGAGTGTGCAATCTTGCTGGGATTCACTTGCCTAGGATCTGGTTCACATCTTCGGCAAGACGATCCGAGTGCTTTGAAGGAGATAGTTGCCCTTGTTAAGGAGCAAGCCGCTTTGAGTGACGTTAGTTCGAGCATGAAGTACGCCCTCGCTGCTGCCACTGCCACGGCGCATCGAACGCTAGAAAACTGACCGGCTAAACTCTGGTGTCCCAGCTCACGGACCAAATTCATGCTCGAAATGCTCACCGACGTCAAGAATAATAAGCTCAAGTCTGATTTTGTTGGTACAAATGACGGCTATTCGAGTCTGAAGAAACTCATAGCGAGCCTAGGGAAGATGAACTGTGAGCTTCGTTCGTTGACGATGCGACGCCCTTGTTCTCTCGAGCTTCACTGACGCATGTTTGTGTAGCGTCGTATCATGAACCACTACGGATAACGTTATCGGATATTCGCAACAGCTCATCGAGGGGAAAATGGTGGCTCGTCGGTGCTGCTTGGGCCGGGATTGCCGAAGCAGAGGTAGACACGAGTTGCGCCGGACCGCCCGGGGGCCAGCGCAGCGTCGGTTTGGAAGACGGCATTCTCAAGTTGGCGCGAGCGCATGGGATGAATACCGACGTTCGACGGACCATCTTCGTGATTCTGATGAGCGGAGAAGACTATGCGGATGCGTGTGATCGACTACTTCAGCTCGGTCTCACGGATGTGCAGCAACGCGAGATCGTGCGGGTTCTGCTACGGTGCAGCGGCAATGTGAGTCCACCATTCCCGGGTTGAAGCCTCAAGCTTGAGGCCTGAGCCATGCGCTGATGCTCGGATAACGCACCGACCCGTTTGTAAAACGCGCAGGAGAGGCGGTACAACCCGTACTACACCCTGGTCTCCGCTGAACTTGCGAAACGGTCGCATGGCTTCAGGATCACGCTTCAGTACTGCTTGTGGGACTTTCTCAGAGAACTCGGAAAAGACAGCGTTGGCCGCGAAGAGTTGGTCAATTCGATTGATATGGATACCACCGGTGGGACGGTCTCACCCCGGCGCGTACACAACCTCGCCCGGCTCTATGCATGGTGCATAGCGAAGGATGCCTTATCGTTGACTGTGCTGAAGGTGTGTTCAGAAGCGTTGAGGATAGATCTTCGAATTGAAAGCTGATGCCCTTCATCACTGCCAGCCTGTCTCTTTTGCGACAATAAAAACGCAGACGACAGATTTTCTTCAGCAGTTGTTTGTGACCATGATCATCGCAACACAGACCGCATCACCTGCTCTGGTCCTTCCCGCTCTCGAAGGACGGCGCGACAGGAAGGTGATCGAGAAGCTGTGCGTCCGCGCCGCGACGAATGGCAGCCTGGTCAAAGGGCTCCTTCACTTCTTGGAGGCCGCAGTGACGGAAGATGTGATCAGGTCAAATGTCAGGGACGACACCGCGGCGGCTGTGGCTCGGTTCGGTGTCGCCTTGATGCAGGACACTTTAAGCGCACTGTGACTTGGGAGTCGATCGGCGGCCGAAACATGCATACTAAACTATTCAGTCCTGCCTACTCCTGATGATGGCCATTGAAATTTTACCCCGAACGCTTTAGAAATACCACAACATACCACATCTGGCCAAATGGTGGAAGATGCAAGACTTGTAGAAGTGGGCAACAGGAGCAGACCGGCACGACCTACAGCCCGAACTTGCCCGGACAGGCCCGGAAGACTCCCGGAAGGGGCACGGACTGGCACTGGACTGGCACGGACCGGCACGGACTGGCAGAGACCTGCACAGAAGAAAAAACTGCACAGACGGGCCGTCTGTGCCACCTGGTCAAATTAAGCCTGCCAAAAAAACTAAGGTCGCGCGCAACGCGTTAAGGCAGCTTTTTTGAAATTTGGCCCAGGAGAACGTTGGTACAGGCATGGTATACCACATCCCCCCACGGCCCGCGCCTAAGCTCGACGCCCCTCCCTTTGGGAGGGGCTTGTTAGTTATCGCGCGCTTGGCCCAGTTGCCCTCCGAGATTTTGGCCCTGAAAAGTGCCCCTTTGCTGTAGCATGGCATATATTGGTGCTATCTGAAAACTGGAGGGATACTTATTTACTTCATCATTATTGATGATGCTTCACCGAAGTTTGAAGTCTAGGAACGCTTGATCATCTCGCTACAGCAACTTGAATCAACAACGGTTCTCGGTCACTGGAGGCCACGTTTGACTCAGGAGGACCGACGAGATTCCAGCGAATTACGCAAGAAGATCAAAGTTATTCTGGGCGAAAGTCTTGACGAGGACTCTACCCCCCGGCCTGTGCAGATCGAGGCCATTGCTGCACTTTTCGAACTCGATCAATTTGCGAACCGGGATCGATATGACGCTGTGTTCGTCACAGCGCCAACAGGTTCAGGCAAAAGTGTTATGTTCGAAGCAATGTATCTCATTTATGGACGCCGGGCCGTCACCATTGTTGCCAGTCCACTGAATGCACTGAGCAATCATCAGGTGAGTTTTTCTGCCGACTGGGCTTGCTGGACCGACATCCGTGCTGATTTCCAGCGCCAGCAATATCTCCGTTCTGAATGTGGGCGTAACTAAAAGTTCCATGAAGCAGCTCGGTTCGTCGATCTAATTGCTGATCGTTGACGTGATGTGTGACGTCAATGTTGTCGACGGTCACATGGAAGTACTTGTTCGAGCCAATCTCCTTCATTTTGGTCGAATTCGCCTTCGTCAAGCTCGCAGCTGCCTGGAGAGTCGCCCAGCGAGACGTTAGTCGTCAAGCCGCAATCGTACAGAAATGTTGTCGATCGGTCGTTCGCTCCACATGCGAGAGTCATGAGACCGTTGCGATACTGCATGGCGTTGTTCCTTCGGTTGCAAGCGAATGCGATCTGACCCATGACACTGCGGTAAAGCTGCGGCCAGCGTGTTGATCTTTGGTGTCAGTTCGCTGCGATACCCAGCCGAGCTAGGGTCAGAAACACTCACAAACTCGATACGCCTTTTTTCGTGACCAGACTCTTACTCTTGCTCTGGATCGGAACCATTCTCCGGGGTGGCTTCTTCCATCTCGACATCAGTGGAGGCTGTTGCAGTGGGGCCTTGTCGCAATTGATTGGCTCGGCCGGTGGTGGGTCTCCGCATTGTGATAGCAAGTTACGAATCCGTCTTCTGATGAAAGGGTTGTCTTCGGCGATTGGATCGAGCCGGGCGTCGATGTAATCGGATGCGAGGACTTCGGGAGCCAAGTCATGACTAGCGACGAAGGCGGACTTGGTTCGCTTCATCTCTTGCATGATGATCGAGTCGGCCTGCACGCGGATAAGGCAAGTATTCAGTACGTTTTTAGAATCCGGAGAATCAATCCGAGAAGTACGAAGTGCTGCCCACCTGCTCGGCGATCCAGTCATTGATTCGGCTGCTTGACTCTGCGCCATCCTCACGTGCAAGTCGTAGAATCAGATCAAGCACACGCTTGAGGCTGGATCAGTTGCTGTTGAACAGCTTTGGTCGGTGTGTTTGAACGCCTTCAAAGCGTGTGGAAGGGCAGAAGTACCACGACAGGTATTGACACAGCGAAAGATCGCGGCTACGAAATTCAGCGAATAGATCCGCCTCGCGGCGGGTGTTCTGGCGAGTTGACGAGGTATGGTGTCTGCTTGTTCGGGTCATTTTTGGCTTTAAATATTGTCGCGCTTGACGTGGACGACGGTGATCGTGAAAAGAGGAGAACAGCAAAGCGTACGCAAGGGGATCAAGCCGAACGGAGCAGGCTCACCGATGATGAGAGCGCCAATTACACGATGCGCTCGGACCATCTGAGGCCCGATCGACCGAAATCGCAGACTTCGGATTGTTGTAGCTCCACCCACAGCTTATGAAAGATCTCGCCAGTTGGGGTATGTCATTTTTAGAAAACAAAGAAAAATACTGTCCCTCACTTTTGCATGAATGCGCCTACTTGCCATGTTACAGAGAACCACCCCAAAATGGCCCTGAAATTTCGGAGGGCAACTGGGCCCTGCGCGCCGATAACTCGTAAGCCCCTCCCAGAGGGAGCGCTTAGTTGAGCTTAGCCCGCGCCCGGAGGCAGAATAGCTGTAAGGCCAGTGGCCTTACAGAAGGATCGCGAGTACTGGACCGATCGACTCGTCGTATTCGTTGTCCTTGAAGAGGTATTGTAGACTGTATTCTGGTTTCAGGATCGGTTCGAATGAATGTGTTCCTCTAAGAGGGAGAGAGAGGACCCAGACTGAACTACACAAAAGGGGGAAACCGGCCAATAATGGTCCAATATTCGGTTAACCGGGTTTCGGCCAGATTCAGTCGTTGGTCATGCGCGTGCGAGGCCGCTCGGGCCTCACATCCTCCTTCCCAAATCCAATTTGATTGGATTTTCTTCAGTACGGGTGGCTCCTGCCTTTGCCTTTTGACCTGGGCAAGAGTTCGCGTCGTTCCGTGTCGAGCTGTGTTGTCGCGAGCTTCGCCGCGGCTGTTCTCGTCCGGATTTGTTCGAGCTTGAGGAGAGCTTCGCTCTCCTTGATTTCGTCTGAGATGTCGAGCATGCTGCGATCGTGTCGCACGCGTTGCCGTTTTCCTTCGACCTCTTGGTCCCGTAGTTGTCGACGGTTGAGATGACCCGTTTCAGCGAGCTCTGCGCGTTTTCGTTCCTATTCAATGGGGTGTTCATACTCATCTGGTCAGTCGCGTCCACGTTTGTTTTCGCCGCGACTGCATGTTCCTCCTGTCTCACAAGAGCCTCGAAAAGCGTGATTTCGTTGACTGCCATGTGCATGTCCAACCATCGATTGAGTGGCGTCTTGTAACCGGCGTGGTATGCGTCCCATAGGTCGCGGACCATATCGTCCGTCGTTTGCAGAGTGTCGCTGCGTTCGTTTTTGTTGTCGCTATACTTGACATGGTATCGGAGGCCGGTCCCGTTTCGGGAAATGTTAATCACGTTCTTGATACGTGGAGGGGGGTTGCGCTCCCCGAGGCCGGACTTGGCCGGGGCTTGACGGTGGTGAAGGCGTAAGATTTCGCTCCATTCTTCACGGTTCTTGAGTGAAGCCACGGTGATGGATTTGTCATAGCTAGGTTCATCGAAGTCGGGCGAGGGACTCCGTTGGATGGGAGCCGTCACCTGTTGTTCTGGTTCGTCGGCGATTGTTTCAGTCACGGGTGCTGGTGCCGCTTGGACCGCTTCCGCTGGCGCAGGTGTCGGCTGTGTTGCACTCGAAGTGACGTCTTCCCCGATGAGGTCTCCGTATTTGCCGTATTCGATGTCGTCTCGGTTTTCAACTTCCATTTGTTGATCTGTCTGGATGTTGTCCGTCATTGTGACGCCGTCGATCGGAAATAGTGGTTTGGGGTTGAAAAGGCGGTTGGGGAACCGGTTTTCGTCTGTGGCGACCCACTTCTTTACTTGACTTGCGTGAAAGCGGGGGTGGAGTCGTCGTTGGGCGTAGCGTGGAGAGAGTTCCAACGTATACGTCAATGTGGCCGGAGTGAATGCCACACATTTAAATGGGCCAGCCCAAGGGGGGGTCCATTTGCGTGATCGGTCAGGTGCACAAGCGAAGTTCGCTGTGCGCACTAAAAATAATTCTCCTATCGCGGTCTGAAGCTGTGCGTCAGGTTTCCGCTTTCGGTCGGCAATGACTGCCTGTTCACCACGTGCTTTCAAGATATTGTCTCTAGCGCGTGATCGTCGTTGCATCGCTCAGTCAATCAATTCGCCGGCGGCAGTGCCGTCGGGAGGCCGTGCCCAGCCGGGTACGTTTTTCGGTGCGACAACTCGAGCTAGCTCGTAGGGCGAATACCCAGTGGAGGAGCTTTTCGTCGAGTTGATGCCGTGTACTACGAACGGTAGTTGGTCAGGCCAGTTCGTGTGCGTTTCGTTTACGATCTGCCTCATCATCGCGTTGAGATCTCGGTGCATCCGTTCTATGCGTCCGTTCGTTTGAGGATGAAAGCTCGTGCTCAGCAGTAGCGTAGTGCCTAGGCCTTCAAACATGGATCTCCAGAGATCTGGAGTCCATCGCGGATCGCGGTCAGACACAATCTGAAGCGGTATGCCCCAATGAGGGAACACAGATTGGAAAAACAACTCTGCGCATCCCTTCGCGGTAATCGTCTGCTCGCAGGGCACGGATATGGTTTCTCCGGTGAAGGTGTCAATCCAGTTACATAGGAATCAACCTCTTTTCCGTTCCATTGAGCTTTCACAAGTGGGCCTTGAAAGTCCACTGCGATCGTCTGTCGCGGACCTGCCGGTATTGGCATCGAGTGCGGTTGCCGCTGCGCATTTGCGTACCGGTCTTGGAGACTTGGCATGCTTCGCAGGTCTTGCAATATTCTTCGATATCTGCACTCGTAGTAGGCCACCAGTAGTGATGTGCTGCGTGAGCCAGCATCTTTCGGCTACCAGTATGTACTGTCATCTCGTGTACGTGTTTCAACACGAGTTCTCGGACTTTTCGTCCGTCCACGGTGCCGGCTGCAATGCACAGTCGGTCGCCGTAAATTTCGTCATTCTGCCACAGAGCGCCATCAGCGCTAAGGGTGTATCGATCGAAATCATCAACGGTGGTCACGATCTTCTTGAAGAAAGGATCGTTCAGGTAGTCCGTGGCTGCTTGCCACGTCCTGTCTCGGTGCTGAGGGCCAAGGTTCAGAGCTTGATCGGTGGGGATTCCACCTTCCTCCTCGAGTCGCGCAGCAATCGCGTTTTCCTTGCGCGACATTTTCTTCGGCTTAGGCTTCGCCACCTTCGCCTTCGGTGCTGTCTCCACCGCTGGAGTCTTGGTTTGTTCGGTTTGTCTCGGCTGAGCGAGACGACTACTGCGTCGGAGTGTTTCGGTCTGCAGAGACTGCAGCCTTGATCCTAGTAGCAAATAATCGTCACGATCATGTTCCGTATCGAGATCGTCAAGGTTTGGGTCCTCATACGAGTCGCAGACGTTGTCATCCTCGTACTGGCGGGAGAACATGTCAGGTGTTTTGTTCCAATCGCTTTCGATATGTCTGATGACAAAATCGAACTGGGATATGAAGTTGTAGACCCGTGCTTGGCGCTCGTTCATCTGTCGCGCCGTTAAAAAAGATGCTAAAGATTCATTGTCGGTAATCACTGTCACCTTGCGGCCCAGAAGGATATTGTGAAACTGCTGAAAGCCTTCAAAGATCGCAAGGAGTTCAATCTCGTGCGTTGGATAGCTCAACTGCGTATTTGTCAATTTTCTCGAGTGATGGTAAACCGGGAGAGCGTTCCACCAGTTTTCACCGTAAGTCACACAAGCAGACGTGCCGACTGACGACGCGTCGCATTGTAAGAAAATGTATTTGCCCGGAGAAGGGTTCGTCACTGGCTCCGTAGGTGGCGCAGACCGATGAATCGGGTCCGTGTCCCTCGGTGCAAGTTCTTCTTGACGAATAACCGTCAGCTGTCGGGCATCATCGATCGCCTTCTTCGTTTCCTCGAAAGCGATGTCTTGCACCGCGGACCAGGTCCACGGTGCGTCTCCAACTAAGTTGGTCAGGGGTGCAACTATCTCGGCGAGATGTGGGAAGTAGCGACTCGACCACTCAACGCTCCCAAGGAAGCGTTGAAGTTGCACTTTCGTCGTTGGTTTCGCGATTGTCAGGATCGCATCTTTGTGATCCTGGGACATCCGAATTGTACCGAATTGACAATCCATTCCCAAGACTTCAACCCACTCGGGGCATACTTTCAGGCTCGAGGTGCTGAAGCAAAGCTCATGCACTTGAGATCGTACGAGTACGCTGACCGTGTGGTCTCGAATCTCCTTCCATGTGTTACCGACGACAAAGATGTTGTCGGCGTATGCCTCCATTTGTTTGCCCAGAAGGCCCTGGTAGACATAGGAGATCATCCGCGCCAGTGTGGCGGGGGAGTTCGTGTCACCCTGTTGGGCAACGGGTGTCGTGTACACGCCGTGGATTGACGTAAATGCGGTCTTCTAAACGTCTGACGGCTTGATACGAAGCTGTTTAAAAGCTCCTTTCAAGTCGAGTTCGACGTGGTACTTGTTCGTCGCGATGCGACTACGAAGGTAATCCGCATCGACCGCCGGAATAGACATTTTCACCGTGTTCGCATTGCGAGCACGAAGATCCACCACCGGTCGTGCCTTCCCATCTTTCTTGAGTATAGGCATCATCGGGTCGGCATTCTTCGTCGAAGCGGGGATCCAGAGACCGGCTTCAACATGTTGATCTTTCAAGGTCGCCCACTTGTCCATCATCGCGTCAGCTACTTTGTAGTGTCGACGTGGTCGAGGTGGATCACTCTTGTCGATGTAAGGAATCTCGTGCATGACTGCTCGCATCGGTGGGAAAGGGAGTTTGTCCCCTTCGCCGATGAAGATCTTTACAAACGTGAAGAGCAACCACATTTTGTACCGGTTCTTGTCTTCTTCAGGTTCGTAGTCAGGGGAGTCTTCCTGTCCCGTCGAAGGGTACACAGGAATTGTTGCTCGATTCTCCAATTCGCGAATTTCCCTTATTTTCATCGTCAGAGTATCGTCCATCGTTGTCATGCTTCCAAAGTGAATGACAACTTCGTCGTCGTCATCCCACTCGTCTTGATCAAAGTCATGTGCTTCGCCGATGTTGCGTTGCAGTTTGCTCTGAGCTTTGATCGGAGCGTGGCCTGTAGCTTGTCGCTTCTTCTGTCGAGGGCGAGGAGCTCGCTCGGCCTTTTTGACAGGTGTCTCTTGAATCGGATCTGGCTGTCTCGAGACAACCTCATCAGGATTGAATGTGACCACGCAATCGTACTTTCGTAAGAAATCATCTCCGATGATGACATCGTAGTATACGTTCGCCACCTCGAAACGTTGGGGTTTTTTCACTCCTGCGAATTCTATGTCTAGAATGCAGTAAGAGTTGACTTTGGATCGGGAGCCCTTTGTTCCAAGTCTGAGGGTTTGCGCCTGATCGTACATGTGAATCCGCGCGCCAAGTTGCCTTGGAATATACGGTGCCACAAAACACAAATCAGCGCCTGTGTCGACACACGCGTGGAAGCTTTTGCGTGTGTTCAGGGTCACGGGATGAGGGCGTCGCTAGCTTTGCTTCGCCGTCGTTCCCGGTTTGTCTTGGATGTGCATGTGTCTGAGAGCTCGGGCCCGCGCACGCTGTAAGTCGTGCTCGTCCTTTGCTTTCTGAACCATTTCTGCGACTTCACCTTCCGTTAGGAATTGTATGCTGTCGGTTTGCAATCCGGCTTCAATCACATCAGCGCCTCTGAATAAACAGAGTTTCGTGCACTGGTGATCAAAGAGCTGTTTTCGTGAGCTTTCGAAGTCTCCTCGAGGCTTCAAATGGTGGCCAGCGAGGATGTCTTTCAGCTTTGCCGCATCGAACTTTGAGTCCGTGATGTAGTATGTTTTCATCGCATCCCGGTCTTCGGAATGTAAGTCGGTCCACGGTGAAGGATTGTCTGGGGATCCTTTCCGATCGAGTACCGTGGCATGCTCAGGCTTACTTGGGTCTGTTTGCGCAACAAGTGGCGTCGCAGCCTTCTTGCGCAATTGTTCGGTGCGTCGGGCATGGACGCCCATGATCTGCAGGGCCGGTTCTGACTGGCTTGCTGCTGAATCAGTGTCTGAATCAATCGACATCATTCCCAGCTTGGGAGCTCCGGGGCATTTGCGAGCAATGTGTCCTTGCGTTCCGCATCTGAAGCAGATGCCTTTTTTCATCTGTTCTTCCCGGAGGGCAGCTTGCGCCGCATTGTCAGGGGCTTTTTCCTTCGAAGTGTTGTGCTTCGATCCTTGGTTCTGATGTTGCTTTGAGCCTTGAGATGCTCCCTGATTCGTTTTTTCCGCATTAAAATGCTTTTTCGGGTCAGAATGCTTGCCGCCTGAAGCAGCAGAAGCACTTGCTTTCCCATCCCGGGTGTCTGATTTCCTGGTCGCTTTTCGCAATCGTCGGTTCATGGCTAGACCGCTCGTCGCTGCTTCGTGATTGGGTATAGGTTCATGCGGCGGTAGCTTGGCTGCCATGACACTGTTCTGTTGGATGTTGAAGAGTACTTCGGCTTCTCGCACAATCGCGCGCATTCTAGTCCACGTCACTTTGTCGGGATCTCCCCTGAAGTGCTGAACATGCACAATCAGACGAGGATCCAGAGCGTCGTAGAGTTTGCGGGTCATGTCTCGTTCGCTCGTAGACGAACGCTCTTGCGAGACTTGCGTGATTTCACGGATGACCTCAGCCGTCAGTCGAAGACTGCCATCTGGCCGTTCTTGATGAATGTTTCGCCACCTGGTTTCCGCTTCTCTGTGCGCAGTCGGTGACACGAAAGTCTTTTCAAACTTCCGCGTCACCCTGCTGAGTGGGTATGGGCAGGTTTTGCGACCTTCACCACGACTTGGCCAATCTTTGTTCATCCGTTCTCGCCATTCGGCGTAGGTTTGCTTTGCTAGCCCATCCAAGCACATTTGAATGTATGGAATGGCAGCGTACGTCTCGGGATCAATTCGCATCGTGTGCAAAAATGATTCGACGTCGCGTTTCCAGTTTCTCAAGGTAACTGGGCGATCGTCTGATCCGCTGTACTTCGTCGGAGTCTCGATTTTCGGGCGCGGGGCACGTTCTTCTCGCTCATAGCGATCAGATGACTCGTGACGGTCACGAGCATGCCTTCGCGGTCTCGATGCTCCTTCCCGACGGGATCTTCGGGGTTCGTCATCTGACGACGACTCGCTGTCTGATGATTCGGGGTCGCGCGGTTTGCGCGCCTTTCGTTTGCTCCTTCGCGATCGTCGATCATGACGGTCGTAGTCCGACTCGCTTTCTTCCGAGGACGACGATGATGAGTCGTCATCTGAGGGGGGTTTAATGAACGCGCCTCTGCGTGGTGTGTAAGCAGCTTGAGAAGCGGCTTTTCGTTTGGCTTTGCGATCATTGCTCGGGGTCTTGGGGTCTTGGTGAGCCGGCTGCTTGCCGCGACTCGGCTTCGATTCGTTTCGGAGGGGCGCCTCCGGACTTGCTTGTCGGGCAAGGTTCTGAGTCGGGGCTGCTTCTGACGCGGCCTCTCGTCGTTCTCCCTGGTATCGATCTTCACTTGAAAGTGAGACCGATCTGGGTTCGTTCGTTTTCACGGATTTTTTCTCCAATTCTGTGCGAAATGCAATGGTGTGATCCGGTTCGTCATACGAATTCAAGTTCATATCGTATGATCCTCCATAATAGGAGGGGTCATCCAACCTGACTTTTCTCTCTCTAAGATTGTGCAGGTTGATATCACCCAACGAATAGCGTCTCGGCCGGTTGGGTGTCAGGTATCTCTTCAGCAAGGTGTCTGTGTTCGCTTGCGAAGTCGGGTTCGTACCTCGGGAGAAGGTCTGTGATGTCTCCTGAAATGTTTCTCTGGCTAGGCCAGTGGGTTCGTGCGCGATAATCGTGGAGTCACTTCCATCGATCGAGCGGTCATCGGAGCCTGAGTCGCCAGGCTCGGTCTGTGAGGCTGAGTCAACAACCTCTTTCTGAGTTTTTTCAACTCTGGAATCAGCAGCATCTTTGATGTCAAGGACTTTCGTGCTGCTATTGGCCTCCATCCTGAGATGGGGGTACCCGCCAGTTCGTTCTCGGTTCGGCATCGGCGCCGAAACACGTCGGGTTTCTCGGGCGAGGTCATCGGCCCGTGTCGACATTGGAAGCCGTGGCATCGCTGCTCGGGCACCAATTAGTGATGGTGAATCATCACTTCGTGCCACACCCTTGTCTTTTTTGGGTGCAGCTAGGGTCTCATCTTTCGAGGTAGTTGAGTGAGAGGTAGCTAACCTCATACTCGGGTTTCGTAGCGAAGTGGTAAACACACGTTCGCTTCTGTTGTCGGCGATGGTATCTTCAAGTATACGAGGGTTAATTACGTCCTCTACTTAAAGCAGTTACTTCGTCCAGCGAAGCAACGTGGTCGTTTTCAGAAAGTGAGGTTTGTGCCTTTCCACTCAAGAGTAAAAATTGACACGTCTCGCTACTCACGCCAACACTAGGTCGACGCTTTCGCAAGCGTGGGTTCGTTGCAAGCAACGGGGTTTCCTGTCTGTTTTCAGAGCAGATACCTTTTTCAAGGCAGACCGCCTTCTTCAGGGGATCAGTACAGGAGGTACTATGCGGAGTATCTTGAGACTGCTGGTTGTAAAGGTTGTCGATCGGCTTGTCCTCCAGCGATGGTTCGGTGTCGAGTTCGGGGTTGCTGAAGTCCAATAAAAAAGATGTAAGGCCGGTGGCCTTACAGAAGGATCGCGAGTACTGGGCCGATCGACTCGTCGTATTCGTTGTCCTTCAAGAGGTATTGTAGACTGTATTCTGGTTTCAGGATCGGTTCGAATGAATGTGTTCCTCTAAGAGGGAGAGAGAGGACCCAGACTGAACTACACAAAAGGGGGAAACCGGCCAATAATGGTCCAATATTCGGTTAACCACCTCTGGCTATATATATAAGCACGCTAAAAAGTGGCGCGCGCCTCCGACCCTCGCTTCCGCGCGACGTAGCCATACATGTTGCCCCACCTGCAACCCGGGTTGCTGGATGGCCCGAGGACTAGGGCAACTTGCTAATGAGATTGACCTATTATTAGGGAGTACTTGTGCAGTCGCCCGCAGAGCTGTCTCTTCAAGCCTCCCCCCGCTCAGCGCCAAATCAGACCCGCCTCAGTTCTAAGACGAGCACCAACTATTGTAACACACAGTAATACATTCTCGGATTTGCATCAGACAATGGGCAGGCATAAATGGAATCGCTTCAAGTTCCGACCTGACTACTTCGAGGGACATCCTGACTATAAGCCCCGACGCCTTCGTTCGGACCCTCAACTCCGCACCAACATCCCCGGAACCCGGCACATGGTTACGTACACTGCGCGCCAAATTCAGCAAAGAACCTTCAATGAACATGCTCGTGGCGAAGCTAGCTCGCCGTCTCCTCGGCCTCCAATGGCCCCTCCGATTCAGGCCGATTTCGACGAAGCCGCCAACCCGAGTGGGATGGATTGGGATGATGAACGCCACAGCGAGTACGGTGGTGGCTATGAACGCGACTTTAGTCCGGCCCCATACTTTCCGGATCGAACATCCCATATACCAATCGCGCCTGACTATAGTGCAACCGCCGAGCGATTATCACTGGCTGATCTGCGCCAAGACGAAAGTTTCGAACCAGCCACACGTGGTCAGTCGAAGCAAGAAACGTACAAGCAGTTCGTGTTTAACGACTCTCGTCTTAGGCGCTTGGAACGGCCAGCGCTTCTGCGCCAGTATATCGCGTTTTGCGCTGGGGTCAAAGGTCATCTACGGCCCTTGATTGACGTGGACGAGGAGCTGTGCCAGGGTTCGGTCGCTAGCGAAGTGCCGTCGCCTTGTTCATGCGAGAGCCCCCTCACATTACTGCTTGACGTGTACGACCTCATAAGCTGTGTGTGAATAAGGCAAGTTGGGTCACTGTGTCGAATAACGCGCTGACAAGGTCGAATCGATGCAGTGGTCGAGGTACCGATCGCTTTTTGACCGAGATCCAGCAGCGATAGCCCATGCCTTACGTACGCCGAGCGCCTTGCTCAGATCGGATTGATCGGATCGACCGCAGCTGCTCCTCGCTCTGCCTTCACCTTTCGATTTGTACAATTCCTCGACTCCTGGTGGAGCACCGCGCCGTTTCCTGTTGATGGAGCAGCTCGCGGGCTCGACATTTTCTATGAGCAAACTGGATGGGGTCAGCCGGGCCTGAGTCAGCATAAATTCGTGAGCTCGACCCCCTGTCATGGTTGCTATTGATCATTATCTGATATTTATCATCGTTCGCGCAAAACAAGGAGCTGCGAAAGCAACTCCAGCGCGCCCTTGACGAATTTCGGGCTCTCACGACATCCGAGCGAGAATTGGGCGACCTCGTCCTCGGTGTCGCGGGTTCTCTCTCGGATAAGTGTCCAGCATGCTACGGATCGACGCGTCTAAATCAAGCCCACCATAGAGTCGAAGTGCAGCATCTTGTCGCTCTGGATGGCAACTTCCAACATTCTCGCGACACCTCAGCCAAATACGATTTTCAGGAGTCGACGCCAGCCCTCTTCATCGGCGAAGGCGAGCTCGAATCGATGAAGGAGATCTGTGATGGTGGCGACAGCAAGAAGTCAGAAAAGGTCCGCTGATCCGAGCCGCCCCCTGCGATTCTTTCAACGCGCTGACGCCCTTCCTCTCGCGTCTTGAAGGCCTGTGCCGATTCGTGGAAAGCGGCCAACGGCGGTGCGACACAAATCTCGCGGGGCAAGTCCGATACGGGCCTAGTTGCCTGTGTTTGCCGTCACGATATCGCGTTGAAGATGGTCAATTTGTATCAATCAGGCGAAAAGTTCGTCAGCTCAGCTCCTCTTTCAACCGCTTACAAGGCCTGACGCTCGATTTTGATGAGGCAGGCGCTACTACGGCTTATCGCTGCTGCAACATATTTCGAACCAACTCCCTTTCAACGATACACTCGGAGTGCTGTGTGATGTTGCGTGTAATTTGGACGGCTACATGCAATCGGTCAGGAAGAGTGGCGGATCCGTCGTTTCTTAGATTTCTGGCCCTGGGGCGCCGCTGACCTGTACTGTACTTCGATCGCCTGCAGAGAAGTATCCTTCCCGATCTGTTTCCGAGATTGAAGTTTGCCACGAGCGTGTTTCATGCTGTTGCTCATCAATGGCCCTGCCAGCTTGAGTACAACCCGCGCCTGATTCAGCACTTTGGGTTGACGGATGGGGAGGGATGCGAACGCGTTTGGAGTCAGCTCCGATCGCTCATCCCGATCAATCGTCCTGCGAGCGCTTCTCACCGGCGCGTCAACATCTCGCGTCGCATCGACCTGATGAACAAGAACGGTGTTGACAGCCTCGGTATGCTCTGCCATCCACACTTTCACGCCGTGTTCGTTACTTAATTGTGCGGTCCCTTCGAATGCTCAAGATCAGCTTGGAAGGGCACAAACTGATCTGAGTGATGTTTCGGCAATATGGTCCGAGTCTGACCTTCTCGCGCAATGGGATTTACAACGAGCTGCTCAAGCGGCCACAACGGCGGGTCAACGTCGGGAGAACGAGGACAAGGAGCGATTAGAGCTGTTTAACATTGTACAGAGGCTACACCACGTGGAAGGAAGGCTGTACGTTCGGCGCGTCAAACCCCATTGGAGGACGAGGGCGTAAAATTGACACTGTGTCTTGGCATTGTGTGTTCAGATTCGATCCAGTGGCTTCCGATGAAGCGAAGGCTCGCTTGCAGCAACAGCTAAGAGCTTACCAACAAGAATACGATCGCACGAAGGAGCTTGCAGCTTCAGGTGCGGCGCGCGTCCTATCTTTATGAGTATCGCCACTTGATGTTTGATGTCCCATGACATACCTAGATTTCCAGCATTTGTGCAACTGCGTAGTCAAACTTCGCGCATTACACAAAGCGACGGTCCAATTGCAATGCTGTCAAGAACGAATTGACTCAATGGGTCGGGGACGAAGCTGCGCGACAATCGGTCAAGTCGAAGCCAGCAAGCTTGTCAGCGTCTCACAGACGCACAGCAAGAAAGTAAAAGTGGCAATCGATATGTACAATAAAGCGGTCGGGGATTACCGAAATGCTGCGACCGAGCAATCGGCCCAGATTCTGGACAACTTACCGCTCGCTACCACAATTAAGTCGCTTGTGACTCTGTCGCCAACGGACGCTTTCTGGCAAGACGGTTTTTTCGTACACGACACTGGGCCTTGGGCGATTGATACCGATGTTCAGAAAGGGATCAAGGCGGTTTTACTCAAAGCCAGGGCGGAAGAAGAGATTCTCCGGATCGGAGCTGAGGTTCGACAACTACTTGCGTGGCTCGAAGATGAGGACACTCGCTTTGTTAGGGTATCTCAGGCATGGGCAGAGGACCGAGGTGAGATGGACACACCCTTTCTTTGTGTTGGTGCTGTACCTTACGTCGCCCCTTCTATTAGTTCCCGAAGAAACGATCGAAGCGGCTAAGAAACTTCTCGGAACTGACGGCGCGGGCGAGGTTGGCACTGCGGTGTGGCATGTGCTTCAACGCCGGCAGATTTCGCTCAAAGAGCGTCTGGATCAGCTCGCCGAACGCGATGATCTCTCGGTTGTCTGGTTTAGGACGCGTTTACCCGCAGTTCATGAATCGCGGCCCTCGGCATTTGGTTTGATCGGGGGACTTTTCGCCGGACGGGCGAAACAGGTGTCGCGCCGTTCGCGCGGTAGTCCACGTCATTTCGGTCGCCGCCTTTCGACGCTAAATAATACTCAAATGCAGAGCCCCATCGCTGAGTCGAGCCGCAGCTTATCAGGTCCTTCTGCCGTGGACGTGCGCCACACACCCATCGACCTCGACGCATTCCGAAGGGAACTTGGCCTGACCCCCGATCCAGCCGCGGAGCAGGCCGAGCGAGACCGTGGTGACGTGTATGAAAGACGAATGGAAGAACTTTTGGGTTCACTATCGGAGCAGGAGGTCGAGGAAGAAGATGATGCTGAGCTCGGGGAGGGCGGCGGAGAGTCAGGCTCGACAAGGAGTGAAGACTCGGACGACCTCGAGATTCTCGACGAGCCCATGGGCTAGCTAGGGATGGTTTGGCGCATTTGTTGACTGTAGATTATTTGTTATTGAAGGACTTTGCTTTTTGTATGCGGCCCATATCACACATGGTAGAATGTGGACGCCAGTGCACAAAAGTAAAATGGATGTCAGCCTTAATGAGGCGTTGACGTGTTGACGACCACGATCCCACGAGCCGGTCGCCACGGCCACACTCACCGAACTGCAGCAGTACGTGACAAGCTTGAAGGTTCTGCTAAGTTGAAAACTAAAAATTGGTGCGCATCGGTGCTGACATTTGCAGGTTCAGGTTTGGGAACGTTGCCAGAGGGGGCGGGGGGCGGTGAGGATTGGTGTTGCTGTAGTTGTTCTGTTCCAACAGCACCCCGAAGTGCGTCCAGACCCGTCCAACGGCGCTCCGTTGTACAGTGCTTGCGATAATATGTCAGCAAAAATCAATGAAATACGTCACCGCATACCTACTCCGTTGACGTGATAGTTTATGTAGTCGAGTGAGCAGGGATATTGGTCTATCGGCCAAGGACCTTGTAGGGGCTGTGTACTCCCGGGGTACACATACACAGAGTCGGCGCGCGACAAGAGTGTAACCCCGGGGACCCGGCCTGTGCCGTCGACAAAGCTGTGTACTCCCGGGGATACACAGTCATTCGGCGCGCAGGGTGTGATCACTCCCGGGGTACACAAGGCGCAAGCGGGGTCCCCCGGGAGTACACAGGCGCTTTCCCGCTTGCGCCTTGTGTACCCCCGGGGTGCCAAGCCGGTCACCGGTGGCAGATCACTGTATAATAACATGTCCGATTCTACAACGGCAGGCGGTTAATCCTTTCGGTAACTTCAGACACATCCTGGGCTTTGAGCGGGAGCGTGGAAGTTTGTTGTAGTGCAGTTTCGCTCTGCTCGGTAGTTCGAACGGAGATTCAGGTAGGGAGTGCGTTGGCCTTGCGGGCTTTTCAGAGTGCAAGTCGGATGTAGCAAACGAATCTTTCGTCGGTCTTGTCGCAGGAGGGTATCCCTTCAGTAACTGCAGACACATCCTGAGCTTCGATTGGGTGCGTGGAAGATTGTTCTAGTGCAGTTTCGCTCTGCTCGGTGGTTCGAACGGAGATTCAGTTAGAGAAGTGCATGGGCCTTGCGGGCTTTTCAGAGTGCAAGTCGGATGTAGCAAACGAATGTTTCGTCGGTTTCGTCGCAGGAGGGTGTTCCGTTCAGTAACTGCAGACACATCCTGAGCTCTGAACGGGTGCGTGGAAGTTTGTTGTAGTGCAGTCAGCAAGGACGTTGGCGACGGGCCGCGCCTGAGCCGTGGAACCCCGGGAGTACACAGCTGGAGAGGGCACCGGTCATGTGTACCTCCGGGGGGTACACACCGCCACGCCGGTTGTACAGTGCTTGTAAAAGTGTCCTAGAATCGATGAAGCATGTCGTCGCATACCGCTTCCTCGTTTCCGAAGGCACAAGACTCTGTTGTAGTGTATCTACGCCCTGCCCTAAGGTTTAAGATTGAACTAGAATTTCCGCCTTCGGAGTGCGTTGTACCTCGGAGTGAATCATGATTGCAGAGCAGGATCTCCATTAACACAACATACAAGCTAGACAGCTACACACGCTCACGGAAAACTCGGGATGGTCATCGCCTAACCGGTGAATTGACACTCATGGTGCCTCATGTCCCAGTATCCAGGCCGCGCTCCAGCTCGCTCAGACTGGTCAGCTCGGAGAGGGTGGAGAGGTTGCTTTCGGCCTCCGAACCGGCTGCCGATCCGTGGTCGGAATGTTGGCCGGTCGCCGAACTGTGTTCCGATATCGCGTCCTCCTCGTGCCCCCGAGGTCGACGCGGCGCCCTCTCCGCCGGACCCCTTCTTGCGCATCCAACAATACGCGTCCCTCTGTTTGCTCGACAGCGCCAACCACATGTGGGCACACTCAACAATCCAGGAGTCCCAGATCTTCTTCCTTTCGGGCTCGAGGTCCGCATCGGTGGGCGGCTTGGGAGGTTCGGGAACGTGGACGAGCACCGTCGTTGCAAATGGTCTGAGCGCTGCTTGCCAGGTGCGATGTTCGCTTTCTAACTGATCCCGGTAATCGTCCGGGACACGTTTCCCGAGAAAAGGGCGGTACACCTTTCGGATCCATCTTAAAAGGCGGTCACTCCCCTTCCTGGTCCTCGTCGGTCCTTACATCGTCCTCAGGGAGGGGGCGTTGGCACTCTTGGTACAGGGGTGAAAGGATTTCACTGAATAGGCGCAATTCCTCATGTTCGGCGGCAATGTCGACGGGGACGGTGAAGATGCGCGCTCGGATATCGTCGAAGTCTTGGATGCGGGGCCTATACTCCTTCAAAACTCTCGCACTCCCTCCACCTCTCTTTCGCTTCTGGTTATCGTATGCATCGAACAACACGTTCCTCCAATGGATGAGCACGGTCAACAGGCTCCGAGGCAGACGTCCATTCCCTTTGTACCCTGCCCATTCATCCCAAACAGGCCACATGACGTAGTCGATCTCCTCCCGGACCTCATAGTTAAAATTTTCGACGTCCTCGGGGATTGGGTCTTGAGTCATGATGTCTTTGGGTTCCATCACCAGCCGACGCGCCCTTTCCGCCGCCCACTCGTCGTGCCTCGCACGGCCCGCTTTCCCCGGCGCCTCCAACATGTCAAGCTTGGCCTGCAACTGCCGGCGGTATCTTTTCTTTAGGTGGCCAAAACCCTAATCAGATCAGATAAGTACATCAACAAAGGTTTAGCCGAACTCCACATAGTTTGTTTCTGATCTCCTGGGAAAGCTGTCTAGCACTCACTGCTTGGACCTCACGGTCGGTACCGATCAGCTCAAACGCCGCCTCGTTGCATCTGTACCGACTGTCGACCGTAGACGAATTGAACGCGCGCTTGTGTATACGAATGATTTTTTTTTTAGGTTTCGTTTGGCCTCATGTGCATGTTCCGGTGCTACCGTTGGTCCGTCGAGTGACCTGTACCCTCCAGGCAGCTTGTAGTGTTTGTTGCAAAGTTCACAACGGACACGCCATTGGCCGGACTCGTCACGGATAAGATCGATGAGATGCGAGTCGATGTCGAGCCAGGCGCGCTCGCCCTCAGTGGCGCGTGGTGCCATGTTGGAACTTGGAGTGGGGGTGAGGGGTGAGATCGGTGAGAGGGAAAGAGCAGTGTCCCAATGTGTACCCCCGGGGTACACGTCGCGCCTCGCTTCACCTCACGTCACCGAGCGCGCGCGCTCTCCTCTCACAGCATCACCGACACCGCGCGCGTCACAGCCGATCCGATCCGATGCCCTCAGCGAATCACGACAAGTTACAATCAGCGATTCTCTCTGCAGGACACAAAGGTCAAGGTCATCGAGTATTTGCACGAGACAAGATATACTGGCCACCTGGCACATTGCCTGTCCCAGGCGGGAAGCAACCTGAATACGTAGTCGGCACCGAGCGCGTCGGACCTATATGAAAGCTTGCAGTGTATGCAAGCGACTCGGCCAACAACGAGCTTTGCTACTACGAAGTCATTGACGCCTCAGCACCAAGCTGCCATTATATCGATGCCGAGTTTACGCGCCCTTCCATTGACAATTCAGCAGAAAAGGCATTGATTACGCGTAATGCAGCGTCGTATTTCCCTGGCACATATGGTCAGCTGGCCAGCTCGGACACCTTGCGATCTTGCGTCTGCAGGTCAGAACTGCCGAACTACCTTGTTCCCTGCTTCTGTTTTATATCTGTTGTTCCAGCGTCAACGAATAATCTCGGCTTTCATTCTCACTGCGGGCACACCGTTTGGAGAACCCAACGCGAAGCGTGTTATTACGGACATTCTCGACAGCTTGAAGGTTCTGCTCTCACTTCGCCAACGTCTCGGGGGGTCCGAAGGGGTAGTCGGAGAAATTTGGGTGCTTTGCTGTTGTCACCCCCAAGCTCTGGGGCGAGCTTAACTGCAGTTTGACATTAGGTAGGATGCGTGAGTGCTTTATTTGGACATCCATTAAATGCCTGAATTGAATGTCCGGAGTAAAGTCTGAAACGTTAGGCGTCAGTAAATCTATTTGCTTTGCGATCAAAATCGCGTCGCATAATTGATCAACGGACGAATCAGCTAGTCAAGATGCGTGGAAACTTGTTGAATACCTCTTGCCACACACAGGTCAATATCACCTCAACGACTACAAAAAGTTTGGCCATCTATCTCAACGCGCGATAGGCGCACCAACAATATACTGAACAACAGAAATGTAGTCGGATTCGGAATCAGGATGTTGCAGCTCCCGAATCAGCATCAGAATCGGAATTAGAATTAGAATCAGAACCAAGATCAGAAGCAGAAGCAGAATCAGATCCAGAGACTTGGTCTTCTGGCTCCGTTTCCAACTGTCCGGTTGTCACAGTACCTTCGGCACGAGTGCGGTCAAAAGAGCCCTGGCCTATCTCCTCTTTGAGTGAGAAAGTAAGGCCACCCTGTCGCATCAGAGGGATGATTCTTCTCAAATCCGCAACGGTCGGCTTCTTGCCATTTGTGGGACTGCGGAAATCACGCTCTTGAAGACCATTTCCGAACTCGACAATAAGAGCGATTGGATCCTTCGCAAGAGTTGCCTGGTTATAACTCGTAAGCTTGGAAAGCACGTAGGGCTGAGTAGATCTATTTCTCTGGTGGCGACGACGGGGCGCTTGATCTGCACGGCCACAGATGTTCAGTACTAGGCTGCAAAGTGTGGGCGCAGAGCCGTGGAATGGTTGCTCACTATAGTGATCGTCGATTATGATGCTATACCATGCGCAGAGCACTCGTTGAGACGCCTTATCAACATCGCCATGATTAGCTGCTCATCAGATTTTGGGATCAGCGCCAATCCATCACTGAGCACAAAATACGTCCTAAAGCTTGCTTGACAAACCTCGCATCTTATATTGTTCATTTTGCCCCTGATTAAACCGAGTCCCATTAACGCAATCCGTGAAGTTGACTAGAATATCTTTTTGCTGGTCAGAATCCCAGCCTTGGCGCCGCATGAAAGCTGCGCCGCCAAGCGTAGAAACGATAAAACGATCATTTTTTTGTTCTCGAGCTTGTTCGAGCTGACGATGACTAACGCGTCGAAGCCGTAGCCCTCAGTATACTGCTCAACCTAATTCGGTGCCGAGCTACGTAAGTCAGCAGGGGGAACTTGGCCTCTGAGGAGGCGGAAACGGAGAGCCGAGTCTTCACGGACCAGCTCGTTCATCGCATTTTCGTATCTGCACCGCAGTTTGGAGATGGTAGCAGAATCCATTCGCCATCGCTTGAGGGGCCGAGCGGTCTCCTTTCGATCACGCGCTTCACTTGCCCTCGCTTCCTTCCATTGTTCCCAGAGTTCTGGTGAGTTTTTGACTTGTTCCCAGTAGCGTGATCCAATCGCCTGTAGCGCAGAGAAGTCTTTCGGGACTTTGTAGGGGTCCGAGTGATGGATTTGTCCGTCAGAGTAGCGTCTTGTAATGGAGAGTAAACGGTTTTGGGATGAGTCAGGAAGGCAGACGCTACACTTACCCTCGAGTCCGTTCTTTTCGAGGAGACAACGGAAGAAGCGGCTGGTCTTGAAGTCATTCCAGTCGTTTCGGTCGTTGCTTCGAGTCGCAGGGGGCGTGTACGAGTCGAGATCGTCGTCCCGAACTCCATGCCGCAAACAGTATTGCATCTTTTCGAGGCGACGTTGCAAGTTATAGAGCACGTGGGTCTCCTTTTGCGACGATGACAGGCGCGAAGTCGAAGGCAACGCTCGAACGGCATCGTGGAGGGCTCGGATCTCATCCTGAACCTCTTCGATTCGATGACTCATTGAGTTGGACGAGTTGGACGTGGTCGGCCTTGAGGCAAGCGTCGTGCTTCGTCCATCTTCCGCGATAGGAAGCAGAAATGTGGTGCTGTTGTGTCTGAACGGTCGCTGAGGACGACAGTACAGACCCCATTTCGGGGCTGCTGGTCGATTGCACCGAAGCATCTTCGGCGGTAACAACGAGGAATGAGGAGTAGGGTCAGCAGACAATAACAAAACAATCAAGACACGAGGACTCGTCTCACGGTCGGGAGCGGCAAACGCTGACGCGTTACCGGGATTAGACAGGAGAGGCAACATATCGTATGGTCGGATGGCTTCGAGTCAAGATATACGACCGAAAGCGGAAGGGAACAGAAAGTAGTAAGACCAGGACTGTGATCCATAACGGCGCGTCAAGCGGCAACGCTATCGCTCGCTCGCGCTCAGGTAATGATGTAATGATGTAATGATGTAATGATGTAATGATGTAATGATGTAATGATGTAATGATGTAATGATGTAATGATGTAATGATGTAATGATGTAATGATGTAATGATGTAATGATGTAATGATGTAATGATGTAATGATGTAATGATGTAATGATGTAATGATGTAATGATGTAATGATGTAATGATGTAATGATGTAATGATGTAATGATGTAATGATGTAATGATGTAATGATGTAATAATCGAGCTTCTTCTCGCTACTAATCTAAAGAAGAAATTGAGGATGAGTGTTCCGAATATGCTTTATACGCAATGGCAGCATTTATAAGGTTGGATTACCCCGATACGAGCTCGCACGTACCTGAGATGAACGTGTTGAAGGCCACACCAGCCTCCATGTTGCGCTAGTCCTCGGGCCATCCAGCAACCCGGGTTGCAGGGGGGGGCAACATGTATGGCTACGTCGCGCGGAAGCGAGGATCGGAGGCGCGCGGCGCGCGCCACTTTTTAGCGTGCTTATATATAGCCAGAGGTGCGGTTAACCGGGTTTCGGCCAGATTCAGTCGTTGGTCATGCGCGTGCGAGGCCGCTCGGGCCTCACAATAGCGGCTAAGTAGTGCACTTGCTAACTCGCCTACGCTAATCGGCCCTTTGCCCCAGCACATGGCACTGCAGTGGCACCCCCACCCTCCCCCACCCCCTTGCACTCATCGGCATCGCTTCAAGCATGGGCTCCCTGCGACACACACCGCCACTAGTAGGAAAAGACAAGGAAAAAGACACCAAGACCAAGTGTAAGAAATTCACGAGGCGGCGGAAGAAGAAGGCGGCTGACACGATCATCGAGAGCGCGGCGACCACGGGACCAGAGGAGGGGGGCTAAGAAGAAAAAGAAAAAGAACAAGATGAGGTCATGGCCCCGTGCGAGAACGAGAAAAGGAGCCAGTCTTGTCCCCGAAGAGCGAGGCGTTTGTGAAATCCTCCGGCTACGCTGCTGGCATTATGGTATAGCGATCAAATATGATATGACAATAAAGGCTAAGGTATGACTAAGGGCTTTTAAGGCACCAAGGCGAGAGACACGAGAGACTGCAGTCGGGATAGAATCGAACGCGAGACCGAGTTCGAGAACGAAACGCTAAGGTCGGAGACTGGAGACGATGCCGAACGAGACTTGAAACGCGCAAAAAGTGAGAGAGGAGTAAAAGTTGTATTGGATCCTGGAAGTCTTCTTGAAAACAAAAAGAAGAAAACTCCCCTCAAACGTCCCGGCAGTTCAAACCGCTGCTTTCTGTTCATTCCCCTTCACCGCTTCATCCGCACAACGGGCTCCGTCTTCCTTCCAAAGCCTGCCTCACTGATCCCACCAATGCTCGTCATTTTCCGAGTCTTTGCGGCGCAAAAGTGAACGCCCGTTCGAAATCACATCCTCTTCCTCTCCCTCCCGTAAGCCGACTTAGCCTCCCTCCTCTCGTGGCCGCCGGGAATGACTCGTCGTCGAGACGCCCAAGTCCAGAGCTTACTGCCGCCACGACTTCTATTAGCCCTGAGAAATTAAAATAGCGGATGCGACCGGATCCCGAGTACCACAGTATTCACGGCAACCCAACGAGGCCGCGTCCGACACGTCGACCGGTTCGGAGCCCACCTCCGTCGGAGCCATCGATCCCGAGCCTTGATTACTACCTGTGGCAGTGCACCCAAGGCACGGGCGAACAACAGATGGAGGGGTGCGTGGCGCTTTGGCTTTGGTGTACCGACGACGCTGAACTTTTTCAGCAAACGACAGCGGATGGCCTGACTTCGGCAGCCCTGGTGACACGATTGATGAGACGGACGACAACACGAACAAAGGAGTTGACTTTGACATGAGTGATCATTCGAGCGACGATTTGATTCGTTACTCTATCGACGCCACAGCCAACGGTGCATTTGGGCTTGAGGAGTGGGACTTCAGTGCGGAAGATGATGGCAGTGATGACGAAACTTGGTGAAATTTTTAATGGCTGTCTGGAATCGAAGGCTCTTGTTCCAAAAGCCTCAATCCAAACAGATGATGTGAGCGCTCGCGTGCTTTTGCCTTTTCCATTGACTAGTGTCTCTTCATGTCATACAATATTGCCCTTCTCCCGGAAGTGCAGGGAATGCAAAGTAGCAACCATACGACCGAGAGGCAACCAACGCTGGCAGGGCTTGGCTACCGCTTAAATGCGCTCTAGCCCGCTTGAAAAGGTTACTGCCCAGCAGTGGTGCCGACAGCGGGAGGTCTAACAGGTTAGCTAGAGATCCAGGAGGAAAGCTCTTTGCTTTTGGCGATGAGGTAAACGGGCATCTTCTTGGCTGCGCTTAGTGAGTGCGCTTTCAAATTTCCGCCATTGCGTTTGGTGTTTATAGCGTGCGCAGTCAGGCCAGTCAGATGCCCGAAGTCCGTGCCGGGTCTTTGTTGATACTTTCTGAGATCTCAGCAGGGCTCACATTGCTAATTATCAGACTCCGTTTACCCCCACACTCTAATGTGTACTCGGCTAAACTGGTCCCATACTCGATCTGTTTTTCGGTGCTTTTCAATGGTGTTGTCTTGGCCACTTTAAGCCACGCAGCCACTAAGACAGTTGTACGTTTACCTCGCCATTGGACTCTCGACATTTCAGATACATGACGACGCACTCAATACCCCTGACAGGATGTATGTGTATGATTGAACTCATTCGTTTGATGATGAGAAATGAGTTTGACAATACACCGATAATATTTGTCCCGGTGCTGAGAAACGGATGACTTCAGATGCCAATCACACCTGCGCCTTTCATGTGCTCTCTGCCGTGTGACCCGATCCGTTGCGTGCTCTCACCGGTACATGTACTACTGTTATATCGTAAAGGCAGAAGCTCGGAGTTAGCTATGGACAGAAAAGTGGGGCGTAAACACCTGAACGAACATCATTGAGTCAGGATCACGATGTTGTTCTTCGTACGATACCATTCCTCCTCGCATCAGCCTGAGTGCACGAGTGGCCTGCGAGCTATTGTAGGCCTCCGACTGTTTCTACTGTCGACCAACGCAGCCTTTGCAGATGACAGTTCTGGTGGTATCTCAATCGGTCTCCTCGGTTCTGTTTTCTTGAAATCGTCTTTGTAAGAGCGAGGGTCATCACCAGATCGTACTGTAGTGGCACTGAAAGTGACTAAGTTTTTGAGTCAGGGTACCCGGCACGGGGAAATCCACCCGTGGTCAACATTGCAATCGAAATCGTCTTGAATACTCGGGTTTCCACATGGCAGATAAAACCTGAGATTTACCAGTCACCCTTTGTATTGCACTTCCCATCAATTTGCCTACAGCCTTCTACTGCACTGTCCGATGCTGCGTTGGGTGCGCAGCTGAGCTAGCTGAGGGTCAAGCGAGAAGTCCCTGGTCATGCATGCATTGTGAAAAATGCGATTTGTCAGAAGTCAAGTCGCACTTCAGAGAATAGGACACAATCAGGTGATGAGAAAATGAAGAGCTACACAACCAAACTCTGAGACGTCCTACCGGAAATGTCACCGGTGTGGCCCCCTTGTGTGCTTTGTGTCAACTATCGAGATGCGGAACAATCACAAACTGATCATTGGTTAATGTGCGAGGCGCGAGAGACAGCGATGAGGTCGTGTTTGGAAAGGTGTAAGATCGCTCCCAATCGGTCTTTGCAGAAGAACAGGAACATGGACAAGAAGAGGGACCAATCATCAACCTGGTCCGACTCAATTTGAGGAGCATTTAGTCACACAGTGTGCGTCGACGCGTCGATGTGCTTGGGCCAAGGTCAAAGTGCGGGAGCGAACCGTGAGCCACATTGTTATTATATCTAATACTTCAATAACAGCAAGTGACCAGTCAGCTTTTTTTTCCCAATACCATTAATACCCTTAAGACCCAGTAGGGCCCAATATGACTCGGCAAAAGGAAACCCCCATCTTCGAGATCCGAAGCTCCGAAGCTCAGGGTCTAGCCAGTGTGCTCAACTGCATTCTCTCCGACTTTTCCAAGGTTTTTAGGTAATGTTATAATTGTACTGTTGTTGAATTCTATTGAAGAACAAAAGGGGTAGTAAGTAGTGTGTGAAGAGAAGCAGAAAATTAGGAGGGAGGGGGGGGGGGGGGGCAGAATTCGAAGGTCAATAGAGCAGCTGTCTTACCTGTGCATACTTGGTTGTATCCTCCATCTCGTCAGCAGGCGGTATTAGGTACAACAGCTATATCGCATTTCGGTTCCGAATTCGACTCTTGGGAACATTGGTATAGGAAGATTGGTATTGTCTATAAGGATAACTCTAACACCGAGTAGCTAAAAAGCTTCGCTTCACGGCTCGTGGAACGCCCACTGCAGAGAGGTGCACCCGTGCCGGGGTGGGCGAGGAGGGGGGAGTAGTGGCACACCATCCCTCTACCAAGCTCTTCCCGGGCCAAAACACAGAAAAGCTGCCTTATCGCGCGTGCGCGCACGAGTTCATTTGGCTGGCTATTGACCTGCCGAACCGCAGACGGGCCCGAACGGGCGGCCATCGCGCGCCATCCTGGGTCTGCACCTTCTGCCCTTGTACCTTCCTTCGCACTTCGCGTTTCCTCTTCCCCAGCTGCCACGTTCAGGCGCCGATCAAAGCCTCGCATACTGGACAGCTGCCCGCGGACAGACTCGAGCCACCGATGGGAGCCGACGGGGGATCCTTCGCCAAACGGGATGACTTGATCAAGACGAAGAAAGCCACTGTACATGCTGATCAGCACGAACTACAGCGACTCCTCTGGCACACGTGCGCCTTATCGAAGGAGCCTTTGCGTCAGCCAGTAGTATCTTGCGCTCTTGGCAAGCTCTACAACAAGGAAGCGCTGATTTCACATCTACTCGACCCGGCGTCTGGCAGCGACGGCCATGCGGTCGCATCGCACATTCGATCATTGAAAGACGTCACGACCCTCAAGCTAACGACCAATCCTGCGCTTGGTCCGTCAAGCTCGCCCTCGTCGGATGAAGCCGCTCCTGTGAATGCTCTAGATGCCATCAAGTTCGTCGCCCCATTTGTCTGCCCCATCTCCCTGCGCGAGATGAACGGATCCACCAAGTTCGTTTATCGAAGACCCGGAGGATACGTCATATCCGAGGCGTCCCTCAAGGAAATACGCAAAGCTGGAGCGGAAGCGACCTTGCTTGTCGACGTCGGCACGAGCTTGTCGACGGACACAAGCTCGTCACAATGGATCGTCATCAATCCGCGAGCAGATGAGCTGGAAGCTGCGAAAGTTGCTTGGGAGGCCGAACGAGATTGCGCAAAAGATGCGAAGCGTAAACTCAGAGCCAGCAAACGTAAGGCAGGCGATAATACCGGATCCTTACATCCGAACAAAACGAAGCCACCCGAACGAACGATTCGGATGGCACCCGTCGGCCCTGCGATCAAGGCAGGTTCGTCCGTGCCCCTCCTCTCTTCGTCACTGGCCGCGAAGTTGGCCGCGGAGAAAACGACACTATCTCCTGCCATTGCCTCGCTCTACGTCGACCCAACGGCCGATCCGAACCATGTGAGTCACGACTAGGCGCGCTCGCAGCGAGGTCGCGACGTCCACTCACGCGCCTGTGTGCCCTCTCGTAGGACAAAGACGGCCGCTCAACTTGGATGACCCGTGGTGCTTTCACCAGGTATGCTGGTTGAGCTCGAAAAAGCTTGCTTGATTCGGCCTACGAACCCCGGGTCCCCATCAGATGTTGTAACTTTCCTTGATCTCAGATTTCAGTTTCCCCGTGCCGCATGCACATTTGCAATCATACTACCCAGGTGGTACTTTTTGTTCATATTCCGCGTTTCGCAAAGTGGACTGTAAAAAGGATAGTGCCCGGCACGAGGTTCACTGCGTGAAATATTTCTAGAGCCTGTACACGGCCGGCTCTCTTCTGTTTCTTGCATAGTGCCAGGCGCTAGTGTCGCTCGTCGAGCGTGAGTCTTGTCCGGGTAATACGACGAGCAGTCTTCGACTGAACGACGTTTGTGCCGATCTTGATTGATAAATTTGATTAGTGATATAACAAACGGCTTTGCTTTGGGCTTGGGGACGAAGTGGCCCAAGTCGACGCGGCCCCGCGAAGAAACCGGCGGGGCAGCGCAAGTAAGGGGAGGCCAATTTGGGCACGCGGGCGAGAAAGCAAGACTCCTGAAGTTCCGAGCGAGCAACAGGCGATGTTGTGAGCGAGAAGTGTTGGTTCTATAGCAAAAGGGAGCGATTCATACCGCACTCTACCGCACTAGCCTTTCGACTCGCTCGGCGCGCTCGTTGGAACCCGTTGGTCCGCCTTTGGCAACCGGCCAGAACGTGCCCGGAGCTTGACAGATCGGACGAGCTCGCACTGTGGCCATCCGCGTCACGTTGAGGTCAGCAGCCCTAGCCCGTCGTGCCCAGACTACGCCTGTACTCACTAAACGATTCGGGTGAGACTTTGTGCGGGTACCCACCAGTCTGCACCATGTCAGCTCTGAACACCGATGCGACCCATCCTGAAGCGAGCAGCGTGATTCTGCCTCCACCCGCGATTCGCTCCATCGTCGAGAAGACTGCCGCCTACGTCGCCAAGTCGCCCAACGCAGCCCAGTTCGAAGAGAAGATCCGTGCTCGCGAGAAAAGCGACTCACGCTTCGCCTTTCTCAATGCCGACGATGCGTATCACCCGTACTATCAACAACGCCTAGAGGCTTTCCGCGAGGGCGAACCTGCGCCGGCCGCGACTGCCCAGACGCCTGGCCTGGCCGGCGACAAGGCGCCTGTGGGCACTGTTCCTGCAACTTTGGCGGCGGACACAAACCAAGACGACGATGGAATGCCACCCAGGCCGCCAGCTCTCGAATTCCTTGTCGAGCAACCGCCTGCGATCAACGCCGTTGACCTGTGAGTGCCCGCCATACGTGTTTGGCCTCGGACTTAGCTCTCTCTACTCGCCAACACCGCTGAACCCTCTCGCCCGTCTGTTGCAGCGACATTCTCAAGTTAACAGCGCTGTTCACTGCGCGTTCTGGTCGACGCTTCACGTCAGAACTTGCGTCGCGCGAGAGCCGCAACTATCAATTTGACTTTCTTAGGCCGACGCATTCTCTATTTGGCTGCTTCAATCGGTTCGTACAGGGCCGAGGACCATGTCTTTGGTGTATCGCCTTGCATGTCTCACTCTGAACCTGCTCATTGCCAGGTTCGTCGAGCAATATACCAAAATTCTCATGCCATCCGACGAGATCCGAAATGGGCTGCGTCGTCGTAGCCTAGGGACGCTCGACTCGAACCAGCATCGCGTGACCACCGGCCGACGTGAGGTGCTGAGTGATTCGCAGCTACGAGTGGACTGGCAAGAGTGGGACATGTCTCGACGTCGAGAACTCGACGATGCGCAGGAGGCTAAGCGCGTGGCTTTCGCCGAGATCGACTGGCAAGACTTTGTGGTCGCGTCGACGATCGACTTTACGGAAGCTGACGAAGCGGTCTTGACCGAGTTGCCCCCGCCGATGAGCCTTTCAGAGGTTGAGAACATGACAATTGCGCAAAAGAAGATGGCAGCGATGATCATGGAAGGCAGAAACGCCGGCCAGGACGATATTGTCAGCGATGACGAGACGGAAGGAATGGACATCCGCGGCAACGACGACGATGACCAAATGCGCGCACGCGATCAAGCCGCTCCCCAACCGACGGCCGTGCAATCACCGGCTATCGAGATCCGGGCAGCTGATACAAGTGCTCCGATGAAGATCCGCAAAGACTACGTGCCAAAAGGTGTGGCCCCTCGTGTTGCCAGTAGTTTCGCCAATCGGGCTGACATCTTGAATCTGTTGATGCAGCGAATCGGCCTGCTGCACCTTCGCAAGCCTTCACCACTTTCAATAACCAACAGATTCCTGTTGAGGAGTTTGCTAGTCACGTCCGAATCGAATTACTGGACCCAAAATGGAAGGAGGACAAGCGACAGAGCGAGGTCAACCGGTCCACTGCAAATCTTCTACCTCAGGGTCAGCAAGCCGCTCTTCGCCGGAGGGTGGGACACTATGCTGACTCCAGTTTCTAAAACAGGCACCGATGTCTCCTCCTCAATCCGGAACCTGGCCGCTCATCGACCTGACATCTTCGGCGTCGGTACCGATGACGAGGCCCGGCGCAAGCAGGAACAAGCTGAAACGCTGGCCAGATCCAAGAAGCGTGAATTAGGCGTGTGGGATGGGCACACAACCACCAAAGACGCTATCACGTCCCGGTACCAGGCGGGTGCAAATTTAGATGAGCAAATCGAGGCTCTTCATCGTGCCAAAGGATTAGTAGGGTAAGGAAGATGGCACTGCGCATATTATTGATAAGCTTGCAATGCTGATGCCTCATCTTTTGTCATTGAACAGATCCCAGAATGACAAGGCCACAGTGATCGGTCCCACTGTGCCCAACCTCAGTAATATCGATATCGCAAGCGCCTCTATGGATGACTCGACCTCTTCCTCTGGGCTACCATCTGTGATGCTAGCTGCTGGTCAGCCTACCCTGGTTGCTACTACGAACACCCCTTCACCTGGACAAGTCCCGCTTCCGACTGCTATACCCGTGCCTACGAGTTCTATTGAGACACCCGGGACGGCTGGGCCAAGTCAGACCTTTGATTCATCCTTGCCATCTTATGCTGGTGCACAAGCTGGTGTGGTTTCCAATCCCAACAGACCTGCCGACGCGAGCCCGGATGGAGAGCCAACCGCGAAGCGTGCACGCTTGTCGGTGTCTGGCAACGGTGATCTGCGATCTGAGGCAGAATGGCTGAAAGTGCATGGAACCGTAAGTCACGGCCTGGTCGTATACCACCAATGCTGCTGGCTCATTGTACACAAGCATTGTTCGTTTGCAGGATCCCATCCGGATTCGGATCCAGCTTCCCGAATACCCGGCAAAACCAACTTGGGGCTGTGATGGAAGCATTTTCTCGCTTGAGGTTCCACTCACTCTACTGGTTGGAACCATCCGTGATCGCATTACTGTAAGTTATTGGTTCTGGAACGTGATGCAAGAAACCTGCTAAGATGCTTCTGTCGAATCCAACAGAGCAAGGTTGGCCTCCCAGTTTCAAAGCAAAAGCTGCTTCGCAATGGTCGGATACTGGCCAATTCATCAACTTTGGCAGCACTCAATTTTGAAGAGGGCGACCAAATACAGGTGGCAATTAAAGAGAAGAAGTAGCTTCACTATCACTAAAAACTTGCACTGGCATACAAAATCTGCTTTTCTTTCACTCTGTCTCCTCTTCCTTTACTGTCATCGATTCAAGACCCAGAACAAATCAATGCCCCGTGGATCCAGATCCTGCCAAAGGTGGGCGGGAGCTTGGCGATGGAGCAAACATGCGAGGATGTAGTGCTTTACGGCCACACAATTGCACGTTGGAGTGGTCACAAGTCGCCTGTGGGCTAAAGAAGAGAATACAGTTTCCAAGCATTTGAAAGGCCAGCCATTTCACAACTGTACTACACAGCCAAAAAGACTAGTGGAGCAGGAGGTTCTGACGGCACTTCACACGATTCTCAACGGAAGAGAGGAGATGAGATAAGATGAGATGAGATGAGATTCAATGCAAGAGAAGGTTAAAGTCTAAGCTACGAAGACTAGAACCAGTGGGAACCCGTTAAATTAACGGGAGGATCAAATTCAAAAAAAAGCAGGATAATTGAACAGTCTACATGATCTCAGCGCAGAGGTTAAGAAAACACCCTACAAAGTACAGCAAAGAAACAAATCCATTCATCCTACATTCATCGCTAAAACAGCCTGCATGTCGCTTGTTGCCGGACTTGGCTTCAAACACTTGTGCAATGAGATCCGGACGGTTGCATGCTTTGTCATTCAGCCCCAGTGCAGCCTTGATTTCCGGTGCTTCGGGGTCGTACGTCATCGTGATGAGCAGCGGAGGCTTTCCATGTTTGACAACGCACGCCATTGCATCCTGGTATCGCTGCCACGCGATGTCGCGCGGTCTATTCTTGAACGTCGAGCCCAAGGTCATCGAACGTCCAATTTGATTCGGGGTCAAGCCGTTGATGCCTTGGGTCGTGGTGAGGCGTAGGTTCTCTTGATGCAACCGGATTCGTTGATTTGATCGGTCTCGACTTGGGAGTATATTCGTAAATCACAAACTCCAGGAAGGGACACTGGGTGCAATGCGGGATTGAGAAGTACTCGCCGCGTCTGGCAAATCGTGCGCAAAGAATTGTGAACGCGAGACTCGCCACCTCGACCCCTTTACTTGACCTTCGTCCTAGGTGTTCAAAAGTTCAATGTCAGTCTGTGCTTGCACCTTCGGCAGAATGGAACATCAGAGAAAGAGCCGAAGACGCGTACGTTCGCCATCACCATCCTCTTCGTCCCCTTCCTCGCCGTCTTCATCCTCATTGTCGCGGTCTTCGTCCTCCTCTTCGCCTTCGTCAGCAAGACCGAGACCGGCATGTACCTCCAATGATTGGACCCCATTGTCGATCTGCTCTCGAACACGGATCACCGCGCAAGCGACTGTACAGCCAACTGGCAGCAGGCACCGGATGTCCCGGAGGGGTGGGCCGAATTCGAAAAGAAGACGGCGAAAGCGGCTAAGAACAACACCCTCCATCAAATTGCGGAAAACTCAGAAGACGACATCTCAACGGACGAAGAAAACGAGTACGCCCCTCAGTTCATCTCCACCATTCCCATCACTCTGCACAACAACACGAAGTCAAAGACGTTGCAGGCACTTGCTGACTCTGGGGCCTCTTCCTCCTTTATCGCAGATAAGGTGGTTGAGAAACTGGGGTTAGTCATGCATCGTCTCCCTGTTCCTACATTGGTCAAAACTGCAATCAAAGGCCAAGCACGCGCGTTTCATGTTACCTCGTTTGTAAAGATTCCGATCACGCTCGAGAATGGCGCATGGGAAGCGGGACACACGATTCTGAAGGTGGCTAAACTGCAGGAGCCCTTGGAAGTGGTACTGGGGTTCAACTTCCTTGTAAAACACAAGGTTACCATTGACTTTGCGGCACACAAGATCCTGGTGCCACATCCGACCATGCCTGACGTAAAGATCGACCTTCTTGCGCCGGTCTTCGGACCCCACCCCCAGCGAGCCGCGGCGAGGAATGCCAAACGAAGCGATAAAGCTCGGATCAACTGGCGTGCAGTGATTGCCTACATCGACGGGGTCCAGCAAAGGGAAACGGAGTTGACGGAGTTGCGACGGCGGGAGGCAAAGCTACGGGTCGAGTTCGCGGATCGGTTCCCGGGGGATATTCCTCCGGTTTCGACGTATGAATCACCGGTCCGACACCGAATCGAGCTGAAGGACGGAGCAACAAAACCGAACTTGAAGGGTTATCGAGCGGCACACCGTTACCGGGAAGCCTGGAAGCGCCTGATTGATCAGCACGTTGCCAATGGCCGCCTTCGAAAGTCGTCATCAGAGTTCGCGTCCCCGGCGTTTGTCATCCCAAAGAAAGGTATGGATAAGGACCCGTCAATCCAACCACACATGGTCTGTGACTACCGAGTACTCAACAAAGGGACGGTCCGAGATCGCACACCTCTACCACTTCCGGACGAGATTCTGTCGGTCTGCTCAAACGCGCGATTCTGGGGGAAGATCGACATTACAAACTCCTTCTTCCAAACCAAAATGGCCAAGGAAAACATCCGGAAGACGGCGATTGTAACACCGTGGGGATTGTACGAGTGGACGGTAATGCCAATGGGACTCTGCAACGCCCCGGCAACGCATCAGCGCCGAGTCAACGAGGCACTCGGAGACCTTATCGGGAGCGTGTGTTTCGTGTACCTTGATGACATCACAATCTTTGCCGACACCTTGGAGGAACATGAACGACGGGTGCGACTCGTCCTGGAGTCGCTGAGACGGGCGGATCTGTACGTATCGCCGAAGAAGACGGAACTGTTTGCTGCCGAGTGCTTTTTCCTCGGCCACCAGATCACTCGGGAAGGCATCAAGGTCGATCCTGACAAGGTGGAGCGGATCCATCAGTGGCCGCAACCAAGGACGGTGAAGCAATTGCGGGGATTCCTAGGTCTGGTGCAGTATCTGCGGAAGTTCATCGACAAGCTTGCGGATTTGACAGCGGTTTTAGTCCCGCTGACACGGAAAGGGGTGCATGTCAACGAAGGCTGGACGGGAGAGCACGACAAGGCGTTTGAGGCAATCAAGTCCTTGGTGGGCAACCTTCCTTCTCTACATCCCATTGACCATTCCGACAAGGGCGACCCATTATGGCTGATGACGGACGCGAGCAATCGGGGAATCGGGGCGGCACTCAGTCAAGGAAAGCAATGGCAGACGGCCATGCCGGCAGGCTATTGGTCACGACAGTACAACCCAGCGGAAGGCAACTATGCAGCCCACGAGATGGAATTGCTTGCAATTGTGGACGCCCTTCATCACTGGCGGGCAGACCTTTTGGGTGTTTGATTCAAGATCCTCACAGACCACCACTCCTTGGCGGGCTTCATGAAGCAACCAAGCCTTTCACGACGACAAGCTCGATGGACCGAACGACTGGCCGATTACGACTTCGAGATTGTATATGTACGAGGTCCAGAGAACACAGTGGCTGATGCATTGAGTCGTTACTCTTTCCCGGAGGAACCCACAGCCGGCCGCCAGGCGAGCAACAATGTCAATGTGCTGGCGGAGGCAACTCTCGATCCTGCCTTCCTTTGCAAACTCAGGGACGGTTACCGCAAGGACCCGCAATGTCAACAAGCTATCAAGAACATTGACTCAACACCAGGCTACTCAGTCGACAATGGAATCGCACGGTTCGAAGGACGGATCCTCCTGCCAAAGACAGGGAACTTTCAGGAGGATGCGCTACATGACGCGCATGATGCCGCAGGCCATTTTGGACTACACAAGACGTATGAACACCTACGCCGCAACTTTATCTGGTCGGGAATGAAGGATGCATGCAAAGATTACGTTGAGTCCTGTGCTGCTTGTCAGACAATGAAGATGCATGGCACCGGTTTTGCCGGTCGGATCCACAATTTGAATGTGCCTGACCGGCCAATGCGGGAAGTTGGCCTAGACTTTGTCGGGCCACTTGTACCTAGCAATGGTAATGACACACTGCTTACGGTAACAGATCGCCTTTCAGGCTACGTTTGCCTCATCCCCTGCCGCACGACGGACGACGCGACTACCACGGCGGACCGGTTCTTTGAGGGGCGGCATCGACACTTTGGCATGCCACGAGTGCTGGTCTCCGACCGCAACAAGCTCTTCACAAGCGAGTTCTGGCGAGCGTACATGGGCCAGCTGGGAACGAAACTGGCAACATCGACGTCTTTCCACCCACAAACGGATGGCCGAAGCGAGCGAACGAATCGGACCGTGATCCAAGTCCTGCAAACAATGGTCAACCGACGGCAAAATGACTGGTCAAAGCACTTGGCTACGGTGGAGTTTGTGATCAACTCCAGTATGAACAGGTCGACGGGGAAGACGCCATTTGAAGTGGTACTTGGGTTCACGCCGGAGCTGACACCGATCACCCCAGTGGAGGGCTCAACCACGTCACAGGCAGTCAAATCCATCGTGGAACAACGTGAAGCAGCGGTTGCGGAAGCCCGAGACAATTTGGCAATTGCAAAGATCCGACAGGCCAACCAGAGCAACAAGACGAGGAAACCGGAGCCCGGGTTTGCAGTGGGCGACATGGTCTTAGTCGACTCGCGGGATCGACGACTGCGGTACAAGGCCGATGGGGAAGCACGGTCAGCCAAACTCTTTCCCCGGTTTGACGGCCCCTACGAAGTCCTAGCAGCACGACCCGAAACCTCAAATTACAAGCTGAAGCTCAAGGCGGGGGACAAGTCGCACAACGTCTTCCACGCCTCCAAGCTCCGATGCTGGGTAAAGAATAATGGGGTGGTGTTCCCAGGACGAGAGGCAACGGAACCAGCGGCCATTATCGTCCAAGGAAACGAGGAGTGGGAGGTAGAACGGATTGTGGACGAAAAGGGGAAGGGGTCAAGGAAGAGGTTCTTGGTGAAATGGAAGGGGTGGGCAGACAGCGACAACACATGGGAGCCATGCTCACACCTGGAAGACACCGCAGCGTTGGAAGAGTGGGAGAGTGGGAAGGCGGGGGGAGGACAAGGCAAGGAGGGGAGGGTGTAAGGAGGGAGGGGAGTTTGGTTTAGGTGGTGGAGAGTGTAAGGCCCGTGCGCCTGGGCCTTAGGAAGAGGGGACGCGCGCCTGGGCACTCTTAGTCTCTCTCCAGCAACTGATACGAGTGTCCAGTGTCAATTCTACATACTTTGGTCCTGTGATCCTTGTCGTCGTCGCTCAGGTGTACACTCCAACGGGGTGTATTACACGGCCTATCGAAAGTGGCTTGCGGCGCGCGTCGCTTCGGCTGGTGTTGCGCATGGCTCCACGCTTCAAACAAGCCTTGCTTGCTTTGCTGGCTGGCTCGCTGCTTCGTTGTCAGACTTCCTTTTTGCTGAAGTTGAGCTCCTTGTTTCTGCGGTGGCATTTGTGCGGCTTGTAGAGGTTCTGCCGGTGGCACCTCGCAGGCCGGGCACGCTCCGAAGGGCGGCAAAGCTTTGCTCGGCATGTGCGCTCGTGCTGATTAGGCGCTCGTCCGGGTAACATGAGGTAAGGTCCGTGGTTGAACAATATGTAGTCGTTGACGGGCCTAATAACTCGATGACCTGTCGACCATCAATCATGCGGAACGGCATAGTGCCATCAATGAGGTGTGTGGAATAACATGTTTTCTTGATGAGGCGAAGCTCCTGTACGACAACATTTGAGAGTAGAACCAACGAGGCGAGCGTGTCTTGGTTGAAGTGGTTTGTTGTCACTCTGCTGTAGATGTGTCGCACTGTAGGACACAAGACTTGTGTCAAACAAGAACTTCCTCAACTGCCACTCAAAACAACGCGCGTACTAACTCCAATAGACAGCGCTTCTTCTCCATAAACAGTTTGATTGCAGCTGAGTGAATGCATGCTACACTTGAGGCCAAAGTAGATCAGAGATCCAATCTCCAATGGTGTGGCAGCGGTTACAGCTCCGTCAAGCGATCCAAAATGAGGATAGCGTTGTGCTAGCGCTCCATACTGCTTGTCTCTCTCAGGGAACTTTTCCTGAAAGTATAGGACCGGCAAAACATTAGATAGTTGCCTTTGTTCCTAAATTCAGCAACAGCTCACTTGAATGCGGCCATCCTCAATATAGGCGTTCTTCTGAATCTCGTTCAAGCTCCTCGTCGTGCCCGCCATGTCTTCGCAGCGAGATGGTCTCATGGACTGTACCAACCCTTTCAAGACGCATGAATGTGTTGTACTGCGTCCTTCCTCTGTATTGCTAACCCCTACGCCTGCCTCTCCGCGAGTTGGTTTGCTCGATTCCATCCGCCTCCCTTGAGTAGAACAGCTTAATGGGCAATCAGGTTGGCCAGTTCAGCGAGAAATTGGTATCGCAAGCATCGACAACTTGAGGCGGAAGTTTCAAGTGTGTGGGCTGTGTAGACCCAAATACGCGTGAGCCTAGACCAAAATTTCGATAGTTGAGCTTGGTAGACGCACGATTGGTTGTGAGAAGCTGTTTGCCTTCTCAATGGCCTCGAGTAGATGATAAGGTTCAATAGTGGGTGAGCTCGTCTTTGGACAACTCGATGTGAAGAGACGCGTCGGCGGGAGCGACATCAAAGGCGAGGAGCTCGGCGATCATCATGTTCATGTTGGTGAGCGGCAATAATCAATCGAAGGCATCGTTCAAGGCCTGCGTGAGATGATGTTGTTGTGCTATGCTCCAATCTCGGACCAAAGTGAAGCGGAACGGAACCTGCGCCACTTCAATATCTAATCGGCCTAATCCCTCACAGCCACTTAACTCAAGTGATTACGGAAGATGGCTAGTACTAAGTGACTTGTTCAAGCGCGAGCATCGCAAAACGCGTCTCGAAGCGAAGGGGCCCAAAGTCATGCCGTAGGCTGCTCAGGGTAGGCCAAAATTGGGCCGACTCACGAGAAAATGTCAAATTCTAGACATGCGCCTCGGGGGCGAAACGTGTGTTTCGTTCCAAAATGTAAATTCTTTGCAATGAGCCTCGATGATTTTCAGGATTTTGGGTCCTCAAAATGTCAAAAAATAAAATAAAAAAATGCGCCTCCGGCTGGGCTTTCGGGGGTCCTGTTGTGGGCGTGTCGGTCTCGGCCAGGTGGTAGGCAGAGGCGCAGGACCCTCTTTGGCCGTAGCCCAACCTGCGCGAGCTTTGGCCGATGTGAACTCCCTCACAAAGTGATTTTTGGTGTCGGTGGCCTCGGCCGGGTCGATGAGCCATATCTGGGCCAAGGCTGGACGTTGATTGATGGTAGGAATCAGGGCGGCGAGTCGATGATGAAAGCAACCAAAAAAGCAAAATGTGCGGGGTCCTTGAGTGCCTGGTCAAGTCCGGTCAAAGTGGGCAGCCAGCGAGCAAAGTGAACGACAGCGCGTTGCTGTATGACTGTCACAAACGGGATCTTGCGACTTGTGCCCTTGGCTCACGTGACCTCGGCTCGCTTCGAGTACGGGTCCTTGCTTCAGTATGATCGCACATGATCACGTCTTGATCACATGATCTCGCTTCGCTTACATCATCAGCTCACTTGGTCTCATGGTCTCACTTCGGGTACATTTATTGTACACGTGTTCTCGCCTGGTCCACGTGATCTGGCTCGGTCATATGACTCCGTTTGGCTCTTATCATCTCACTTGATGCACATGAATTCGTTTCATGGGCACGTGTTCCTTTGCATTCTATCCTGTGCATAAAAAGTGTCCAGTGTGATAGCTTGTTTCTCTTTCTCTTTTCTGCAACTCGAATCTTGCAAAAGGTCACATCCTTGCTCTCGGCCCTCGTCCTCGCCTCTCTCGGGAAGTCCTTGGAACATCTCACAACTTGTCCCTCGTCCCTCGCCTTGAGCCCCTACGTCCGGCTCACCTCTCCTATCTCTTTGCCCCTTTGTGATAATGACCGGGCATTCTCGCGGAACGCCGGAATGCCTTAGCTTCTGTGTAGGTGGGTCGCATGCTTCAGCATGTGGGTCTACTACAGACAATTGTTGTTGGACGGAGCAACTGACCGCTATCCGAGCCTTCAAGTAGCTATTGATACTCGGGATTGGGCCGGAGAGAGGAGGTAGCTGCACCTTACCCTGCAAGCAGCACATGCTGAAGTGCCCGGTTTGTCCTTTGCACTCCCAGTGTTGAGCCTTGCAGTGGGCACACACGGCCATCTGGGGCCAAGGTAGTCGCAAATGGGAACCTGGGGCTTGAGTGGTTTGAGCTTGATTTGAGGCCTGCGCACTTGCCTCTGCACAAGAAGAGGTGGTGGTGGGGCAAGCTCAGCGTCGGATCGGCCATCGGGCCCTCGCGCTGACCACGCTGTTCGTTCTACAAAGCTGTACGGCGGACGCTTATACGGGTCGTAATACCAACATCGGTCGAGTGGTTGTCATCACGCATGGGGAGCTGATTCTGTTGATTGGAGCGGGACAAAGAGGAGAGTTGAGCAGCTGGCTCAGCAGCATGCTAGCAGACGCTCGAGCAAGCTAGCACCCCAGAAAGCCCAGCCAGAGGCGCATGTGGAAAAACACCCTTTTTTGGCCTTTTTGTCAAAGTTTTTTACCCTATTTTGGCCCCAAAATGTCAAAATTTCACATGCGCCTCTGAAATATTATCAAAATGTGTTCTACATGCTCAAAAAAAAACAACGCTCAAAAGTCCTCAAAAACGCGTTCCGAGCGTTTGCGGGTGCGCGGCGGCCAATCGAAAGTGGCTTGCGGCGCGCGTCGCTTTGGTTGGTGTTACGCGTGGCTCCAGGCATCAAACAAGCCTGCCTTGCTTGGCTGGCAGGCTCGCTACTTCATTGTCAGAATCGGTTTGCTGAACTTGAGCTTTTTGTATCCGCCGCGGCATTTGCAGCTTGTAGAGGTTCTGCCGACGGCATCTTGCAGGCCGGGCACGCTCCGAAGGGGGGCAAATCTTTGCTCGGCATTTGCGCTTGTGCTGATTATGCGCTTGTTGTGGTAAAGTGAGGTAAGGTCCATGATTGAACTATATGTGATTTTTGGCTAATGACTCGATGACCTGTTGACCATCAATCATGCGGAACGGCATAGTGCCATCAATTTTTTTTTTTTTTTTTATCTAATAGATTTCATTAACAGCATATCTATATTAATGCCTAAAAATCCTCGGAAAAGACGGAGGGAATGCAGTTAAGCACACTGGCGAGGCCAGTAGTGTGGGACTCGTTGACCTTGGAACAAAATCAACCATACCCACTAAAACCCCCTTAGGCGGTTACAGCGAAACCAGTCGATGAGGTGAATGGAAGAGCAAGCTTTCTTGATGAGGCAAAGCTCCTGTACAACAATATTTAAGTACAAACAACGACGCAAGCGCGCTGTTGTCACTTTGCTGTAGATGTATCGCACTGTAGCAGACAAAACCTGTGTCAAGTGAGAACATCACCGCTCAACTGCCATTCAAGGCATCGTACCAATTCCAATGGATAGCGCTTCTTCTCCATAGGCAGTTTGATCGCAGCTGAGTGAATGCATGCCACGCTGGAGGCCAAAGCAGACCAGAGATCCAATCTCTCATGTTGTGGTAGTGGTTACAGCTCCGCCGTCAAGCAATCCAAAATGAGGATAGCGTTGTGCTAGCGCTCCGTCTGCTTGTTTCTCCAAACATTAGATCCAGTTGCCTTCACTCCTCAATTCAGTGACAACTCACTTGAATGACGCCATCCTCAGTATGGACATTCTTCTGTATCCTTGTGTGTTGTGAGTGCTCAGGCCATCTGGTCACCTCCACCCCATGTCTTTGCAGCAAGATGGTCCCATGGACTGTACCAACCCTTTCAAGACGCATGAATGTGCTGTACTGCGTCCTTCCTTTGTATTGCTAACCCCTACGCTTGCCTCTCCGCAAGTTGGGTTGCTTGATTCCACCGGCCTCGCTTGAGTAGAACAGCTTGAGGTGGCTAGACTTATGAGCAGCTTGATGGGCAATCAGGTTGGCCAGTTCAGTGAGAAATTGGTATCACGAGCATCAACAACTTGAGGCGCAGTTGAAGTTTCAAGTGTGTGGGCTGTGTAGAACTGAACACGCGTGAGCTTAGACCGAAATTTCGATAGTTGAGCTTGGTAGACGCACAATTGGTCGTGAGAAGCTGTTTGCCTTCTCAACAGCCTCGAGTAAATGACAAGGTTGAGTACTGGGTGTGCTAACCCCCTAACCCCAAACCAAATATAGGCCTACATGGGATGATGTTGTTGTGCTATGCTCCAATCTTGGACCAAAGTTGGTGAAGCGGAACGGAACCTGCGCCCCTTCAATATCTAATTGGCCTACCCCTCATAGCCACTTAACTCAAGTGATTACCAAAGATGGCTAGTAATATCCAATGCGAGGATACTTTCCCTTCACCGGACGTGATTATGGTTCACCCTTTTATTGGACAAAATGCCCGCCTATGGAATGCAATCCATGACAATCTTGACCTGGTTGCCAAAGGGGTACTTCTCATACTTGTCCATTGCCCACTTGAGACATGCTAGCTCAAGCAGAAACACTGGGTACACTTTCTCAGCTGCCGATGTTGCCCTCGAGGCAAATGCGATTGGGTGGGTCCTAGTCACCGTTTCTCCTGTTCCGGAATGGGTGTACGTGAAGTGTTGTGACAATGTGGCCCCCATCCCTTTCTTGCTGGTATCCATCTCAACAATGAAGGGCTGGTTCCAGTCTGGCGATCGCGAGATGGGGAACATTGATAAGGCCCTTTTGATTGCCGAGAATGCTCCTTCTTGCTCTGGTCCCCAATTCCAGTCCATAGGTTGAGTTTTCATTGCCCTCTTGTAAGCCCCTCTTGCGGTCAAGCCGTTCTTCCAGCAGGCAGATTGTTCCACTCAGACACCACGTGTGAGTGCCAAAAGAGGCACGGAGATCGCCGCAAAACCCTTGATGAGTTTATGGTAGTACCCCACAAAATTGAGTAAACTTGAGACCTCCCAAGGCGTGTTTGGTCTGGGCCAGTCAATGACTGCTTGTACCTTCGCCTTGTCAGGTTCTCTGCCCTTGGCGGAGAGGTGGGATCCCCACCATACGGCCAACGACTGTGCAAATGTGCATTTTGCGGGGTTGAGGGATAGCTTGTGCTCTCGGCAAGTCTCCAGTATGAACCGAATCCTTTCCAGTTGTTTGTCCAAGGTGTTGGTTGAGGTTGCAAGATCATCCATCCAGGCTTCAATAGTGGTACCAATTGCTGGGCCAAAGGCGGTGGCAATGAGTTCACAGAATGTCGTGGGGGGGGGGGGCACCTTTCAGACCAAAGGGCATGACATTGTACACAAAATACCTGTGGCTTTTGACACGGAAGGTGGTTTTAGCACATCCTCTTTGTCCATGCCTATTGCAAAATAGCCTGAATGCATGTCGAGGCATGTGATGATGATTTTCCCACAAGCCTCTCCGTCATTGCGTCAAGGTCGCCAATAGGGAACACCATATTTGTGGTTGCGTTGTTAACCTGGAGGTAAGCATGAACCAATCGGAACTCTGGCGCTTTTGCTTTGTCATGGGGGAACTCGTACAGCTTTTGTTCTCCGCCCCTGTCCAAGAGTGATTTTGCGACTGCTTCCTCAAGCGTCTCCTTGAGCTCTGCTTTGGACTTTGAGACCGCTGTCAAATCCTTCTTTGGGACAACACGGGAGTTTGCCCACCATGTGACATCATTCCTGTCAACTTCCCGGACAGTTCCAGCGGCCAGCATTATGAAGTTGTGACGCCTGCTCAAGCAGTGGTAAGTCTCTGAGGACCAAGGGAGACCAGACCAAGAAGTTGCTTGAGCAGGAGAGAAACCGGTGTGGAGCCAGCTGGCTAGGCCCGTGCCCACCCAGAGTCAGGCGCACGGACCAGGCTCAGAGTGGGAGAGCTAGAGTGGTGAAAAGTAGGAAAATGGGTTAATGCTGTGAGCAAATGGTGCAATTACCAATTACGCGCGCACATTTACTCCCGAAGCTTGACCCATCTACCCAGGTAGTAAGGTGCAAAGTTCACTTACAAATGGTGCATTCTTTGCGTAAGTTTGGTGCGTTTGCTCCGGAAGAAAGGTGCATTTACCAATTAAGGGTGTGTTCGGCTGGAAAAGCACTTTTAGGACCTTTCACTTTTAGCTGAACCAGTGGGAACCCGTTAAATTAACGGGAGGATCAAATTCAAAAAAAAGCAGGATAATTGAACAGTCTACATGATCTCAGCGCAGAGGTTAAGAAAACACCCTATAAAGTACAGCAAAGAAACAAATCCATTCATCCTACATTCATTGCCAAAACAGCCTGCATGTCGCTTGCTGCCAGACTTGGCTTCAAACACTAGTGCAATGAGATCCGGACGGTTGCATGCTTTGTTGTTTGGCCCCAGTGCAGCCTTGGTTTGCGGTGATTCAGGAACGCACTTCATCGTGATGATCAGCGGAGGCTTTCCATGTTTGACAACGCACGCCATCGCATCCTGGTATCGCTGCTACGCAATGTCGCGTGGTCTATTCTTGAACGTCAAGCCCAAAGTCATTGAATGTCCAATTTGATTTGGGGTCAAGCCGTTGATGCCTTGGGTCGTGGTGAGGCGTAGGTTCTCTTGATGCAACCGGATGTGTTGAGTCAATCTGTCTCAACTTGGGAGTATATTTGTAAATCACAAACTCCAGGAAGGGACACTGGGTGCAATGCGGGATTGAGAAGTACTCGCCGCGTTTGGCAATTAGTGCACAAAGAATTGTGAACGCGAGACTTGCCACCTCAACCCCTTTACTCGACCTTCGTCCTAGGTGTTCAAAAGTTCAATGTCAGTCTGTGCTTGTGCCTTGAACAGAATGGAGCATCCAAGAAAGAGCCGAAGACGCATACGTTCACCATCACCATTCTCTTTGTCCCCCGCCGTCTTCATCCTCATTGTCACAGTCTTCGTCCTCCTCTTCGCCTTCGTCAGCAAGACCGAGACCGGCATGTACCTCCCATGATTGGACCCCATTGTCGATCTGCTCTCGGTTTCTGGCAATTGGCAGCCCAGCTTAGCGAAACCCGCAAAGAGAAATGTTGGGGTGGAAGCCATCTTCCCCTGCAGGAAATAGTAGTGGCTACCGGAGAGGCAATGCAGACGGATGGAGCGAGCTGATGACTTGGTACTTGGGCCAACCATCGGGACATTGATCACCGTGCACCTGGAGAATAAGGTCTTGACATCCACAATCTCCCGTGTTGGTGTCGGAATCACAGATAAGCATCTTCATTTCCATGCTTGACGTAGGAAGGTTGGGTGCGTGTAAGGCCCCAGCGTTGGGCCTTGCAGGTGACAGGATACGAGTATGTATTCCAAAGAATAAACTGGTCGGAAAGGAAGAGAGGCCCTACTTTCCGGCAATGCCTAAGGCCAGACGCGCATCGGGCCTTTGAGTAACTACAGAGTATTACAGTGCGTTGGTCCCGGCCTGGCGGGAAGCAGAGGCGCAGGATCCACTCTTTGGCCGTATCCCAACCTGCGCAAGCTTTGGCCTATGCAAACTCCCTCACAAAGCGATTGCCGGTGCGCAGGATGGAATCGAGCTTGGTCAAAGTAGATTGTTGCATGCAACTGTCTGCGCCGTTGGGTCCAAGTTGAGTGTCGGTGGCCTCAGCCGGGTGGATGAGCCATGTTTGAGCAAAGGCTGGGCGTTGATTCACGGCATGGATCAGGGCGCCAAGTCGATGGTAGAGGCAACCAAACACGCGAAACACGGGGGGTCCTAGTTCCCAGTGCCGAGCCTTGCAGTGGGTGCACACGGCCGTCTGGGGGCCAAGGTTGTTGCGGATTGAAACGTGGGGCTTGAGGGGTTTGAGCGTGATTCGAGCCCGGTGCACTCGCCTTTGCAGAGGAGGTGGTGGTGGGGCGAGCCCAGCGTCAAGTTGGCCATTGCGCTGACCACACTGTCCATTATGCACAGTTGCACAGCGGGCTTGTATACGTATTGTAATGCCAAGATTGGTTGAATTGTTGTCATAATGCGCAGGGGGCTGATTCTGTTGATTGGGGCGGGACAAAGAGGAGGGTCGAGCCGCGGGGCGCCCAGCAGCGGGCGCTCGAGCAGGCCCATGGTACTCCCATGGTACGGCGCTACCCTTGCGCCCAAGACTTGGCGAGGTTGCAATGGCCCTCCCTGGCGACCTTGGGACCGGGGCATCACACAGTAGCGAAGGTTTGTTCTTGAATGAGTGTCACTAAAATTGGATGAGAGTGGGAGGGAGAAAGGAAAGGTTTGAGGGAGTGGCACAGGATTATTTATGTGGTTTGTTTTGTTGTTTAGCCCCTAATGCCGGTGGTCAACTGCCAGACGGGCAATGACACGGCGGGCGCGCCGCATCACGTGACAAATGTTAGCCCTTGCCCCGCGCATCAGCCGCCAGGCGCCAGGCGGTGCTGTAGAAGCAATGTCATGCGAAGCCACACACTTGCCGTCCATTAAATGCAATATAAGTGTAAGCATTGTTTGACGTCAACTGAAAAAGGAAAGAAAATACTGGGAGCGCTGTAGCTTTGTTGGAACGGCGCGGAAAATACAAAAGTCACCACAGGGCTTGTACATGACTTCTGATCAGAACCCCAACGCCACAGGCAGGTGCGGCAGACACAACAGTATGCTGGAACATCCACCACAGGCGGCCCTCCGGGCCGCAACCTAGTTAAAAACAGTGATTTTAGGTACATTCCTTAACTTGCCTTTTTATATATATAGAGGTAGTAAAGCGGCGCGCGCTGCGGTTAAGGTCCACTTTTAGCAGCCAAACACCTCACATTTAGGAACCGCTTTCAAGGCGCAAACAGCAAGGTGAGTCACTGTTGTAGGACATGGGTTTTGTACCTTGTACACTTGCAATGCCAATGGTCTGACCATGGACAAAGGTACGGGAGTGTGCTCCATGAGCCAGAGAGCTTTCACTTGGCGTCGGCTACAGCTCTCTTTGCGCTCAGGGTGTTGCTTCACTATTGCAGCAACAATGATGTTCCAGGCTGGAAGCTTCAGAGGAAGCTCAGGGGAGAGCATGTTGTTGCCATAGAGATGGACCAAAAAGGTGGTCTGCGCAACGGACCAGTTCTCCACTCGTGTCCTGGCCCCTCTCGACTTGCTTTTGCTCTTGCCCTTGCTTGTGTTGCTTTTGTTCTTTTTGCACAAAGTGTTTGAGTGAGCGGAGTGCTCAGAGTTGTTCTTGCTGTTGTCGTTGCTTGCGGAGTGTGATAAGGTGGATTTCTTGGCCATGGTGGACAGCGTACTGCATGATGGTCATTTAGTGAATCTATTATTAAAGAATGTTTAGATTTATAGGAGAATGATAAAGAAAAATGAAAAAAATTATGATTGAATAAAGCTGCGGAACCGGTACAGTTCTTAAGTTGTATTTTAGCAGTTAAAAAAGATTAAGACCATTATAATTTAAATTTTATAATATTAATAAATTTGTTGTTTGAGGAGGTTTTAGTGTAAATAATGCAACATTCTTATTTTTTTCTAAAACCTAATTCAATTAATAGATCTTTAGAATAGTTACCACTAAGGAATGTTACAGCCATTAAACTTAATGAACCAATCAAGATTGCGAGGTATGTCGAATAAGAGGGTGGATTGCAGGAACTACTCTGTTACAGAGTCAATCTGCAGCCACATTCATTTTGTTTGCTATTGCATTTCCTAGTTTCAAATTACTTTATTTACTTTTATTTTCATCCCGACTCTTTAGTTTTCCCGCAGCGCGCTTTATTTTCTTTTTTTAGACAAAAACCAAAAACAGAAACAGCCCCTTTTTTGTCGCCCATTTGTATTTCGAAATAAAAAAGCTAAAGCAAATAGGGAGGACATTGAAAAGTAGTGGATGTTTGTTTTATCAAATTTTTAGCTAAATTAAGTTGTGCTAATTATACGTTGCCTAGAACGTTTCTCCAACTTCTTCAAATAGGTTCATAAATAAACAAAGGAGGCTGTCTTTATTTTACTCCCGTATTAAAAGTCAAGCCCAACTATCTTTTACTAGTCCATTGACTGAATTAATTGTTTACGGAGTAATTGTAGGGATTTTATTATCAGATGGTTGAATGCAGCGAGTTAATCCAAAAGGACAGGCACGATTAGCCTTTAAACAGTCAAGTGTGAAATTTACTTGATTTTACTATGTATGATGGACTACATCAGCTTAGCCTGATGGATGACACAACAAAGGCCAACCAACGTGTCTGTGAGTTTTTTTTTGTATCAAGCCTGATTAGATTTCACATTTGGGTTACCTACGCACGTGAGCCAATGCTGCCACCGAGGCGGCCTGGGCGGTCCGAGCACGTCCCAGCAACCTGCCAGCCTAAGGGGGTCAAAGCTCAGAGTGCGTCCCTAAAAGTGCTAAAAGTGCTAAAAGTGGCCTCAGACCACTTTTAAGGAATGGTCCCTAAAAGTGACTTTTAGCAACACAACCGTACACACCACTTTTAGGGAGGCTTTCAGAATGGCTGAGGATTTCCCTAAAAGTGCAGCTGAACACACCCTAAGGATGGTGCATCTACCACGTAGCAGGGCACTCCGCTGTATCTTGCGTAGTATGCCATGTATCACCCTAAAACTTGACGAGGCCTTTTACATGACCACCAAGTACGTCCACAGTAAGAAGCACTCTTACCAGGGCCTCATGTAGTTGGAAATTGTGCCTGCACCCCCGGCTCTCGTCCCAACCCCGGACCGAGTAATCCCCCCCCCCCCACACACACCCTAGGCTGCAATACAATGACTAAGACAATCAATCATCTCAAAGCTGCTGGATGTGTCCCTATGGGGTGGGACACCTTGTATAGCATTCCTTGCCGTATTTCCTGCCTCAGCAACTTGGTGTCACGAATGGAAGCTTGCCACTCCGAGTTTGGCCTCTCAGCACTCTTGTCATCCGCATGACCTCGGCCACTCCTTGGCCTTCCCGCACCTCAGACCTCCTCTCCCCGCTTTGGCACCTGCACTGCTTTCTTCTTCTCCAACTAAACACTCACAACCCTCTCGCCCCCGACTCTTTTGTGATCATCAACCAAGCTCTATTACGTGATCCTTGTGCCTCGCCTCCTCAAGCTCGCCACCTTGTCCCCAGCTCCTCTGGTCTAGTTCCCCCTTTCCGTAGCTTACTTCTCTCTCTCCCTTCTGCAACTCAAATCTCGTCAAAGGTCACATCCTTGCGCTTGTCCCTTGTCCTTGTCTCTCTTGAGAAGTCACTAGAACCTCTCTCAACTTGTCCCTCGTCCCAAGCCCCTTCGACTTATTAGTCCAAGGGAGAATATTCACAGCAGTCTCGTCAGATCGTTATTTCGGATTGGTCAATTGTCTTGTTGATTTGATCTGGTGTGGCAGAAGCGAGCTGTTGGAGCATTGCGTCATTGGTAACTAGTTCGATTGGAATTGGAAGCGGTGGTGAGCCCATCACGATTGCAGTGTTTGTTTCAAGATTTCGAGCTCAAGGTTACATTTTGCCCTCTTCTTTGCAACAGAACATCCTGCTCCCGTCGCTCCCGCTGGGCATTTTGAGCGAGAGGGCTGTGTGTGGGCATATACCATGCGCGGGTCATTGAGTGGCAGCAGAGTCAGGAGAAAAGCAAAGAATCAGTGGCCCGGCCGCAAAGCCACTCACATTGCTGCTCGTTGTCACCAATTCACTCTTGACCTCACCACAGGTTTCCTTCTTGTGTTTGTCCAGCACCTGCTTGACCGTCTTCATCAAGTCCTGCACCGTTGGCACCATTGCTGCCCTGAAAATATAGCAAACCTTGACCTTGGCGAGCGTTTGCCCATTGTCACCATTCCTTCCCATAGCCTTGCCCTTGCGCCATACGTGTGCAAACTTGTCCCGCACGCTGGCCACAATACAGTTCTAGAGTCGGGTAGCTGGAAGGCCTTGTGAAGCAATGCGAGCTTGGAGTCCAAGAAGGACTGATTGTTGGACATGATGAGACTGTTGTCAACATAGAGAGTGATGATAGCAAACGAAGTGCCCAAATGTTTGATGTAGAGGCAAGCATTGGCAGTTGCCCTAATGAAGCCTCGAGACACCATGAGATCATTGACGGCTCGATACCATTCATGGGGCGCCTGTTTGGTGCCATACATTGAACCCACGAGCTTGAGGCACTTGCCAGGGGATTGGGGACAATTCCATCCTTTTGGGTATCGAACATAGACATCCTCGGTCATCTTGCCGTTGAGAAGGGCGCAGTCAAAATTGAACTGTTCGAGATACAGGCCCTGAGCAGCAGCCAGAGCAATCAAGAGCAGAATTGTCAAAGAACAAGCGACAAGAGCGTAGGTGTCATGGTACTTGATGCCTGGGCATTGAGCAAATCCTTGAGCAACAAGACAAGCTTTGAAACAAATGATTTTGCCATTTGCATTGCGCTTGATACTGTAGACCCAGATTGTGCCGAGTACCCAAATTCCTTTGTGCCACTTGACATCCTGAAAGACTCCATGATGATTGAATTGTAGAAGTTCTGAGACCATTGCTGCACTCCAATGGTTGCAATAGGGTGACTTCATGGCTTCCTCAAATGTCTTGGGTATCTTGATGTCTTCTTTGGCAAACACGGCAGCACAGTAGGCATCATAGGGAAGCTTGTTGTGGAACATGGGTGGAGTATCCAAGACATTGACCATGATAGCCAAAATGATGGGAAGTATATTTTCCAGAGGTTGAGGTCAACAACATGAACCAGCAGGAAGGTTGTTGGGAAGGATCAACATTCTCAAATTGGCCAGGATTTGGACCAGTGCAAACAATGGCGTAACCTTCACAAGGAGCGAGAGCAACTTCTGCCTCACCGTTGAGTGGTTCTTCTGCGTCATGATAGTTATCAGGTCCATTGTTGTCATCCTTACAAGGAACAACTGCAAGATCCCCCCCTCTGTTGACCAACTCCAATTGGAACCACCGGAGGAGGCTGTGGATCCGGCAAACTTGGATTCACAACAGGTGAAGTTGGTGTAGACGGCAACACATCTGGCGGAGGATGAGGAGGTTGAGAATGATGAACGGGATCAGAAGCATCTGCACGATCTTGAGACAAAGTGAAGACGGAAGGAGTCTCAAGGAATGTGACGTGACGCAAAACGTAGACCTGTTTCAACAATTGGACCCAGACACGGTAGTTGTATTCACCGGAGTACCTGATGAAAACTCCTTGAATGGAGCAAGGTGCAAGCTTGGAGCGACTGGGAACGTGGACAAACACCGTAGATCTGAATGGTTGAAGATGAGCAAGACTTGGCTTCTTGCCAAGAAGAACTTCGATCGGTGTTTTTCCTTGAATACAAGGATGTGGTCAACAATTAAGAACAAATGTTGCAACGGCCAGAGCATCTGACCAGAATTGCATGGGAAGACCGGAGTCGAGGAGCATTGATCAAACGAGACCCATGAGAGATCCATTGAGTTGCTCTACTTGTCCATTTTGCTCTGGAGTATAGGGGGCCGTGAATTCCACGATGATGCCCTGCTTTTCAAGGAGAGCCCGGAACAATGAGTTGTCAAATCCACAACCATTGTCCAATCTGTCCCGTTTGATGCTCGGACTCGGCTTGAAACTTCGACCATGCTTTGATAATCATCTCAGCCCTCTTGTCCTTTAGCACAATCATCCATTTAGCTGTTGAATACTGATCTACGATAGCGAGATAGATAATATTGCCATGGTGATTGGGATGATCAACAAACCCAAGATCAATGAAGACGCGGTAGAGTGCATGAGGCGCTTTGGTACTCTTGTTGGAGAAGGGTGATCACTTTGACTTGGCCTGGATGCACAAGAAGCAAGGAGTAACCTTTTCGTCCTTCAGAGTGATGCCAGTGATAGCCCCAGATTTGACGGCCAAAATGATTGCCACAGGAGATTGATGGCCCAACTTCCGATGTGCTTCCATCTATGAGGAGCAGCGCAGTGAGCAAACAAAGATGCCAAGTAGAAGAGGATAGGGAACATTAAGGGAAGAAAGGGAGAGAGCCGCGCTAGTCACGGCCTCAGGTAGTCTAAGTCAGAATCTAAAGAGGTCCGAGCGCAAAGCGCAAGCGCGCCCTAGTTCCCATTCCCCAATCTCTGCATGCTGGAGTTGAGAGTGCCCCTGCAATGTAGTGTACACAATGACACCCCCCCCCCCCCTCCCCCCTCGCTCTCAGGCTCCAGGTATTTGGAGGCCTAGACTTTTGCGGTGCCATACAAAGAGCTTCGGGTCAAGGGCCTTGGTGAGGATGTCGGAGACCATGTCGGCTGTGGCAATGTATTCAACCTTGATCTCACCCTTTTTGACCATCTCTCCTGCACAAAGTGCTCCCGGATGCGAACATGACAAGTGCCTGAGAACAATGTCAGGTTGCGTGTCAATGAATTTGCACCTTGATTGTCACCGTAGATCAAGGTGGGTCCCGTTCCTCCAAGAGCTGCTGAAGGTGAACAGCCTCTTTTGAAGACTGGGAGAGGGCAATGTACTCAGCGTCGATGGTAGAGTCAGCAACATGGGATGACCGTTTCAAACACCAGGAGATTGTTGCACCAGCCAGAAAATATGCATAGCCCATTGTCAACTTGGACATCCGAACACACACGCCCCAGTTCGAGTTGGAGTAGCCATAGAGCGGACCGGGAGTAGGCATGTAGCAAAGAGCGCACAAGACTGTACCTTGAATGTAGCGCAGAACGTGTTTGATTGCAGTCCAGTGCGTCGGTCCGGGCTCCTTGGCAAAACATGCGAGATAGCTGACAGCATAGGCAAGATTGGGACGAGTACCAAGTGCGGCGTACATCAGGGAGCCAATTGCCTGAAGATAGCGCGTTCGCTCCTGGTCAGAAGGCAAGGATTGATCGAGCTCAAGGAGGAGATACTTCTGCATTGGTGTGCTGGTGGGCTTGGCAAGAGCAAGGTCAAATTGTTCAAGCACGTCCTGTAGGTAGCGCTCTTGAGAGAGGGTAATGGAGCCATCATTGCTACGTTTGAGTTGAATGCCAAGAACGTACTCCGCATCGCCAAGTCGCTTGATTCTGTACATATCCTCAAGTGTGGACAGAACTTGCTCAATCTTGTCGTCCAAGGGGCCAATGAGGAGCAAGTCGTCGACATAGAGCGCAATGTGGTGCTAATTGTTGCTGTGTCGCTTTGTGTAGACGCAGAGATCCAAGACCGTGGGCTTGTAGCCGAGTGAACGGAGGGTCGAGTTGATCTCTTTGTTCCAGATGTGTCCAGCCTGCTTGAGCCCATAGATGGATTGTTTGAGCTTGAGAATCTTACCCGGCAAGTCGATACCCTGTGGTAGTTGCATGTAGAGAAGCTGGTCAAGCTTGCCGTGCAGATAGGCCTTGTTAATGTCAGCTTGCTTGATCTTGTAGCCTTGCAAGACAACAATCACAACGAGGGCTCGGATTGATGTAAAGCAAACAACAGGGGAATAACGCTCCTGGAAGTCGAGGCCCGGGCATTGAGTGCTCCCATCAGCAACTAGGCGAACCTTACGCAATTTGACATTGCTGAACTGATCACGCTTGGTGCGAAAGACAAAGTGGGAGCGGAGCAGCTTGGCACTGTCGGGCAGGGCGGCTTGGTCGACAATGACGTAGACCTTGTACTGGTTCAGCAGCGACGTAAACTCATTGATGGCTTTGGTTTGCCACTCCTTGGCGTGGGGAGATCACATTGCTTGGTGCCTGTGTGCCAGGTCAGCGTTGCGAGAAGGGAGCATGTCAAGTGGAGCGTTGGGTGAGGCATTGTGGGCGGCGTAGGCAAGTACCTGAGCTGGGTCGAGCAAGGCGTTGTCAGCAATAGACCGCACCACGTGTGAGAGCAATGCGATTGGGTCCTCGGAGTTGTCGTTGCTATCTGGCCATGGTGGTGACTCCAGAAGGACATTCCTGATGGGGGCAACGGGGCCAGAGCCGGGTTCAGCGTCGGCGTGACCGGTGATGATGTCAAGCTCATCCGCAGAATTTTCCGAGGGTGATGAAGCTGGGAGTGCGGGATTACTGCGAACACGTGGCAACGGGCAGGGCGTGTCGATCACCGAATTAGAGTCAGACAAGTTGGATGATGCAGAAAATGTGAGCAAGGCCGCGGGTGACGGTTCAATGGACGCGTCAGGCAACAACGTGGGCAACGCCGGAGTTGGAGGTGCAACGGGAACGGCTGGTACCGGAGCTGGTGCCAGGACGGGGTGCAGCACAGTTGTAGGGATGACAGAGGGCGGTTTGGGCTCGCAGACATGTTGCGGGGCGGCAGGGAACTTGGTCTCCACAAATGTGATGTTGCAACTGATGCAAGTGGACTAGGTGTCAGAGTACGCTGGGTGTCAGGATTGTATAATTGATAGGCTGTCATGACCCAGTAATCCTGCAATTCCTAGCTTGCTTCACTGGGGGTTGGCCATACATAGTACCAAGCTGTCCGCTCCTTTCAGAGTGGATATTGTACCTTTTTGAGGTCAGCTTAGGTTAATGGTAAAGCTTGGACCCACTCCTGACATAGGCCTTGGCATGTTGGTCATAACCCACAAAGATCAGTGGGATCTTCTTTGGTTCGAGCTTGGTGCGGTCATGCTGCGGGATGGTGGCCCAGGCGTGGCAACCAAACGTGTGGAGTCGTGAGAGATCTTGGGGAATGCTGTGCCAGATCGCATCTGGTACACCACCGTTGATCCCTGCATGTGGCGTGAGTTTCTTGCAGTCTGTCACGAATCAGCAGTCCGAGGTCTGAGTGCAGTGCCACCGCGCAGCTTACTCAGTGCTGGGAACTTTCTAGGAGCTTCCAGTTATCTCTATGATCTTGCGCCTTGATCACTTCCTTTGGCTTCAACTTGCTTCCATGAGTTTCTGTCGCTTTCCCTGGGTTTTCCTGCGACTATAAATAGGCCTTCTGTGTAGAAATCACTCTTGTCTTCCTTCTGCAATCTTGATCTCATAGTCAACTCCCCCAGTAACCTCCAGCTCCCTCGGCCTCTGTTCTAGTACTCTTACAAGAACAACTACATCAATCCCGCATCTTGTCCCATCATCCTTGCTATTGCTTGCTGCCTGCGGCTCAGCAACCTCAACCCTGACACAGTCAAGATAGTACTGCGTCGCTTCTTCCCAGAGATGGGCCGGGAGACCGGAGTCGTGGAGCAGAGTCAAGACGCCTTCGACAATCAATCAATTAAGTCGCTTGGCGCAAGGACCCATGAAAGCCCAGCCTGAGGCGCGTAGGTAAAATCAGCCAAAATCCCGGATTTTGGACCTCATTTGTCCACCCTTTTTGGGTGTATTCACCCAAAAATGGCCTTCAAATGTCCAGTCCATCTACGCTCCAACAGCTCTAAAATTGCTTCAGATGTTCTATAACATCTCCAAAAATTGCGATTTTGGCTTTTCTAGGGCCAAAATTTGTCCACTCTTTACCTACGCACCTCAGGTTGGGCTTTTGGGGGTCCATCGGCACGTCTGTTCAGTTTGGGTGTGTAGGGCATTGACTTGTCGCGACAAATCCCTTGCTCCGTGCAAAACTTGTTGAAAGCAGTGTACTTGCCACCGTTGTTGGAATGCAGTGTTTTGATCTTGGCTCCTGATGCGTTCTTGACTTCAGCCTTCCAGCGCTGAAAGGCAGCCAGTACGTTACTTTTGCAAAGGAGTGGGAAGGCCCAAGCTTTGCACAAGAAGTCGTCAATGAAGGTGATCAGGTAGCGTCGGCCGCTCACGGAAGGCTCAGGGAACATGAGTAGGTCTGAGTGAACCAGCCCAAGGGGAAGTGAAGTGTGAGACTCGGACACAGGGAAAGGTAGCTTGTGCGCCTTGGAAGCCATGCATGCATCACATTTGAAATCATTGCAATCATTGTCGCTATAAGTCCACTCAATACCCTTCACCTGATTGCTTTTGGCCAGCTTCCTGAGGGTGGGAAGAGAGCAGTGACCAAGGCAGCGGTGAAGGGTCAGCAGTGAGAGGGAGAGAGATCTTCATTTCAAGACTGTATTGCGCTTAAGCACATGTAGTCCGCCAGAAATATCTGAACAAAAATATAGAGGGGTTATTGGGGAGTACTGTACAGTGGGGGTGGTTTTTTTAGAAAATATGTTGAGAAATTTGATGCGGAATAAAATCCAGGGAAATTTTTGTTGGGTGGAAACCTCCGCGCACCCTCGAGCGTAAAACACCGAGTCGAGAAAGGGTCCAAGCGCTGCGCATGCGCAAGCTCAAAAACGCTCTAAGTTGAGTCAAGAAGGGGTCCAGCAGTGAGACCTTGGGAGTACGAGCAGCAATGAGAGCGGTGTGCGTACATAGATGGGCATCCAAGTGGAAGAGCCGGTCAGATTTGGCCAAACCCGTGCAGACGCGCTTACCCCCCCTGTCCAGCAAGACTTGTCCGTCTTTGGTGAATGAAGCCATGATGCCGTCGTTGGTGAGCATGAAAATGGAGATGAGATTCCCAAGACAGCCCGGAATGAAGAAGACATTGGACAGGCAAATGCGCTTGCCTGTTGAAGCGACGAGCTCAATGACACCAGTGCCATGCAAAGAAAGCACCCCCCCTACGCCGCCAATCTGCACACAAGGAGTGTTGTGTAGCTCAAAGAAGGCATTTGAGTCATTGACCATGTGGTGACTGGCGGCAGAGTTGAGGAGGAGGCTAGGTGAGTCCAATGTGACCAAGAGGAACAAAGCAGCCGCAAAGGAGACACTGGGGATTGTCTCCGAGACCTCACCAGGGTCATCCTGTGGTACTCGGGATCCCATTGCGTGCAGCAATGTCGGAAATGAGATGGGACTCCTGATCTCGTCGACTGAATTAGGCTTGGGTCATGCGGGCAACGGCTAATTTGGTGGTCTTGGGGATCGGGCTGGAGTTGCCTAGTCGGGAAGTGCAGATTTGGCTAACTCAGCCTAGTACCACATGAGCGGATAAAAGTTCAGGACAAAGTATGGCGTGATTGCCGATTGTCGGAAAAGAGGAGGAAGCTGGGCCGGAGGGGTTGGAGTGTCCTGGCATTGGAGGGGAGTTCACTGCTTGTTTTTAGGTAGACAACTTCAAGGATCCAATTCAGCATCTTAGCTGGTTCTCACTTTCTGCGTGTTTTGTTCTTGTACTCGGTCTCGTTTTCCCTTGTCATTTCATATCATCTTTGATCAACCACTTTGCTATACCATAACTGGGGAGTCAGCCGGGATTTCTCTTTGTTTCTGCACAAAGGATGCCCTCAAGCCCTAGCCCGTGGTCAGCATCAATGATCTCAACTTGCCTTTGACACATTGTCATTGGCAGCCCCTGGATATCTTGGAAGGAGGAAAGGAAGGAAAAGGAAGGAAGAATGGTGGAACACTTGGCATTACATGAATTGGAACAAAATGGCAAAGGCAACGGAGGCGGAATGGGAAGGGACGAAGTACACAGGGCGGATGGAAATGGTGACAGAAGGACTAGGGACTTGGGTGGTCATAGCAGGACTCATGAGGGGCTTGGAGATAGAAGGGAGGAGTTGAAGATGGGACCAAGGCAGGGATGAGGGATGGGGAGTGCAAGGAAGAATGGGTGGAGCAGCTGCGGCGGAGATTGTGGAAACATTGGCAACCCTTGAAAACCCTTACTTAGCGAGGAATGTGGCGTACCCATTGAATGGCCGTAACACGGAGAAGTTCTTGAGGGAGTATGAGCCCCTATTTAGCGCGCGCTTCACAACCCCTGAGATGTACTGCAAACATCTTCACAATGTGGTGCCTCATTGTTACATGCGAGTGATTGAGGAGTGGGATGAGTTTAAGGATTTGAACTGGGAGGGGGTGAAGGAAAGGATGGTTGAGGAGTTTGGGGAAGGGGACAATGACAATTTGCCGGACCATCTATATGAGGTGATTGATCGTCAGTTGGAGGGACGGAGCAAGATCAGGACTCAGCAGGACCTGGATGACTATTACCGCCGCTTCAAGTGTCACTCCAAGCCCCTGGTGAAGAAAGAGGTCCTCTCGTGGCAGAGTGAGTTGTTGCTGTTCCTCAAAGGTTTGCCTAGAGAGCTGGTAAAGGAGTACGAGTCACTTTGTAAATTGGCGCATTCCCTTCTTCCTTTGGCGGAGCAAATGGCCAGAGACCGGGAAGCGGCAACCGGCTGGCGAGTCACAAGCGCTGAGATGGTGGAGATCAGGAAGAAGCACAAGGAGGATGACCTGAAATACCGTCGAGAGCTTCGTATTGGGGAGTTGTATGGAGAGATGCTCAAGCTGCTCAGAGGAGGAGGTCATACGTTGCGTTGAGGAAGGGATACCTGGATACCTGCAGGAGAGACTTCTACAATTCGGACTCAGACTCGGAAGAAGAGGCAGAGGATCGCAGGGATAGGTGGTGCAATGACAGGTCGCCCAGTCCCGGGCCTAGGAGTGTTCGTTTCTTGGGATTGCCCCTATCTTTCATTTGTTGTCAGTAGTCAGAGTCCATGCCATCGACTGCCACACAATCAGCCTTGTCTTGCAGGAGTTGATCGGGAGCGGGACCGGAGGACAATGGATCAAGGAGCTCGAGTCTGCTGGACAACTTCATCAACAACTTTTGCCGCTTGGTTGTGAACACAACGATGATGTTGCAGGAACTGGCAACAATGAAGCAGGAGTTTGCTTGCTTCCAACAACCTGGCTCTTTCTACGGCGGTAATGTTCAGGGTCCTCAGCAGGGGCAATCTGGTAACCAAGGGCAAGCTCAGAGGGGTTCTCAAGGCTTTGGCTATGGAGGAGGACCGGACGCAAACATGCGAGGGGGACAGCCTCAACCCAACGGATACGCTATTGGCACCAATGCAACTCCCTATACGCCTCGTAATCCTGGACTTGACTGTCGTGGTTACGGACTTGGAGGTCATCCGACTTGCGCCTGTCCTAAGGTCTTGGAACGTAAGTCAAAGGGGGACATGACTGAAGGAGAATTGGGGAGGTATTATTTCCAGGGTTGCAAGTGTCCATTGCCGCACCATTTGCCGGAGGGGATGCCGACATATGAGGCTCTTTGGGATGCGTGGGAGAAGGGTTTGAAGCAGAGGAACAGTGCGAACCAGGGAGTAAATGGATCAATGGGACAGGATGGTCAAGGAATGGGATTGGCGATGCGCACAGACATTGGATTCTTCTCTTTGGCAGACAAGCGGGATCAGGACGAAGCCCCTTTTGATGTTTACGCAGCTTCTTGACAGGTCCGTGCGCGCACTCCCAGTGGACCTTACAAAGAGGCGGTGGAGAAGGTGGCAAAGGACAAGACTGTTTGTGGTGAACCTTGCCCTGTTTCAACACCACCTTGTGTTTTGTTTGATCTGTTGGCGAAGGAAGCAGGGAATGTCAAGGTGGAAGCATTGGAGGCACCATTGAGGGATGAGGAAATGACAGAAGCATTGGTCGCTACAAACGCAACATCCACTACTCGTTGCCGGGCTGCTCAAAGTATGCTGCGCACTCCTGTCTCACAGTGGTTTTTGATCCCGTTGGCTTTGGAACATGTCCTCAACGGCACCAAGGCCAAACTTCCTCTCGGTATGCTTCTTGCGGTTTCAAACAATCTTTCCAAGGGTGTAGCGCAGCAATGTCAACGTTGCCGGGTCCCTATTGATGCCATGACTGTGTCTGGATATCATGACAAGATGTCAGAGAATGACTACGACACTCACATCCTGCAAACAAACTCCGGTTTCAAGGATCAACTCTCTGCTTACTACTGTGCACCAATTGGCTGTATGAGGGTTGTCATCAACGGAAAGTCTGTTCTCGCCTTGGTTGATGGAGGTTCTCAGGTCTTGCTCATTCAGGAGGCTACGTGTCGGGAGCTCAGTATTGCATGCACTTTGACGGTCAGTCATTTGTTGCGCTCTCAGAACAACGGAGTTAAAGATCTTGGAAAGGTTTGCAGGAACGTGGCAGTGGGAGTGGGAGGTTTGGAGGACATCTGCAAGTTCTTCGCGTCCAAATCAAGTTTGACACAACCGGCAATTTTGCTCGGAAGCCCTTTCATGGCGGCGGCTTGCGGCAAACAAATGTGGCATGCGGATGGTACTTCTTTGTTGAACATGGAGATCAGAGGGGTTTTTATGACGGTGGACCTTTTGTTGGTTGGGTCTACAATGACAACAATTAGGGAGGACAGAGTTGGAGACGGGAACATTTGGGAGCATGACAACACCCGGGACAACTAATCGGAAAACTAGCAGAGGTTGGACTTGATGCACTCAATCTCTTTCATTGAGCTGATCCAGACTGTAACACTATCAAGGGGGAGGTGTACAATACAAAGGACGACAATTTTCCATCATCTACGCGCGGCTATGACTTCTCCGCATCTTCTTGTGGTTTTGTCACAGCTTTTAGGCACAAGGAGTTGTTCGTCAGTGAGGGGGCAAGGGGCGAGGGGTGTGAGAAAAAGCATAGGGGTCAGGCAAAGGGTGTAGGGCCCAGAGGACTGGGGATGAAAGTTTTGTCTGGGGGGAGGCAGGGTTCAGGAGAGGGAAGGGTAGCAGGAATGGGAGAAAGGGGAGGGGAAGGCAAGGTTGAATCAAAGGAAGGATTGGCAGAGGCAGGGGAGTCGGGAGCACCGGGTGGTGCAGTTGACAAATTAGAAAAGGCAACAAAAATAGGTTCAGTAGATTTGAGGCATGGATCAGCTTTGATTTGTACCACTTCAGTCAGTAGCAATTCTACCGCAACTCTTTCAACTTACCCAAGTGCTGAATCTGGTGTTGCTGAGAGTTTTGCCAAAGGCCTACAACTGGAAGGGAATGTTGATGGGGCCACACGGCTGAAGCAGTGGCTGCAGGATACTGAAAGGGAAGGGGGAGAGTGAGGGGTCAGAATCAGAGGAGAGGGAGGTGTTGAAGGAGTCAGAGGAGTCGGATTTTAGGGTGACTTGGATGATTTTGGATGACGCAAATGAGAAGGATGAGGGTTGGGACTTGGAGGAAGGTAAGGAAATTATTAAATTCCATACACTCTTGCTTAGATCAATCTCCAATCCGCGCCGGGCCTAGCCGCCCGCGCTGCTTGGACCTCTCTTTGGACTTAGAGATATTTCGCACACTCGCACTGCGCGCCTCTTTAGTCTGCCCCCTAATGCTCCAAACTACTCCCTTACAACCGTACTCTGTCTTGAGTACTTACTGGTTGCCAATCCAGTCTCCCTCGAGGAGTACAAGTCTACAGGTTATGAGCCCGAGCTCACGCTGCCAACACCATCACCGTCACTTGCAACCATTGTGTTTGTCCTTGTCACCATCTTCGTTCTGTACTACACCTTTGCCACCGCCCTCGCCCACACGACCGGCCGTTACTGTGATGATGTCACGCCTGCTCAAGCGGTGGTAAGTCTCTGATCAAAGGACCAAGGGAGACCAGACCAAGAAGTTGCTTGTTACACACCTGCTCAAGCGGTGGTAAGTCTCTGATCGAAGGACCAAGGGAGACCAGACCAAGAAGTTGCTTGTTACACACCTGCTCAAGCACTACCGTAAGTTACCACATCTAGAGGGATGAAAGATGATAGGAACAGTAGTGCTCACCTGCTCAAGCGGTGGTAAGTCTCTGATCGAAGGACCAAGGGAGACCAGACCAAGAAGTTGCTTGAGCAGGAGAGAAACCAGGGAGGGGCCAGCTGGCTGGGCCTAAGTGCCCAGCCAGAGTCAGGCGCACGGACCTGGCCCAGAGTGGGAGAGCTAGAGTGGTGAAAAGTAGGCCAAAAGTGATCAAAATGAATAGAGGAGGATGTTGAGGTAGATGCAAGATACAAGAAGGACATGAAGGAGATATTTGATCTCACACCCCCCTACTTCGAGTATCAGGGAGCACAGATACCGAGTCGACCGCGGTGCCGAGCAAAGAGGTCGCGTGACAATGCTTTGGTGAAGATGTCCGCTGTCATCTCACCAGTGTTGATGTACTGGACAACAATATCGCCCATGGAAACCATATCCCGGACGAAGTGTTCGCGCAGGCGGATGTGCCGAGTCCGAGCATGAAATACCGGATTCTTGGTGAGAGCATTGGCACCTTGGTTGTCGCCGTAGATGAGGACGGGCTTTGAAGACGAAAGGCCAAGCTCACCAAAGAGCTGACGCAGAAAGATTGCCTCCTTACCAGCGTGTGACAGTGCAAGGTACTCGGCGTCACAAGTGGAGTCAGCAACGCGCGATTGAAGCCGGGAGGACCATGAGATGGCAGCACCTGCATAGACAAAAGTGTAACCCATGGTCGACTTGGAAGAGAGGACGCATGCACCCCAGTTGCAGTCGGAGTAGCCCAAGAGCGGTGCCGGATCCCCACGAGTGTAGCGTAAGCCGTGAGGAAGAGTGCCAGCAATGTAACGGAAGGTGTGCTTGACAGCTCCCCAGGCAGCAGCAGAAGGCGAGTGAGAGAAGCGAGCCAAGTAACCGACGGTGTAAGCCAGGTCGGGCCGAGTACCAGTGGATGCATACATGAGGGAGCCAATGGCTTGCAGGTACCGAGTGCGATCCGGAAAAGGGGTGGGCTGGAGCTCGACTTCAAGGCGGAGATCGGACTGCATGGGAGTTGCAACCGGATGGGCGTCGGACATGCCAAATCGAGCAAGGACGTCCTTGAGGTACTGCTCCTGACTCAGGGAGATGGAGCCGTCTGGAGAACGCCGGATCTGAATGCCGAGGACGTATTCCGCCTCACCAAGCCGTTTGACACCATAGCGCTGCTCAAGACCCTGAAGGGTACGCTCAATCTCGGGAGAGAGGGGCTGATCATGAGCAGGTCGTCGACATAGAGCGCAATGTAGTGGCGCACATCGCCCGTTGTCCTGACGTAGACGCAGTCGTCGGATTCGGTGGCAACATAGCCAAGCGCGGACAAGGCAGAGTCAATCTCGTCGTTCCAGATGCGACCGGCCTGGCGCAAGCCGTAGAGGGACCGATGCAGTTGGAGGACCTTGCCTGGCATGTAGATGCCATCAGGTACACGAATGTACAGGGGTGCATCGAGTTTGCCGTGCAGGTAGGCTTTGTCAATGTCGGCCTGGTGGACGTGGTACCCATGAGCAGCAGCAAGAGCCAGGAGTGCGCGGATGGAGGTGAATTTGGCCACGGGTGTGAAGGTCTCGTCGAAGTCGATGCCAGAGCGTTGGGAGTCACCACGAGTAACGAGACGGCCCTTGTAGGACTTGACTTGGCCATGCTGGTCGCGTTTGGTGCGGAAGACAAAGCGGGAGCCCAGGACCTTGGCGTCTGCTGGGACAAGGGACTCGTCAATTGGTGTGAACGCCGAAAAATCTCGCAAGAGTGAGTCAAACTCGTCGCGGGCCGCAAGACGCCATTCATCCGCTTGAGGGGTGGCCATGGCCGCTCGCCAGTGAGGTGGGTCGCGAGCGGGGGCAATCAGTTCCGCAGGGTCGGCGGGCGAGGTCTCAATGAGGGCGGCAGCGCCAGAGGCAAGGTAGGCCACGGCAGAGGGTGAGTGGAGTGCGTCATCCACATCGTCGGGAAACTCCTGCGCCTGGCATAGCAAAGCAACATCGCGTGGGCGTGGCAGGAGATTGATCGGGTCCGGGGAGTCGGACCGAGCGGGTGAGGATGGTGCTGGCAATACACGGGAGGCCACGGGGCGCGGGGAAGGACAAGGCGTGGAGATGGCCGAGTTGGAGCTGCCTTGGTCAGAGGCGCTTGATGCAGGAGATTCCGGGTCAGGGAGCTCACGAGCAGGGGAGCCTTGGTCAGGGGCAGGGGGTGCAAGCGAGTCCTGGTCAGGGACCTCGTGGGCAGGGGAGGGACGGCGCGGGCCCTGGTCAGGGGCTGCCGGCACGGGTCGAGGTGGCTCAGCGCGAGGCGCGAGTGAGCGAGGGGAAGCAACGAGCGAAGGCTCAAGGGGGTCTACCTGGTCAGGGTATGCGTCAACGGTGACGGGGAGTGGGATTGGTTCAGCGCGAACGTTGGTGGCTGGCCGGAGTGCAGGGAACTCGGATTCACGGAAGACGACATTGCGGCTGAGTTGTATCCTGTGCGTGGACGGCTCAAAGAGTCGGAAAGCCTTGGCATGTTGGTCAAAACCAACGAACAGGAGGGGCACAGCCTTGGGGTCGAGGTTCGTGCGCTTGGCCGAGGGAAGGTGGTGCCAAGCGCGGCAGCCAAATGCGCGAAGGGTGGAGATGTCAGGCGCAAAGCCATGCCAACGAGTGTCGGGGATCTCACCACCAATGCCGGCGTGAGGCATCAGGTTTTTGCAGTGCACGTAGTACAAGGCAGCCTCACCCCAGAGGCGTGAATCAGCGCCAGAGGAGTAGAGCAGAGCAAGGATGCCCTCCTTGATGGTGCGATTTGCGAAGGGTGAAAAAATAGAGCAGCTGGTAGCTCGTTGGGCTTATAACCTGTGATGATGTCACACCTGCTCAAGCGGTGGTAAGTCTCTGATCAAAGGACCAAGGGAGACCAGACCAAGAAGTTGCTTGAATTACACACCTGCTCAAGCGGTGGTAAGTCTTTGATCGAAGGACCAAGGGAGACCAGACCAAGAAGTTGCTTGAGCAGGAGGGAAACCAGAGAGGGGCCAGCTGGCTGGGCCTAAGTGCCCAGCCAGAGTCAGGCGCACGGACCTGGCCCAGAGTGGGAGAGCTAGAGTGGTGAAAAGTAGGCCAAAAGTGATCAAAATGAAGAGAGGAGGATGTTGAGGTAGATGCAAGATACAAGAAGGACATGAAGAAGATATTTGATCTCACACAATTGCTGCGCTCGACACGCCCATTTTGTTGGGGCGTGTAAGGGATGGTGAGTTCCCGATGAATGCCTTTGCTTGCACAGAAGTCGACAAAGTTGCGCAGAGTGAACTCGCCTCCATTGTCAGAGCGGATGGTCTTCACCTTGTTGCCAGTGGCATTCTCGACTTCAAGGATCCAGTTGCGAAGGCGAGGGAAGACGTCACTTTTGAGTGCCAGGAGGATACACCAGTGCTTGCGAGAGAAGTCATCAATGATGACCAGCATGTACCGATGTCCACCAAATGTAGGGCGAGTCATTTGCGCTACATCGACGTGGAGGAGATCCAGACGGCCAGAGGCGATGGACTTGGACCGGGCAAAGGGGAGGGCATGCGCTTTGGAGGCGAGACAAGCATTGCAGTAAAAATCCCGGAGCTCCCGATCCTTATACACCCAAGCCACCCCAGTAACCAAGCCGCTCTGCACAATGTTTTTGATTTGCGCAACGGGCAAGTGCGCGAGGCGACGGTGCAGAGTCAGCAAGGACATTTGCGCTACATCGACATGGAGGAGATCCAGGCGGCCAGAGGCAATGGACTTGGACTGGGCAAAGGGGAGGGCATGCACTTTGGAAGTGAGACAAGCATTGCAGTAAAAATCCCGGAGCTCCCGATCCTTATACACCCAAGCCACCCCAGTAACCAAGCCGCTCTGCACAATGTTTTTGATTTGCGCAACGGGCAAGTGCGCGAGGCGACGGTGTAGAGTCAGCAAGGACACTTTGGCAGGAATGGCGAGGAGGGCTTTGGGCGTACAGGGTGTAGGTCCAAGTGCCAAGGCGTACAGGTTGTTCCCAATGGCTTGAGCGGTAGCGACGACGGCACCCGAGGGACGGGCGATGCTTGCACAACGAGATGCGAAGGAGACGCGGTAGCCAAGTTGATCCAACTGGAAGACGGACAGCAGGTTGCATGGGAGATCCGGTACCAGGAGGACATTGGACACGGTGATGGGACCCGTTGAAGTCTGGATGCAAATGGTGCCGCAGCCGGTGGAAGGGAGGGAACCGGCGACGCCTCCAACTCGTGGGCCTGCGACCGTGCGAAGCTCGGAAAAAAGGCCCCTGTCGTTCGTCATATGGCGATTAGCGCCCGAGTCAAGAAGCCAAGCCGATTTGCGAAATGGCGAAGGTGTTGCGAGGAGACAGGCCGTGAACGACACAGAGTTGGGTGTGTCCACTGCGGCTGGTGACGCGACTGGCTGGGAGGCCTTCTTCTCGGCGGTGCGGCGAGCTCGGTAGGCGGCGGCCCAGGCGGTGTCGGGGCATTCCCGGAGCCAGTGCATCTTGCGACAAGACGGATTTGGGCACGGCCTTGAGCAACCGTGGCGGGCCTGCGGGGTGGCGACGGCAGCAACGGGAGTGTCGACGGGGCGGGCTTTGACATCGCGGTAAAGGCGCGTGAAG